>CAWUFW010001360.1:0-1200000 GCA_963921515.1 Calotriton arnoldi
TGGTAAATGTTCATACAGTGCTTTTATTTTCGTTTGCTAAGTTTATTTCCACTTGGAAAAACAGAGGAGAAAAGTGGCCCCTCTTTTTGGCACGTGCGCCCCAAAATGACAAATCTTTTCCCTCATGACCTCCTACCAACCCCCCTTTTTCTCAAGTAGGTGCAATAGAGACAAAGCCTTATCTTCCTTTATCAATGTATTCATTCTTTGCCCTTGAAATTCGGTGTATTGTAGCACGCAAATGAGGCCTCGGGGCTTATAACTGAGCACAAGGATGAAATGAAAGTGCTGCACTGATAGTAAATTAGGTTGGATGGTGGTGATTTTTCATTTTGGTATGAGGCGATCTCTAAAATCAGGGGTTTGGTGCCTGTGAGGTTGGCTATGAATAAAGCTGAAGTGTGAGCTATGGCTAATGAAATGATGGGTAAAGTTTGAGGCAAGTGAAACTCCCTTTATTAGGTGCAATAAGAAGCTAGAAAGCTTATTTTCTTCAAGAGGCAGAAAAGGGCAGAGTCAGGCCTTTGCTTCAGCAGGTCTGAATCATGCCTGCTGCAGCAGGTGAAGGGATGGAGCATCACAGTACAACATGGGGCGGGGCGGGGCTTGGCTGGGGCTTTAAACACCCCTTCCATCCTTTGAAGAACACCCTTGAACGCCCTCGAACGCCCTTGTTCTGTATAAAGGATGAAACCAGGCAATTTGGGACCCTGCTAAATGAGGGTGAGGTCCCCATGTGCAACCTTCGAGTGGCAAAATCCTTAGCCTAAGATAGGCTGCTTTTGAAATTGGCTGAAGAGCATATGTTGTAGGATGTATCACAGCGCAAGCCGTCCACCATCTCAGAAGAAAGTAAGCATGGGAGGACATTATTTGCATAGGACAGCCCTCTTCTCAGTCCAATTATTATGCTGCAATTGGCGTGTAGTGTTACTAGAGGGCAGCAGTGTTAACATAAGAGCACACTGAGGCTTTTCTTCTGCTTGCTGACATACCTCTTGTTCATGTTGGTCTTGCAGGGCATATGGAGTGGAGGACTGAGATGACTGAGTGAATGAGGAATGGCTGGCCTGTATTTGTGGAGTAGGGGGTATGTTTGGAAGGTACCCCAAAATTACCCAGAAGGCATGTCATTCTGTGTCCCCATCACCCTTTATAATGTACCCCCAAACCCCTTTTAATACTGCTCCCCCAAATTCGACTGCCACCCCCCAAATCAGATAGTGTAGTGGGGATGCAGTAAAAAAATAGGGTTCCCCACTGTAATTAATCACCCCTAATGTGGGCAAGTGAACCACTGCATGAGTGACCACAACTGGCCCCACTCTGCTCTGACATCTCTTCTCTGTCCCAGGCTCCTCCTCCCCCTATGACCCCCCCTTCTTCTTCCCTAGTATCCCACCCACCTACCTACCCTCCCCCTACACCTATCCCCTGAGTACACCCACCCTACACTCCAACTCACTTAATGCCTGTTCCCCCTCTTTCAAATGTCACTGTTCCCGCCCCTTGCTCTCACCAGATCCATGCTACTTACCAACTACTCTGCAATCACTATTCACCAGGCATGACTCCACTCTTACACGGTGCATGCACACACACACATTTTTCTTACCAGGCAGGCCCACCTCCAACTTACCTCTGCTGCGCCATCATCCATCACCCGGTGACGATCCAAGGATTTGTACCCTGGTTGCCTGTGTGGAAGTCAGGAACTTACCCACTGGACCACACTGGCTTCCCTTTTAGTATCTTATCAAATCATCCCTATATCATGGTCATCCTTTTCATGTGTAATGAAATCCACAGGCAATGACACCAGGGCCTGTATGTTGCTTATAGTTACTACTGCAAGGGTCTAGAACACCAAGGAGCTATAGCTCAATGGTAAGTCTTGTGCCTCTGATGAAACAGGCTCACACAGGACAAGGGTTCGAATCCTGCCAATGCTTTCAAAGTATCCCAAGGGGGAAAATGTTCATAAAGTGCTATTATTTTCATTTGCTAAGTTTATTTCCACTTGGAAAAACAGAGGAGAAAAGTGGCCCCTCTTTTTGGCACGTGCGCCCCAAAATGACTAATCTGTTCCCTCATGACCTCCTACCAACCCCCCTTTTTCTCAAGTAGGTGCAATAGAGACAAAGCCTTATCTTCCTTTATCAATGTATTCATTCTTTGCCCTTGAAATTCGGTGTATTGTAGCGAGCAAATGAGGCCTTGGGGCTTATAACTGAGCAAAGAATGCAAGGAAGGTGCTGGAGCCTGGAGGAGGAGCCTGGGACAGAGAAGAGATGTCAGAGCAGAGTGGGGCCAGTTGTGGTCACTCATGCAGTGGTTCACTAGCCCACATTAGGGGTGATTAATTACGGTGGGGAACCCTATTTTTTTTTACTGCATCCCCACTACACTATCTGATTTGGGGGGTGGCAGTCGAATTTGGGGGAGCAGTATTAAAAGGGGTTTGGGGGTGCATTATGAAGGGTGATGGGGACACAGAATGACATGCCTTCTGGGTAATTTTGGGGTACCTTCCAAACATACCCCCTACTCCACAAATACAGGCCAGCCATTCCTCATTCCTCATTCACTCAGTCATCTCAGTCCTCCACTCCATATGCCCTGCAAGACCAACATGAACAAGAGGTATGTCAGCAAGCAGAAGAAAAGCCTCAGTGTGCTCTTATGTTCACACTGCTGCCCTCTAGTAACACTACACGGCAATTGCAGCATAATAATTGGACTGAGAAGAGGGCTGTCCTATGCAAATAATGTCCTCCCATGCTTACTTTCTTCTGAGACGGTGGACGGCTTGCGCTGTGATACATCCTACAACATATGCTCTTCAGCCGATTTCAAAAGCAGCCTATCTTAGGCTAAGGATTTTGCCACTCGAAGGTTGCACATGGGGACATCACCCTCATTTAGCAGGGTCCCAAATTGCCTGGTGTCATCCTTTATACAGAACAAGGGCGTCCTTCAAAGGATGGAAGGGGTGTTTAAAGCCCCAGCCAACCCCGCTCTGCTCCATGTTGTACTGTGATGCTCCATCTCTTCATCTGCTGCAGCAGGCATGATTCAGACCTGCTGAAGCAAAGGCCTGACTCTGCCCTTTTCTGCCTCTTGAAGAAAACAACCTTTCTAGCTTCTTATTGCACCTAATAAAGGGAGTTTCACTTGCCTCAAACTTTACCCATCATTTCATTAGCCATAGCTCACACTTCAGCTTTATTCATAGCCAACCTCACAGGCACCAAACCCCTGATTTTAGAGATCGCCTCACACCAAAATGAAAAATCACCACCATCCAACCTAATTTACTATCAGTGCAGCACTTTCCTTTCATTCTTGTGCTCAGTTATAAGCCCCGAGGCCTCATTTGCGCGCTACAATACACCGAATTTCAAGGGCAAAGAATGAATACATTGATAAAGGAAGATAAGGCTTTGTCTCTATTGCACCTACTTGAGAAAAAGGGGGGTTGGTAGGAGGTCATGAGGGAAAAGATTTGTCATTTTGGGGCGCACGTGCCAAAAAGAGGGGCCACTTTTCTCCTCTGTTTTTCCAAGTGGAAATAAACTTAGCAAACGAAAATAAAAGCACTGTATGAACATTTACCACCTTGGGATACTTTGAAAGCATTGGCAGGATTCGAACCCTTGTCCTGTGTGAGCCTGTTCCATCAGAGGGACAAGACTTACCATTGAGCTATAGCTCCTTGGTGTTCTAGACCCTTGCAGTAGTAACTATAAGCAACATACAGGCCCTGGTGTCATTGCCTGTGGATTTCATTACACATGAAAAGGATGACCATGATATAGGGATGATTTGATAAGATACTAAAAGGGAAGCCAGTGTGGTCCAGTGGGTAAGTTCCTGACTTCCACCCAGACAACCAGGGTTCAAATCCCGGGATCGGCACCAGGTGATGGATGATGGCGCAGCAGAGGTAAGTTGGAGGTGGGCCTGCCTGGTAAGAAAAATGTGTGTGTGTGTGTGCGTGCGCCGTGTAAGAGTGGAGTCATGCCTGGCGAATGGTGATTGCAGAGTAGTTGGTAAGTAGCATGGGTCTGATGAGAGCAAGGGGCGGGATCAGTGACAGGTGAAAGAAGGGGAACAGGTGTTAAGTGAGTTGGAGTGTAGGGTGGGTGGACTAAGGGGATAGGTGTAGGGGGAGTGCAAGGGTAGGTGGGTGGGATACCAGGGACGAAGAAGGGGGGGTCATAGAGGGAGTAGGAGCCTGGGACAGAGAAGAGATGTCAGAGCAGAGTGGGGCCAGTTGTGGTCACTCATGCAGTGGTTCACTAGCCCACATTAGGGGTGATTAATTACGGTGGGGAACCCTATTTTTTTTTACTGCATCCCCACTACACTATCTGATTTGGGGGTGGCAGCTCGAATTTGGGGGAGCAGTATTAAAAGGGGTTTGGGGGTGCATTATGAAGGGTGATGGGGACACAGAATGACATGCCTTCTGGGTAATTTTGGGGTACCTTCCAAACATACCCCTACTCCACAAATACAGGCCAGCCATTCCTCATTCCTCATTCACTCAGTCATCTCAGTCCTCCACTCCATATGCCCTGCAAGACCAACATGAACAAGAGGTATGTCAGCAAGCAGAAGAAAAGCCTCAGTGTGCTCTTATGTTCACACTGCTGCCCTCTAGTAACACTACACGGCAATTGCAGCATAATAATTGGACTGAGAAGAGGGCTGTCCTATGCAAATAATGTCCTCCCATGCTTACTTTCTTCGGAGACGGTGGACGGCTTGCGTTGTGATACATCCTACAAGATATGCTCTTCAGCCGATTTCAAGAGCAGCCTATCTTAGGCTAAGGATTTTGCCACTCGAAGGTTGCACATGGGGACATCACCCTCATTTAGCAGGGTCCCAAATTGCCTGGTGTCATCCTTTATACAGAACAGGGGCGTTTGCATTTGAGGGTGTTCTTCAAAGGATGGAAGGGGTGTTTAAAGCCCCAGCCAACCCCCGCCCCATGTTGTACTGTGATGCTCCATCCCTTCACCTGCTGCAGCAGGCATGATTCAGACCTGCTGAAGCAAAGGCCTGACTCTGCCCTTTTCTGCCTCTTGAAGAAAACAACCTTTCTAGCTTCTTATTGCACCTAATAAAAGAAGTTTCACTTGCCTCAAACTTTACCCATCATTTCATTAGCCATAGCTCACACTTCAGCTATATTCATAGCCAACCTCACAGGCACCAAACCCCTGATTTTAGAGATCGCCTCACACCAAAATGAAAAATCACCACCATCCAACCTAATTTACTATCAGTGTAGCACCTACCTTGCATTCTTGTGCTCAGTTATAAGCCCCGAGGCCTCATTTGCGCGCTACAATACACCGAATTTCAAGGGCAAAGAATGAATACATTGATAAAGGAAGATAAGGCTTTGTCTCTATTGCACCTACTTGAGAAAAAGGGGGTTGGTAGGAGGTCATGAGGGAAAAGATTTGTCATTTTGGGGCGCACGTGCCAAAAAGAGGGGCCACTTTTCTCCTCTGTTTTTCCAAGTGGAAATAAACTTAGCAAATGAAAATAAAAGCACTGTATGAACATTTACCACCTTGGGATACTTTGAAAGCATTGGCAGGATTCAAACCCTTGTCCTGTGTGAGCCTGTTCCATCAGAGAGACAAGACTTACCATTGAGCTATAGCTCCTTGGTGTTCTAGACCCTTGCAGTAGTAACTATAAGCAACATACAGGCCCTGGTGTCATTGCCTGTGGATTTCATTACACATGAAAAGGATGACCATGATATAGGGACGATTTGATAAGATACTAAAAGGGAAGCCAGTGTGGTCCAGTGGGTAAGTTCCTGACTTCCAGACAACCAGGGTTCAAATCCCGGGATCGGCACCAGGTGATGGATGATGGCGCAGCAGAGGTAAGTTGGAGGTGGGCCTGCCTGGTAAGAAAAATGTGTGTGTGTGTGTGTGCGTGCGTGCGCCGTGTAAGAGTGGAGTCATGCCTGGCGAATGGTGATTGCAGAGTAGTTGGTAAGTAGCATGGGTCTGATGAGATCAAGGGGTGGGATCAGTGACAGGTGAAAGAAGGGGAACTGGTGTTAAGTGAGTTGTAGTGTAGGGTGGGTGGACTAAGGGGATAGGTGTAGGGGGAGTGCAAGGGTAGGTGGGTGGGATACCAGGGACGAAGAAGGGGGGGTCATAGAGGGAGTAGGAGCCTGGGACAGAGAAGAGATGTCAGAGCAGAGTGGGGCCAGTTGTGGTCACTCATGCAGTGGTTCACTAGCCCACATTAGGGGTGATTAATTATGGTGGGGAACCCTTTTTTTTTTTTACTGCATCCCCACTACACTATCTGATTTGGGGGGTGGCAGTCGAATTTGGGGGAGCAGTATTAAAAGGGGTTTGGGGGTGCATTATGAAGGGTGATGGGGACACAGAATGACATGCCTTCTGGGTAATTTTGGGGTACCTTCCAAACATACCCCCTACTCCACAAATACAGGCCAGCCATTCCTCATTCCTCATTCACTCAGTCATCTCAGTCCTCCACTCCATATGCCCTGCAAGACCAACATGAACAAGAGGTATGTCAGCAAGCAGAAGAAAAGCCTCAGTGTGCTCTTATGTTCACACTGCTGCCCTCTAGTAACACTACACGGCAATTGCAGCATAATAATTGGACTGAGAAGAGGGCTGTCCTATGCAAATAATGTCCTCCCATGCTTACTTTCTTCTGAGACGGTGGACGGCTTGCGCTGTGATACATCCTACAACATATGCTCTTCAGCCGATTTCAAAAGCAGCCTATCTTAGGCTAAGGATTTTGCCACTCGAAGGTTGCACATGGGGACATCACCCTCATTTAGCAGGGTCCCAAATTGCCTGGTGTCATCCTTTATACAGAACAAGGGCGTTCGAGGGTGTTCTTCAAAGGATGGAAGGGGTGTTTAAAGCCCCAGCCAAGCCAAGCCAAGCCCCGCCCCGCCCCATGTTGTACTGTGATGCTCCATCCCTTCACCTGCTGCAGCAGGCATGATTCAGACCTGCTGAAGCAAAGGCCTGACTCTGCCCTTTTCTGCCTCTTGAAGAAAGCAACCTTTCTAGCTTCTTATTGCACTTAATAAAGGGAGTTTCACTTGCCTCAAACTTTACCAATCATTTCATTAGCCATAGGTCACACTTCAGCTTTATTCATAGCCAACCTCACAGGCACTGTTGGACTTGGCCCTTTTTGGCAGGTTCACCCCTAAACTTTTTGCCTTGTCTGTAACCTGGTGTTGGTGATGTTAGGCCTCTGGGCACTTTGCACTGTGGTCCAGTGGAAAGTGCGTGCGCTCTCTGTGTACTTGTGGTGAGATTGGCCTGCCCTCCCATAGGAATGCATGGGGATTCCCTGATCAGTGTGTGTCAGTGGTAATTCCTGTTATGAGAGGAGCAGTATGGTCAAGTCTGGTATGTATGAGATTGTGTGGAATAAATGCTGCGCAATGGTGTGCGCAGATTTATTATGATTGGTGTAGAAATGCCACTTTTAGAAGTTGGCATTTATGTGTGTCTCTGTGTCTGCCTGCCTGATGTGAATTGCATGTCTGGCTTGTGAGTGACAGGGGCTGGGAGGTGTGTGTGGCTCCAGGAGGGGCAGGGTGAGTCAGCACAGTGCTGAATAGAGAGATCTGCATGTAGATGAGGGGAGGAGTTGCACCTGGGTCTGAATAGGGCTGTGCCTTCCTCCACAATGCTGGCTCCACCTCCTGTGCTGAGTCTGATGTCCCTGGCCTGTCCTGTGAAAGGAAGGAAGGAGTCATGTACACAAAGTGCTCCTGAACCAGTTGTATCTGGTTCCCCCAAACCCTGCACCTTTAGACAAAGGAAATGTTCATATAAATATAGGGGCTGTGACCCTATGATAGTGTTCAGTTCTGATCCAGAATCCTGCCGGGGCGTGCTGCTGCTGGGGCCCAGGGGGGGCTGCCATGAGGGCTTGACCCTGGGCCCTGCACTGCCCCTTCATCCCTGAAGACCGCTTTGCTGGGATCTTTTGCTTCATTTCCTTATCCCTAAGGACTTCAAGGACTTTACTCTTAGCGCCTGGTGCGCGCTTTATTTCTAGTTCTCCAGAGCGCTTTATTTTCCCTGAGGAAGAGCGCTTCTGTTTTCCCCCTGCAGCGCTGGGCTGCAATCATCTTCGAGGGAATCCCGACATAGGGATTCCCCCGCTTCTGCTGTGGTAATTGGCGGGAGCCCACCCCGCGTTGATGCCGCATTTACTTTCTCCTTTTAATAGCGGGTGCCCACCCCACTTTATATTTTTAATTTAAGAGGGAGCCCACCCCTCAGTGCGGCCATAAAGAGATCACCGCCGCGGCCCGATCATTTTTCCCGACCCGGAAGCCAGGCAGAGTCCGCCTGACTCCGGGCGGGTCCAAACCCGGAAGAAGCTGGCCGGCCAATGGCAGCGCGGCCCGCCGGAGAAGCCGCCCAGAGCCTCGCAGGCTCCCCGTTGAAGTCCCGGTCCCAGGAAGGGGGACCGGGCGAAGGAGGAGATCGCCGCATGTGAAGAGGTGAGGCAGACAAGGCCGTCGGTGGCAGTGCGGGGCTCCTGTGAGGAAACGGAAGCCCCGCGTGCAGGAGAAGCTGCTCCAGCGCGACGTCCGCCTGTGAGGCAGAAGAGCCGAGTGCCGTGTCCCTGTGCACCGCCGAGACCGGAGGAGCCCGATCCCAGCCCCGGTGAGTGGGGCCAAGGCCGTCCTCTTTTTTTTTCTTTATTGTTGGTGCCGATCGAGGCACGGGGACATACCCGCATTTTGAGCGGCCCCGTCTGGCAGCGGGTCGCTCCAACATTGGGGCAAGTTTTATTTAAAAGCCCCTTGGCAGAATTGGTGTAGAGGGCCCAGAGGGGCCCGTGATTTCCCCAGTTGGCCATATCTCCAGCTGCCCCGCTTGCCAGAGGGCAGCTGCAACGGTGGCATAATTGTGGGGTGAGCCCTAGAGGAGGGCCTCTTCATTTTCCTCCCAGCTGCGCCGCACCAGCGCGGGCAGTTACGACATTGGCTGCATTTTTGTTAAGAGAGTCCCAGTGGGGGCTCCAGAGGGCACAGTGAGTGCCCATGCCTACAGTATCTTCACAGCTGCCCAGCAAGTAGTGGGCAGCTGCAACGTTTAGGCCACAGTTCTTTGGGGGCATGAGTAAGGAGTGAGATGCACTCCTCTGCCCCAGTACTTTCACAGCTGCGCAGCACTTAGTGCCAGCTGCAACGTTTAGGTCTGCGCAATTGCGCACATGGATTCTGCTGCATTGGCAGCCGCCCTGACATTTTGGACACAGGGCATTTGAGCCCCTTTTAAGAAGGCCAGTTGGCCAGGGGGACTGTTAGGTTTGTAGGGCGCCAGGCCCTAATGTGATTATGTGGTGCTAGGAAATGTGATGCATGTAGTGTGATTCACGCACCCTGATTTATGCCTCTACTATGGTTTTTACTGTGAGGTTATGTGCTAATGTGATATTGTGGTGCTAGGAAATGTGATTCCTGTATTGTGATTTACGCACCCTGATTTATACCTCTAAATGTGGTTTATGTAGGAGGTTATTTGCATAATATGGTTTATACTTAGGAGGTTAGGGTCTAAGATATTAGACTGATGAGGTTGGCGCAGAATGTAATTCGCGCCTAATGTGATACTGTGCATAATGTGGTTTATGTTACAGGATGATGCTGAGTACAGTGGTTACCAGTGATTACTGGTTGTACGTTTATGATGTGGGCTACATTTATTATAAGTGCTACATTTACTAAGTTCGCGTTGTGCTGGTTCTGTCAGTGGTCCAGTGGGCCCTGCCAGATGTAAATAATCCCCTGTAAATATTGCCCAGTGCCAGTTGGCACAGTGTATATTATGTGAGTACTATTCTAATGTGTTTTATGATAATACAAAGGCTATTTTTGACATAACCTTGTGTGGAGTTCCTTTTTGTGGTGTGCCTAGTATGTTGTTGCTGTGTGTGTGTTGCGCAAATGCTTTACACATTGCCTCCGGGATAAGCCTGACTGCTCGTGCCAAGCTACCAAGGGGTTGAGCAGGGGTTATCTTTGGCGTGTAACTCCCTCGCCCTGACTAGAGTGGTGGTCTCTGCCTGGCTTTGGTGCAAGCCTTAGCAAACCAGAGATCCCATTTCTAACAGGCACCAAACCCCTGATTTTAGAGATCGCCTCACACCAAAATGAAAAATCACTACCATCCAACCTAATTTACTATCAGTGTGACACCTTCCTTGCATTCTTGTGCTAAGTTATAAGCCCCGAGGCCTCATTTGTGCGCTACAATACACCGAATTTCAAGGGCAAAGAATGAATACATTGATAAAGGAAGATAAGGCTTTGTCTCTATTGCACCTACTTGAGAAAAAGGGGGGTTGGTAGGAGGTCATGAGGGAAAAGATTTGTCATTTTGGGGCGCAAGAGCCAAAAAGAGGGGCCACTTTTCTCCTCTGTTTTTCCAAGTGGAAATAAACTTAGCAAATGAAAATAAAAGCACTGTATGAATATTTACCACCTTGGGATACTTTGAAATCATTGGCAGGATTCGAACCCTTGTTCTGTGTAAGTGTGTGCCATCAGAGGCGCAAGACTTACCAGTTAGCTATAGCTCCTTGGTGTTCTAGATCCTTGCAGTAGTAACTATAAGCAACATACAGGCCCTGGTGTCATTGCCTGTGGATTCCATTACACATGAAAAGGATGACCATGATATAGGGATGATTTGATAAGATACCAAAAGGGAAGCTAGCGTGGTCCAGTGGGTAAGTTACTGACTTCCACCCAAACAACCAGCGTTCAAATCCCGGGATCGGCACCAGGTGACAGATGATGGCGCAGCAGAGGTAAGTTGGAGGTGGGCCTGCCTGGTAAGAAAAATGTGTGTTTGTATGTGCGTGTGCTGTGTAAGGGTGGAGTCAAGCCTGGTGAATGGTGCGCAGAGTGGTTGGTAAATAGCATGGGTCTGGTGAGAGCAAGGGGCAGGATCAGTGACAGGTAAAAGAAGGGGTACAGGTGTTAAGTGAGTTGCAGTGTATGGTGGGTGGACTCAGGGGGTAGGTGTAGGGGGAGTGCAAGGGTTGGTAGGTAGCTGGGTGGGATACCAGGGACGAAGAAGGGGGGGTCATAGAGGGAGGAGGAGCCTGGGACAGAAAAGAGATGTCAGAGTGGGGCCAGATGTGGTCACTCATGCAGTGGTTCCCTAGCCCACATTAGGGGTGATTAAATAGGGTGGGTAACCCTTTTTTTTTTTTTTTACTGCACCCCCACTACACTATCTGATTTGGAGGGGAGGAAGCTGAATTTGTGGGAGCAGTATTAAAAGGGGTTTGGGGGTGCATTATGAAGGGTGATGGGGACACAGAATGACATGCCTTCTGGGTAATTTTGGGGTACCTTCCAAACATACCCCCACTCCATAAATTCAGGCCAGCCATTCCTCATTACTCATTCACTCAGTCATCTCAGTCCTTCACTCCATATGCCCTGCAAGACCAACATGAACAAGAGGTATGTCATCAAGCAGAAGAAAAGCCTCAGTGTGCTCTGATGTTCGTACTGCTGCCCTCTAGTAACACTACACGGCAATTGCAGCATAATTATTGGACTGAGAAGAGGGCTGTCCTATGAAAATAATGTCCTCCCATGCTTACTTTCTTCTGAGACGGTGGACGGCTTGCGCTGTGATACATCCTACAACATATGCTCTTCAGCCAATTTCAAAAGCAGCCTATCTTAGGCTAAGGATTTTGCCACTCGGAGGTTGCACATGGGGACATCACCCTCATTTAGCAGGGTCCCAAATTGTCTGCAGTCATCCTTTATACAGAACAAGGGCGTTGGAGGGTGTCCTTCAAAGGATGGAAGGGGGTGTTTAAAGCCCCAGCCAAGCCCCGCCCCATGTTGTACTGTGATGCTTCATCCCTTCACCTGCTGCAGTAGGCATGATTCAGACCTGCTGAAGCAAAGGCCTGACTCTGCCCTTTTCTGCCTCTTGAAGAAAACAACCTTTCTAGCTTCTTATTGCACCTAATAAAGGGAATTTCACTTGTCTCAAACTTTACCCATCATTTCATTAGCCATAGGTCATACTTCAGCTTTATTCATAGCCAACCTCACAGGCACCAAACCCCTGATTTCAGAGATCAGCTCACACCAAAATGAAAAATCACCACCATCCAACCTAATTTACTATCAGTGTGACATCTTCCTTACATTCTTGTGCTAAGTTATAAGCCCCAAGGCCTCATTTGCGCGCAACAATACACCGAATTTCAGGGGCAAAGAATGAATACATTGATAAAGGAAGATAAGGCTTTGTCTCTATTGCACCTACTTGAGAAAAAGGGGGGTTGGTAGGAGGTCATGAGGGAAAAGATTTGTCATTTTGGGGCGCAAGAGCCAAAAAGAGGGGCCACTTTTCTCCTCTGTTTTTGCGAGTGGAAATACATTTAGCAAATGAAAATAAAAACACTGTATGAACATTTACCACCTTGGGCTACTTTGAAAGCATCGGCAGGATTCGAACCCTTGTCCTGTGTAAGCGTATGCCGTCAGAGGCACAAGACTTACCATTGCGCTATAGCTCCTTGGTGTTCTAGACCCTTGCAGTAGTAACTATAAGCAACATACAGGCCCTGGTGTCATTGCCTGTGGATTCCATTACACATGAAAAGGATGACCATGATATAGGGATGATTTGATAAGATACCAAAAGGGAAGCCAGCGTGGTCCAGTGGGTAAGTTCCTGACTTCCACCCAGACAACCATGGTTCAAATACCGGGATCAGCACCAGGTGACAGAAGATGGTGCAGCAGAGGTAAGTTGGAGGTGGGCCTACCTGGTAAGAAAAATGTGTGTTTTTTTTTGTTTGTGTGTGTGCTGTGTAAGGGTGGAGACAAGCCTAGTGAATGGTGATTGCAGAGTGGTTGGTAAGTACCATGGGTCTGGTGAGAGCAAGGGGCGGGATCAGTGACAGATGAAAGAAGGGGTACAGGTGTTAAGTGAGTTGCAGTGTACGGTGGGTGGACTCAGGGGGTAGGTGTGGGGGGAGTGCAAGGGTTGGTAGGTAGCTGGGTGGGATACCAGGGACGAAGAAGGGGGGGTCATAGAGGGAGGAGGAGCCTGGGACAGACAAGAGATGTCAGAGTGGGGCCATATGTGGTCACTCATGCAGTGGTTCCCTAGCCCACATTAGGGGTAATTAAATAGGTTGGGTAACACTTTTTTTTTTTTACTGCACCCCCAATACACTATCTGATTTGGGGGGGTGGAAGCTGAATTTGGGGGAGCAGTATTAAAAGGGGTTAGGGGTGCATTATGAAGGGTGATGGGGACAAAGAATGACATGCATTCTGGGTAATTTTGGGGTACCTTCCAAACATACCCCCACTCCATAAATTCAGGCCAGCCATTCCTCATTACTCATTCACTCAGTCATCTCAGTCCTTCACTCCATATGCCCTGCAAGACCAACATGAACAAGAGGTATGTCATCAAGCAGAAGAAAAGCCTCAGTGTGCTCTGATGTTCGTACTGCTGCCCTCTAGTAACACTACACTGCAATTGCAGCATAATAATTGGACTGAGAAGAGGGCTGTCCTATGAAAATAATGTTCTCCCATGCTTACTTTCTTCTGAGACGGTGGACGGCTTGCGCTGTGATACATCCTACAACATATGCTCTTCAGCCAATTTCAAAAGCAGCCTATCTGAGGCTAAGGATTTTGCCACTCGGAGGTTGTACATGGGGACATCACCCTCATTTAGCAGGGTCCCAAATAGTCTGCAGTCATCCTTTATACAGAACAAGGGCGTTGGAGGGTGTCCTTCAAAGGATGGAAGGGGGTGTTTAAAGCCCCAGCCAAGCCCCGCCCCATGTTGTACTGTGATGCTCCATCCCTTCACCTGCTGCAGTATGCATGATTCAGACCTGCTGAAGCAAAGGCCTGACTCTGCCCTTTTCTGTCTCTTGAAGAAAACAACCTTTCTAGCTTCTTATTGCACCTAATAAAGGGAGTTTCACTTGCCTCAAACTTTACCCATCATTTCATTAGCCAAAGGTCATACTTCAGCTATATTCATAGCCAACCTCACAGGCACCAAAACACTGATTTCAGAGATCGGCTCACACCAAAATGAAAAATCACCACCATCCAACCTAATTTACTATCACTGTGACACCTTCCTTGCATTCTTGTGCTAAGTTATAAGCCCCTAGGCCCCATTTGCGTGCTACAATACACCGAATTTCAAGGGCAAAGAATGAATATATTGATAAAGGAAGATAAGGCTTTGTCTCGATTGCACCTACTTGAGAAAAAGGGGGGTTGGTAGGAGGTCATTAGGGAAAAGATTTGTCATTTTGGGGCGCAAGAGCCAAAAAGAGAAGCCACTTTTCTCCTCTGTTTTTCCAAGTGGAAATAAACTTAGCAAATGAAAATAAAAGCACTGTATTAACATTTACCATCTTGAGATACTTTGAATGCATTGGCAGGATTCAAACCCTTGTCCTGTGTAAGCGTGTGCCATCAGAGGAACAAGACTTACCATTGAGCTATAGCTCCTTGGTGTTCTAGACCCTTGCAGTAGTAACTATAAGCAACATACAGGGCCTGGTGTCATTGCCTGTGGATCCCATTACACATGAAAAGGATGACCATGATATAGGGATGATTTGATAAGATACCAAAAGGGAAGCCAGCGTGGTCCAGTGGGTAAGTTCCTGAGATCCACCCAGACAACCAGGGTTCAAATCCCGGGATCGGCACCAGGTGACAGATGATGGCACAGCAGAGGTAAGTTGGAGGTGGGCCTGCCTGGTAAGAAAAATGTGTGTTTGTATGTGTGTGTGCAAGGGTGGAGTCAAGCATGGCGAATGGTGTGCAGAGTGGTTGGTAAGTACCATGGGTCTGGTGAGAGCAAGGGGCGGGATCAGTGACAGATAAAAGAAGGGGTACAGGTGTTAAGTGAGTTGCAGTGTACGGTGGGTGGACTTAGGGGGTAGGTGTAGGGGAAGTGCAAGGGTTGGTAGGTAGCGGGGTGGGATACCAGGGACGAAGAAGGGGGGTCATAGAGGGAGGAGGAGCCTGGGACAGAAAAGAGATGTCAGAGTAGGGCCAGATGTGGTCACTCATGCAATGGTTCCCTAGCCCACATTAGGGGTGATTAAATAGGTTGGGTAACACTTTTTTTTTTACTGCACCCCCACTACACTATCTGATTTTTGGTTGGGGGTGGAAGCTGAATTTGGGGGAGCAGTATTAAAAGGGGTTTGGGGGTGCATTATGAAGGGTGATGGGGACACAGAATGACATGCCTTCTGGGTAATTTTGGGGTACCTTCCAAACATACCCCCACTCCATAAATTCAGGCCAGCCATTCCTCATTACTCATTCACTCAGTCATCTCAGTCCTTCACTCCATATGCCCTGCAAGACCAACATGAACAAGAGGTATGTCATCAAGCAGAAGAAAAGCCTCAGTGTGCTCTGATGTTCGTACTGCTGCCCTCTAGTAACACTACACGGCAATTGCAGCATAATAATTGGACTGAGAAGAGGGCTGTCCTATGAAAATAATGTTCTCCCATGCTTACTTTCTTCTGAGACGGTGGACGGCTTGCGCTGTGATACATCCTACAACATATGCTCTTCAGCCAATTTCAAAAGCAGCCTATCTGCGGCTAAGGATTTTGCCACTCGGAGGTTGCACATGGGGCCATCACCCTGATTTAGCAGGGTCCCAAATAGTCTGCAGTCATCCTTTATACAGAACAAGGGCATTGGAGGGTGTCCTTCAAAGGATGGAAGGGGGTGTTTAAAGCCCCAGCCAAGCCCCGCCCCATGTTGTACTGTGATGCTCCATCCCTTCACCTGCTGCAGTATGCATGATTCAGACCTGCTGAAGCAAAGGCCTGACTCTGCCCTTTTCTGCCTCTTGAAGAAAACAACCTTTCTAGCTTCTTATTGCACCTAATAAAGGGAGTTTCACTTGCCTCAAACTTTACCCATCATTTCATTAGCCATAGGTCATACTTCAGCTTTATTCATAGCCAACCTCACAGGCACCAAACCCCTGATTTCAGAGATCGGCTCACACCAAAATGAAAAATCACCACCATCCAACCTAATTTACTATCAGTGTGACACCTTCCTTGCATTCTTGTGCTAAGTTATAAGCCCCGAGGCCTCATTTGCGCGCTACAATACACCGAATTTCAAGGGCAAAGAATGAATACATTGATAAAGGAAGATAAGGCTTTGTCTCTATTGCACCTACTTGAGAAAAAGGGGGTTGGTAGGAGGTCATGAGGGAAAAGATTTGTCATTTTGGGGCGCAAGAGCCAAAAAGAGGGGCCACTTTTCTCCTCTGTTTTTCCAAGTGGAAATAAACTTAGCAAATGAAAATAAAAGCACTGTATGAACATTTACTACCTTGGGATACTTTGAAAGCATTGGCAGGATTCGAACCCTTGTCCTGTGTAAGCATGTGCCATCAGAGGCACAAGACTTACCATTGAGCTATAGCTCCTTGGTGTTCTAGACCCTTGCAGTAGTAACTATAAGCAACATACAGGCCCTGGTGTCATTGCCTGTGGATTCCATTACACATGAAAAGGATGACCATGATATAGGGATGATTTGATAAGATACCAAAAGGGAAGCCAGCGTGGTCCAGTGGGTAAGTTCCTGACTTCCACCCAGACAACCAGTGTTCAAATCCCAGGATCGGCACCAGGTGATGGATGATGGCACAGCAGAGGTAAGTTGGAGGTGGGCCTGCCTGGTAAGAAAAATGTGTGTGTGTGTGTGTGCCGTGTAAGAGTCGAGTCATGCCTGGCGAATGGTGATTGCAGAGTAGTTGGTAAGTAGCATGGGTCTGGTGAGAGCAATGGGTGGGAACAGTGACAGGTGAAAGAAGGGGAGCAGGTGTTAAGTGAGTTGGAGTGTAGGGTGGGTAGACTCAGGGGAAAGGTGTAGAGAGAGTGCAAGGGTAGGTGGGTGGGATACCAGAGACGAAGAAGGGGGGGGTCATAGAGGGAGATTATTAGCCTGGGACAGAGAAGAGATAGCAGAGTTGGGCCAGTTGATATCACTCATGCAGTGGTTCACTAGCCCACATTAGGGGTGATTAATTATTGTGGGGAACCCAAATATTTTATTACTGCATCCCCGCTACACTATCTGATTTGGGGGAGCAGTATTAAAAGGGGTTTTGGGGGTGCATTATGAAGGGTGATGGGGACACAGAATGACATGCTTTCTGGGTAATTTTGGGGTACCTTCCAAACATACCCCCTACTCCACAAATACAGGCCAGCCATTCCTCATTCCTCATTCACTCAGTCATCTCAGACCTCCACTCCATATGCCCTGCAAGACCAACATGAACAAGAGGTATGTCAGCAAGCAGAAGAAAAGCCTCAGTGTGCTCTTGATGTTCACACTGCTGCCCTCTAGTAACACTACACGGCAATTGCAGCATAATAATTGGACTGAGAAGAGGGCTGTCCTATGCAAATAATGTCCTCCCATGCTTACTTTCTTCTGAGACGGTGGACGGCTTGCGCAGTGATACATCCTACAACATATGCTCTTCAGCCGATTTCAAAAGCAGCCTATCTTAGGCTAAGGATTTTGCCACTCGAAGGTTGCACATGGGGACATCATCCTCATTTAGCAGGGTCCCAAATTGCCTGCAGTCATCCTTTATACAGAACAAGGGCAGTCGAGGGCGTCCTTCAAAGGATGGAAGGGGTGTTTAAAGCCCCAGCCAAGCCCAGCCCAGCCCAGCCCAGCCCAGCCCAGCCCCGCCCCGCCCCATGTTGTACTGTGATGCTCCATCCCTTCACCTGCTGCAGCAGGCGTGATTCAGACCTGCTGAAGCAAAGGCCTGACTCTTCCCTTTTCTGCCTCTTGAAGAAAACAACCTTTCTAGCTTCTTATTGCACCTAATAAAGGGAGTTCCACTTGCCTCAACCTTTACCCATAATTTCATTAGCCATAGCTCATACTTCAGCTTTATTCATAGCCAACCTCACAGGCACCAAACCCCTGATTTTAGAGATCGCCTCACACCAAAATGAAAAATCACCACCATCCAACCTGATGTACTATCAGTGCAAAAACAACAATTGATGGACAGAATGCAGAACAATGTCGTACATTCACCCCAGTACAGAGATCTGGGCCTAAATCCATCGGTTTTTTGCTCACCATGCCATTCCAGTTTGGACCCAGCCATATGCAAATCAGTCTTGACCCTGCGCCCAATGGGAACAGTCCAGCTCGCACTGCCAGGCCAGGTCCTCCCTGGACTGGAAACAAGCACCATAGGACCGGTTGTGGGCTTTCAGCCCTCATCAGCCAGGATAGCTTGACTCCAGTGGCATGGAGAGCATGGGACCCACGTCTGGGCATACCCGTCCCACTCGGGGTGACAAATGCAAAACAACAATTGATGAACAGAATGCAGAACAATGTCATACATTCACCCCAGTACAGAGATCTGGGCCCAAATCCATCGTTTTTGCTCACCATGCCATTCCAGTTTGGACCCAGCCATATGCAAATCAGTCTTGACCCTGCGCCCAATGGGAACAGTCCAACCCGAACTGACAGGCCAGGTCCTCCCTGGACTGGAAACAAGCACCCTAGGACCGGTTTTGGGCTTTCAGCCCTCATCAGCCAGGATAGCTTGACTAAGTTGACGGGGTATGCCCAGACGTGGGTCCCTTGCTCACTTTGCCACTGGATTCAAGCTAGCCTGGCTGATGAGGGCTGTTAGCACGAAACCGGTCCCAGGATGCTTGATTCCGGTCCAGGGAAGACATGGCTTGGCAGTTCGGTCTGGACTGTTCCCATGAGGCACAGGGTCAAGACTGATTTGCATGTAGCTGTGCCTGAACTGGGGTAGCAAAGTGAGCTAAAGAATGATGATGGATTCAACCCAGATCTGTGACTGGGGGTGAGTGTTTGAAAAGTTTCAGCACTCCGTCCATCATCTCCTTGTGTTTGCTTTGTTCGCCCTAAGTTGGCGGGCTATGCCCAGACGTGGGTCCCTTGCTCACTTTGCCACTGGATTCAAGCTAGCCTGGCTGATGAGGGCTGTTAGCCTGAAACCAGTCCCAGGATGCTTGATTCCGGTCCAGGGAAGACATGGCTTGGCAGTTCGGTCTGGACTGTTCCCATGAGGCACAGGGTCAAGACTGATTTGCATATAGCTGTGTCTGAACTGGGGTGGCAAAGTGAGCTAAAGAATGATGATGGATTCAACCCAGATCTGTGACTGGGGGTGAGTGTTTGAAAAGTTTGAGCACTCCGTCCATCATCTCCTTGTGTTTGCTTTGTTCGCCCTAAGTTGGCAGGGTATGCCCAGAAGTGGGTCCCTTGCTCACTTTGCCACTGGATTCAAGCTAGCCTGGCTGATGAGGGCTGTTAGCCCGAAACCGGTCCCAGGATGCTTGATTCCGGTCCAGGGAAGACATGGCTTGGCAGTTCCGTCTGGACTGTTCCCATGAGGCACAGGGTCAAGACTGATTTGCATATAGCTGTGTCTGAACTGGGGTGGCAAAGTGAGCTAAAGAATGATGATGGATTCAACCCAGATCAGTGACTGGGGATGAGTGTTTGAAAAGTTTCAGCACTCCGTCCATCATCTCCTTGTGTTTGCTTTGTTCACCCTAAGTTGGCGGGGTATGTCCAGACGTGGGTCCCTTGCTCACTTTGCCACTGGATTCAAGCTAGCCTGGCTGATGAGGGCTGTTAGCCAGAAACCGGTCCCAGGATGCTTGATTCCGGTCCAGGGAAGACATGGCTTGGCAGTTCGGTCTGGACTGTTCCCATGAGGCACATGGTCAAGACTGATTTGTATATAGCTGTGTCTGAACTGGGGTGGCAAAGTGAGCTAAAGAATGATGATGGAATCAACCCAGATCTGTGACTGGGGGTGAGTGTTTGAAAAGTTTCAGCACTCCGTGCATCATCTCCTTGTGTTTGCTTTGTTCGCCCTAAGTTGGCGGGGTATGCCCAGACGTGGGTCCCTTGCTCACTTTGCCACTGGATTCAAGCTAGCCTGGCTGATGAGGGCTGTTAGCCCGAAACCGGTCCCAGGATGCTTGATTCCGGTCCAGGGAAGACATGGCTTGGCAGTTCCATCTGGACTGTTCCCATGAGGCACAGGGTCAAGACTGATTTGCATATAGCTGTGTCTGAACTGGGGTGGCAAAGTGAGCTAAAGAATGATGATGGATTCAACCCAGATCTGTGACTGGGGGTGAGTGTTTGAAAAGTTTCAGCACTCCGTCCATCATCTCCTTGTGTTTGCTTTGTTCACCCTAAGTTGACGGGGTATGACCAGACGTGGCTTGGCAGTTCGGTCTGGACTGTTCCCATGAGGCACAGGGTCAAGACTGATTTGCATATAGCTGTGTCTGAACTGGGGTGGTAAAGTGAGCTAAAGAATGATGATGGATTCATCCCAGATCTGTGACTGGGGGTGAGTGTTTGAAAAGGTTCAGCACTCCGTCCATCATCTCCTTGTGTTTGCTTTGTTCGCCCTAAGTTGACGGGGTATGCCCAGACGTGGGTCCCTTGCTCACTTTGCCACTGGATTCAAGCTAGCCTGGCTGATGAGGGCTGTTAGCCTGAAACCGGTCCCAGGATGCTTGATTCCGGTCCAGGGAAGACATGGCTTGGCAGTTCGGTCTGGACTGTTCCCATGAGGCACAGGGTCAAGACTGATTTGCATATAGCTGTGTCTGAACTGGGGTGGCAAAGTGAGCTAAAGAATGATGATGGATTCAACCCAGATCTGTGACTGGGGGTGAGTGTTTGAAAAGTTTCAGCACTCCGTCCATCATCTCCTTGTGTTTGCTTTGTTCACCCTAAGTTGACGTGCCTTCTGGGTAATTTTGGGGTACCTTCCAAACATACCCCCTATTCCACAAATACAGGCCAGCCATTCCTCATTCCTCATTCACTCAGTCATCTCAGTCCTCCACTCCATATGCCCTGCAAGACCAACATGAACAAGAGGTATGTCAGCAAGCAGAAGAAAAGCCTCAGTGTGCTCTTATGTTCATACTGCTTCCCTTTAGTAACACTACACGGCAATTGCAGCATAATAATTGGACTGAGAAGAGGGCTGTCCTATGCAAATAATGTCCTCCTATGCTTACTTTCTTCTGAGACAATGGACGGCTTGCGCTGTGATACATCCTACAACATATGCTCTTCAGTCGATTTCAAAAGCAGCCTATCTTAGGCTAAGGATTTTGCCCCTCGAAAGTTGCACATGGGGACATCACCCTCATTTAGCAGGGTTCCAAATTGCCTGCAGTCCTCCTTTATACAGAACAAGGGCGTTCGAGGGTGTCCTTCAAAGGATGGAAGGGGTGTTTAAAGCCCCAGGCAAGCCCGCCCCATGTTGTACTGTGATGCTCCATCCCTTCACCTGCTGCAGCAGGCATGATTCAGACCTGCTGAAGCAAAGGCCTGACTTTGCCCTTTTCTGCCTCTTGAAGAAAACAACCTTTCTAGCTTCTTATTGCACCTAATAAAGGGAGTTTCACTTGCCTCAAACTTTACCCATCATTTCATTACACATAGCTCATACTTCAGCTTTATTCATAGCCAACCTGACAGGCACCAAACCCCTGATTTTAGAGATCGCCTCACACCAAAATGAAAAATCACCACCATCCAACCTAATTTACTATCAGTGCAGCACCTTCCTTGCATTCTTGTTCTCAGTTATAAGCCCCGAGGCCTCATTTGCACGCTACAATACACCGAATTTCAAGGGCAAAGAATGAATACATTGATAAAGGAAGATAAGGCTTTGTCTCTATTGCACCTACTTGAGAAAAAGGGGGTTGGTAGGAGGTCATGAGGGAAAAGATTTGTCATTTTGGGGCGCACGTGCCAAAAGAGGGGCCACTTTTCTCCTCTGTTTTTCCAAGTGGAAATAAACTTAGCAAATGAAAATAAAAGCCCCGTATGAACATTTACCACCTTGGGATACTTTGAAAGCATTGGCAGGATTCCAATCCTTGTCCTGTGCGAGCCTGTTCCATCAGAGGAACAAGACTTACCATTGAGTTATAGCTCCTTGTTGTTCTAGACCCTTGCAGTAGTAACTATAAGCAACATACAGGCCCTGGTGTCATTGCCTGTGGATTTCATTACACATGAAAAGGATGACCATGATATAGGGACGATTTGATAAGATACTAAAAGGGAAGCCAGTGTGGTCCAGTGGGTAAGTTCCAGACTTCCACCCAAACAACCAGGGTTCAAATCCCAGGATCGGCACCAGGTGATGGATGATGGTGCAGCAGAGGTGTTAGAACTGGGTGTCTCTAGTTGGCTGAGGTAGAGTACCTTGGTCCAAATAGGGACCCTTGCTTCTAAGTCAGGGAAAGGAAGGACACCTTCTCAGATAGCCCCTGCTCACCCCCTCGGTAGCTTGGCATGAGCAGCCAGGCTTATCTCCAAGGCAAATGTGTAAAGTATTTGCAACCATGCTCTCAGTGACACAGTGATAACACCACAAATGGACTCCACACGAGTTTCATAAAAACAATTATATGTTTATAAAAAAAAGATATACGATGAGACCACACGATAAAATCCAACATATGCGTATTTGTAATATTTCATCTTGCCGGTTATTAGGCCAGCACGCACTGGTAGGTTCTTGCAGTATTAATGAGCAATTCTCGATGATCCAATGCAGTCCTAATGCAATGCTATGCAGTTCGTAATGTAAAAATAATTCACTTCGGCTCCGATCGCGGTGCTCTGGACGGTCTCTGTGCCACACTTACTGACTCATGGTCAGCTACTGCCAAAATAAGCCCCCAACACTGTTATGCTGGAAAACAAAGTGCAGCTCCACGCCCCGGTACTGCCACTCCTCGGCAAGTACGGGCCGCGATACGGGCTTGAGTGGGGTCTCGCGCTGCAAAGATGGGAAAGGCCGAGAGCGTTTCTCTCGTAGCCCCCACCCCAGGCGACGCACGCTCGCTGAGCGTTACCTGGGGGGTGCGATCTCACTCTCCTCTCCTCGCGGCTTGGGCCTCCGGTGCGACTTCGTTGATCTTGGGCACTGGAACTCAGACCCCCAACTGTGATGGTTCGAGGTCTTTCCTTAGCGCAGGCTCGGGCCGGCGGCAGTGAATTCTCACAGCTCCTCTGGGGATGCCGGTCCGGGCCGATGGCAATGACGATCGCAGCAATTCTGGCCACGCTGTCGATCGAAGCAGAGAACAAGCCTGCTCCGGGACACACAGTCATGGGGCAATTTCTCACGAAGGTCTCAGGCTGCACGAAGCACACGTACACAGCGTCGCTGAGACTCACTTGGACTCCGGGTGCACACGATCACGGGGCAGTTCTTACGAAGGTCTCAGGCTGCAAAAAGCACATGCACACAGCGCCGCTGAGACTCACTTGGACTCCGGGTGCACGCGATCACGGGGCAGTTCTTACGAAGGTCTCAGGCTGCAAAAAGCACACGCACACAGCGTTGCTGAGATACACTTGGAACTTTTATGTTCCTGAGTTTCCACAACAGGGAGCCAGCTCTCCTCGGGCCCTTGGAGACACGCTACTTCAGGACACAGCACGCAGCAAAGTCCTCACAAGCAGGGGAACACAGCACACAGCAAAGTCCCTTGTCCTCTCCTTAGTCAAACCAGCAAACTGCAGGCCAGCCCCAAAACACACAGCAAGGGCAGTCCTTCTCTTCAGTCTCTTCAGCTGTTCTTCTTTGGCAGAGGTTCCTCTTGTTCACCAAGTAGGTTCAATCCTTTTTCAGTATGGATTTCAGTCTAAAGTCCAGGGGTTTCAGCTCTCATAGTTATACCCCTAAATGTCTTTGAAGTATTTGTGATCAGGGGTCACTGACCCCTGTTCAAACCAGTTCTGGGTGTCTCCCTGCCAGTGACACTTTCTTCCTTTGATAGTGGGGGTCTGGATCTTCAATCACTCAGCAGGAGATGGAGCCTTTGTTTTATGGCAGCAGCCCAGGCCTCTTCACCTCCAGGGGCTACTCCTCCCCCCTACACTCCAGATGCAGGTCAACCATGGCTGCCTCACCTACTCCTCCCCTGGGTCAAGACATTTCCCAGATCCTATCACATTCAAATCCAGACAGTCAATCCACAACCAGGCAGAGACACACAGAATTGTTAGAACAAAAAAAACAGCCACTTCTAAAAGCGTGGTTTCTAAACACACAATTCAAAAACCACCTTCACAAAAAGATGTGTTATTAAATTGTGAGCTCAGGCACACTAAACTTCACCTCTCCATCTTAAACCCATGGGAAGACAGGCTGGAAACATATTACACAGTCTCCCCCATTCTGTCCTATGGGCAAGATGGCCTTGCAACAGTGAAAAACGAAATGGAGAGTATTTCACTGTTAGGACATGGTACACACCTCAGTACGTGTCCTACCTTTCACAGACAGTGCACCCTGCCCAGGGGGGTACCTTGGGCCTACTATAGGGGTGTCTGATGTGCATGGAAAGGGAAGGGTAAGGCCTGGCAAGTGGGTGCACTTGTCAGGACAACATGGCAGTTAGCAAACTGCGCACAGGCACTGCAGTGGCAGGCCTGAGTTCTCTCTTTGGGGGCTACTTATGTGGGTGGCACAATTAGTGCTGCAGGCCCACGAGTAGCCTTTGTATTACTAGCCCTGGCACACAAAGTGCACTTTAGTAGGGACTTTACTATTAAGACAAACATGTCAATTATGTACAACTAATTACCATTACACTTTACACAGGGAGCACTTGCACTTTGACACTGATCAGCAGTGGCAAAGTGCCCAAAGCATCTAAGCCAGTAAAACAAAATCCATCACAGCATCAAAAATAGAGGCGGTAGAGGCAAAAAGTCAGGGGTAATCATGCCAAGAAATGCCAGGTCTAACACGTGTCCCCTCCAGCCGAAAAGTGGGGAGGAACTACCCACCCTCATGGGAGTTCTCATCACTAAGGTGGAAAAATCTGGACAGGCCATCAGCATTGGCGTGTTCTGTTCCAGGTCGGTGTTCCACCGTGAAGTCCATTCCCTGTAGGGAGATGGACCACCTCAACAGTTTTGGGTTCTCACCCCTCATCTGCATCAACCATCTGAGGGGCCTGTGGTCTGTCTGTACCAGGAAGTGAGTCCCAAACAAGTAAGGCCTCAGCTTCTTCAGCGCCCAGACCACAGCAAAAGCTTCCCTCTCAATTGCACTCCACCTCTGTTCCCTGGGAAGTAGCCTCCTGCTAATGAAAGCTACGGGTTGGTCCAAGCCCTCATCGTTCAATTGTGAGAGTACTGCTCCCACACCATGCTCTGAAGCATCTGTCTGCACCACAAACTCTTTGGAGAAATCAGGCACCTTGAGCACAGGCGCCCTGCACATGGCAGTTTTCAGGGCATCAAAAGTGGTCTGGCAGGCATCAGTCCAGATCACCTTCTTGGGCTGTTTCTTTGAAGTCAGTTCTGTCAAGGGGGCAACAATGGTGCCATACCCCTTTACAAACCGTCTGTAATACCCAGTGAGTCCTAAAAAGGCCCTCACTCCTGTCTGGGTCTTGGGGGGTTCCCAAGCCAGGATGGTATCAATTTTTGCCTGTAAGGGCGCCACCTGGCCGCTCCCTACCTGGTGTCCTAAGTACACCACAGAACCCTGCCCTATCTGGCACTTACTTGCCTTGATAGTTAGGCCGGCCCTCTGTAGGGCCTTCAACACTTCGCATAGGTGTTGCAAATGTTCCTCCCAACTGGAGCTGAACACCGCAATGTCATCCAGGTAGGCGGCGCTGAATTCCTCCAGCCCACACAGCACCTGGTTAACCAGTCTCTGGAAGGTGGCAGGGGCGTTCTTCAACCCAAAGGGCATAACTCTGAACTGGCAGTGCCCCTCTGGCATTGAGAACGCTGCCTCTCCTTGGCTCCCTCAGTCAAGGCAATCTGCCAGTACCCAGATGGCAAGTCAAATGTGCTGAGGTACCGGGCAGCTCCCAGCCGATCCACGAGCTCATCAGCTCTGGGGATGGGGTGAGCGTCAGTCTTGGTGACCGCATTGAGCCCACGGTAATCCACACAGAACCGGAGTTCTGGGGTGGCATTGGGCGCAGCAGCTTTTGGCACAAGGACCACTGGGCTAGCCCAGGGGCTGCTGGATGGCTCAATCACTCCTAGCGCCAGCATCTTGGAAACCTCCTCCTTGATGCTGGCCCTGACCTTATCAGCTACTATGTAAAATTTTTGTTTTACAGGCAGGCTGTCTCCAGTGTCCACATCATGGACGCACCAATGGGTGACTCCTGGGGTCAGGGAGAACAGGGAGGTGAACTGACCCAATACTTGGCGGCAGTCCCTCTGCTGTTCCGGGGTCAGGGTAGGCGAGAGGTTCATCCCATCCACTGACCTGTCCTTCTCCTTGGCTGACAGGAGGTCAGGAAGAGGGTCACTCTCCTCCTCTGCCCCTTCATCGGTAGCCAAGAGCATGGTCACATCAGACCTCTCAAAGTGGGGCTTGAGGCGGTTCACGTGGAGAACCCTCAGAGGGTTCCTAGGAGACTGTAAGTCAACCAGGTAGGTCACTTCGCTCCTGCGCTCCACCACCTCATAAGGCCCAGTCCACTTATCCTGGAGCACGCAGGGCTCCACTGGGGCCATCACCCACACTTTTTGCCCAGGTTGAAACTCGACCAGAGTGGCATTCTGGTCGTACCACCGCTTCATTTCTTCCTGGCTGGCTTCCAGATTCACCTGAGCGAGTTGTCGGAAACACCTAGTTTGGTTCCTGAAGGCCAGCATGTAGCTATATACATCCTGGGGGGTTTACTAGAGCCTTCTCCCAGCCCTCCTTCACCAAACTCAAGGGTCCTCTTACCGGGTGACCATACAGCAGCTCAAAGGGACTGAACCCTAAGGACTTCTGTGGCACTTCTCTGTAAGCAAACAGCAGGCATGGTAAGAGGACGTCCCACTTACACCTCATGGGTTCCTCAAGACCCATAATCATGCCCTTCAAGGTCCGGTTAAATCTCTCAAGCCAGACCGTTACCCTGAGGGTGGTAAGGCGTGGTGAACTTATAGGTTACACCGCACTCCTTCCACAGAGATTTCATATACCTAGATATGAAATTAGTACCACAGTTGGACACCACCTCTCTGGGGAATCCCACGCAGGAGAAAATCCCCATCAGTGCACGGCCCACCACGTGGCTTCCGGGTACCAGGTGGCATGGTCCACCAAGACCAGGATTAACCTGTTGCCCATGGCTGTCTTGGGATCCAGAGGCCCCACGATGTCAATACCCACCCTTTCAAAGGGGGTGCTGACTACAGGGAAAGGTTGGAGAGGAGCTTTGCGCTTCCTCCCACTCTTACCACTTGCCTGGCAAGTCTGACAGGTCCTGCAATGAGTATCAGAACTCTTACGCATTTGAGGCCAGTAGAAGTGGGTGACAAGCCTTTCAAAGGTCTTGTCCTGCCCCAAATGTCCTGCTAAAGGCACATTGTTGGACTTGGCCCTTTTTTTGCAGGGTCATCCCTGAACATTTTGCCTTCCTCCTGTATTTTCTCTGACCTGTTTTTGTTGGTTTTATGACTCTGGGCACTTTACCACTGCTGATCAGTGCTAAAGTGCATATGCTCTCCCTATTGTAAATTGATGTATTGATTAGTGACTCCATGATTGGATCATTTGATTTACTTGTCAGACCCTAGTATAGTGCACCAGGTGTGCCCAGGGCCTGTAAATCAAATGCTGCTGGTGGGCTTGCAGCACTGGTTGTACCACCCACAGAAGCAGCTTGTTAAGTGTGTCTCAGGCCTGCCATTGCAGAGCCTGTGTGCAGTCTGTGACTGCCATGTCGACTTGGCCAGTGCACCCACTTGCCAGTCCCTAAACCTTCCCTTATCTTCATATCAGACACCCCTAAGGTAGGCCCAAGGGCAGGGTGCATTGTAAGTATAAGGTAGGACATGCCCTGGTGTGTGTGGCATGTCCTAATAGTGAATTACAGCCATTTTCGTTTTTCACTATTGCAAGGCTACCTGTTCCCCATAGGCCAGAATGGGCAGTTTGATTATAACATCTTATAATCCTAACTGACCCAGGGAACATGGTAGAAATTCGAATTTAGTATGCCTGAACTCAGAATGATAAAATACATCTTTTAGTAAAGTTGGTTTTAACATTCTGTGTTTGAAAATACCACTTTTAGAAAGTAGGTATTTTCTTGCCTAACTGTCCAAGCCTGCCTCTGCTAGGTTGTATATTGTGTGTCTGGCTTTGTGAGTGACAGGGGCTGGGGATTCCAGGAGACAGGGTGAGTCAGCACAGGGCTGAATAGACCTATCTGCATGTAGAGTGGTGGGAGGAGTTGCACCTGGGTCTGAATAGGGCTGTGCCTGCCTTCCACAATGCTGGCTCCACCTCCTGTGGTGCGTCTGATGTCCCTGGCCCACACTGTCAAAGGAAAGAAGGAGTCCTGTCAAACAAAGTGCTCCAGGACTGCACAGAACTGGTTTGGACCAGGTAAAGGCCCCTCTGCCCTCAGAGGACAAAGGATTTTGCAGTATAAATATTGGGGCCCTGACCCCAGAACTTTAGATCACTTCTGGAACAACAAGACGAACCTCTGCCAAGGAGAAGAACCAAAGGAAGCTGTAGGAGTTGAACTGCCCCCCTGCCAGTGTGCTGTGTTGCTGGGTTGGTCTACAGTGGTGTCTTCAGTGCCAAGGAGAGGAGAAGGAACTTTTAAAGAACTTTCATCATCTTGCAGAATATTACTCCAAGGGCTTGAACTAGAGCTTGCCTCCTGCTGAAGTCTCAGGGCTACAAGACTTCAACACCAGCTCCCTCCTGAATTCCCTTGCTGGGGATTCTGTCTGCAGAAGCCTGCGTGTCGCTGGGAGCTGGAAGCGCCACGCAACGAGAAGAAGCGTGTCGCTGACGAAGCTGCTGCGTCGAATCGCAGGAGAAGCGTGTCGCCGCCGCAGAGGCCGCCGCCGCATCACCAGAGAAGCGTGCCTTCGTTGCAGCTGACTGCCGTCGCATCACCGGAGAAGCATGTCGCCGCCGCAACTGCCTGCCGTCGCATCAACAGGGAAGCGTGTCGCCACCGCAAGGGTCGCCGTCGCATCCCCCGAGAAGCATGTCGCCGTAGCAGCTGTCTGCCGTCGCATCACCGGAGAAGCGTGTCGCAGGGCCTGTCGCGGCTCCAAAGATACAGAGTTCGCCGCACGGCCATCGGGCGTGCACGCATCATCTTCACATCGTCGCATCGCATCAAGGGCGCACTTTCATCGCATCGCACCGGATCGTCGCACCGCATCGAGGCGCTTGCTCGCCGCATCGTCCTCTCTGCGGACCCTTTGTTTGTTTTGCGTTACGCATCCCAGGTACTTTTGAGAGAAACGTGTCGCATTTACCATCAACTTGCACTAAGTTACTTCTACCATCTTTAAGTCTATTTTGAGTACAGTATTTTGGATTTTTGTCGTTTGTGGTCTTGTGTTAAGTCTATATAAAGAAAACTTATTTTTATAAAACTTGTGTAGTGTCCATCTGTAGTGTTTTCACTGTATTACTGTATGTGTTCACAAATGCTTAACACACTGCCTCTAAGATAAGCCTGTCTGCTCGTGCCAAGCTACCAAGGGGGTGAGCAGGGGTTATTTTAGTAGTATATCCCCCTTACACTGACTAGAAGCAAGGGTCCCTATTTGGTCAAAGGTGTATACCAATGCCAACTAGAGACCCCCAGTTCTAACACACATCATGAGCCAGCCCCAGTAGGAAGGCTCTGAAGTGCTGGGGTACCACCAGCACACGGGCTGACCCAGGCTCAGCAACCTTAGGCTCGCTATATAGGAGATCATTCTCCCAGTAAATCAAATGTGACCCGGACTGATCACCTGCTGCCTGGTTTGCTGCCTGTTGCCGCAAACCTACAAGAGAAGGGCACTTCTTCTGCTCCTCACAGAATTCCTCCCTGGAGGGCCCTCCCTCCTGCTGCCATTCGGTCAGCTCAGGTAGGTCCCCCAGTTCAGCTACTTGCTCCCCCGTAGGCTCCAGGGCATCCCCCTCAAGGTTTGCCTCCTCCTGGACCGTGGGAACCTTGGGGGCTGGTTTCCCACGCCCCCTGCCTCTTCTCCTTAAGGCAGGCACCTGGGCCACTGTTTCAGGCTCCAGGTCCTCTTGAAACCTTTTACTGGCTGCCATAGACCGAGTGGTCACACAAGCCCACTCAGGCAGACCCAACATCTCCAAATGCGCCTGGTGCTCCACCTCCTTTCAGGGGAACTCTCCAGGTCATTCCCAAGCAGTCTACAGGCATGGACGGACTTACAATGACCTTCAAGGAACCTGAGACCCCCCCCACCCAAAGGGAACTAGCTCCACCTTGCAGAGGCGCACGGAGTTGTCTGCTGCAACTACAGGGTGAAGTACATTGGGAATTACCTGCTCTTCAGACACCCACTGACACCTGACAGATGTAAAACTGGCTCCGGTGTCTCTCAGAGCCTCCACCCTCCTTCCATTGATGGTCACCCACTGCCTGTACTTCTTAGTATTCTCAGGCAGGGAGGCTTCCTGGACCATCTCTCGATCTCCTAATGAGACCAGGGTCATAACTGCTTGCTCCTCCCCATTCCAAGGACTCAATTCCTCCCCCAACACTACAGTCCCTAAACCCGGTGTTGGGGCACCAGTGGGTGCAGGTGGTTTCTTGGGGCATTTAGAGGCAATGTGACCCACTTCTTTCCAGAAATAGCAAGTAGGAGGACCTCTGTGGTCCCTTTTGCCCTTAGGGGACCAGGGCCTCTTAGCCTTGGGGGACTGAGACCCTTTCACCTGGGAACTACTTTGGGGCCCTTTAGAGAACTCCTTGTGGTTACCCTTGTCCTCCCCCACCTTCTGCGGGGGACCCTGTGCACCTTTGGTAGTGGTACCTCCAATCCCCTTGTGGACCCTGGTGCTGGTCCAGCGGTCCGACTCTTCAGCAAGCTTACCGGGATCAGTCAGCTTACTGTCCAAAAGATGCTGGCGCAGCTCTGGAACACACAGACTACTCAAGTGCTCCCAACTAATTAAATCGCATAAGCCCTTAAAATCAGTTACCTTGCTGCCCTTCATCCAACCATCCAGTGCACGCGTGTACGCATTCACACACTCCACCCAAGTACTGGATTCCAGTTTCTTGAAGTTCCTGAATTTCTGCCGGTACGTTTTCAGGAGTGAGCCCATACTTGAGGCATAAAGCCTCCTTCATATTGGCGTAGGTCAGGGTTCCCGCCCTCTCTAAAGGTGGTAAAACATCCCTCCCAGAAGCCTCAAACTGTTTCCATAGGCCCGCCCCCCAATGCTTCTCAGGCACCTCATTCATCCTCAGTGCGATCTCATTTGCCGTGAACCACGCATAAATATCATCACCCCTTTGATAATCTCGCACTAAGTCTTTGGGAATGTACACCTTACCTGCTGGCACTGGTTGTGTGCTGCCACCATTCGAACTGGACTCCGCCTGTTTAGCCTTAATGTCCAGTTCCCTCATGCTTAACTCATGAGCTAAGAGAATCTTCTTCTCTTCCAAGGCGAGAGCGTTCCTGCTCTCCTCTGCTCGCTTTTCACTTTCAATGAGCAGCTTTTTCTCTTCTGCTTGAGCCTTAAGTTTTAAAACCTCCAACTCATGCTCTCTGACCCTTTGGTTTTCCTCCAGCTCCTCTGGGGAAAAACTCCTCCCTGAATGGTTACTACCAGCCCCTGAGGCTGGTCCTTCCACCGGCAAATCCTGTGGACCAAATCCATTCCCTGGGTCATCCTCATCCACCTCAGCATCACCTGTCTCCTGAGCCTCTTTGGCTTCCCACCAGGCCCTCAAGGTCGTTTGCAGCTCCTCCTTCTTGGCGCTACTTTTCATGGGACATCCCAAAGCTCTGCAGAATTGCCTCAATTGATCAACTTTGTAGGTAAGCAATGCCTCAATGTCGAATTCCAATTCTGCAGCCTCACTGGCTTCTTGACTCCTTTGAGACATGATGTGTGGCTTAAAGGTCGCTCAAAAATAGAACCAAAAATCAAAACACAATATGTGGTTGCGTCGTGGTCTGCGCTAAACTAGTGATGTACACCAATCACTGTGAGTGAATTTGCAAATACACGTTCAAATCCCATCGCTGCCACCAATGTTAGAACTGGGCGTCTCTAGTTGGCTGAGGTAGGTACCTTGGTCCAAATAGGGACCCTTGCTTCTAAGTCAGGGAAAGGAAGGACACCTTCTCAGATAGCCCCTGCTCACCCCCTCGGTAGCTTGGCACGAGCAGCCAGGCTTATCTCCAAGGCAAATGTGTAAAGTATTTGCAATACGCTCTCAGTGACACAGTGATAACACCACAAATGGACTCCACACGAGTTTCATAAAAAACAATTATATGTTTATAAAAAAAAGATATACGATGAGACCACACGATAAAAATCCAACATATGCGTATTTGTAATATTTCACCTTGCCGGTTATTAGGCCAGCACGCACTGGTAGGTTCTTGCAGTATTAATGAGCAATTCTCGATGATCCAATGCAGTCCTAATGCAATGCTATGCAGTTCGTAATGCAAAAATAATGCAATTCGTAATTCAACAATCAGGCAGTTCGTAATGCAAAAATAATGCAATTCGTAATGCAACAATCAGGCAGTTCGTAATGCAAAAATAATGTACTTCGGCAACGATCGCGGTGCTCTGGACGGTCTCTATGCCACTCTTACTGACTCGCGGTCAGCTACTGCCAAAATATGCCCCCAACACTATTATGTTGGAAAACAAAGTGCAGCTCCACACTCCGGCCCCGGTACTGCACTCCTCGGCAAGTACGGGCCGCGATACGGGCTTGAGCGGGGGCTCGCGCTGCAAAGATGGGAAAGGCCAAGAGCGTTTCTCTCGTAGCACGCACCCCACCCCAGGTGGCGACACACGCACGCTCACTGAGCGTTACCTGTGGGGTGCGATCTCACTCTCCTCTCCTCGCGGCTTGGGCCTCCGGTGCTCCTCTGGGGATGCCGGTCCGGGCCAATGGCAATGACAATCGCAGCAGTTCTGGCCACGCTGTTGATCGAAGCAGAGAACAAGACTGCTCCGGGACACACAGTCACGGGGCAATTTCTCACGAATGTCTCAGGCTGCAACAGGGCACACACACACAGCGTCGCTGATACTCACTTGAGCTCCGGGTGCACACGATCACAGGGCAATCCTCCCGAAGGTCTCAAGCTGCACGAAGCACACGCACATAGCGTCGCTGAGACTCACTTGGACTCCGGGTGCACACGATCACAGGGCAATCCTCACGAAGGTCTCAGGCTGCACGAAGCACACGCACACAGCGTCGCTGAGACTCACTTGGACTCCGGGTGCATGCGATCACGGGGCAGTTCTTACGAAGGTCTCAGGCTGCAAAAAGCACACGCACACAGTGTCGCTGAGACACACTTGGAAACTTTTATGTTCCTGAGTTTCCACAACAGGGAGCCAGCTCTCCTCGGGCCCTTGGAGACACGCTACTTCAGGACACAGCAAAGTCCTCACAAGCAGGGGGACACAGCACACAGCAAAGTCCCTTGTCCTCTCCTTAGTCAAAACAGCAAACTGCAGGCCAGCCCCAGAACACACAGCAAGGGGAGTCCTTCTCTTCAGTCTCTTCAGCTGTTCTTCTTTGGCAGAGGTTCCTCTTGATCACCAAGTAGGTTCAATCCTTTTTCAGTATGGATTTCAGTCTAAAGTCCAGGGGTTTCAGCTCTCATAGTTATACCCCTAAATGTCTTTGAAGTCTTTGTGTTCAGGGGGCACTGACCCCTGTTCAAACCAGTTCTGGGTGTCTCCCTGCCAGTGACACCTTCTTCCTTTGATAGTAGGGGTCTGGATCTTCAATCACTCAGCAGGAGATGGAGCCTTTGTTTTATGGCAGCAGCCCAGGCCTCTTCACCTCCAGGGGCTACTCCTCCCCCTACACTCCAGATGCAGGTCAACCGTGGCTGTCTCACCTACTCCTCCCCTGGGTCAAGACATTTCCCAGATCCTATCACATTCAAATCCAGACAGTCAATCCACAACCAGGCAGAGACACACAGAATTGTTAGAACAAAAAAAACAGCCACTTCTAAAAGCGTGGTTTCTAAACACACAATTCAAAAACCACCTTCACAAAAAGATGTGTTATTAAATTGTGAGCTCAGGCACACTAAACTTCACCTCTCCATCTTAAACCCATGGAAGATAGGCTGGAAACATATTACACAGCCTCCCCCACTCTGTCCTATGGGCAAGATGGCCTTGCAACAGTGAAAAACGAAATGGAGAGTATTTCACTGTTAGGACATGGTACACACCTCAGTACATGTCCTACCTTTCACAGACACTGCACCCTGCCCACGGGGGACCTTGGGCCTACTATAGGGGTGTCTGATGTGCATGGAAAGGGAAGGGTAAGGCCTGGCAAGTGGGTGCACTTGTCAGGACAACATGGCAGTTAGCAAACTGCGCGCAGGCACTGCAGTGGCAGGCCTGAGTTCTCTCTTTGGGGGCTACTTATGTGGGTGGCACAATTAGTGCTGCAGGCCCACGAGTAGCCTTTGTATTACTAGCCCTGGCACACAAAGTACACTTTACTAGGGACTTTACTAGTAAGACAAACATGCCAATTATGGACAACCAATTACCATTACACTTTACACAGGGAGCACTTGCACTTTGACACTGATCAGAAGTGGCAAAGGGCCCAAAGCATCTAAGCCAGTAAAACAAAATCCCTCACAGTATCAAAAATAGAGGAGGTAGAGGCAAAAAGTCTGGGGTAATCATGCAAAGAAATGCCAGGTCTAACGAGAGGTAAGTTGGAGGTGAGCCTGCCTGGTAAGAAAAATGTGTGTGTGTGTGTACGTGCATGTGCCTTGTAAGAGTGGAGTCATGCCTGGCGAATGGTGATTGCAGAGTGGTTGGTAAGTAGCATGGGTCTGATGAGATCAAGGGGCGGGATCAGTGACAGGTGAAAGAAGAGGAACAGGTGTTAAGTGAGTTGGAGTGTAGGGTGGGTGGACTCAGGGAATAGGTGTAGGGGGAGTGCAAGGGTAGGTAGGTGGGTGGGATACCAGGGATGAAGAAGGGGGGGTCATAGAGGGAGGAGGAACCTGGGACAGAGAAGAGATGTCAGAGCAGAGTGGGGCCAGTTGTGGTCGCTCATGCAGTGGTTCCCTAACCCACATTAGGGGTGATTAATTACGGTGGGGAACCCTATTCTTTTTTTACTGCACCCCCGCTACACTATCTGATTTAGGGGGTGGCAGTCGAATTTGGGAGAGCAGTATTAAAAGGGGTTTGGGGGTGCATTATGAAGGGTGATGGGGACACAGAATGACATGCCTTCTGGGTAATTTTGGGGTACCTTCCAAACATACCCCCTACTCCACAAATACAGGCCAGCCATTCCTCATTCCTCATTCACTCAGTCATCTCAGTCCTCCACTCCATATGCCCTGCAAGACCAACATGAACAAGAGGTATGTCAGCAAGCAGAAGAAAAGCCTCAGTGTGCTCTTATGGTCACACTGCTGCCCTCTAGTAACACTACACGGCAATTGCAGCATAATAATTGGAATGAGAAAAGGGCTGTCCTATGCAAATAATGTCCTCCCATGCTTACTTTCTTCTGAGACGGTGGACGGCTTGCGCTGTGATACATCCTACAACATATGCTCTTCAGCCGATTTCAAAAGCAGCCTATCTTAGACTAAGGATTTTGCCACTCGAAGGTTGCACATGGGGACATCACCCTCATTTAGCAGGGTCCCAAATTGCCTGCAGTCATCCTTTAAACAGAACAAGGGCGTTCGAGGGTGTCCTTCAAAGGATGGAAGGGGTGTTTAAAGCCCCAGCCAAGCCCCGCCCCATGTTGTACTGTGATGCTCCATCCCTTCACCTGCTGCAGCAGGCATGATTCAGACCTGCTGAAGCAAAGGCCTGACTCTGCCCTTTTCTACCTCTTGAAGAAAACAACCTTTCTTGCTTCTTATTGCACCTAATAAAGGGAGTTTCACTTGCCTCAAACTTTACCCATCATTTCATTAGCCATAGCTCATACTTCAGCTTTATTCATAGCCAACCTCACAGGCACCAAACCCCTGATTTTAGAGATCGCCTCACACCAAAATGAAAAATCACCACCATCCAACCTAATTTACTATCAGTGTAGCACCTTCCTCGCATTTTTGTGCTCAGTTATAAGCCCTGAGGCCTCATTTGCGCGCTACAATACAACGAATTTCAAGGGCAAATAATGAATACATTGATAAAGGAAGATAAGGCTTTGTCTCTATTGCACCTACTTGAGAAAAGGGGGGTTGGTAGGAGGTCACGAGGGAAAAGATTTGTCATTTTGGGGCGCACGTGCCAAAAAGAGGGGCCACTTTTCTCCTCTGTTTTTCCAAGTGAAAATACACTTAGCAAATGAAAATAAGAACACTGTGTGAACATTTACCACCTTGGGATACTTTAAAAGCATTGGCAGGCTTCGAACCCTTGTTCTGTGTGAGCCTGTGCCATCAGAGGTACAAGACTTACCATTGAGCTATAGCTCCTTGGTGTTCTAGACCCTTGCAGTAGTAACTATAAGCAACATACAGGCCCTGGTGTCATTGCCTGTGGATTCCATTACACATGAAAAGGATGACCATGATATAGGGACGATTTGATAAGATACTAAAAAGAAAGCCAGTGTGGTCCAGTGGGTAAGTTCCTGACTTCCACCCAGACAACCACGGTTCAAATCCCGGCACCAGGTGTTGGTTGATGGCGCAGCAGAGGTAAGTCAGTGGTGAGCCTGCCTGGTAAGAAAAATGTGAGTGTGTGTACGTGTATGTGCTCTGTAAGAGTGGAGTCATGCCTGGCGAATGGTAATTACAGAGTGGTTGGTAAGTAGCATGGGTCTGGTGAGAGCAAGAGGTGGGATCAGTGACAGGTGAAAGAAGGGGAACAGGTGTTAAGTGAGTTGTAGTGTGGGTGGACTCAGGGGATAGGTGTAGGGTGAGTGCAAGGGTAGGTGGGTGGGATACAGGGATGAAGAAGGGGGGGTTGTAGAGGGAGGATGGTCCTGGGACAGAGAGAAGGTATCTGAGTGTGGGCACTCAGGCAGTGATTCCCTAGCCCAGAGATTGGGTGATTACATAGGGTGGGGAGCCCCAGTTTATTTTTTACTGAATACCCGATACACTATCTGATTTGGGGGGGGGGTGACAGTCCAATTTGGGGAAGCATTCTTAAAAGGGGTTTGGGGGTGCATTATGAAGGGTGATGGGGCACAGATTAACATGCCTTCTGGGTAAGTTTGGGGTGGCTACCCATAGTTTTTAGTGCACCCCTTCTCCATTATGGGGTGTACTCCAAAAGGATAGGGCAACAAGCGGGGCTAGGGGGAAAACAGGTTTGTGACAATTTATAGCACCAACCACAAGGGGGCACCATACATTCCTACTGTGGTTATGGTATTGAAAGGTACAACAAGGAGCATGTGGTGGTATTTTTGCCTGCGGGGCTCCCCAAGATTTTACTGCCTCCCCTCCCCTCCGTGCGGCATGGTAAAGGGACGCTTGGGAAATTTCTATTGAAAACAGACAGTATAGGGATTCTCGCTATGAAATCTGAGAGCACTAACATTTGCTAAATAGAGGGGGACAGTGGAGCAGGCTAATGAGGCAGGGAAAGGGTACCTGAGGCAATTGGTTGGAAGGGTCATAGAGAATAATCATGGCATGCAAATAGGCAGCAGTGCATGGATTGGCAGTGTCTGTAGAGAGTTTGGTGTGCTCTTCAATGTATTTGTCCTCCTTACGTTGGGTATGATCCACAGAGGGAAGGCCAGGCCTTCCTGTTAGGCAGAACATGTATTAATGATTTGAAGAAGTGTAGTCTGGGTGTGCTGAGAGGGGCTGTACAGAGCGGTAAGTGCCTGTATACCCAAGCAATGTGCATCCAACCATTTACTTGAGACTGAACAATGACAGAAGCAGCTGGGTTACTGACGGAATGTAAATGGAGGGCACATAGGGAGGGTGTTTGTCTTTACTCAAAGGATTGAAATGTGGTTGGTGCACTAGCAAAGCTGGGGTACCAGGAGAGAACATTTGAGGGGTAATGAGATGGTGGTATCCAGAGGTCAAAAAAGGTGTCAGAGGCACAGAGGTATAAGGATGCTTGTCCCACAGTGAGAGGTGATCAAAAGTGCCTGCTAATGATTTCTGTCCAACCATGGCCAAATGTTGTGCAGCCTGGCTATCTCTGTAACTTTTCAGAAGTATCTCTCTATCCTACAGGTGAATGGCGCAAGCTTCCCAACGTTTTTTTTGGCCTCATAACCCCAAAGGACTGCCTGACATTTCTGGCCTAAGGATACTCTCAAAGGGTGCGCTAATTACATTCTCTGAAAAACCTCAATAACCATGCATATTTATGCACCAAACATGGTAAATCCTTACATCCGCAAAGCATCATTGCGCACTTGTCAGCTTTGAGGTGGTGTAAGTGTTTTTATTTGAGGGAAATATTAATCTGTGCTTCCTCTCCCATCTGAGGACTATGAAGCTACTGTTCCTCTCTCACATGTCCCTTCTATTTTTATTTTATTTTTATTTCAATCAATACCAAAGTACATACAAATGCATGTCAAAGATGATAAATACATCATATAAAAAAACTCTATACTGCTTCCAAAGAGGTAGATACAAATTCATTAGACATAATAAAAAGACTAGTGAAAACCCAATGAGCAAAATAAATACCAGACCCCCAGTATAAAGCACAATACATATTAATCCTTCATATAATTGATCATAGGCCCCCATATTTGTAAACCTAGTTTCCGTTTCCGCATCCCTTTGAGAGCATATAAACTATTTTCCAGATTAAAGATGACATAAAATTTAGCTCTCCAAATTTCAAATGTAGGGGCTTCCTTTTGCAACCACATGGAGGCTATACAGAGACGAGCCACCGCAACTGCTATGAAAATCAAATACCGGGATTCATAAGCTGGATGTCCCTTAGACACATCATCCCCTATACCCAACAACATAGTGGGCGGTGTGCTATAAATTTCAACTCCAGTGATTTCCGAGAGAAACTTTTCTATATGGCCCAAAAGCTGAGCTAACCTCCTGCACATATAAAACATTTGTATCATATCAGCCGAGTCTGCACCACACCGAAAACATTTCTCATCATTGAGTCCCCCCCATTTCAGCATTCTTGCAGGGGTGTGGTATAAGTTGAATATAGTTTTAAAGTGCTGTGTTCTAAGGTTAGCTGATATTAAAATTCTCTCTGCCATTTCTATTGATTGTTCTGTGTGGATATCTTGACATCCCAATCGGTTCCTCCATCTTGCATTTTGGGCCTCTAAATCATCTCTCTGTGTGTCTAATAAACATTTGTATATCCCGTCAATCTGCTGTTTACGTTTGATGGCTCAATTAACCTTTGTTTTTTCTTCAAGAAGTCCCTCATCTGCAAGTATTAAAAAATTCTGTTTTAGGCAGTTTATATTTATCAGCTACTATCTGGAAGGGGAGCAATTCTCTGTCCTTATATAAGTTACCTATGGATGTAATTCCTTTATCTTTCCACTTATGCGCCAGCCTATCCTAACAGATAGCAGGTAGTAAACTAGGTGTGTTTATAGGTGTATAATAACATACCTCCTCAACTAGTAGCTTTCTCCGTACTGTTCTCCAGACCTTATATGCAGCAATTACCACCTTGAAGTGAGTTATTTTGTAGTAGTTAAACTCTAATATTCTAAATAGGCAGTTCCTTACTTCCGCCCCGAGTACCATCTGGTATATGGATGGATACTCTGCGGGATTACCTATATCCTCGCCCGTGAGCATTACCCGGATGTTTTGTAGGATACAAGCATAATAATAAAATGTCAAATCTGGTACAGCCCACCCGCCCTTCTCTCGGGGTAGTGACATAAAATGCATTGCTCTCCGCGGTTTTCTTTGGGCCCATAAAAATCTAGTACAACATGATTGTGATTGCTGTAACTGTCCCCTAGATAGTTCAAGTGGTACAGATCTAAAAAAGTATAACATTTTAGGTAGAATTACCATTTTTAATACATTACACCTCCCCACCATTGAGAGGTGGAGGCACTCCATTCTATCTAGTTGGCTCTTTACACTTGTAAGAATGGCATTCCAGTTGAATTCAACTAATTCATTTAAGCAAGTCCTAATCTTGATCCCCAGATAAGTTACTTCCTTAGTCACCCTAGGGTCTCGGATACAGGTCTGTTTAGTGCATAAGATTTGTGTCTTAGATGCGTTGAGTTTATATCCGGATATAGATCCGAAGATATGTGCCATTCGTTCTATCTCAGGAATTGCTACAGCTGGATCAGCTGTTACGACCGCAATGTCATCTGCGTACGCTAACACTCAAAGCTGCTCCTGCCCACAGCCTACAGATTTCATTCTCAGGTTCCTTTCTAACATAGTTAAAAACGGGTTTATGTATATTGCAAATAAAAGTTCTGAGCACGGGCAGCCCTGCCTCGTACCTCTTGATATATATACTGGTTCCGATTCTAAGCCATTGATACAAATTCTGGCTCTAGGGGTCTTATACACAGCCTGAATTGCTTGAATAAACCCAAGACCAAACCCCATAGAGTGTAGTACCCCCCATAAAAAATTCCATGAAACGCGGTCAAATGCCTTCTCGGCATCTAGCAAGACCAGGCCTAGGGTGGTGCCCTGTACCTTAGCTGTATCGAACAGCGCTACCACCCTGTTAATATGGTTCACAGTGCCCCTATTGGGTATAAACCCATGCTGTCTCAAGGATACAAGTGGGGTAATTACTTTAGCTAATCTGGAAGCTAGGATTTTAGTATAAATCTTCCCATCGGAGTTAATCAAAGAGATAGGTCGATAGGACCCTGGGAGCTCTGCTATTTTATCTTTTTTTTTTTTATACGACAATATTTGCTTCTTCCCATGATGGGGGAACTACCCCCCACCCCCGTGCTTGCTGTAGGGTGGTCAATAGCTCTGCTTTTAACTCCTGGAAGAAGGTTCTATATATCTCCAGAGGCAATTTGTCTGGGCCCGCCGCTTTACCATTACTCAAGTTGTTTATTGCTTCTTCTAGCTCTTCCATGGTAATAGGATTGTCAAGGATAGCTGCTTCTACCGGGCCCAGCTTTTCACAATCTAGACCTTTAAGAAACGTGTCGACCCCCTCTTCCTCATGGTTGTCTTCTGTATATAGAGTTTTAAAGAACATATGAAATACTTCCATTATCTCCTGCTGGGTTTCCACCATGTTGCCCTGTATATCCTTCATGTTTTGGATTCTCTGTGCAGATTCTTTGGACCAAAGCCTTTGCACCAAGCAGCGCCCGGTGGCTTCGCCAAACTCATATCTTTCCTCCTTAAACATATTATACTTAATAGCAATCTCTTTGCTCCAGTATAGATTAATCTTGGCTTTAGAGCGGGCCACCTCTGATTGTGAGGGGATAGTATCTCCTCCCCTCAGAATCCCTCACATCAGTTCTTCTTCCACTAGCCTGAGCTTCCCATAAAGATCTTGGATTTCGACTCTCAATTGTTTCTGTCTATGAAGCCCATAACTCAGAACCTCTCCCCTGATTCCTGCCTTGAGGGCATCCCAGATATAAGCCTGTGAGGTTGATCCATGGTTAATTTCCAGAAACTGCTGAATCCAGCCCTTCATATAATTTATAAAGTTAGAGTCCTTTAAGAGCTTCTGGTCAAACGAGAAGGACCTCCGATAGGGAGAATTATTATTACTACTGACCGGGATGTCTAACATTAATGGGCCATGGTCTGATGCGATTCTGGGATAGATTTGTATTCTAGCGCCCAGTAGCAAACCTGATGGCACAAAAAAATAGTCCAGCCGGACCAGTTTATTATGAGGATAGGAATAAAACGTGAAACCCGGGTCTGAGCTCTGTAATATAGACCATGCGTCCCTCAAACCATAATCCTCCACCAGATACTGTAATGCTTTAAAAACTTTGGGCTTCCTACCTTTATAGCACTTCAGCCCTTTCTGGAGATCTTGAACGCCTAAATGAATATTGAAGTCCCCACAGAGAATCAGCGGGGTAGGACATGATGGAAGTTCTAGATTAAGGGCCTCAAACACAGCAGCTTCGTCAAGATTAGACCCATAGATGGAACACAGAGTAAATGTGAGTGCCCCCCTGGTACATTCCATAACTACCCAGCGACCCTGATTATCCACCAATGTCCTGCCAGTACCTTGTACCCCATTCTTAGCCAAGATGGCTACCCCACGATTCATGGTGGACTGTTGTGTGCAGGCCAGTAATGTATACCCCATCTCATTAACCACCCTCCGCTTGTTCCATGGTATGTGAGTTTCTTGAAGACATACCAAATCGGGCTGTATCACCCGTATTTCAGCTGCAACCCGCCGTTGTTTCGCATTATTATTTAGCCCATATACATTAAATGAACATAAGCGTAGACCAGCTTGTATCCTTTTATCCCCCATCACAGACTATTATATCTCTTAGGTTTATGACCTTATCTCCTGAATTCATACCTCCAAACCCTCTTCTTCAGTTTGTCATGGATTGCATTTTCTTTTACACCCCCTCCCTCTCTCCCAACCACCCCTCGTGCTCCCCACCCCCCCTCCAGACCCACCCCCACCCCACTTCCTCCGCTACCCATATTGAAGTCAGCAGCCTGACTCCAACCCACCCCCCACCCATCCTGTAATGAGACTTTAGGACCAATGGTACCGGTGATGAATAGCTAACCTCTCCCAGAGGCTCCCCCTCGCACATCTAATTTGTTTAAACTACACAAATGCCGAAAGTTTATAATAACCTAAAATAACATTAAACTAAACTTATAGAGCCTAACTATAAACAGCTCACTGAAGCGAGATACCATATCTAGATACAAGATCAACCACATCCCCCACAAAAAAAACTTCACATATATCTCCTCTTAAATCCTATATGATAGATTGCAAGTGTTCCTTGGCTTTAACTTCTCAAGTGAAGAACCGAGTCTGTTCCTTATATATGACCTTCAATGTGGCTGGATTAAGTCGAAACACTTGGGCGCCTTTGCTCTGAAACGGAGTGATAAGCTGCCTGAGCTGCCATCGTTTTTCCACTCTCTGGTGGCAGAAATCAGGCCTTACGAAAAACTCTGATCCTTCCCCTTTCTCTTTTTATCGGGACGCGCTAACTCATAGACTGCTTGACGGGCTAGAAAATTGTTGACCGAGATCAAGATCGCTCTAGGTCTCGTGACAGCCTTCCCTGGCCTTGCTCGCTGTGTAAGCGGGAATCTATGGGCTCTCTGTATTTCTTGATTCCAATCCCATTGTGTTAGTTCAGGAAATGCTTCTGAGAACATATCTATAACAAATTTTCTTCCATGCTTTCTGCGACCCCCAAAATTCTTAAATTATTACGCCGGAGGCGATTTTCGAGATCAGAGAGTTTCCACAATGTGTCCTCTTTTGATGCCTGTATTGATTCCATAACTGTTTTTTGAGCTGCCAGATCATCTTCCAGTTTAGATATCTGAGTCTCTGCCTCCGTAATTCTCTCCGCAAACTCAGAGCAGGATTTTGCGACGTGCCTTACTGAGTTTTGCAGTTTACAGCATGCCCCCTGAGTCCGTTGGCTTTCTGTGCGGTTTTCTTCCCTATGAGTCATAATGATCTTATAGATCATAGCCAGCGAGATCTCTTCAGGCTTCCTTATTGCTGTTTCAGCGGCCACCGCACCTTCAACGGCCCCAGTCCCGGCTGAGAAAGAATAGTCCCAAATCAGAGCCTCGTTCCCACCGTCTGGGATCGCACTTTCACTGTGGCCCAGGTTCTTTCTAACTGTCCAAGGAGTAGGTTGTATATTACTTGATTCACTATGCCCACTACTCCTCGGGGATATCCCTGTGAAACCTAACCTAAGGTTTGACTCACTTTCATCTCCTGATGAATCCAAGGGGTCAGACAGGGAAAAAAAATAATCGCCTGAGTCAATCCCTTTAGTGATATTTTGCATAGCGTTGTCGTCACCCCCCTCCGCCTCTTCACTAAATGCGTCCACTTTTGGTATACTTTCCTTCTGAATCTCTTTACCCACAGAGTTCCTTCTAATCGTGTTGGGTATTATATGTTCCTTTATCTGTAGCGCGGGGGCCACGGATACCGGCGACTCCTCTGTTACCCCGGCGGCTAGGATACTTTGGGTGGCATCTTCAGCCTTACTTAGCTGATCCTCACATTGATCACTATTGGGTTTACCTTTATGAGTTTCGCCCTGGGGGTATTTAATATAGAGTTCCTCCCTTTAAAAATCTCCCCTGTTGACCCCTCCAACCTATTGGGAATGTGTTGTTTTTTACCTTTGTTAGCTGAGAACAAAGCAGGTATGCTGTGCTTACCGCCATCTGTATTGTTCAAATCTTGCCTTTTTTCCTGTCCTTTTTCACCTATCTCTCCACCTTACTCAGTGATGCCATTCTTTGCTCCCCGCTGCGGTTGACCGACTCTCCCCATAGCTACTGGTTCCGTCGGAGTACGTGTCCTGCCTCGAGCTGCCTTCGGAGGCATCGCAGCAGAGCACCTGACATTGCTAGCTCCGCCCCCAACACTGAAGCTGCCTCGCGTTCAGGGCCGAGGCCAAGTGAGCCAAGTGAGCCGCCAGAGGAAATGCAACGCTGTGTCCCGAGTGGTCGCCCCCAACCAAAGCATGCCGTCGGGGGCCTCAGGTATGTCCCTTCATATGCGCAGACTGCGGAGGAGAGTTACGGCATGTTGCAGATTGCCCCGAGGGGGAGAGGTCCTGGGAGCGCTAGCCGATCGGCCGACATGCGGCCGCCATCTTGTCTCCCCAATTATAAGTGTTTCCCACATGTCCGTTCAAAGAGGCAAGTAACACACTCACTCAATCACTCAGCAAACATGTATGCTCTGGCACTTTCATCTTGCTGTTTACCTTCCAAACATTCCCCCCTAACCACAAATACAGGCCACCCATTCCTCATTACTCATTCACCTAGTCATCTCAGTCCTCCACTCCGTAGGCCCTGCAAGACCAACATGAATAAGAAGTATGTCTGCAAGCAGAAGAAAAGCCTCGGTGTGTTCTTATGTTCATACTGCTGCCCTCTAGTAACACTACACAGCAATTGCAGCATAATAATGGGACTGAGAAGCGGGCTGTCCTATACAAATAATGTCCTCCCATGCTTGCTCTCTTCTGAGACCGTCGCCTGCTTGCACTGTGATACCGCCTCCAACATATGATCTTCAGCCAAATTCAAAACCAGCCTATTTTAGGCTAACGATTTTGCCCCTCAAAGGCCGCATATGGGGACATCACCCTCATTTAGCAGAGTCCCAATTTGCCTTCAGTCATCTTCTATACAGAAGCTGGGCGTTTGTGGGCATTCGGGGGAGAAGGGGGTGTTTAAAGCCCCAGTGCCAGCCCAGCCCAGCCCAACGTCGTGCCGTAACTTAACGTGCCTTAATGCTCCATCCCCTCACCTGCTGCAGCAGGCACTATGCAGACCTGCTGAAGCAAAGGCCTGGCTCTGCTCTTTTCTGCCTCTTGAAGAAAACAACCTTTTTAGCTTCTTATTGCATCTAATAAAGGGAGTTTCACTTGCCTCAAACTTTACCCATCATTTCATTACCAGAGCTCATACTTCACCTTTATTCATAGCCAACCTCACAGGCACAAAACCCCTGATTTCAGAGATCGGCTCACACCAAAATGAAAAATCACCACCATCCAACCTAATTTACTATCAGTTTATCACCTTCCTCACATTCTTGTGCTCAGTTATAAGTCCTGAGGCCACATTTGCGTGCTACAAAACACCGTATTTCAAGGACAAAGAATGAATACATTGATAAAGGAAGATAAGGCTTTGTCTCTATATTGCACCTACTTGAGAAAAAGAGGGGTTGGTGGAAGGTCATGAGGGAAAAGATTTGTCATTTTGGGGAGCACGTGCCAAAAAGAGGGGCCACTTTTCTCCTCTGTTTTTCCAAGTGGAAATAATCTTAGCAAATGAAAATAAAAGCATTGTATGAACATTTACCACATTGGGATACTTTTAAAGCATTGGCAGGATTCAAAACACTTGGCCTGTGCGAGCCTGTACCACAAGAGGCACAAGACTTACCATTGAGGTATAGCTCCTTGGTGATTTAGACTCTTGCAGTAGTAACTATAAGCCACATACAGGCCCTGGTGTCATTGCCTGTGGATTCCATTACACATGAAAACGATGACCATGATATAGGGAAGATTTGATAGATTACTAAAAGGGAAGCCAGTGTGGTCCAGTGGGTAAGTTCCTATCTTCCACCCAGACAACCAGGGTTCAAATCCTGGGTTCGGCACCAGGTGATTGATGAGGGCGGAGCAGAGGTAAGATGGAGGTGGGCCTTCCCGGTAAGAAAAATGTGAATGTCATGCTTGGTGAATGGTGATTGCAGAGTGGTTTGTAAGTAATACAGATCTCGTGACAGCAAGGGGTAGGATCAGTGCTAGGTGAAAGAAGGGGAACAGGTGTTGAATGAGTTGGAGTGTAGAGCAGATGTGGGAGCAGCTGTAGGTAGGGTAAGGGGGAGAGCAAGGGTAGGCAGGTGGGATACCAGGGATGAAGTAGGGGATTGTAGATGGAGGAGGTGCCAGAGTGTGGCCAGATGTGGGCACTCATGCAGTGGTTCGCTAGCCCAGAGATGGGGTGATTACATAGGGTCAGGAACACCAATTGATTTTTTACTGAACACCCAATACACTATCTGATTTGGGGGTGACAGTGGAATTTGGGGCAGCATTATTAAAAGGGGTTTGGGGGTGCATTCTGAAGGGTGATAAGGCACAGATTGACATGCCTTCTGGGTAATTTTGGGGTGGCTACCCATAGTTTTTAGTGCACCCCTCCTCCATTATGGGCTGTACCCCAAAAGGATAGGGCAACAGGGAGGGCTAGGGGGAAACAGGTTTGTGACAGTTTATAGCACCAACCACAATACATTCCCCCTGCGGTTATGGTATTGAAAGGTACAACAAGGAGCATGTGGTGGTATGTTTGCCTGCAGGGCTCCCCAAGAGTTTACTGCCTCCCCTCCCCTCCGTGTGGCATGGTATAGGGACGCTTGGGAAATTTCTACTGAAAACAGACAGTATAGGGATTCTCGCTACGAAATCTGAGAGCACTAACATTTGCTAAATAGAGGGGGACAGTGGAGCAGGCTAATGAGGCAGAGAAAGGGTACCTGTGGCAATTGGTTGGAAGGGTCATAGAGAATAATCATGGCATGCAAATAGGCAGCAGTGCATGGATTGGCAATGTCTGCAGAGATTCAATTTATTTGTCCTCCTTACGTTGGGTATGATCCACAGGGGGAAGACCAGGCCTTGCTGTTAGGCAGAACATGTATTCATGATTTGAAGAAGTGTAGTCTGGGTGTGCTGAGAGGGGCTGTACAGAGCGGTAAGTGCCTGTATACCCGAGCAATGTGCATCCAACCATTTACTTGAGACTGAACAATGACAGAAGCAGCTGGGTTACTGACGGAATGTAAATGGAGGGCACATTGGAAGGGTGTTTGTCTTCACTCAAAGGATTGAAACTTGGTTGGTGCTCTAGCAAAGCTGGGGTACCAGGAGAGAACATTTGAGGGGTAATGAGATGGTGGTATCCAGAGGTCAAAAAAGGTGTCAGAGGCACAGAGGTATAAGGATGCTTGTTCCACAGTGAGAGGTGATCAAACGTGCCTGCTAATGATTTCTGTCCAACCGTGACCAAATGTTGTGCAGCCTGGCTATCTCTGTAACTTTTCAGAAGTATCTCTCTATCCTGCAGGTGAATGGCGCAAGCTTCCCAACATTTTTCTTGGCCTCATAACCACAAAGGACTGCCTGACATTTCTGGCCTAAGGATACTCCCAAAGGGTGCGCTACTGAAATTCTCTGAAAAACCTCAATAACCATGCATATTTATGCACCAAACATGGCAAATCCTTACACCCGCACAGGATCATTTCGCACTTGTCAGCTTTGAGGTGGTGTAAGTGTTTTATTTGAGGGAAATATTAATCTGTGCTTCCTCTCCCATCTGAGGACTATGAAGCTGCTGTTCCTCTCTCACATGTCCCTTCAAATAGGCAAGTAACACACTCACTCAATCACTCAGCAAACATGTATGCTCTGGCACTTTCATCTTGCTGTTTACCTTCCAAACATTCCCCCCTCACCACAAATACAGGCCACCCATTCCTCATTACTCATTCACTCAGTCATCTCAGTCCTCCACTCCGTAGGCCCTGCAAGACCAACATGAATAAGAAGTATGTCAGCAAGCAGAAGAAAAGCCTCGGTGTGCTCTTATGTTCACACTGCTGCCCTCTAGTTAACACTACACAGCAATTGCAGCATAATAATGGGACTGAGAAGAGGGCTGTCCTATGCAAATAATGTCCTCCCATGCTTGCTTTCTTCTGAGACCGTCGCCTCCTTGCGCTGTAATACCGCCTCCAACATATGATCTTCAGCCAAATTCAAAGGCAGCCTATTTTAGACTAACAATTTTGCCACTCAAAGGCCGCATATGGGGACATCACCCTCATTTAGCAGGGTCCCATATTGCCTGCAGTCATCCTCTATACAGAAGCTGGGTGTTCGGGGCGAAGGCAGTGTTTAAAGCCCCAGTGCCAGCCCAGCCCAGCCCAGCCCAGCCCAACCCAGCCCAACCCAACCCAGCCCAACCCAACCCAGCCCAACCCAACCCAACCCAGCCCAACCCAACCCAACCCAACCCAGCCCAACCCAACCCAGCCCAACCCAACCCAACCCAACCCAGCCCAGCCCAGCCCAGCCCAACGCCATGCCGTGCCATAACGTGCCTTAATGCTCCATCCCCTCTTCTGCTGCAGCAGGCACTATGCAGACCCGTCTGAAGCAAAGGCCTGGCTCTGCTCTTTCCTGCCTCTTGAGGAAAACAACCTTTTAGCTTCTTATTGCACCTAATAAAGGGAGTTTTACTTGCCTCAAACTTTACCCATCATTTCATTAGCCAGAGCTCATACTTCACCTTTATTCATAGCCAACCTCACAGGCACAAAATCCCTGATTTCAGAGATCGGCTCACACCAAAATGAAAAATCACCACCATCCAACCTAATTTACTATCAGTTTAGCACCTTCCTCACATTCTTGTGCTCAGTTATAAGCCGCGAGGCCACATTTGCGTGCTACAATACACCGTATTTCAAGGACAAAGAATGAATACATTGATAAAGGAAGATAAGGCTTTGTCTCTATATTGCACCTACTTGAGAAAAAGAGGGGTTGGTTGAAGTTCATGAGGGAAAAGATTTGTCATTTTGGGGAGCATGTGCCAAAAAGAGTGGCCACTTTTCTCCTCTGTTTTTCCAAGTGGAAATAAACTTAGCAAATGAAAATAAGAAGCATTGTATGAACATTTACCACATTGGTATACTTTGAGAGCATTGGCTGGATTCGAACCTTTGTTCTGTGCGAGCCTGTGCCACCAGAGGGACAAGACTTACCATTGAGCTATAGCTCCTAGGTGGTTTAGACCCTTGCAGTAGTAACTATAAGCAACATACAGGCCCTGGTGTCATTGCCTGTGGATTCCATTACACATGAAAAGGATGACCATGATATAGGGAAGATTTGATAGATTACTAAAAGGGAAGCCAGTGTGTTCCAGTGGGTAAGTTCCTGACTTCCACTCAGACGACCAGGGTTGAACAACAGGATTCAGCACCAGGTGATAGATGAGGGTGGAGCAGAGGTAGGCTTGCCTGGTAAGTAAAATGTGCGTGTGTGTATGTCATGCTTGGTGAATGGTGATTGCAAAGTGGTTGGTAAGTAATATGGATCTCGTGAGAGCAAGGGGTAGGATCAGTGCCAGGTGAAAAATGGGGAACAGGTGTTGAGTGAGTTGGAGTGTAGAGCAGATGTGGGAAGAGCTGTAGGTGGGGTGAGGGGGGTAGGTATAGGGGGAGAGCAAGGTAGGTGGGTGGGATACCAGGGGTGAACTAGGGTATTGTAGATGGAGGAGGGGCCTGGGACAGAGAGGAGGTGTCAGAGTGTGGCCAGATGTGGGCACTCATGCAGTGGTTCCCTAGCCCAGAGATGGGGTGATTATATATGGTGGGGAACCCCAATTAATTTTTTACTGAACACCTGATACACTATCTGATTTGGGGGGGTGACAGTCGAATTTGGGGCAGCATTATTGAAAGGGGTTTGGGGGTGCATTATGAAGGGTGATGGGGCACAGATTGACATGCCTTCTGGGTAGTTTTGGGGTGGCTACCCATAGTTTTTAGTGCACCCCTCCTCCATTATGGGGTATACCCCAAAAGGATAGGGCAACAAGGAGGACTAGGGGGAAAACAGGTTTGTGACAGTTTATAGCACCAACCACAAGGGGTCACCATACATTCCTACTGTGGTTATGGTATTGAAAGGTACAACAAGGAGCATGTGGTGGTATTTTTAACTGTGGGCTCCCCAAGATTTTACTGCCTCCCCTCCCCTCCCCTCCGTGTGGCATAGTATAGGAACCCTTGGGAAATTTCTATTGAAAACAGACAGTATAGGGAATCTCGCTATGAAATCTGGGAGCGCTAACATTTGCTAAATAGAGGGGGACAGTGGAGCAGGCTAATGAGGCAGGGAAAGGGTACCTGTGGCAATTGGTTGGCAGGGTCATAGAGAATAATCATGGCATGCAAATAGGCAGCAATGCATGGATTGGCAGTGTCTGCAGAGAGTTTGGTGTGCTCTTCAATTTATTTGTCCTCCTTACATTGGGTATGATCCACAGAGGGAAAACCAGGCCTTGCTGTTAGGCAGAACAGGTATTCATGATTTGAAGAAGTGTAGTCTGGGTGTGCTGAGAGGGGCTGTACAGAACGGTAAGAGCCTGTATACCCGAGCAATGTGCATCCAACCAGTTACTTGAGACTGAACAATGACAGAAGCAGCTGGGTTACTGATGGAATGTAAATGGAGGGCACATAGGAAGGGTGTTTGTCTTCACTCAAAGAATTGAAACGTGGTTGGTGCACTAGCAAAGCTGGGGTACCAGGAGCGAACATTTGAGGGGTAATGAGATGGTGGTATCCAGAGGTAAAAAAAAAAGGTGTCAGAGGCTCAGAGGTATAAGGATGCTTGTCCCACAGTGAGAGGTGATCAAAATTGCCTGCTAATTATTTCTGTCCAACCATGACAAAATGTTGTGCAGCCTGGCTATCTCTGTAACTTTTCAGAAGTATCTCTCTATCTTGCAGGTGAATGGTGCAAGCTTCCCAACGTTTTTCTTGTCCTCATAACCCCAAAGGACTGCCTGACATTTCTGGCCTAAGGATACTCCCAAAGGGTGCGCTACTAAAATTCTCTGAAAAACCTCAATAACCATGCATATTTATGCACCAAACATGGCAAATTCTTACACCCGCAAAGCATCATTTCGCACTTTTCAGCTTTGAGGTGGTGTAAGTGTTTTTATTTGAGGGAAATATTAATCTGTGCTTCCTCTCCCATCTGAGGACTAAGAAGCTGCTGTTCCTCTCTCACATGTCCCTTCAAAGAGGCAAGAAACACACTCACTCAATCTGCAAACATGTATGCTCTGGCACTTTCATCTTGCTGTTTACCTTCCAAACATTCCCCCCTCACCACAAATACAGGCCACCCATTCCTCATTACTCATTCAATCAGTCATCTCACTCCTCTACTCCGTAGGCCCTGCAAGACCAACATGAATAAGAAGTATGTCAGCAAGCAGAAGAAAAACCTCGGTGTGCTCTTATGTTCATACTGCTGCCCTCTAGTAACACTACACAGCAATTGCAGAATAATAATAGGTCCGAGAAGAGGGCTGTCCTATGCAAATAATGTCCTCCCATGCTTGCTTTCTTCTGAGACCATCGCCTGCTTGCGCTGTGATACCGCCTTCAACATATGATCTTCAGCCGAATTCAAAAGCAGCCTATTTTAGGCTAACGATTTTGCCACTCAAAGGCCGCATATGGGGACATCACCCTTATTTAGCAGGGTTCCAAATTGCCTGCAGTCATCCTCTATACAGAAGCTGGGCGTTCATGGGCGAAAGGGGCGAAGGGGGTGTTTAAAGCCCCAGTGCCAGCCCAGCCCAGCCCAGCCCAGCCCAGCCCAGCCCAGCCCAGCCCAGCCCAGCCCAGCCCAGCCCAGCCCAACTCCGTGCCGTAACATGCCTTAATGCTCCATCCCCTCACCTGCTGCTGCAGGCACTATGCAGACCTGCTGAAGCAAAGGCCTGGCTCTGCTCTTTTCTGCCTCTTGAAGAAAACAACCTTTTTAGCTTCTTATTGTACATAATAAAGTGAGTTTCACTTGCCTCAAACTTTACCCATCATTTCATTAGCTAGAGCTCATACTTCACCTTTATTCATAGCCAACCTCACAGGCACAAAACCCTTGATTTCAGAGATCAGCTCACACCAAAATGAAAAATCACCACCTCCAACCTAATTTACTATCAGTGTAGCACCTTCCTCACATTCTTGTGCTCAGTTATAAGCCCCGAGGCCACATTTGCGTGCTACCATACACCGTATTTCAAGGACAAAGAATGAATACATTGATAAAGGAAGATAAGGCTTTGTCTCTATATTGCACCTACTTGAGAAAAAGAGGGGTTGGTGGAAGGTCATGAGGGAAAATATTTGTCATTTTGGGGAGCACGTGCCAAATAGGGGACACTTTTCTCCTCTGTTTTTCCAAGTGGAAATAAACATAGCAAATGAAAATAAAAGCATCGTATGAACATTTACCACGTTGGGATACTTTGAAAGCATTGGCTGGAATCGAACCCTTGTTCTGTGCGAGCCTGTGCCACCATAGACACAAGACTTACAATTGAGCTATAGCTCCTTGGTGGTTTAGACCCTTGCAGTAGTAACTATAAGCAACATACAGGCCCTGGTGTCATTACCTATGGATTCCATTACACATGAAAAGGATGACCATGATATAGGGAAGATTTCATAGATTACTAAAAGGGAAGCCAGAGTGGTCCAGTGGGTAAGTTCCTGACTTCCACTCAGACGACCAGGGTTGAACAACAGGATTCAGCACCAGGTGATAGATGAGGGCGGAGCAGAGGTAGGCTTGCCTGGTAAGTAAAATGTGCGTGTGTGTATGTCATGCTTGGTGAATGGTGATTGCAAAGTGGTTGGTAAGTAATATGGATCTCGTGAGAGCAAGGGGTAGGATCAGTGCCAGGTGAAAGAAGGGGAACAGGTGTTGAGTGAGTTGGAGTGTAGAGCAGATGTGGGAAGAGCTGTAGGTGGGGTGAGGGGGTAGGTATAGGGGGAGAGCAAGGTAGGTGGGTGGGATACCAGGGGTGAACTAGGGTATTGTAGATGGAGGAGGGGCCTGGGACAGAGAGGAGGTGTCAGAGTGTGGCCAGATGTGGGCACTCATGCAGTGGTTCCCTAGCCCAGAGATGGGGTGATTATATATGGTGGGGAACCCCAATTAATTTTTTACTGAACACCTGATACACTATCTGATTTGGGGGGGTGACAGTCGAATTTGGGGCAGCATTATTAAAAGGGGTTTGGGGGTGCATTATGAAGGGTGATGGGGCACAGATTGACATGCCTTCTGGGTAGTTTTGGGGTGGCTACCCGTAGTTTTTAGTGCACCCCTCCTCCATTATGGGGTGTACCCCAAAAGGATAGGGCAACAAGGAGGACTAGGGGGAAAACAGGTTTGTAGCACCAACCACAAGGGGTCACCATACATTCCTACTGCGGTTATGGTATTGAAAGGTACAACAAGGAGCATGTGGTGGTATTTTTAACTGTGGGCTCCCCAAAATTTTACTGCCTCCCCTCCCCTCCGTGTGGCATGGTATAGGGACGCTTGGGAAATTTCTACTGAAAACAGACAGTATAGGGATTCTCGCTACGAAATCTGAGAGCACTAACATTTGCTAAATAGAGGGGGACAGTGGAGCAGGCTAATGAGGCAGAGAAAGGGTACCTGTGGCAATTGGTTGGAAGGGTCATAGAGAATAATCATGGCATTCAAATAGGCAGCAGTGCATGGATTGGCAATGTCTGCAGAGATTCAATTTATTTATCCTCCTTACGTTGGGTATGATCCACAGGGGGAAGACCAGGCCTTGCTGTTAGGCAGAACATGTATTCATGATTTGAAGAAGTGTAGTCTGGGTGTGCTGAGAGGGGCTGTACAGAGCGGTAAGTGCCTGTATACCCGAGCAATGTGCATCCAACCATTTACTTGAGACTGAACAATGACAGAAGCAGCTGGGTTACTGACGGAATGTAAATGGAGGGCACATTGGAAGGGTGTTTGCCTTCACTCAAAGGATTGAAACTTGGTTGGTGCTCTAGCAAAGCTGGGGTACCAGGAGAGAACATTTGAGGGGTAATGAGATGGTGGTATCCAGAGGTCAAAAAAGGTGTCAGAGGCACAGAGGTATAAGGATGCTTGTTCCACAGTGAGAGGTGATCAAACGTGCCTGCTAATGATTTCTGTCCAACCGTGACCAAATGTTGTGCAGCCTGGCTATCTCTGTAACTTTTCAGAAGTATCTCTCTATCCTGCAGGTGAATGGCGCAAGCTTCCCAACATTTTTCTTGGCCTCATAACCACAAAGGACTGCCTGACATTTCTGGCCTAAGGATACTCCCAAAGGGTGCGCTACTGAAATTCTCTGAAAAACCTCAATAACCATGCATATTTATGCACCAAACATGGCAAATCCTTACACCCGCACAGGATCATTTCGCACTTGTCAGCTTTGAGGTGGTGTAAGTGTTTTATTTGAGGGAAATATTAATCTGTGCTTCCTCTCCCATCTGAGGACTATGAAGCTGCTGTTCCTCTCTCACATGTCCCTTCAAAGAGGCAAGTAACACACTCACTCAATCACTCAGCAAACATGTATGCTCTGGCACTTTCATCTTGCTGTTTACCTTCCAAACATTCCCCCCTCACCACAAATACAGGCCACCCATTCCTCATTACTCATTCACTCAGTCATCTCAGTCCTCCACTCCGTAGGCCCTGCAAGACCAACATGAATAAGAAGTATGTCAGCAAGCAGAAGAAAAGCCTCGGTGTGCTCTTATGTTCACACTGCTGCCCTCTAGTTAACACTACACAGCAATTGCAGCATAATAATGGGACTGAGAAGAGGGCTGTCCTATGCAAATAATGTCCTCCCATGCTTGCTTTCTTCTGAGACCGTCGCCTCCTTGTGCTGTAATACCGCCTCCAACATATGATCTTCAGCCAAATTCAAAGGCAGCCTATTTTAGACTAACAATTTTGCCACTCAAAGGCCGCATATGGGGACATCACCCTCATTTAGCAGGGTCCCATATTGCCTGCAGTCATCCTCTATACAGAAGCTGGGTGTTCGGGGGTGAAGGCAGTGTTTAAAGCCCCAGTGCCAGCCCAGCCCAGCCCAACCTAGCCCAACCCAACCCAGCCCAACCCAACCCAACCCAGCCCAACCCAACCCAGCCCAACCCAACCCAACCCAACCCAGCCCAGCCCAACCCAACCCAACCCAACCCAACCCAGCCCAGCCCAGCCCAGCCCAGCCCAACGCCATGCCGTGCCATAACATGCCTTAATGCTCCATCCCCTCTTCTGCTGCAGCAGGCACTATGCAGACCCGTCTGAAGCAAAGGCCTGGCTCTGCTCTTTCCTGCCTCTTGAGGAAAACAACCTTTTTAGCTTCTTATTGCACCTAATAAAGGGAGTTTTACTTGCCTCAAACTTTACCCATCATTTCATTAGCCAGAGCTCATACTTCACCTTTATTCATAGCCAACCTCACAGGCACAAAATCCCTGATTTCAGAGATCGGCTCACACCAAAATGAAAAATCACCACCATCCAACCTAATTTACTATCAGTTTAGCACCTTCCTCACATTCTTGTGCTCAGTTATAAGCCGCGAGGCCACATTTGCGTGCTACAATACACCGTATTTCAAGGACAAAGAATGAATACATTGATAAAGGAAGATAAGGCTTTGTCTCTATATTGCACCTACTTGAGAAAAAGAGGGGTTGGTTGAAGTTCATGAGGGAAAAGATTTGTCATTTTGGGGAGCATGTGCCAAAAAGAGTGGCCACTTTTCTCCTCTGTTTTTCCAAGTGGAAATAAACTTAGCAAATGAAAATAAAAAGCATTGTATGAACATTTACCACATTGGTATACTTTGAGAGCATTGGCTGGATTCGAACCTTTGTTCTGTGCGAGCCTGTGCCACCAGAGGGACAAGACTTACCATTGAGCTATAGCTCCTAGGTGGTTTAGACCCTTGCAGTAGTAACTATAAGCAACATACAGGCCCTGGTGTCATTGCCTGTGGATTCCATTACACATGAAAAGGATGACCATGATATAGGGAAGATTTGATAGATTACTAAAAGGGAAGCCAGTGTGTTCCAGTGGGTAAGTTCTGACTTCCACTCAGGCGACCAGGGTTGAACAACAGGATTCAGCACCAGGTGATAGATGAGGGTGGAGCAGAGGTAGGCTTGCCTGGTAAGTAAAATGTGCGTGTGTGTATGTCATGCTTGGTGAATGGTGATTGCAAAGTGGTTGGTAAGTAATATGGATCTGGTGAGAGCAAGGGGTAGGATCAGTGCCAGGTGAAAGATGGGGAACAGGTGTTGAGTGAGTTGGAGTGTAGAGCAGATGTGGGAAGAGCTGTAGGTGGGGTGAGGGGGTAGGTATAGGGGGAGAGCAAGGTAGGTGGGTGGGATACCAGGGGTGAACTAGGGTATTGTAGATGGAGGAGGGGCCTGGGACAGAGAGGAGGTGTCAGAGTGTGGCCAGATGTGGGCACTCATGCAGTGGTTCCCTAGCCCAGAGATGGGGTGATTATATATGGTGGGGAACCCCAATTAATTTTTTACTGAACACCTGATACACTATCTGATTTGGGGGGGTGACAGTCGAATTTGGGGCAGCATTATTAAAAGGGGTTTGGGGGTGCATTATGAAGGGTGATGGGGCACAGATTGACATGCCTTCTGGGTAGTTTTGGGGTGGCTACCCATAGTTTTTAGTGCACCCCTCCTCCATTATGGGGTGTACCCCAAAAGGATAGGGCAACAAGGAGGACTAGGGGGAAAACAGGTTTGTGACAATTTATAGCACCAACCACAAGGGGTCACCATACATTCCTACTGTGGTTATGGTATTGAAAGATACAACAAGGAGCATGTGGTGGTATTTTTAACTGTGGGCTCCCCAAGATTTTACTGCCTCCCCTCCCCTCCCCTCCGTGTGGCATAGTATAGGAACCCTTGGGAAATTTCTATTGAAAACAGACAGTATAGGGAATCTCGCTATGAAATCTGGGAGCGCTAACATTTGCTAAATAGAGGGGGACAGTGGAGCAGGCTAATGAGGCAGGGAAAGGGTACCTGTGGCAATTGGTTGGCAGGGTCATAGAGAATAATCATGGCATGCAAATAGGCAGCAATGCATGGATTGGCAGTGTCTGCAGAGAGTTTGGTGTGCTCTTCAATTTATTTGTCCTCCTTACATTGGGTATGATCCACAGAGGGAAAACCAGGCCTTGCTGTTAGGCAGAACAGGTATTCATGATTTGAAGAAGTGTAGTCTGGGTGTGCTGAGAGGGGCTGTACAGAACGGTAAGAGCCTGTATACCCGAGCAATGTGCATCCAACCAGTTACTTGAGACTGAACAATGACAGAAGCAGCTGGGTTACTGATGGAATGTAAATGGAGGGCACATAGGAAGGGTGTTTGTCTTCACTCAAAGAATTGAAACGTGGTTGGTGCACTAGCAAAGCTGGGGTACCAGGAGCGAACATTTGAGGGGTAATGAGATGGTGGTATCCAGAGGTAAAAAAAAAAGGTGTCAGAGGCTCAGAGGTATAAGGATGCTTGTCCCACAGTGAGAGGTGATCAAAATTGCCTGCTAATTATTTCTGTCCAACCATGACAAAATGTTGTGCAGCCTGGCTATCTCTGTAACTTTTCAGAAGTATCTCTCTATCTTGCAGGTGAATGGTGCAAGCTTCCCAACGTTTTTCTTGTCCTCATAACCCCAAAGGACTGCCTGACATTTCTGACCTAAGGATACTCCCAAAGGGTGCGCTACTAAAATTCTCTGAAAAACCTCAATAACCATGCATATTTATGCACCAAACATGGCAAATTCTTACACCCGCAAAGCATCATTTCGCACTTTTCAGCTTTGAGGTGGTGTAAGTGTTTTTATTTGAGGGAAATATTAATCTGTGCTTCCTCTCCCATCTGAGGACTAAGAAGCTGCTGTTCCTCTCTCACATGTCCCTTCAAAGAGGCAAGAAACACACTCACTCAATCTGCAAACATGTATGCTCTGGCACTTTCATCTTGCTGTTTACCTTCCAAACATTCCCCACTCACCACAAATACAGGCCACCCATTCCTCATTACTCATTCAATCAGTCATCTCACTCCTCTACTCCGTAGGCCCTGCAAGACCAACATGAATAAGAAGTATGTCAGCAAGCAGAAGAAAAACCTCGGTGTGCTCTTATGTTCATACTGCTGCCCTCTAGTAACACTACACAGCAATTGCAGAATAATAATAGGTCCGAGAAGAGGGCTGTCCTATGCAAATAATGTCCTCCCATGCTTGCTTTCTTCTGAGACCGTCGCCTGCTTGCGCTGTGATACCGCCTTCAACATATGATCTTCAGCCGAATTCAAAAGCAGCCTATTTTAGGCTAACGATTTTGCCACTCAAAGGCCGCATATGGGGACATCACCCTTATTTAGCAGGGTTCCAAATTGCCTGCAGTCATCCTCTATACAGAAGCTGGGCGTTCGTGGGCGAAAGGGGCGAAGGGGCGTTTAAAGCCCCAGTGCCAGCCCAGCCCAGCCCAGCCCAGCCCAGCCCAGCCCAGCCCAGCCCAGCCCAGCCCAGCCCAACTCCGTGCCGTAACATGCCTTAATGCTCCATCCCCTCACCTGCTGCTGCAGGCACTATGCAGACCTGCTGAAGCAAAGGCCTGGCTCTGCTCTTTTCTGCCTCTTGAAGAAAACAACCTTTTTAGCTTCTTATTGTACCTAATAAAGTGAGTTTCACTTGCCTCAAACTTTACCCATCATTTCATTAGCTAGAGCTCATACTTCACCTTTATTCATAGCCAACCTCACAGGCACAAAACCCCTGATTTCAGAGATCAGCTCACACCAAAATGAAAAATCACCACCTCCAACCTAATTTACTATCCGTGTAGCACCTTCCTCACATTCTTGTGCTCAGTTATAAGCCCTGAGGCCACATTTGCGTGCTACCATACACCGTATTTCAAGGACAAAGAATGAATACATTGATAAAGGAAGATAAGGCTTTGTCTATATATTGCACCTACTTGAGAAAAAGAGGGGTTGGTGGAAGGTCATGAGGGAAAATATTTGTCATTTTGGGGAGCACGTGCCAAATAGGGGACACTTTTCTCCTCTGTTTTTCCAAGTGGAAATAAACATAGCAAATGAAAATAAAAGCATCATATGAACATTTACCACGTTGGGATACTTTGAAAGCATTGGCTGGAATCAAACCCTTGTTCTGTGCGAGCCTGTGCCACCAAAGACACAAGACTTACAATTGAGCTATAGCTCCTTGGTGGTTTAGACCCTTGCAGTAGTAACTATAAGCAACATACAGGCCCTGGTGTCATTACCTATGGATTCCATTACACATGAAAAGGATGACCATGATATAGGGAAGATTTGATAGATTACTAAAAGGGAAGCCAGTGTGGTCCAGTGGGTAAGTTCCTGACTTCCACTCAGACGACCAGGGTTGAACAACAGGATTCAGCACCAGGTGATAGATGAGGGCGGAGCAGAGGTAGGCTTGCCTGGTAAGTAAAATGTGCGTGTGTGTATGTCATGCTTGGTGAATGGTGATTGCAAAGTGGTTGGTAAGTAATATGGATCTCGTGAGAGCAAGGGGTAGGATCAGTGCCAGGTGAAAGAAGGGGTACAGGTGTTGAGTGAGTTGGAGTGTAGAGCAGATGTGGGAAGAGCTGTAGGTGGGGTGAGGGGGTAGGTATAGGGGGAGAGCAAGGTAGGTGGGTGGGATACCAGGGGTGAACTAGGGTATTGTAGATGGAGGAGGGGCCTGGGATTGAGAGGAGGTGTCAGTGTGGCCAGATGTGGGCACTCATGCAGTGGTTCCCTAGCCCAGAGATGGGGTGATTATATATGGTGGGGAACCCCAATTAATTTTTTACTGAACACCTGATACACTATCTGATTTGGGGGGGTGACAGTCGAATTTGGGGCAGCATTATTAAAAGGGATTTGGGGGTGCATTATGAAGGGTGATGGGGCACAGATTGACATGCCTTCTGGGTAGTTTTGGGGTGGCTACCCATAGTTTTTAGTGCACCCCTCCTCCATTATGGGGTGTACCCCAAAAGGATAGGGCAACAAGGAGGACTACGGGGAAAACAGGTTTGTAGCACCAACCACAAGGGGTCACCATACATTCCTACTGCGGTTATGGTATTGAAAGGTACAACAAGGAGCATGTGGTGGTATTTTTAACTGTGGGCTCCCCAAGATTTTACTGCCTCCCCTCCCCTCCCCTCCCCTCCGTGTGGCATGGTATAGGAACCCTTGGGAAATTTCTATTGAAAACAGACAGTATAGGGAATCTCGCTATGAAATCTGGGAGCGCTAACATTTGCTAAATAGAGGGGGACAGTGGAGCAGGCTAATGAGGCAGGGAAAGGGTACCTGTGGCAATTGGTTGGCAGGGTCATAGAGAATAATCATGGCATGCAAATAGGCAGCAATGCATGGATTGGCAGTGTCTGCAGAGAGTTTGGTGTGCTCTTCAATTTATTTGTCCTCCTTACATTGGGTATGATCCACAGAGGGAAAACCAGGCCTTGCTGTTAGGCAGAACAGGTATTCATGATTTGAAGAAGTGTAGTCTGGGTGTGCTGAGAGGGGCTGTACAGAACGGTAAGAGCCTGTATACCCGAGCAATGTGCATCCAACCAGTTACTTGAGACTGAACAATGACAGAAGCAGCTGGGTTACTGATGGAATGTAAATGGAGGGCACATAGGAAGGGTGTTTGTCTTCACTCAAAGAATTGAAACGTGGTTGGTGCACTAGCAAAGCTGGGGTACCAGGAGAGAACATTTGAGGGGTAATGAGATGGTGGTATCCAGAGGTAAAAAAAAAAGGTGTCAGAGGCACAGAGGTATAAGGATGCTTGTCCCACAGTGAGAGGTGATCAAAATTGCCTGCTAATTATTTCTGTCCAACCATGACGAAATGTTGTGCAGCCTGGCTATCTCTGTAACTTTTCAGAAGTATCTCTCTATCTTGCAGGTGAATGGTGCAAGCTTCCCAACGTTTTTCTTGTCCTCATAACCCCAAAGGTCTGCCTGACATTTCTGGCCTAAGGATACTCCCAAAGGGTGCGCTACTAAAATTCTCTGAAAAACCTCAATAACCATGCATATTTATGCACCAAACATGGCAAATTCTTACACCCGCAAAGCATCATTTCGCACTTTTCAGCTTTGAGGTGGTGTAAGTGTTTTTATTTGAGGGAAATATTAATCTGTGCTTCCTCTCCCATCTGAGGACTAAGAAGCTGCTGTTCCTCTCTCACATGTCCCTTCAAAGAGGCAAGAAACACACTCACTCAATCTGCAAACATGTATGCTCTGGCACTTTCATCTTGCTGTTTACCTTCCAAACATTCCCCCCTCACCACAAATACAGGCCCCCATTCCTCATTACTCATTCAATCAGTCATCTCACTCCTCTACTCCGTAGGCCCTGCAAGACCAACATGAATAAGAAGTATGTCAGCAAGCAGAAGAAAAACCTCGGTGTGCTCTTATGTTCATACTGCTGCCCTCTAGTAACACTACACAGCAATTGCAGAATAATAATGGGACCGAGAAGAGGGCTGTCCTATGCAAATAATGTCCTCCCATGCTTGCTTTCTTCTGAGACCGTCGCCTGCTTGCGCTGTGATACCGCCTTCAACATATGATCTTCAGCCGAATTCAAAAGCAGCCTATTTTAGGCTAACGATTTTGCCACTCAAAGGCCGCATATGGGGACATCACCCTCATTTAGCAGGGTTCCAAATTGCCTGCAGTCATCCTCTATACAGAAGCTGGGCGTTCGTGGGCGAAGGGGGTGTTTAAAGCCCCAGTGCCAGCCCAGCCCAGCCCAGCCCAGCCCAGCCCAGCCCAGCCCAGCCCAGCCCAGCCCAGCCCAGCCCAGCCCAGCCCAGCCCAACTCCGTGCCGTAACATGCCTTAATGCTCCATCCCCTCACCTGCTGCTGCAGGCACTATGCAGACCTGCTGAAGCAAAGGCCTGGCTCTGCTCTTTTCTGCCTCTTGAAGAAAACAACCTTTTTAGCTTCTTATTGTACCTAATAAAGTGAGTTTCACTTGCCTCAAACTTTACCCATCATTTCATTAGCTAGAGCTCATACTTCACCTTTATTCATAGCCAACCTCACAGGCACAAAACCCCTGATTTCAGAGATCAGCTCACATCAAAATGAAAAATCACTACCTCCAACCTAATTTACTATCAGTGTAGCACCTTCCTCACATTCTTGTGCTCAGTTATAAGCCCCGAGGCCACATTTGCGTGCTACAATACACCGCATTTCAAGGACAAAGAATGAATACATTGATAAAGGAAGATAAGGCTTTGTCTCTATATTGCACCTACTTGAGAAAAAGAGGGGTTGGTGGAAGGTCATGAGGGAAAATATTTGTCATTTTGGGGAGCACGTGCCAAATAGGGGACACTTTTCTCCTCTGTTTTTCCAAGTGGAAATAAACATAGCAAATGAAAATAAAAGCATTGTATGAACATTTACCACATTGGGATACTTTGAAAGCATTGGCTGGAATTGAACCCTTGTTCTGTACGAGCCTGTGCCACCAGAGACACAAGACTTACAATTGAGCTATAGCTCCTTGGTGGTTTAAACCCTTGCAGTAGTAACTATAAGCAACATACAGGCCCTGGTGTCATTACCTATGGATTCCATTACACATGAAAAGGATGACCATGATATAGGGAAGATTTGATAGATTACTAAAAGGGAAACCAGTGTGGTCCAGTGGGTAAGTTCCTGACTTCCACCGAGATGACCAGGGTTTAAATCTGGGGTTTGGCACCAGGTGACGGATGAGGCCGGAGCAGAGGTAAGTTGGAGGTAGGCTTGCCTGGTAAGTAAAATGTGTGTGTGTATGTCATGCATGGTGATTGCAGAGTGGTTGGTAAGTAACATGGATCTTGTGAGAGCAAGGGGTAGGATCGGTGAAAGGAGGGGAACACCTGTTGAGTGAGTTGGAGTGTAGAACAGATGTTGGAGGAGCTGTATGTAGGTATGGTGAGGGTAGGTGTTTGGGATACCAGGGTGTTGTGTAGTCCCTATATGCCCTAAACAGGATCTGCATGTTTGGTGACTGACTCTGAGCACCCCCACTGAGATTGTTAGCCTGTTTCATATTAGCTAGCTCACAGTGCCACTAGAGTCTCCTCTTATCGGGGAGAGAATAGTTTTCTGGCAACATGACAACCCTGATCCCTCAAGATTGTGGAAACAATGTACTACTTTTCACTCAGTCACTCGTGTGCATTTATTCGGTCTCAGAGATACACAGAATACACAGGCTGGGCGTTTCAATAAGTATTTATTGAACAGGTGTTATTCTGGTGTAGAATATATGAGCTGCAACAACCATTAGACAGTAGCAGAGATATATGATTAGCAGTACGATGTATATAAAAGGATAGTACAGCTCTACCATCTTGCAATAATTACATGAATATAAAATGCATGATAAAAGTGTGCATACTCCTACGATGCCTATCTAGATGTACCTAAGTGTACCTAGCATGTGAGTAGGTGTAAAGCCAAGAATCCCTCTAGGATTTAGTCGAACCCCATTATCTGAAGTGTGAGAATGTAGGAGCCCTTCTTGGTCTCGAGTTGGACACCACGCGAAGGATGTTCAGACCACTGTCAGCTGGAGCGTCTGCATGCAGGAGCCTCAGCGTCTCTGGTCAGTGTGTCGGCCTGGAAGTCTCGGTTCCCTCTAACGCATGCTAGTAAGAGGTGCTGTATTTATACAGAAAAGTATATAGAGTCCCTTTGTCCCTTGTGTCTTGTGTCAGTCATTGTTGGGTATGAAGATGACGTATGGGATTAACCTTGTACGTAGATATTATGCAGGTGGATTATAGCCCCTGCCTAGTTTCCAAGAACCCTTATGAATATTCATTCATACTGTGTCAGTCTAAAGATGAAGTCATAGAACACTATTGTTCAGGGAAACCCTCCTCCTGCGCCCAGGACTAGAACTAGGTAAAGGTTCAATCCTAAAAGGCTCGTTACTGTGTAGTGTAGGGGAGGTGATGTAGGTGAAAGTGTATGATGTTACCCGGGCCTATATTAGGGTACCTATATGAAACATAACACCCACTCCTCTTCTGAATAGTCAACAATAATAATATGCTAGCGAACCATTCATGCTTACTAGGTAATTAAAACATAAAATTATCAGTGAGCCACGTAAAAATATTTTAAAACATTAAAATCTTTTAAAAACAGTTTAAAAAGGGAAAAATGTTCTTTGAAAATCACTTCTTTTTAGAAGGCCATGCTTTCGCAGTGTCAATTTGAGTAAATGTTCCAAATTTAGACGACTTTTGAAACAAAAGAAAAATGCTGAATTCTCTCCCAGTACACGATGAGCCAATTACAGATTAAGTGTCCTGGCTGGGAGACGCAACATCGTCGTTGCCAGCTGCTGCAGGGGACGGTCCGTGTAACACCTCGCAAAGCATGTCAATGGAGCACAGATGATATTCAGTACTGCCAATAGCTGGTGCAGAGGCAGCCGGTGCTGTAGTCGATACCTGGGTGCTAGTGGTGGAGCTGATGCTCAACCCAGTTGTAAAAGGCACCTGCGGATTCTCAAGGAATGCAGCCGTCAAGATGGGAAAACGCTGGGGACATTGCCGAACATGGGCCCTCAGGGGTTCCAGCCGGGTATTCAAGTCCGCAGGCATGTCCGTAGCAAGTGTCAGACAGAGATCCAACACGCATTCGTCACCGCAAAACAGGCATCAAAGTACAGGTAAGATGCAGTCCATCCAGACTGGTCTAAATGATAGGAACCAAGAGGCGCTCAGTTCCCTTAGGCGAGGTGTGCCCAGATGCTGTACCATGCGTTCACGGTATGCGCTCCAGGAGCGCTTTCGCCATCTCGTTGGTGATTGGGCCATCCATTTCGGAGCAGAAAAACGACAAACAGGATACCTGCGATAGAAAGCAGGATCAGCGGAAGACCTCCAAAAACGCTTCCCAATACGGAGTGTATAAAGTTTGGAATAACTCTGAGGATTGTCTGAAAGGTGCTTAGAAATCCTGACCCTATGGTCTTAAATAGGTGTACAATACCACTCGTATCAGACATATTAAAGATACAACCCACCATTTCTGTGAAATGAATGGAGCAGTTTGTACGTATAAGTGCCTGTATCTCAGTCGAGGTCCTTGCGATTTGAAGATCAAAGGTCCCGCGAGCGGAGGTTAAGGGTACGGTTTGCTGCAAAAGCATGGCTTTCAGTCTGCTCAAAGTATCAAACTGTATAAAGGAAACATTCAACGAAGGCCATAACGGCGCCTCCCTGACTGTACTTGTGGGGGGAAACAATACTTGCATACAGCAAGTAACCCTGGAGTTCACAGTGACCAGATAGGCAATGCCCGGAAGCATTCCACAGCAACCTTGATCGTTCAGCATCAAGTAACTCCCATTCGAGAGTAGCTCGAGTACTGGCGTAATCACAGCTGCTGGAGTCCCTTTCATGTGGCAGGATAAGTTTGCTACCGAACCATTGCACTCTCCATGCAGTGAAATGTCCTGGCACATGAGAGAACCGCTCAAAGCTTTTTGCAGTTTGTACCGCTTAGAAACACTTCTCGATCCCCACTCCGGCATCGAAATCTGTATGGTAACTCCCAAGATTCCTTAATGTATTCTTTACCCATTTTTTCATATTTGCCTGCCAGCCTTTGCTCAAGGCAATATTGAAATTGAAAAGTAGTGACCGGTAGAGTTATTAGGCCCTGGATTAGCCATTCTGTGTGCGGTGATTCCGCTACTGTGAATGGTAACCTATCCAGTTTTCCAATACGCAGCATTGTATATTTAGCTCCCCTTTGTGCCATCTCTATTTGTTTATCTGTTAGATTGTATTCTGTAAACAGAGACGTCTTGTTGATAAAACGCCAAGGCACATAGCCTGCACGCAAAGATTGCAGTGTCCAGCTTAATAACATAATAGAACGTAACTGAGATTGCCCGTGTTGTAATGTGGCTAAATCTTGTTCCAGTATGTTAATAGCAGAAGATACAATGTTGCCTAAGAAATAAATCCTGGAGGTCAAAGTTGTTAACCCATTATCCACTACTGCCAGAGATTTTTCTAGATTTATACGGTCTATTTCCCATATTCTCTCTGCGGCCTCTTGTTGGGATAGTTTCCAAATTTCATTGTAGGCAGCATAAATGCCAGCATATATGAAACGTTTTTGACGTTGTTTCCTGGGACCTAGTAAAAAATCCCTAAGATCCATGTCGTGTGCGAGTAAAGATAAGTGTTATTTCACCGCTGTGAGTGTTGAGGTCTCTAGCCAATCAAGGCACAACTTCCCAACACTGTATGACGTCATTACCCCTGGATGTTGTCTCTGTACATAGCGTGGATCTGGCCAAGGATACTGAACCCTTCGGTGGTATCCCAGAATCTTTGCTGACATCTGTTTGTGTCTATGGGCCAAATCAACCATCCTTTCCAATTAGGGTCTGATCTATTGTACTGTATAATGTCACCTACTGTTGCCCCTTCTTTTGAAGTTAAATTTTGCCACCCCTCCATCTGTGATGGTGTTGGAAACCTAGGTGTGTTCAGGTCCTTTTTCTTGGCTAGTCCAAGACAGGATTTCTGTTGCACAGTGTAATTTAGAAATATCATCTGCTGTGGAATGAGGCATGCTCTAAATAGCGCTTCTGTTCCCTGGACTTGCCAGTCTCTAGAACCCCAGACTGATTTTAAGTCTATTGTGTCCTTCCATAGGTCAAAACCCTGTTCAGACAGTTGGGCAATAAAGGAAGCAGAGTAAATCTGTTTGTTGTTTGTTAGCATAATTTTCAGTGCTGATGTCGGTGTAAAGTAAAATGATGTCGGGTCAGAAGTGTTAAACCCTGAAAAATATGACAATTTCTGTGCAAACATTTGCGAACTACCTTTTGGTGGTGTTGGGCAATGTTCCCACTGGTGATACTCAAAAACATTTCTAGGTGAAATAGATTTGTGCAGGAAATGATGACCATAACAGTACAAAGTGTCATAGTCTGAATTACCTTCTAACATTTCAGTGTTCGGAAATGCAGCAGTTTTTTCTAAATCAGACAACATGTTATTTACAGTTTCAGAGTCCCAATCATCAGAAAATGTACTGGAGGTAGTGATATCACTTAATGAAATTTTAAATACATGAGATATTTTTAAAAGTTCAGTCGGACCGAATATGTCGAAATCAACCTTGTCCCATACCTTACCGTCCGGTATAGGAACTGCTGTGATGTTTACTGATGACAAGTCTCTTTGTTCACGATGTGAGGACTGATGTGGTTTCAGAATCAAATTAACATTTTGGGCTGTAGAGCTTTGCTGAAGGTATCGTCCATTAATAAGCATGCTAAAAGTTATAACTAAGCCTAGCCAGAAAAGAAAGAAAAGTACCCCAGTAATTATCCATAGTTCTACCCACGGTGATACCAGGTAAGTCTTTTTAAGAAAGTTCAGAAAGTCCTTTATTTGTTGCTTGCGTGATTTTTGGGCTGCCGTCGTTTCCGGTTCACTTGGATCCAAGTAAAACATATCAAAGTTCATGAAGTAGCCAGAAGCAGTCCGATCAATTGTAGGAATTGCATCAGGATTTGTTGAGATTGCATTTTGCTCTCGTCAAGGCATGTTGACATAGACATCAGTATTTGGTCGTATTGCAACTTGTGAATTATTTTGAGTTTGATTTTGAAGTTGTACTTCGGGTTCAAGAGGAACGAGTTCCATAGCATTGTTGCATAGTCCTTCATTCCGTACAGGAGGCTCTTCGAACGTGATGAGTCTTTCTGTTTGAACTTCTTGGATTGTAGCCAGAGGAGGGCGTCTGCTACTGTGGAGTCCACGAGGCCTACTGTTCAGTATTGGCCACATAGTGTGGTTTGATTAAGTCGATTGAGACCAATCTTTTCTCCTTTTTCCCGGCAAGAGGCGGCAAAAGTACAGTTCTTGTTCCTTGAATTGCTAGGACAGGTACAGGCTTTCTGTAAGATGGTCCAAATTCTTTTTTGTCCACTATTTCCTCTCTGACCAGATCCCTGACTTTTGGGATCCAGACAGGTCTTGCTGTAACTGCCTTGACTTCCCCAGTGGCGGTCTGTTTCTGGACACGTTACTTTGTTGTGTCTAAGCCTGGGCGTAGTTCACGTAGTCGCGCTACGCGAAGCTACGCGAAGACGTCGGAGCGCTACGCGAGCTACGCGTAGCTTCGCGAGCGTGCTTAGCTGCTTGTCGCGCCCGTTCGCGATGCATTTTTCTTGCTTGGGAACGCGTTGTGCGTGTTCGGGACGCTGTTTGCGTGCTCGGGGGCGCGAACTTACCCATGCGGTCGCCTATGGGCGCGGCCATTTTGTTTTTCACTTGTCCCGACCGTTCGCGATCCCTTATTTCCTGTTCCGGGTCGCGTATAGCGTGCTCGCGATGCGCATTCCTTGTTCGGGAACGCGTTGTACGTGTTCGCGACGTTTTTTGCGTGCTCGGGGACAAATATCGCGCGAACTTACCCACGCGGTGGCGATGGGCGCGGCCATCTTGTTTTACCACTCTATGCTATGGTTCTGGGCCTGCTTTTCTATCCTCCCTCAATCTTTGCAAGCCTTAGTTTTTTACACTGTTTTTCAATTTTTCTTTATTTCTTATCTATCTCACTCTCTGCTTAAGTCTATATTTTGCATTTTTTTCTACTTTTTACTGTGTGTTTTTTACTTTTCGACTGTTTTAAATAACTTTCTTCTTTAAGCTCCTACTTCTTCCCCTAACTTTATTTTTCCCTTCTAACTTTTCTTTTTCACCTCCTCCCACCCCAGAACCATGGCGAAGGGTAGCAGCAGCGGCTCAAAGGGCAAGGCGCGTGCGCCCAATCGCCGCCTGCCTTGCGGCAGACTGCGCCCTGCAGGGGTGCAAGCCCGCCAGCTGTTTACTGAGGCAGAGGTGGCCGCCCTTGTTTTTTTTATTCAGCGCCACCTCCCCTTGACCTTGGCAGCAGGCGGCAGGCCAGGCTCCGGGTACCCGACCCAGGAGCGTCACCGCCGGTGGGCGAAGGTGCGTCGGGCAGTGTTTCGCTGCTCCGCGGTCCGGCGCACCCATAACCAGCTGGCCCACCGGTGGTCAGACATCCTTGACCGGGAGCAGGACCTGTTGGACCTGCTAGGTGTCGAGGTCGTGGGGCTTGGTGAGTAGCCAATATATATAGTAGTATAAGTATTGTGATTTGTGTATACATTTTTTACAAATAACAAGAATACTGCTGCTTACATTGCAGGTAAATTACGTTTCAAAATCTTCTGTGATTGTAGGACACAGCCAGGTGCTGGGCGGTACTCTTACTTTTTTGCAACTTTGCGCTCGCTTGTCATTATTATGTAAGAGTTTACTTTAGAGAACTTCAGTTAGGTAATGCTATTGCTAGAGAGACTGTAGTCCTTCCTTTGTCCTCCTGTCAAATAGTGGTGGATGCATTTGATACTAGGTTTAGTTACTATTAGTTGATAATTTTTGAGCGGTCTGCGTGACGCATCCTCTGTCACTGAGTGCTGCTTACCCCAGTCCTTAGAACCTTTTGTAGTTTGTTTAGTGAGTGGTACTGGTAAGCTTAGCTTAGCAGTGTCAGTCAGCTGCAGAACATCAGACTCAACCAACCAACAATTTGGTGTATGCATTATGCACTTTATGCATGTGTCCTCCTTCTCATCTATGCATTTTTGATGGCAAAAAAAAATGGAAATGCAGGCTTAATGAACAATTGGCCCGCCTGGAATAGGTGGGCTAGGTCAGGTGGTACTTAGGCTTAGTTAGTGTTCTGGATTTTATTTGAATCAATCAGAATGGAACACTGAATTAGTGTTCCCAAATAAGTAGACTGTCCGTGAATCCCGCAAGCCAGTAGTCGATCGGATTAGATAGGTCAATTTTATTGCAATTTTTGTTTCCTAAAACGTTTTTTGAGCATTTTTTTAGATAATTTATTTGTTTCACAGCAATCATTAATGTTTGTGTCTTTCTTTTTCTTTATTATATCTTACATGATCACTGATGTGCAGCACCCAGGGGCAAGAAGACGGGGTCCGAGTCGGCGGGACAACCACCAAAGGACCGCTCCTCTACCGAGGGCCCTGCTGCTGGTCCCAGTAAGTCCTCCAGTGGTTAATATTAACAATTATATTGCCCTAACTTTTACTGCACCTTATTTTTTCAGAACTATTAATTCTGGCTCCACTCCCTAATTCTATTTTTTACAAAAGATTCTTTGATCTTGACTTGACTATCTGTTTCTAAATTCTGGTTATCCCTGCCTCTAAGTTCTAACTGCCTCTGCTATGAATGTCTGTACTCTGTACTACTAATATTAGTCTGTCGCTAAGCTTGCCCAGTTTGCATTGCCACTCTTTATTGTACGGTTTTGAATAAAACTCAGATTGACCAATACTAATAGCTCTAGCCACTGAGTCCAGTCCTTTCGGTTGTCCTCTTCTAGGCTTCTTCATCTTGAGGCTTTGACAATTACCACAAACAAAATGCCCAACCAGATATTTGACTATTTTTGATAGGATATAGTACATACTACTTGGATTCTGCACAGCCCCATGCAGAACTATGCACAATGAAATAGGATGTTGGTGATGCGAGTTTGGAACTTGGACGTTCCTCACACCTCAGTCAGAAGTGAACCCACAATCCCCTGAACGACTAGCTATAGTGTCTCATTAGGTCCCCGAACCCCCACCCGAAGATACCCAATGATTATGATTACACAACCCAGAACATAACACCCTTTCGCTCACTCACTCGTGTAAGTCCACCACCACCACCACACCAAATGCCACAGAGTCTATGTGTAAGTTCAAAAGGTTTATTTTCAACTAACAAGCTCTGTATGTATGTTGTTCTATAAAATTCAGTGTACTCCAGCCAGCTCCAACAGCAAAATGCATAAGATTAAAACAATAAACAGTGTTGCAACAAGTGCATGATCATTGATGATATAAGACAAAAGACCTGTGCGAATTCTGGGCGACTCCTCACCGTAGAACGTAGAATTACTGGTTACATGCATCATTCATAAGCTCTGCAAATCTCTGGTTCGTAGAAGGGAATCCTCTGCCTGAGAAAAATGGTGCGTGTTATATAGTATAATGCAAGCATTTCTCAGTCCTGCCCAAAAAGTGTAACATGTTACCTATGGCTAAGCAATACGGACTAACCGAACTCCATAACAAAGTGGCTTGTTTTTCGACCTCTTGTACGCAACGCTCAGACAGTAGCTGTATGTGCTCATGTGGGCTCAAAAAGGCGTCTTACTGTTACTGCACAACAAGCTGCGAGGTAACATGCGCAAAAGACATGAAGCGGAAAATGGTTGCATGGCTCAGGCTAACTTTGCAAAGAGTAGAGTATAGTATAATAATGACCCTAGGGACCATAACACTACTAGTGTCTACTGACTGTACTCTAGTACCCGATTTGGACTATTGAATGTGATTTATAATAATATGTATGTATTAACTTTTTTTTCAATCTTGCTAGTGAAAAAGAATAAATAGGAGGAGGTGTACAGGCATCTAAAAATGTGTCATGTTTTTATCTAGGCGTACTAGCGACCACCAGTGGCGGCGGGGCCACCGGCGATTCTAGCATTCCGGAGGGGGCAGGAGAAGATGCGGCACCTGCAGGAGCTACAGGGGGAGCCAGCAGCAGTGGCGGGTGGTGGTAAGTTATATTCATGACTTATTGACATTGCACTAGCTGGAAGGGTGTGTGGACTTCACTCACTGTACTGTTGTTGAGACTTATTAGGTATGAAGTTGTAGTGAACATTATACAACGGTTAAAGAAGACACCCTTTACTTAGCATGAGCAATGCAGTAGCAATAGCATTACCAGCGTGACTTGATTAACCAATGGCCTCTTATATCTGACTCCAACTCAGCTGTGAAAGTTTTATGGAGGAGACTAAAAGTCAGATCAGATGACCTTGATGGATGTGTTGAACAAAAAGGGAAAGAAGGGTTGAAGGAGGAAGGGCGGGCGAGATTTAATATGATGACTGGCAGAGAAGGATACGTTGGAAGCATGGATAGGTGGCTGATAGGAATCAGATGCATGTGTTGTTGAAGGATGGGTGGAAGGTGAAAGAAGAATGGATGCCTGCCTGGGTGGGCGACACAGTATGGGTGGATACTGTGGATAGCAAGAATCATCAGCGGTGTTTGGGTGAAACTCAAAGCCAAGGCAAGCAACGGAGTGAGTGGACGCATGCGTTGTTGTTGGTGAAACAAAGTAAGGTTTGTGGAGAGATTAAGAAGAATGATTGACATTTACTTAGAATGGATGGATGCCTGTATGTATTCATCATAGACAGCATAGGTGGAGACTGTCACGGGATGCACAGTTTTAGGGAATGTAAAAGAAACCGCGCCAGAGTAGCAAAGCCGATGTGGGGAGGGGCAGGGTGGGGGTAGTAGTAAACAATGTATTACGCGGGCAAATACAGGTAACTTTACTGTAAACATACAAATAAATAAAGCGAATTTCATTGTGCGCACTGCACCGCCAAATGCGATGCAGTGTGCGCAACAAAATTAGTTTCATTTATTTTGGGTAGTTTACTACCCCCATCCTGCCCCTACCCACGTCACCGCCCGGCCGAACTCCCCGAGTCCCACCACCGACCGCTACTGACCTTATGTCGTTGTCCCGTATAAAAGCAACGATCAATGGATCAGATATATAATCTGCCTTTTTGTAGTAGCCAAGGCACTGTGAAATTGAGCAATTGCCCTCCATGTAACAGAGAGAGTATGGCCAGTGCCACCCGTAATAGAAAAATACGAGCTTCCCCACCTGCAAACAGTAGTAAATCAAACTAACGTGAGTCTGCGTCATGACTCGTATGTTTGTCTTGGGTGCAAGCATAGATGACCGAGCTGGCAATGCCGGCTACAACCAGGTTATGTCATTTCGCTAAACTAGAGATAAGAAGAACACTGGTGTACTGTGTACTGGTTGGAGTCCATAGTGCTAGTATAATGCCTGAAACTCCCACAAATGTTAGAGGCCGAGGAAGTGGGAGGATAGATAGATTATTACCACAAATGTTATGTACTGTGCTTCTTGCTAGTGCTACTGTGCCATTATGTGTTGAATTAATTTTGTGTTACTGTTTAGCTAAGAGTACTGGTTACAACAATATTTTTTTTCTTTCTTGATATAGATAGTACTCCTTCCCAAGACAAACCATCGCGGAAGGAGTTGGCAGCCAGGGCCCAGCGCCGGAAACTGGAGGCCATATGCCAGGAGTACCGGCGGCTGGTGGCTCAGGCGGAGGAGGAGGAGGCGGCAGCAGCAGCTGCAGCCTCGTCCGATGCCCCGGGCCCCAGCCAGGCCACAACTCCAGCGGTACGGCGCCGCGGTCTGGTAGCCGCCCGCCGCCGCCGCAATTCGCTAGCAGCCAGCACTGCTGTCCCCCATCCTGGATGCCACTGCAGGGCATTTCGCAGGAAGATTCTCCTCCGGATGTCACGGCTAGAGGAGCAAATGGAGGAGCGGGTAAAAATACTGGTGGACAAACACCTCAAAGTCCGCCGAATTTAACATCGAGGACCCTGTTGCTTTGCCCCTTTTTATTCCTTGTTTTGGTGGCTGGGAATTGGGCGTTGGGGTTTCGGGACATTCTTTGGACTTTTTTCGTTTTGGACATTGGTTGGGGTTAGGGAGAAGGGTGGGTCAGGTGTGGGATAGTTTATTTTTGTTAGGGTAATAAATTATATTTATACTTAAACATACAATGTTAATGTTTTGTGGGGGGTTACTGTTTTACGAATTAACGTCACATTGGTTTCCTTGCTGCTGCAGGGCCGCAGCCAGTGTTTGATTTAAATAATCTGCCGACGATGATGTAACACAAACAGATAGATGTGGTACCCCTCACTGAGTTATTTGTCCTACTAGTACTGTCAGTCTCTCCTCCTAGTCCATTTATACCTCCCACCAAACTTATCTTACCTGTGATTGATGATGATTACGTTCGGCACAGCGATGGCTGCATGGTTTCCAGAGAGAATGTAGAAGATGCCATGGTTGTGGTGGTAGTAGTAGAGTAGACACTGGCAGTAGCATTTGCTAAAAAATTAAAAAAGAGACAGTCACTTCCCTGAGAGCGACTGTGGGAGGAGTAGTAGAACGAAGTAAAATACAGTACAGAAGAAGACTGCCAAACAAACAATATTGCAGTTGCAACTGCTAAAGTCAAATTAAACATAATGGTGGCGGGGACAGCCTAGTACAAGAAGTTACAAACTGTAGTTGTGTCGAGTGAGTCACTTAACTTAACACAATCGTAATTCGTAACCTTTACTGCTGTGTGGTAGGAGTTTGATGATTAATCCAATCAATGACGGCAATTAATTATGATGTACTACTATTAGCCGGTGACGGCTTGCACATAGACTGAGCATGGGTGGGCAAGCAGAAGAAGCTCCTCGCCCTGCCTTGCAATTGAATTAGTGTTGCTTTCACCACATCTGCCCCAGCAAGCGTGTGATCAATTGGTGTACATTTTATGTAGTCACATCACACCTCAATATAAATCACAGCCCGGGGGAAGAGGGTTAGGGTTTGATGAATGGATGGGAAGGGGGTTTGGGGAAAGGTTTGAGAATGAAAAACAGTACGCATGGACAACAAAAGCAAAGCGCAATCTTGGCAGACGACCATGATCTTATATAAAAAATCTATAAAGGGAGAAAAGGGAAATGCATGCATGATGATGAAGATAACTTGATGGTTAATGAGTAGTACTTAATAACTCCTACTAGACAATTAGACAGTACAGGGCAGCAGTATATTCTATGCAATTTGCCTTGCCTGTAATATGCCCTCAGAGACCCAAATTCCATGTTGTACTGGGCTTACTTGTAAAGATAGCAAAGACAATTAAAATACAGTTGTAGGGATCAATTAGCAAACAAACAACACACAACACACAGTCCTAATGATTGAAGAGAAAAAAGGATTCAAATTAATTAAAAGATGAATGATGAATGATACTAAAGTTACTGTATTATCATGCTCAAATTGTGGAGTTGAATCTCGTCCTTTCTCTTGGTCCTATCTTCCATGGACGCTCCGCACATCAATCTTGGTGGCCTTCCTGATGCCGATTGTTAAGGTAAATGTGAGTTGTGTCTCCCAGTATAGCAAGCACAGGGTAAAGGCCGGCCTGTAACGTCTAGATGGAAAAACAAAAGGGGTATTGAAAAATCAATGAATAAAAAAAAACATCAATTACGGTGGAGTCCAAGAAGAGAAGAGAGAACACTTTCAGAGTGAGGCGGCTTGGATATATCGTGTAGATTCTGTTTACAGCATTAAGCTACAACAACAACAGGACAGAACAGGCCCACCACAGCACCAGCCCGTGACCCAACCTCCATTTACCTTAATTTTTGACATAGCCAGACAATAGGCATACACAGCAACTTAGCATTTTCCTAATTAAGTGACAAAATCAATGCGCCGCTGTCAGTCATCACTACACTCGACTACACACCACTACATGGACATGTATGTCTGCTGTGTTTACTTTCTTGTTGAATTGTTGTGATTATGTTTACCTTATGCCACTTCATGAAATGCAGTTATTCCTTGAATCATCTCCGATCCAACTGAATGACTGCGTGCAAAGATAGTATGGTCATCATCATGGTGTGGTACGTGTTGTCCAACTACAACTCAGTCTGTAGTGACTCCGATTAAGTCCATATTCCATATTAAAAAATTGCAACAGATATTGGCCTGCACCTGCAGTAGTAGGAGTACAATTTGGTTATTAAACAACAAGAAGGGAAACATTGACTGTCACTGACTTGAGTCACTTTGTAGATTAACTAGTAGAGTAGAGTTCGACTTCATGCACAACATCAACAACAAACAACAGCAATCGCTCAGAGTCTGCAAGCATCCAATGCATTCCATCATTACCTGTCTTGCTCTTCTCTTTGGCTGTCAGATCATCAGATGCCTAGTTCTGACAGTTGTTTTTTTTTTTTACGGGGCAGTGGCCTCATCATTACTCCAGTCCACATTAATTTTGAGTGTTAATCGCTGTTTCCGTTTTCGTCTTATTCTTCTGTGGCACTTTGTCACAGTTTAAGTTGCTTCCCATGGTCAGCACTGTGATGATGGGCCGCGGCCTGGGTAGCGCTCATTGATGGTCATTTGAGTTTGCACAAATGTCAGCAAGTCTCTTTGAAGAGTCTCTTGTCTTTCTCTGCCAAGTACCTTCTGTCCTGACAGTGAGGACCTTTGGATGCCTGCTGAGGCTGTAGCCTTCGGACACCGATTAGTTTCGGCTCGAAAACAAAACGGAGGATAGCTATAGTCACGTTTCACTTCTTATGGAGGCGGGACTGGTAAAGGCAACATTTCTTGTACTAATGTCTGGCTTGATGGAAATGTACTTGTGCGAGACAGGAAGATGAAGCAGGACTCTGAAGAGTGGACAGTTAAATGCACAGACATCCAACTCCAATAGGGAAATAAAAAGAGAAGACGGTGGTGATGGATTTGTTGTGATTTGAACCAGAAAGACAGATACACAGACACATAAAGGAAGGAAGAAAGTAACAATTTGAAAGCCTAGTTGTCAGGGAAGAGGAGCTCGTCCTCAAACTCTGGTGGTTCGGACAGAAGTAGGTCCTGTAACGCACTATTTACGTCATCCAAGTCGCTCTCCTCTTCCTGCTGTGATTCACGTATTTTGTAATCCGGTGGTATAAAGTGCTGATTCATTTTGATCATGGTTAACCTCTCCACGCTTTGGGCCGAGAGACTGGTCCTTTTCGAAGTTACAATGGCACCAGCAGCACTGAAAACACGCTCAGAAGAGACACTTGCGACAGGGGAAGCCAGATACTTTATCGCCAGCCTGCTGAGCACTGTCCATTGGCTTCTTTTCCCATACCAATACACCAATGGGTTTCGATCCATGAAGACCTCTGTTGGGTCATCCAGATAGGCCTGGACCATCCGCTCAATGTTCAGGGGTGCTCCGATGTGCTCGGACTGTTTTGCCTTTGCATCAGCACTGGACTTACCATACTCCTGCCGTAGAAACCAATCAGTTGCACATTGTGCTGTGGATGATCCTGTTCTTGATGTTATTGTTGGTGTAGGTGACTGCTGGGAGGCAAATGCCTGCCCTCAGGCTCCGAAGTAGAACTTGACTCTGGATGCCCTGTAGTACTGGTTATGGCCTGGGGAGGGGGCCTGTAATTAACAGCCGTTCACTTTCGAAAATAGTGGCTTCCTTAGCTATCAAAGTTTTGTAGTTGGCAACATCCACTTCCGAAAAAGGAATTACTGCCTTGCTGTTCAGAAATACTTTGTACCGTGGATCCAAAATTGTGGCACTAATGTAATGTGGTTGTGACAAAATTTTATTTTTAATCCTTGTATTTTCCGATAAGCGAGCGGCTAAGGTCTCCGCCAAATGATATGCGTCTTGTTTGTCATCCACACCTGCGTACGTTTCTGACACATCCTTCAGCTGTTGCTCTAGCATGTGCAACAATGGGAGAGCTTGGCCCATAGTACAGTCCTCCCTGCTGACTTCACGTGTGAAGATCTCAAAAGGAAGTAGCATCTCAGTCAGGCATTTAATGAGGTCCCATTGACCCATCTCAACGGTCATGCCTCTCACAGTAGGTTCCCCTAATCTTTGCATGACATAAGCATTGAGTGGTATGTACAGTTCAAACAGACGATCAAGCATGTAATAAGTTGAGTTCCAACGTGTTGGCACCTCCTGGATGAGCGCTTTGACTGGCATTTTATGCTCACGTTGAATGACCCTCAGCTGCTTCCGGGCTTTAAAAGAATGGCTGAAATGTGTGCATATTCTTCTGCAGGTGACCAGTAAGTTGCTGACTTTGGATTCATTTTTCAAAAAGTCTTGAACAACAATGTTAATGCAGTGTGCCAAACACGGGACCCTGAAATAGCCACCATTGCGCATGGCCAAAACTACATTACTGCCGTTGTCCGTGGCAACAAAACCAATCGTAAGCCCTCTTGGGCGCAGCCACTCAAAGACCTTGGTGTTAAACTCTTCCAAAATGTTTGCAGCAGTATGAGATTTCTCCATGGCAAACATGGCTACAGTTGCATGTTTGCGAGTGGCATGAAAAATCTCTGCAGTATCAACACCACCAGATATCTGTTCTCTAACCCCCGCAAAACAGATCCAGTGTGCAGTGATGCACATGTAATCTGTGGCTTGGCAACTGGTCCACATGTCTGTAGTCAGGTGGATACTGTGAACAGCACTCTGCTTCAAGGCCTTTCCTAGCAATTCCAGCACATCGTGATGTAGTGCTGGAACTGCAACTCTGGCAAAATAGTAGCGGCTGGGAACATGCCATTTTGGGCAGATGGTTGACACAAATTCCAGAAAACCCACCCCTTCAACAAAAGAAAAAGGGAGAAGGTCCAGTGCTAACATTTTAGCCAGCTTCGCATTGTACAAACGTGCTATTGGGTGGTTGCGTTCGTACTGCCCCTCACCCCCAAACATGCTGATAATGGTAGGCTGCATGGTTTTCCTTTCTCTTAGGCTCAACGCACTTTTTGGTAGTGCGGACCTGGTACTTCTTGGTGTCTCCAGCTGACTCTTACTCTTGTGCCACTGAGATGTTGCTGAAGATGTGTGCAACGTTAAGACTGCACTGCTGGGGTCAGGGACACCTTGTGTACCACTACCAGAGAGAATGTCTCCCTGTCCTTCCTCTTCCACCGTGATCGGATCTTCTTCTTCTACTCCTTTATCCCCACCAACACCAATGGTTGCAGTTTTTTTTCTGCCGCGAAGGTGGTCCTCCCAGCTGATCAAGTGGTGTTTTTTCAGATGGGTCATTTGGCCTCCGGTACCATAGTTTGTACCAAGCTTACCACGACTAACAGAGGTATTACAAATGGAGCATATAGCAATGTTCTCCTCCTTTTCGCTAACCGTAAAGAAGTCCCAAACTGGGGAGCTTAACTTTGGCCTCCTGCTGGAGGTGCCACTTCCAATGCCGGATGATCTGTAGGGTGTGTGTTGAATTTGACTCTGTGCTGCTGTACCACTACCTACTCCTACTGAGGTGGTGGTTGTGCTGGATGTAGGTCGCTGCCGGGCCTTTGCTAATGCAAATATGGAAGCTGTAGGTCGTGTTGGTGTTACCTGTGGAGGTATGCGTGCTACATCCCTCGCAGCGATTTTGGATAGGGTAATAATGTTGGTCTCCATCTCCTCGGGGCCGGGAGTGATGTTCGTGATGACTGGCTCGTCATCATCATCATCTTGCTGTTCTACATCGACCTCCATAAGTGTAAGGCTTTCCGGAACCTTCCTTTTCCCTAGCTTGGTCTTGGAACGTGGCTCCCTCTCAGACTCAGTTTGTGGCTTCCAAGTGGCATCTAGATCATCAGAAGGGGGCTTGGCGAAGAACTTGATGGACTACCCCTCCTTTTCCTTGCTGGGGATTTGGAAGACAATGGATCTTCTGAATGAGTGGCTTCTTCTTCTACCTCTGCATGAGGCTCAATTTCCTGAACTGCCCCTACTTCAGGAGGAACAACAACTACTATTGCGGGCGGTGGTTGCGGCTGTTGTTGTTGACCACTTATCTGCTGTGTTTCCTCCTGCGTTGATTGGGTACTACTTTGAGATAGCGATAAGTTTATCTCAGGCTCAGCATCACTGCTTTCCACCATTAGGCTGGCTACCTCTTCCACACTCATGTGCTTGGGCCTGAGTTGGTGGGTTGGGTCCACTGATGCAGAGGTGCTGCCCCCAGCTTGCCCCCAGGACACCGCTGCTGCAGGCGCAATTTTTTTTTTCCCAAAAAAGGTATTGGCCGGCACACCAGACTTAAGTGTCACTTCCTTTTTCTGTTCCTTCTTCTTCTCAATAGCAACTTTCTTGGTACTGGAGGACCTGGTACCTGCTTTCTTTGGGCCCATCTTCTTCAGATGTCAGCAGCACTCAGTTGCAGAGATGTCTGGTCAGGTCACACGTCACGTTGTGTTGTGTGTACAGCAGCAGGATGTCTGTCTGGCAGTGCAACGGGCAATGATGAGAGACACACCTCCTCCTCAGTCTTTGTGCACCTAAAAGCAAAAAAGCCAGAACATCAGTCAAACATAGCACAAATCAAACAAATAGAATATAGAACTTAGTGTGTGGTGGCCTCAATTATTAAATTTCAGAAACTCTGTGAACAACAACACACAGTCTAGCCATTTATGAGACGTTGACAACAAGGCCAGGGCTTTCCTGGCTACTGTGTAGTGCTAGTGTACACTCTGGAAGAATAAGAATAGTAAAGAACAAAAACTAAAATGTAGTGGAGCATGTTTGGCCTAAATTTGTGCATCACGTGGGATGTATTATATAGCAGCATCAGGGAGCTGCAGCTGGCAATGGGGATGGATTTGGAAGCAGTAAGACAAGAGGAACAATGGAAAGACACGCAGGCCTATGTGGCAAAAACAGCACACTAATAACTACCACAACAAAATGGCCCCCAGAAACATGGTGACTCACAGGCACAAGGCACGGCAAACAATGAACTCAAGCAGGCCTATATATGGGCAGACAAAGGATGCCTTATAAAACACACACAGCTTTAATGCAAAAACTAAAATCCACATGGCTAAAAACACTTTTGAAAGTTAGACAACCACTACAACAACACAATTATAATTACACAGTACACACGCAAAAAAGGCATTTATTTAACACACCCAAAAAGTGAAATAGTCAGACCCTCCAAAAAAAAACACATTTCGCAATTCAATTCAATGCCATCCATGGCCTAAATGATGTCAAAATTCCACAGACTACACAGAAACAGTTTTATGCACCCATGGTGACTACCTCTGGGCCTACTGGCATACTGGGCCGCAAGCTTGGAGGCCTATGGCAAAAGCACAGTGGCTGGCTTTACAAAATGGCCGCCACCCACATGGCCAGGCCACCCAAAATAACAAAAAAGTGAAGACAAAGGACAGGACCAGGCAGTTGGAGACTCTGGGCAACTTCCTTCCTCTTGAAAAAAATTGTAAAACAAAAAAAAAGTGACTCCTTGCTCACCAAACTACATCTAAATGACAACCTGAGGAGTTTTTTGTGCAAAATGAACTAAATCAACATTTTCGAGAAGGTTTTATGATGCTCGAGAGATATTCTTCGCCAGATTGTAAATTCTGCGTGTTCGGCATCGCGATCGTCACAAAAAGTCGTTATCGCGCGCGCGAAAACGTACATTGAGCGCGCGAAGAAGATAAAAAGTGTAAGTCCGCGTTGTCGCGCAGTGCGGACTTGCCCAAAGTCCGCGAGCTGAACGCCCAGGGTTACCTACTGGCTGAAAAGGCCTATTTATTTAACAAACACCCAAAAAAAAAAAATACCACCCCAAAACCCACATTTTGCAAATCAATCCAATGCCATCCATGGCCTAAATTATGTTACAATTCAACAGACAACACAGAAACAGTTTTTATGCACCCATGAGGATGACTACCTCCGGGCCTACTGGCACACTAGGCCGCAAGCTTGGAGGCCTATGGCAAAAGCACAGTGGCTGTTCCCACAAAATGGCCGCCAACACATGGCCAGGCCACCCAGAACAACAAGAAAAGGAACACAAGACAGACAATGCAGGCCTATGGCAAAAGCACAATGCCTGGCTTTACAAAATGGCCGCCACCCACATGGCCAGGCCACCCAAAATAACAAAAAAGTGAAGACAAAGGACAGGACCAGGCAGTTGGAGACTCTGGGCAACTTCCTTCCTCTTGAAAAAAATTGTAAAACAAAAAAAAAGTGACTCCTTGCTCACCAAACTACATCTAAATGACAACCTGAGGAGTTTTTTGTGCAAAATGAACTAAATCAACATTTTCGAGAAGGTTTTATGATGCTCGAGAGATATTCTTCGCCAGATTGTAAATTCTGCGTGTTCGGCATCGCGATCGTCACAAAAAGTCGTTATCGCGCGCGAAAACGTACATTGAGCGCGCGAAGAAGATAAAAAGTGTAAGTCCGCGTTGTCGCGCAGTGCGGACTTGCCCAAAGTCCGCGAGCTGAACGCCCAGGGTTACCTACTGGCTGAAAAGGCCTATTTATTTAACAAACACCCAAAAAATGAAATACACCCCAAAAACCACTTTTACCAATTCAATCCAATGCCATCCATGCATGCCCTACATGATGTTTAAATTCAACAGACACCACAGAAACATGCACCCATGGGTACCTCTGGCTCTAGTCCGGGCCTACTGGCTGAAATTCCAATGAAAGAAAAACAACTAGGCCCCTGCCGAAACTACAGGCCACAACAATACATTTTAAAAACTATGGAAATCCCCCAAAAAAATGTAGGTACAAACAAGCCCCAATCAAACAAACAAGTACACCAATTCTCCAACTTACTTGTAAAATCTCAAATCCAAGAGTCCTCAAATCCAATCCAATGATATGATGCAGCAGACAGACACAAAAAGTGATCCTTCCAGCTCCAAATCCAAATGAAAGTGAACAGCACATGGACAAAGCACTGGGAGGAGCCTGCTGGACAGGAACAGGAAGTTTGAGAATCAGGGGCACTTCCTTCCTCTTGGAAAAAAAGAAAAAGGACTCCTTGCTCACCAAACTACATCTCTAAATGACAACCTGAGGAGTTTTTGTGCAAAATGAACTAATTCATCATTTTCGAGAAGGTTTTATGATGCTCGAGATATATTCTTCGCCAGATTGTAGTTTCTTCGTGTTCGGGATCGCGATCTTACCAACACTGCCGCCGGAAGTCAGATCGCGCGTCCGAATGACGTGTTCGCGTTCGCACACTCTCGCGGGATCGTGCGGCCGGATTCCAAATCTCGTGGCGCCCGCGAACGGATAGGAAGTCGCGTCGGCGAACGCAGAATCATGGTAGGTCGTTACCGCACACGCGAGAACGTATATTGAGCGCGCAAAGAAGAAAAACAGCTACGCTACGCCGCAAATTGCGTAGTGCACGGTAACTTCGCGTTCTACGCGAATCGCGAAGTTACCGAAACTTCGCAAATTCCGCGAGCGTAGCGTAGTTCACCGCCCAGGGTTAGTTGTGTCCTGGATTCATTTAGATCCTGTAAAACAGCCAAACGATCATGGATATCAAATGGTTTCGCATCCGCCACTGTGCCTTCACAATCAAGATCAGGTACCCACATTCTTGTCCCAAATAGGACCTCATATGGAGTGACACCCCCTAGAGAATTTCTTGGCTTGTTATTTAGAGCTCTTTGTACCCCATATAAGTGATTGACCCAACTACCGCCCTTGCCTAATACCCTAGCTGTTAAAGATTGCTTTAAGTCCCGGTTTTTCCTCTCCACAACCGAATTTCCCTCAGTATGGTATGGAGAGGAGTACCGCAATGCTACGCCCATACTTTCCATGGCCTCTTTGTAAGCCCGAGAGCTAAACGCCGGGCCACGGTCAGAATGTAACGTGCTAACTGCGTATGTGCCGATAAAGATTCGCAAATCTTTTATAACAGTTTGAGCATCAGCCGAGCGCTGAGGCCAAACCCATAGGAATCTTGAGCATGAATCCACTGCAACCATGATATACTTGTAAGCCCCATCTGATTGTAAGGGGCCGCAGTGGTCCAAATACACACAAGCGAGAGGTTTTTCTGATTTTAATAAAGGTGTCTGTGCCGGGCGTGATACGGTGGAGCCTTTCATCTGCTGGCAGATGTCACATTTCAAGACATAGTCTTTAGTTTGTTTTGTTAGACCTGGCCCCCAGTAGCGCTGTTTCAACAAGGAAATAGTCGCTGTTACGCCTGTATGCGCAGAACCCAAACCCTTGTGTGCTGCTAGTATTAAACCTTGCCTACGATCCATATTTGGTATTACCCTATCCCCCACTCCAGGAATCTGAGCATATGGAATGTTGCTTGCATCTAACTTGTAGGAGTACTTGAGTGGAATTTTTTAGGTACTGCTGAGCTGCCCTTGCGTGAAGCAATGACAGCCACCATTATATCACCGTCTATCCTCGTTTTTGAACGAGTGATTGCAACTACGGAAGCCGTACGTACAGCCCCCTTTGCGGCTTCATCAGCCAATGAATTCCCTTCAACGTGTACGCCATCACGTTGATGACTCAGTGTGTGTATCACGTGAGCCCTTGGTAGTTCGTTTTTTAACTCCACTACCTGTTCCCATAGCATTTTATGCTTAATTGTGCCACCTTTTGCGTCTTTGAACCCGTTTTGTTCCCAATGATGTAAGTATTCATTGTATGACTGCACACAGTAAAAAGAATCACACACAATTACTGTGGGGAATTCGTGATCCGTATTTTCAAGAGCCAGTATCAGTGCTTTTAACTCTGCCAACTGTGCCGTGCAGTCTCCTAGAGATTGCGTTTTAGTGCAACTTGGATGGAACTTCCCGTCCCGCATGCGACCTTTAACAATAGCACACGCTGCGCTGTATTGTTGCTTACTCCCTATGGCTGGTTGAGCAGATCCGTCAGTGTAAATAATATATTCATACTGATCTAGAGGCAACATTTCATTTGGTAGAGGATATTCTTGTTCGTATTGCAGGAATGCTTGTGTTTTTAGACTTGGATCAAATCTGTATTCAACATCCGTTGCAGTAAGAGAATTAGCCCATTGTATCCATCTGGGATGTAAGGCTTTTGCATTTGGAATGCTAGCCTTTGTAACAGCTTCTAAAGCTGGTGCTGGAGTTTCGACAATTATGCGCTTCCCCTGAGCCAGTGCTCTTTCTCTTGCTACAGCGGTCTGAACTGCTGTCAGGATTTTTTCTGTTGAGGTGAAACGAATTACTGTGTTTGTGTACAAATGTGATTTATATGCGATTGGTACTGTTTCGCCTTCATTAAAGGTTAAGTAGGTGTACCTGCATTGACCCGCTATTACACGGATCACTAGGTTACGTACGGTTACGCGTGTCTGTAAGTGTTTGGAAGCAATCATGTCTTCTTGAATCTAATGAGTCGGTTCCGCTGACGCACTTCCGCTGTTCGTGTGTGCAGAGCCCGGAGTTTCGTGGCTGAGGGGAGACGCTGTGCTTGGTCCCGTGCTTGAGCACTAGCCCGCTCCCGTTTCGCCGCCGCGCCACAGCATTAGCCACAGCATCGCCGCATCGCCGCATCACATTGCGGCACCACCGTACCCCCTCTGTCTCGGAGGCCTGGTAAGATCACAGTCAGCAAATTTACCTTGGGTGCGGTCTGTGGCCGCGGGTTGCGGTTGTGGCGGTGGGTGCGGCGAAGCGCGGTGTGGCATGACTGCGGGCTGAGGCGCTCCCCGCTTGCTCCCTTGCTTGCTTGTTCGCCTGCCCCCTGCGACTGCCTACCTGCTCTGCCCACTACTCTGTCCTCTCCGCCTCTTGCTTTCCTGCCTCCCTGTCTCTCTGTCCGCTTCTTCACTGAGGTGCTTGAGAGCCTTGGAGGGCTTGGAGTTAGAGAGGGAGCGGTAGGCAGTGGCTGTGAGTGTAAGGGCAGGCGCAGTGCAGTGGCTTGAATCACAGTCTTCCAGCCACAGACTTCACGCTGACAAAGACCAGAGGCCCGGCGTGAGCCTATCCATCGTAGCATTGGCTCACATTGTGGAGCGGCACAGAGCACAATGAACAGGTCAACGCCGCCCACCCCTGCCCCAGTCAACTCAGTTGGGCAGCATAGGAGAAGGAAAAGGGAAAGGGAAAGAAGCAAAATACACGCCTGCTCAACTATCACCTTCGACCAGTGGGGCACTGGGGTTCACCCCCTCTGGATACAAAGGAAGGGCAAAAGAAGGGCGTTTAAGGAGAAAATTCTCCTCTGCAATTAAGTGAAGGACTTCAAAAGGAAATTAAAGGACACCAAAAGACGTCAAGGCAGGCAATATAGCCCCTATAACAACTAAGGACTGAACACTTTAAATCATCGCGTTTCCAAGTCCTGACTGGTAGTGGATCGAGTGCACTGTAAGTTTGCAGAAGTGACCTAAGAAGCGGCTTGCAGGCTCTCCGGAGTGCCCAGCTCAATACACACTATCTAAATTACAGCAATGCGATCAGGCAGGGTGAGGAAGGCATTGGGAGAGAAAGCAGTCACGCAAAAAAGGCTCGCCAAAGGGAAAAAAGGCGACAAACCAGCAACAGTAAATGGTGGAAGTTCCACATTGAAGAGCCCGTTAATCTCACCTATTGCGTCTATGTTTGAAAAATCAATATTAAACAGAAAAACGATGCAAAACTCAAGATTTCACTACTTAAAGGATCCTGGATCATCTCTCTGTGCTACGCCTGGAGAAACGTCAGGTCTGATGACCCCGTTGGCACCCCAAAAAATAGCACAATGGATACATCTAGGGGGGGACGAGCCAGTTCAAGACCCTACCCTAAAGAGATTAACATCAAACTCAAATTTAATCTCCATTGAGACACAGGACCCGAGCAAACAGACAGAGAAGCTGGAGACTCAAGACAAGAACAGTCTAGTCGGGGTATTTCCATCACATAGCGCCATTTTAACAACAGCAACAGTACATACTAAAGGAAGGGACATCAGTATCAGTCTGGAACATCAACATCGCGATCTACTACCTGCCTCAAGTACTATCTACGGGGAAAGCACGCCACGTAGTTTGGCTACAACGCATAAGCCCGACGACCTGAATAGATCAAGCAACTATTTCTTACACACTGCTGAGCAAGGACAAGAAGTTAGCCAATATGACTTGCAATCAAACATAGATGACCTAGCACACCTTTGGTCAAGTCATGGTCTATCGCTAACTGACTTGGATGACTCAAGGGCGAGTAAACATGTGGAAGTTACACAGGAGATAAAGGTGGAAGGAAACGAGGATGGAAACGATGGTGAGGAGATGGTCGCCTCACGAGTGAGCAACCCTGTGGAAGACACACATGTGGCAAATGGGGAGGCCCAAGGAAGGGATGAAGAGAAAAAACAGACACTCGGTTCAAACCACGCGGAAGGAAAAAACAAAACATCTGATCTCGGAGCCAAAGTTCATTCAAATCCAACTGATAAATCTGGAGATTTGCCTAAAAAAGGGACAAGTAACATCGAAAGCAATAAAAACGGGCAAACAGAACTAATTCCATCAGTACTGCAAGCACTGCAAATGTCGACAGCAACGCTGATAATGCAGTCGGATAAATTGGATATACAGATAGACCTCATGAATATCATCGCATCATATATAGCTGGAATAAATACAAAGCTTGAAGATTTAACAAATTTAATAAAAAGAGTACAACTAATTTACTCACCACGGGAATCAACTTGCACATGTGGACCAATAATAGACAAACTAGGATATTTGCCAACAATAATGAAACAGATACTTTGGTTGAATAAGCGCTTCGTTTTGCCGGCTGCGACCTTAGAGACCGCAAACACACTAAAATCAGAGGAAATTATAAATCAGAACCACGCACAGGCCCTTACAAAAATAAATCAAGAGCAAAAGAAAGAATTTCAAATTCCTACTGCTGAGACAGACGATGTTTTAAGAACTAATCAGAGCGTCATAACTGAGCAACCTGAAAAGATGAGTCCACAATCTAGAAGGCAAAAGAAGAAGGAAAGGAAAGCAAGAAACAGGACGAATGATCCTAAACTTCAGCAAGGCAAAAGAGTATATTCCATCTTTGCTAAAACAACAGCAGGTGAGCCCCAAGAAGAATATCCTCCTGAATCAACACAGGATAGTACTATAAGTAATGCAAACACTCCCAGCAAAGAACTCAAAGGTAAAAAAAAAGGAAAAAGATGAAGTCCCCAGAAATTATATTAACAATACAACTATAAAGGAAATCGAGGATTGCTTGCTAGCATCACCCAAATACCCCAAGAAAATTGAGTCAAAGGGTAAACATGTAGTCGCCATAGTAAAGCAAGAAGAAAGCAATAGAACACATAAAGAAGTAAACATTGCAGTAAATAAGCCTGGAAAACATGACCTGTCCTTATCAACACGGCTACATATAGATGGAAAAAAGGAGGAAGCAGGAAAAGAAAGGGTCAACTCAGAAGATAATTTAAACTCTCCAAAACGGCGAGTTGCAATGAAGTTAGATACCTTGATAAGCACTCAAGAACTAAGAGCGGATCTAGTGGTAACCAGGGAACCTACTCATACCAATGACTGGAAAACTGTTACTGAGGCAATTACATATGCTGAGAAAGGAAACACAACTTCATTACCTCGTCATCCAGTAAAAGAAATGGCAGTTCAATTGTCTCCAGCACCACCTCAAAATTCTATACAAACCAAGCAGCAATGTCCCTCTTATGGTCAACTAAGCATCTGTATTCCCAACCAAGTCAAATCTCAGACTAAGAGTATGGAGGACAAAGACATAAGAAGGGGAATGACAACTAGTGCCCAGGTAACTCACCAGCTAATATGGACCCCAGAATATGAAACGCAGGGAAATTGTGACATCTTAAATAGAGGCAATATCATGAAACTCATGGCTGAAATTCAGGAACTAAAACATATCCAATCGTCAGATCTGGTAGCAGTCCAATTTCTTCCAAGAGATAATAATACAACAAAAGAACGAACATTAACTACATGGCAGACGCCGGAGTTAGCACAGTTAATACTAAGTAGCTCTGATCAATTTTCCGCCTGGGGAATTCAATTAATAGCATCGGTAAGACCTCGTTATCCATTCCCACTGAAAGAAACTGAAAGGCAGGACATGACAAGGATAACAAATCAAAAGGAAGTTCCCGCACAGGTTTACTCAATTCTACATAATGCAAAGGGTAGGTGTGATACAGCCCAGACCCCAGATGGATCAGTAAAAGGAGCACATGGGGAGACTGAACAAAATCAAGATCAATGGAACTGGCTACCCAGTATACTAAACAACAAATGTAGTGTCTGACATAAGAGAGCTATGGTTACCATTTCTGAAACAAATGCAATACACATGCTATCTTGGAACATAGCTGGAGCCAGGCGATTACTTGACGAAGGCATTCCACTTAAGGAGTGGGCAGATTGTGACATAATTGCCCTGCAGGAAACTTGGTCGCAGGAAGAGATTCCAATAGTGGGTTATACCCACCATACAGTAGCTGCGGAAAAATGCAAGCATTATGGTCGGGCAGTAGGAGGATTGATAGTATATGTATCCACAGCCATAGAAATAACAACGGAACAGCTGAAATCACCGGATCCCAGTATACAACTTGTAAAATTCTCAGATCAATACACAAGTACAGGAAAAACGATGTTACTAATTAATTACTATACACAACCAAAGGCTCAAACAAAAAGGGAGAAAAATGCCCTTCTAATTAAAACAATATCAAGACTACGCTGTAGTGAGCCTACTTGGAAACTAATAGTGACAGGAGATTTTAATTCCAATCTGATATTTACGCCGGACGAAGATGAAATGTTAACAGCAGATAACTCGTTTTGGTGTGTATCACAACAACATCACGCTGGGATTTGTCGTGTGGACCGTATTGGTCAGCAACTAGTAACAGATCTTGAGTTTCAAGGTATGCGGGTGCTTAACGGAAGAACGGACGAAAATCGCCCGCAGGAAAAAAACGTATTACGGTCCAAGGGCGCAATCGACGTTAGATTTTACACTTATAACTCTTCCATTGTTGCCAACATTAGCTCGCTTCTACATAGAGTAAACCACCTTGAGTGATCACTCAATGCAGCACGTCATCTTTAATCTAAACACACCAAGAAATCATCTTACTAATTCCCCGGAGGGCGAAATTACCTCAATTAATCTAAAATGTCTGAAATGGACAAACACAACCAAAACAGATTTGTTTTTAACAATAAAGGGTCTCCTGGCAGAACAAACAACAGAACCCATGAACAGAATACAAGCTTGGTCGCAATTCCTAAATAAATTTGCTAAAATAATGAAAGCCCCAGAAATAAGGGTTAAAAGATATGATCATACAAAAAATCTACCAAATGATCTACAAATGATAAAGAGAGAACTAAGAAAAGCACAAAGGAATTTGCGTTTAGACAAATCCAAGGGGACATGCTGGAAAACATTTCAACAACTGAGAAAACAATTCAAAAAGAGAATATGGGAATTTAAAAAAGTGAAAGCCGAGAGTTTCTGGTCTAAACTAATTTACGATGTAAGACATTCAAATTCGAATAAATTTTGGCAGACAATAAACAACCTGTCGAGACTTCGAAATGCCTTAGCATCGCACATACAAGAGCAGGAATGGGTTAATTTCCTCAGGGATAAATTTAAAGAAAAACAACTCCAAGACGTGGACGCTTGCCAATTGGTGACAGCGACGCAGACTATTGAGAATGAATTGATGTCACAGACAAAGCAATCGATTTACAAAACAGAAGAAATAACAAATATAATAAAGAAAGGCAAAAGTGATGGAGCTCCTGGCCCGAATGGCATTTTGCAAGCCACTTTTAAACATGATTCGGAGTATTGGAGCTCGGTCTTAGAGAAACTCTATACTGACGTAGAAATTAATAATCAAGTTCCAGAAAGTTGGCAGGGGTCAATCATTACCCCTATTTACAAAGGAGGTGACAGATCCAATCCTAAAAATTATAGGCTAATTGCCTTACAGGACGTTGAAGCCAAGTATTTTGCCTCACTAATCCTTAAAGATCTAGCTGACTGGTCAAGAGAATGTGACTTAATACCAAAAAATCAAACAGGATTTAGAAAGGGCATCGGAACTATCTCGAATATCCTGTCAATTACACTGATTGCTGAAAAATGCAAAAGCAAAAAACAGGATCTTCACCTGTGTTATATAGACTTAAAAGCTTCCTTTGACAGCGTAGACCGGAAACTTATGTGGTCTAAATTACAATCCTGGAATATACCGGAGAGAATATTGAGGGGTCTATTGCTGTTTTATACAGATACCTGGGTACGTGTGAAGCTTGGAAATAGAGCTAGAATATCCAGAAAAGTGTATACCAACACGGGACTGAAACAGGGGTGCGTGCTGGCTCCGCACCTATTTAATTTATTCATCTCAGACCTATCGAGAAAGCTTGATGGAATTAATTCACATTCACCGAAGTTGGGCAAACTACAACTGTCGCATCTTCCCTACGCAGATGATATAGTTCTTTTGAGCTTGACAAAGGTAGGCTTGACAAGACTACTAAATGAACTCTCTGAATTTCTGTCTGTAAATAAACTGGAACTCAATTTTTCCAAAACTAAATCAATGCTTATTACAAACCGAACAGCCTTGAATCACAACATCAGACAAAAAGGTAATTTGTTAGAGACTGTATCTTGCTACAAATACTTGGGATTTAATGTAGACGATAAATTATCATTTCGAGACCAGAAAAAATATATGACCCAGCGAGCAGGGGCCCTAACATTTGCCCTTAAAGCACTTGCAAAGAAATTGGAGGGACCTTCATTAAGACCATTATTGATGACTATTTCTGCTAAAGCAATGCCAACACTATCATACGCCAGTGCTGCTATGCAAGGGAAGGATTCAGAAACCCTAAACAAACTAATAACAAGTATTTATAAAAAGGTTCTTCAACTCCCGAAGACTGCCTCACCAGCACAAATGCGCTTAGAGTTCGGGCTACTGAACGAAACATTGGGCAGACTCTACACATACATAAAAGTATGGTATCAGATAAAACAAAATGTAGAGGAAAATAGTCTCAACAAATTATTATGGCAGGAAATGGAACAGGACAAATACTCACCAGCCTAAACATTTGTGGAACATGCGCTAAAGGTCACCAGCACTACTGATCTCTGGAATAAACATATGCCCTACCAAACATTCAAGTTAACATTAAATAAGGCCGCAAAGTTCCACTCGCTTCTGGTTGATAAAGGCATTTTTCCCAAAAGAACTCATTCTTGGACAGTGATTAATACTTATAAAACATTGAAACAAGCGGCCAATTTGGACTCCACTTTCTCTATCTATGTAAAAAGACAATTAATAACATTACGGTTTGGACAGTTCCCTACTCTTGTGGACGCCCCGCATTGGATGCATACGAAAAACGAAAATTGCCAGCATTGTGGTTATAAAAAGGAAGATTTGGTTCATCTTGTATGCCACTGTAAGACACTGCAACCAGCGCGAATTACATTATTACGGAGAGCGTTCTTGGACAGAGGCATAAAATCGTGTAGAACCGCTATTATAAGAGGACTGGACTCTTCCGATTCCCAAATGAACTGCAAATTGATTAAGTTTTTACGCATTCATGAACAAAAATTGAAAGCTAAAGCAGCTCAATGATAAAATCTGAAGAATACTTTTACAAATATGTATATTTTATGACGTTTTTAGAATAATGTAACTTTTATGCAATTTCTCCTTTTCTAAACAGTGTATGTAATATTGTTATGGTTTTAACTAACTGAACAATAAATAAATTATTATTATTATGTCTTCTTGTAGTGAACGCAGGATATTTGTGTGTTCCTGTGTCCAATGTCTAACTGAAAAGTCAGGCTTTATTAAGTTGTAGAAAGGTTTTACTCTTTCTGCGTAATCCAAAATGTATGTTCTGCCGAAATTTAGGAAGCCCAGTATTGATTGTAATTTTTTTTATGATTTTGAAGGTTGGAGCAGGGCACACTTTTCTAAAAAGTTAGCTGCCAGGTTTTTCCCTTCACTTGAAAGCTTGTATCCTAAAAACAGGACACTGAGGTGGGCAATTTTTGATTTTTGAAAGTTAAATTTGTAGCCCTCAGAGGCGAATCCCAGAATTAAGGTGCTCACCCTGGTCAAGTGCCTCTTTAAGTCATCGTCCGTCAGATAAATATCATTCACATAGGACAATGCTTCCTCATCAAAATTTTGGAGTAACTCTGCTACTCTTGCTGAGAATACCCCTGGGGGAGATGACAAAATTGCCGCTGGGACCCCAATGCTGAGAATGCCGTCAAATACCTGCTTTCAGGTGCTATATTTTGGCAGAAAAATACATTTGAGATATCAAGTGTAGTTTTGAATTTTTTCCGCACAATGTTATTCATTAATGCGGCACTGTGTGCGTTTTGGACAGCGAATGTCTTTGTGCAAGCGTTTAAATGTCTGTAGTCTAAAACTAGACGATATGAATTATCTGGTTTTGATATGGGAAACAAAGGATTCTTTATTGGTGAGGTGCATGTTTCAATCACCCCTTGGTATTCAAGTTGATCTAACATCTCCCTGACCCGTTTTTTAGCTTCTTGCTTTATTGGGTATTGCCTTTGAGCATTTGGTGAAACTTTTAACGGGATCACGTGGTGGGTTGAATTCTCATCCCATCCGGCATGATTTTTGTATAATGCCGTAGCTAGGGCGACTGCTCACTCCCTTGCTCACTTTGCCACTGGATTCAAGCTAGCCTGGCTGATGAAGGGTGTTACCCAGAAACCGGTCCCAGGATGCTTGTTTCCGGTTCAGGAAAGACCTGGCTTGGCAGTTCGGACTGGACTGTTCCCATGAGGCACAGGGTCAAGACTGATTTGCATATAGCTGGGTCTGAACTGAGGTGGCGAAGTGAGCTAAAGAATGATGATGGATTCAACCCAGATCTGTGACTGGGGGTGAGTGTCTGAAAAGTTTCAGCGCTCCGTCCATTATCGCCTTGTGTTTGCTAGGGCGACTGCCCACTCCCGTGCATATGTGTGTTTAAGATATATGGGAACCAGGTCGGAGAAGGCTGGAAAAATTACCGTTTCTCCCCTGGGGCACTCCATAACGAATGCTGGCGGCCAATCTTGTTCTGCTAATAGGATGTCGTAACCAGATGACAGGTTCTCCCAAAAAAGACCTTTAACTTTCCTGGGCTTGTCCCCCTCCATTTGGAGTGTTATTTCATGTAACTTATGTGGGACGCTCACCCTCGTATCTAGTGTTTCCACCGTGATGTAATCATTCAAGACCGCTGTCACCAGAAATTCCTTCAGGTTCTGGCGAGCTATTGTCACTTCTGCTGCGCTGTCTAGCATCGTCTGAGCCCATTCCCCGTTCAGAAGCTGCGTCCTCAGAATTCTGGGCATGTCTGATCTTTAGACCTGCAACTTTCTTCTTCTTAAACTGTGGTTTTGATTTTGGCTTGTCTTCTTTTTTTAGAAGTGTAGTCTTGGGGGGCGTGGTTTCGGTGCCGCGCAAGATGGCCGCCTGAGCTTGGAGCTCCGCCGCACCGGAACACGAAATGAGCCGCGAGTGCGTTTTTTCGCACTCTGCTTAAGCGGACGGCATCAATTCACGAATCGGAACATGCCGTGAGTCGGGTGAGGGGCTTCAGGATAATATGCGCGTTGCGCTTCTGGTCCTTTTCGTCATCCGCAGTTTCTCCTCACACGGCCGCCATTTTGAATGCCGCGATTTCGTCTTCTGCCGATCCTGCGTGGAGCGGAAGTGAGCTTCTCTTCTTCGACGCAGTGAATGTGCGATGGAGGCGCTAACAACCTGCAGCATGTTTTTCTACTCAGGGCATTTGGTGTTTCAGTAAGCTGTCTCTCTTCTTTATGGGATTCGTTTTTCTATGACTTTCATTGACATATTTCCCTCAGAGTATTTCCCAATAATTCTACTCTGCTGACCAATATTTGGATTTATAATCTGTTACAGCTTCTAATAGAATTACCCAGGTTGCCTTGGTTATTGGACGTTTTCTTATTCCTGATGTCAACCCCTCTCTCACTGGCATGTCTCCCAACGTTATTTACCTAACTGGATGCTAATGACTTGTGTTATGTGACGCTTTTTCATCGTTGGCTTTCTACTCCATATGGTCAGGTATTTGGTGCCGTCGCCCAGGTTTGCTTTGGAACACTATTCTCCTTTGTGACATTTTTTAGCCAACGAAAAAGTCTGTTTTACTGGATTGTCACTTGCATATGGGCAGGCTACGCAAACCACAGTTTGTTTTTGTCTCTAAGGCCTCCTCCACAGCGACACCTACGCATTCTTTATCCTCTGCGTCTGCTGCTCCTTCCCCCACTACAGCCATGGCTGGGGTACCTTCTGCTCGCTCCCAAGCATCACAATCGACGCCACATAAATCTTCTCCGCCCACTTCCACTCCTAAACGACTGAAACAGGACCCTCCATCTCCTGATAAGCCATCTCCTACTATCTCTTTGGAATTGTTATTGGAGGAAATTCGTGCTTTGCGCCCGTTTGTGGAGGAAACGAACAGCAAAATGCAATTCCTGGAAGAAAAGTGGTCCTCAATGGAGAACAGAGTCTCTGTAATGGAACAACAACTCTCGACGGTTCAAGGTGACTCTCAAAGACTCTCCTCTTTGGAAAAGGAAGTTCGCAAACTTCAACAACACACTGAGGATTTGGAAAACCGTAATAGGAGGAATAATCTACGCATCTATGGTTTGCCGGAGGCTTTGGAAGGAGAGGATCCTGTTGCCTTTTTCTCTTCCTTTCTACCGAAACTACTGGAAATGCCTACATCAACTACGCTGAATATCCAGAGAGCTCATAGACTGGGTCCACGTCCTTCACTCTCTTCACCCTCGGTCAGACCCCGAGGAGTTATTATTCTTTTCCTGAAATTTACTGACCTGCTTTCTGTTCTTTCTGCAGCCAAAGTCAAACGACAAATTTCTTGGTTGGGTCAGAGAGTCTTCCTCTCTCAAGACGTCTCCAATGCTACTGCAACCAGGCGAAGGGAGTTTCTTAATCTTCGTCCTCCTCTTCGCTCAATGGGTGCTCGCTATGGCCTCTTTCACCCTTGCATCTTTAAAGTGACTTATCAAAATCGGACTCTGTCCTTTGAGGATCCTGCAGAACTCAAGAAATTTATCCACTCTCATACCTCGGCCAACATGGATACTGCTGGTGCTCCTACTGGTTGACACGTCACTCCCATATTACCAAGACTCTCATCGTCACCATACTATTAATATATGAGTCATCTATGATTATGTTTATATTTGTTTCTCTTTTATCCTTCTCTACTTGTTCTACGGGTTGACGTGTTCATGTTCGTGTTTGTGTTTCTGGTACATTCACTGTTGTCATTTATTAATGTATGATTCAAGTATGTTTATATTTCTAATTCTTCATTAGCTTCTTGCCCTTTCAATCTCCTTTTATCTGCATACAGGTTCCGTTTGTCGTGATACAGTTGTTTGATCCGTCTGCACTCTTATTTGTTCTGGTGTGGTCCGGGCCCCTTGGTTCGGGCGTTTCGTCTTCCGTTCGTCGCCATTGCCCCAGTCTTATCTTGTTTCCTTTCCCCTCAGGTATGTTTTTTCAGTCGTCCTTCATGGATATGTACTGTCTCTCCTTGTGTTTTTTCTCTACCTTCTATCTTCCCTTTTTTCTTCCCTAATTTTCCCTCCCTTTTCTATATTTGTCTCTTCTTTCATTCTCCTCTTAATGCATATTTGGTTCTGTATCAGTCTTTAATGTTTTTGCATTCAGAGTTATTTCCTGGAATGTGAAAGGTTTTATTAACCCAATTAAGAGACAGAGAATCCTTTCCCACCTCGCCTCTTATAACCCTGACCTAGCACTCTTGCAAGAGACCCACCTCACTGAAGCTGAGGCACTAAAATTAAAAAGAGGCTGGGTAGGCACAGTTTTAGTCTCTCCTTCTAATAATAAAAAAATGGCGTGATAATTTTGTGTCATAAGAAGTTGAACTGTAAAGTCATATCCCAAGAAACTGATACAGATGGTAGATGGCTACTGGTTAAGTTGTTAATTAATAATGTTTCCTTAACTGTTTTTAATGTCTATGGTCCTACACATCCTGATTGCTCCTTCTGGCCTCTTATCACACAAAAATGTATCCAATTCCAAGATGATCTCTTCATATTAGGAGGCGACTGTAACCAAGTTATAGACCCATTCCTCGATCGTCAATCTCAAGTTCGTTTTGTTCCTCATAAGACCCATAAACATTTTCTCGACACTATTTCCCAAGCACATCTCATTGATTCCTGGAGACTTTCTCACCCTGATTCTTTGGACTTTTCTTTTTTCTCTCCTCCCCACGCTTCTCTTTCCCGCTTGGATTATATCTTTCTTTCTCAACCCTTATCTCAAAATCTAATTTCTTCCTCTATTGAACCTATTGTTATCTCTGATCATGCTCCTATTGTAACAGATCTTGATTTGCTCCCTCCGCATTCCAGATCCTCTCGTTGGCGTTTTAACAATTCTCTCCTCTTAGACCCTCTCTTCTCTTCCTCTTTTCGCTCTTTTGCAACTGAATTCTTTGAATTTAATTGTACCCCCAACTCCTCCCTACATATCATATGGGATTCTTTTAAAGCTACTGCAAGGGGCTTTATCATTGATTTTGTCTCAAAAAAAAGAAACGCTTTCTTCAGCAACGAAAAGACATTCTGGCGCATATTAAGCTTTTAGAACACAAATTTTATACTTCTTCGAAGGAATCGGTTTTGCCGGAACTGATTCGTGCTAAACTTGCTTTTAATAAAACCACTACTGATATCGCCTCCTCCATGCTTCTGCGTAGTAGCGCTCGTTACTATGGTGGTCGTAATAAGGCAGGGAAGCTTTTGGCAAATTATCTTAAAACACGCAAAGACCGTACCCTCATAGATGCTATTTATACCTCCAATGGCTCTCTCTTACATAAAGATCAAGAAATACTTAATGAATTCAAACTCTTTTATCAAGATCTTTATACCCCAGAATCTCCTCCTTCTTCTTCTAGCGTTCAGGAGTACCTTGATAACATTCCTCCTCCTTATTCATCCCATCTCAGTTTTTTCGAGCTTGAATCAGACTTATCCCTTAATGAACTATCCAATGCTTTAAACTCTCTTGCTAAAGGGAAAACCCCAGGCCCAGATGGCTTTTCTGTTGAGTTTTATTTGCACTTTTCAGATCTATTATTACCGAAACTCTTAACACTCTTTCATTCATTCCTTTTAGCTGGTGGGACGGAAGGTACCTTTCAGGAGGCTACAATTTGTTTAATACATAAAGAAGGTCGTGATCCTAAATATTGTAAGAATTATCGCCCGATATCTTTGGTTAATGTCGATTATAAATTGTTTGCTAAATTGCTTGCTTTACGTTTAGACCCTCTCATGCCTCACCTTATTGGGAAAGAACAGTGTGGTTTTGTCAAGGGAAGACATACCTCTGATAACTCTAGGCTTTTCCTTAATGTCCTAAATAAAATCCCCTCCCTTTCCACTTCTCTAGCGGCCATATCAGTTGATGCAGAGAAGGCTTTTGATAGAGTAGATTGGTCTTTTTATTTGCCTCGTTACGATGGCATGGTTTTGGCCCCAAGTTGATTTCACTTATTTCTTTACTATATTCTGCCCCCAAAGCCTCAGTATTAGTCAATGGTTGTATCTCATCTTATTTTCCTCTTCAACGAGGAGTTCGTCAAGGTTGCCCCTTATCCCCTCTTCTTTTCGTCCTAGCTCTTGAACCCTTTCTGTCTTCTATTCGTAAGAATGATTCCATTTCTGGTTTTCCTTATGGTGATCACCAACTAAAACTTTCCGCATATGCGGATGATATTCTTTTATTTATTTCTACACCTGAAACCTCTATTCCCCCTTTATTACATGAGTTTGACTCCTTTTCACAGGTTTCTGGTTATAAAATCAATTCAGACAAAACAGAAATTCTTCCCCTCACAAAATGTTGTCTTCCCCACTTCTTTTCTTCAACTGGGTTTGCCTGGAATGCTTCAAAAATTAAATATTTAGGCATATGGTTTTCCAATTCAATTGCTTCCTCGATTAAATTAAACATGACTACTGTTCTTTCTCGTATTGATAAATTACTTTCTTCTTGGAATCCCCTTTTTCTTTCTTGGTGGGGTCGATTAGACTCGATTAAAATGATGATTGCCCCTATTTTAATTTATACACTTTCTATGCTTCCCGTTAACATGCCTGCCATATACATGAAGCGCATTGATTCCTGCCTTTCTAAATTTCTTTGGAAGAATAAGAAAGCTAGAATTGCCCTATCTTTTCTTCGTAGGACAAAGTCTAATGGCGGTGTGAACTTCCCTGACTTTCGTCTTTATCATAAATCCTTTTCTCTTCGTCAAGCCTCGAAATGGCTCTTATCCGATCATTCTCCCTTTACTCCCCTTTGGCTCTCCATTGAGCAAACTTTAGTATTACCCTTTTCTTTCAAGGAGGTTATGGCTTTTTCTGTCAAAACTCCTCATATATCCATCCCCCTGTTTAGACACACTTGTTCCCTTCTGAAGCCTTTAATTTCACCTAATCCCCTTTCTCGTGATGCCTTCTTGGATTCCCCCATTTGGCATAATTCGCTTATTCTCCTTAATATCAGACCCATTTTCTGGAAATCTTGGAGATCAAAAGGCATCATTTGGGTTAAACACTTTTTTAACGGTCTCTCGCCATGTTCTTTTCCCCAATTTCAAGCCTTGTTCCACTGTCCTCGTTCCTTTTTACAGAAATTTACCACTCTCATGGCAATTATTCTTGATGTGTACTACTCTCTTCCCCTTTCATCTCTTACTGAACCCCAAAACTCTCTTCTTAAACTTCTCCTTTCTTTACCTAAAGCTTCTCTTATATATAAATATTTCTTAGCCCCCAATCCAGATCGAGTTAAATCTAAATTGGAACTTTCATGGGAGTCTGATCTGGGATGCGAATGGACTATCATCTTCTGGGATAAACTTTGGTCCAGGTCTTTAAAAATTTCTCGCTCTGCCTCTCTCACTCAATCTATGTTTTTTCTCTATCATAGACTTTACCATACTCCTGTTTCCATTGCTCGCTTTTCTTCTGATTCTGACTCTAACTGTTGGACTTGTGGTTCCTCTGACGCTAACCTTATGCATCTTCTTTTCCTCTGTCCTTCGGTTTCCAGTTTTTGGGGGACTGTTTGGTCCTATATCTCTCGTATCTTTAAGGTTTCTTCCTCTTACTCTATACCCCTATTGTTCGCTGGTAGTCTCTCTGACTCTTTACCTATACCCTCACATAATCATGGTCTGTTTGATCTCATGCTTGCCTTAGCCTTTCAACACATTACTCTCAATTGGAAAACTTTTTTGAATCTCTCTACACAACATTGGTGGAATAGCCTTTGCCACTTTCATAGACTTGATGTTGCCTTCGCCTCCTCCTGTAAACCAACACTTAATAGAGATCTTTTTGGTTACCCCTTACTACTTATTTAGATCAGATTGTTTTAAAACGTAATTCCTCTCTCAATTCTGAAAATTTTAAACCCCCTTGAATATTCTCTCTCTGTTCTCTTTCTTTATCATACATAATGACTTGATATATGGTATTAATTGTTCAATGGTCCGCTTACATTCTGTTGTGTTATACAATGTAATATGCAAGCTTCTTTGATGTTAAAAGGTTAGTATGTTCTCTCCTTTCCCCTCTCCCCTTTTTCCTTCCCTTCCCTCCTTCCCTTCCCCCTTTCCATATAAAACCTTAAAAAGTAGCTTTTATTCTTTTTATTGTACTAGCCAAATCTTCTGTTATAATTCTGCTTCAACATTTGCGTCTGTATTGCTGGTATTTATGCCCTTTTTCTTTGATTGTTCAATAAAGCTTTTCAAACACAAAAAAAAGAAGTGTAGTCTTGAGCGTGCTGCTTGTCGCTGGACTTTGTACGTTCTTCTTTGTGTTCTGACCGTCCTTCCCTCTCTGAGTTTTTCAATGAACCCTGAAAGGAACGACAGGAACGTGTATCAGTATCCTAATGTTATCCCTATTCCTGAGATTATACCTCTTTTCAGAGGGCTCCTGTGGGGGAGATCTGCCTCGGGATTGAGATCTTTTTTCTTTAAAGTTTTGTTGTTTTTTATTATCCCACTTCTTTTTAGAAGAAGTAGGTGTATGCTTAGTAGTGTCCTTTTCAGGACTGCCCATCAGTTGTGGTTTTAAGGCTTTCCCACCTAAACTGTCTCTGCCTAATTCTGCAAATGCAGTTTCAATTATTTTGGGTAGTTCGTGTTGTTGATCAACAGGACTGAACTCCCTTAGGCGTTGACGGATAGCCACTGAAGCTGCTTCCCCTTTAATATTAGCTAGTATTATGGCTGACACCTGGTCGTAGTTATTTAGTAACTTCATCCCTAAGTTTAGAGCAGGTTCTGCTCCGTACTCGTTTTGTATTTGCCTTAATACATCAGGTACTACTGCTAACGAAGGAATACCATGAGTTCTGGTATATATATGGCAGCAAAGACTGTACCCCAAGAGGTACAATCCTCTACTTGTGGTGTTATCCCCATGGGCAAGCAGATTGTTAGCATTCTGTGTTTTTTAAACGGGGTAGTATTTGGGAATACTGCCTCGAGCTGAGTTTTTTTCTGAGCTACCCAGAATGGCATTTGTTCACGTTTCGTGAGCATTTTACCCATTACCGCGTGTTATGTTTGTGGAGTAATTTTAGTTGCTGTACCCTGAGACTGAGTACTATTTGTAGCAACATTTGCTGGTTGGACTGTGAAAGTCCTCATGACGAATTGTGTCAAGTTTCTGTAGATTTTAATTAAATCTTTGTGTTGTAGGAGTAAGTCTGGCTGTGGCATTGTATCAATGTCAGGATGTGGTGTGTAGGCCGCTAATATTGGCCATGTTGCCCCCTCTCCTCCGAGCGGGCCTAATCTTACTCTGTTTCTTATATGTGGTAGGGCGCCTTTAAACCAGTAGAAATGTTCCTGGTACGTGAGTGGAATCTCTATGTCATCGAACGGACCATATTCCGCTGGTGCATCTCCTTCTGTGTAGAAGTGAAATGTCTGTGTTCTGGCATCTGCTGCTGGGAATGTAACCCACGAATAGAATACCTCTGTTTTGTTTTATTTGTGTGCCTCAATCACAAAAGCTACTAAGCCACCCCTAGGTGTTAAACCATATTCTAGTAATTTCAGGGTGATAGTATGTCTGAATTTAGGTGCAATGAGGATTCCATCCACCTCTTCATCTCCTACTGAGATGCATCGAGCCACCACCGGGTTATCTGCGTCCTCAGTCATTTTGGAAAGGAGAAGTTTGTTTAAGAGAACTCAGATAAGGTTTTATTGCACAATTTAGGAACACTGTGTCCTTCAAGCTTGATAACCAACAGCCAATAAATAGGATTTTTCGCCTACTCAGCTGTGGCGGAGTTTGTGCCCGCCCACTCCAGATGACTCTGGTGTTTTGTGAGTAGCGGTCTCTGAGAATTAGCACGACTGAACTACTCAGATTCTACTGTTAAATAAGTACCCAACCAACGTCGGCGGCACCATGTCGTGTAGTCCCTGTATGCCCTATACAGGATCTGCGCATTTGGATAACATACACTGCGGGTTTGGTGGCAGACTGACACTGAGCACCCCCACCGAGAATGTTAGCCTGTTTCGTATTATCTAGCTCACAGTGCCACTAGTGTCGCCTCTTATCAGGGAGAGAATAGTTTCTGGCAACCTTAGAACATGACAACCCTGATCCCTCAAGATCGTGGAAACAATGTACTACTTTTCGCTCAGTCACTCGTGTGCATTTATTCGGTCTCAGAGATACACAGAATAAACAGGCTGGGCTTTTCAATAAGTATTTATTGAACAGGTGTTATTCTGGTGTAGAATATATGAGCTGCAACAACCATTAGACAGTAGCAGAGATATATGATTAGCAGTATGATGAATATAAAAGGATAGTACAGTTCTACCATCTTGCAATAAGCATGAATAATTACATGAATATAAAATGCATGATAAAAGTGCGCGTACTCCTACGATGCCTATCTAGATGTACCTAAGTGTACCTAGCATGTGAGTAGGTGTAAAGCCAAGAATCCCTCTAGGATTTAGTCAAATCCCATTATCTGAAGTGTGAGAATGTAGGAGCCCTTCTTGGTCTCGAGTTAGACACCCGCGAGGGATGTTCAGACAACTGTCAGCTGGAGCGTCTGCATGCAGGACCCTCAGCGTCTCTGGTCAGTGTGTCGGCCTGGAAGTCTCGGTTCCCTCTAACTCATGCTAGTAAGAGGTGCTGTATTTATACAGAAAAGTATATAGAGTCCCTTTGTCCCTTGTGTCTTGTGTCAGTCATTGTTGGGTATGAGGATGACGTATGGGATGAACCTTGTATGTAGATATTATGCAGGTGGATTATAGCCCCTGCCTGGTTTCCAAGAACCCTTATGAATATTCATTCATACTGTGTCAGTCGAAAGATGAAGTAATAGAACACTATTGTTCAGGGAAACCCTCCTTCTGCGCCCAGGACTAGAACTAGGTAAAGGTTCAATCCTAAAAGGCTTGTTACTGGGTAGTGTAGGGGAGGTGATGTAGGTGGAATGGTATGATGTTACCCGGGCCTATATTAGGGTACCTATATGAAACATAACAAGGGATGAAGTAGGGGATTGTAGATGGAGGAGGAGCCTGGGACAGAGAGCAGGTGTCAGAGTGTGGCCAGATGTGGGCACTCATGCAGTGGTTCCCTAGCCCAGAGATGGGGTGATTACATAGGGTGGGGAACCCCAATTTATTATTTACTAAACACCTGATACACTATCTGCTTTGGGGGGGTGACAGTCGAATTTGGAGCAGCATTATTAAAAGGGGTTTGAGGGTGCATTATGAAGGGTGATGGGGCACAGATTGAAATGCCTGCTGGGTAATTTTGGGGTGGCTACCCATAGTTTTTAGTGCTCCCCTCCTCCATTATGGGGTGTACCCCAAAAGGATAGGGCAACAAGGGGGGCTAGGGGGAAAACAGGTTTGTGACAGTTTATATCACCAACCACAAGGGGGCACCATACATTCCTACTGCAGTTATGGTATTGAAAGGTACAACAAGGAGCATGTGGTGGTATTTTTGCCTGCGGGGCTCCCCAAGATTTTAATGCCTCCCCTCCCCTCCGTGCGACATGGTATAGGGACGCTTGGGAAATTTCTATTGAAAACAGACCGTATAGGGATTCTCGCTATGAAATCTGAGAGCACTAACATTTGCTAAATAGAGGGGGACAGTGGAGCAGGCTAATGAGGCAGGGAAAGGGTACCTCTGGCAATTGGTTGGAAGGGTCATAGAGAATAATCATGGCATGCAAATAGGCAGCAGTACATGGATTGGCAGTGTCTGTAGAGAGTTTGGTGTGCTCTTCAATTTATTTGTCCTCCTTACGTTGGGTATGATCCACAGAGGGAAGGCCAGGCCTTGCTGTTAGGCAGAACATGTATTCATGATTTGAAGAAGTGTAGTCTGGGTGTGCTGAGAGGGGCTGTACAGATCGGTAAGTGCCTGTATACCCGAGCAATATGCATCCAACCATTTACTTGAGACTGAACAATGACAGAAGCAGCTGGGTTACTGACGGAATGTAAATGGAGGGCATATAGGAAGGGTGTTTGTCTTCACTCAAAGGATTGAAACGTGGTTGGTGCACTAGCAAAGCTGGGGTACCAGGAGAGAACATTTGAGGGGTAATGAGATGGTGGTATCCAGAGGTCAAAAAAGGTGTCAGAGGCACAGAGGTATAAGGATGCTTGTCCCACAGTGAGAGGTGATCAAAAGTGCCTGCTAATGATTTCTGTCCAACCATGACCAAATGTTGTGCAGCCTGGCTATCTCTGTAACTTTTCAGAAGTATCTCTCTATCCTGCAGGTGAATGGCGCAAGCTTCCCAAAGTTTTTCTTGGCCTCATAACCCCAAAGGACTGCCTGACATTTCTGGCCTAAGGATACTCCCAAAGGGTGCACTACTGACATTCTCTGAAAAACCTCAATAACCTGCACCAAACATGGCAAATCCTTACACCGGCAAAGCATCATATCGCCCTTGTCAGATTTGAGGTGGTGTAAGTATTTTTATTTGAGGGAAATATTAATCTGTGCTTCCTCTTCTATCTGAGGACCATGAAGCTGCTGTTCCTCTCTCACATGTCCCTTCAAAGAGGCAAGTAACACACTCACTCAATCACTCAGCAAACATGTATGCTCTGGCACTTTCATCTTGCTGTTTACCTTCCAAACATTCCCCCCTCACCACAAATACAGGCCACCCATTCCTCATTACTCATTCACTCAGTCATCTCAGTCTTCTTCTCCGTAGGCCCTGCAAGACCAACATGAATAAGAAGTATGTCAGCAAGCAGAATAAAAGCCAAGGTGTGCTCTTATGTTCATACTGTTGCCCTCTAGTAACACTACACAGCAATTGCAGCATAATAATGGGACTGAGAAGAGGGCTGTCCTATGCAAATAATGTCCTCCCATGCTTGCTTTCTTCTGAGACCGTCGTCTGCTTGCGCTGTGATACCGCCTCCAACATATGATCTTCAGCCGAATTCAAAAGCAGCCTATTTTAGGCTAACGATTTTGCCACTCAAAGGCCGCATATGGGGACATCACCCTCATTTAGCAGGGTCCAAAATTGCCTGCAGTCATCCTCTATACAGAAGCTGGGCGTTTGTGGGTGTTTAAAGCCCCAGTGCCAACCCAGTCCAGCCCAGCCCAACGCCGTGCCGTGCCGTGCCGTAACGTGCCTTAATGCTCCATCCCCTCACCTGCTGCAGCAGGCACTATGCAGACCTGCTGAAGCAAAAGCCTGGCTCTGCTCTTTTCTGCCTCTTGAAGAAAACAACCTTTTTAGCTTCTTATTGCACCTAATAAAGGGAGTTTCACTTGCCTCAAACTTTACCCATCATTTCATTAGCCAGAGCTCATACTTCACCTTTATTCATAGCCAACCTCACAGGCACAAAAACCCTGATTTCAGAGATCGGCTCACACAAAAATGAAAAATCACCACAATCCAACCTAATTTACTATCAGTGTAGCACCTTCCTCACATTCTTGTGCTCAGTTATAAGCCCCGAGGCCACATATGCGGGCTACAATACACCGTATTTCAAGGACAAATAATGAATACATTGATAAAGGAAGATAAGGCTTTGTCTCTATATTGCACCTACTTGAGAAAAAGAGGGGTTGGTGGAAGGTCATTAGGGAAAAGATTTGTCATTTTGGGGAGCACGTGCCAAAAATAGGGGCCACTTTTCTCCTCTGTTTTTCCAAGTGGAAATAAACTTAGCAAATGAAAATAAAAGCATTGTATGAACATTTACCACATTGGGATACTTTGAAAACATTGGCAGGATTTGACCCCTTGTCCGGTGCAAGCCTGTGCCACCAGACTTATCATTGAGCTATAGCTCCTTGGTGGTTTAGACCCCTGCAGTAGTAACTATAAGCAACATACAGGCCCTGGTCTCATTGCCTGTGGATTCCAAAACACATGAAAAGGATGACCATGATATAGGGAAGATTTGATAGATTACTGAAAAGGAAGCAAGTGTGGTCCCGTGGGTAAGTTCCTGGCTTCCACCCAGATGACCAGGTTTCAAATCCTGGGTTCGGCACCAGTTGACAGATGCGGGCGGAGCAGAGGTAAGTTGGAGGTAGGCTTGCCACATAAGTAAAATCTGTGTGTGTGTGTACGTCATGCTTGGTGAGTGATTGGAAAGTAACATGTATCTCGTGAGAGCAAGGGTTAGGATCAGTGACAGGTGAAAGAAGGAGAACAGGTGCTGAGTGAGTTGAAGTGTAGAGCAGATGTGGGAGGACCTGTGGGTGGGGTGAGGGGGTTAGGTATAGGAGGAGAGCAACAGTAGCTGGGTGGGATAACAGGGATGAAGTAGGGGATTGTAGATGGAGGAGGAGCCTGGGAAAGAGAGGAGGTGTCAGAGTGGGCACTCATGCAGTGGTTCCCTAGCCCAGATATGGGGTGATTACATAGAGAGGGGAACCCCAATTTATTTTTTACTGAACACCCTATACACTATCTGATTTGGGGGGGTGACTGTCGAATTTGGGGCAGCATTATTAAAAGGGGTTTGGGGTTGCATTATGAAGGGTGATGGGGCACAGATTGACATGCCTTCTGGGTAATTTTGGGGTGGCTACCCATAGTTTTTAGTGCTCCCCTCCTCTATTATGGGGTATACCCCAAAAGGATAGGGCAACAAGGGGGGCTAGGGGGAAAACAGGTTTGTGACAGTTTATATCACCAACCACAAGGGGGCACCATACATTCCTACTGCGGTTATGATATTGAAAGGTACAACAAGGAGCATGTGGTGGTATTTTTCCCTGCGGGTCCCCAAGATTTTACTGCCTCCCCTCCCCTCCGTGTGGCATGGTATAGGGACGCTTGGGAAATTTCTATTGAAAACAGACAGTATAAGGATTCTCGCTATGAAATCTGAGAGCACTAACATTTGCTAAATAGAGGGGGGCAGGCTAATGAGGCAGGGAAAGGGTACCTGTGGCAATTGGTTGGAAGGGTCATAGAGAAAAATCATGGCATGCAAATAGGCAGCAGTGCATGATTGGCAGTGTCTGTAGAGAGTTTGGTGTGCTCTTCAATTTTTTGTCCTCCTTACATTGGGTATGATGAACAGAGGGAAGGCCAGGCCTTGCTGTTAGGCAGAAAATGTATGCATGATTTGAAGAAGTGTAGTCTGGGTGTGCTAAGAGGGGATGTACAGAGCGGTAAGTGCCTGTATACCCGAGCAATGTGCATCCAACCATTCACTTGAGACTGAACAATGACAGAAGCAGCTGGGTTACTGACGGAATGTAAATGGAGGGCACATAGGAAGGGTGTTTGTCTTCACTCAAAGGATTGAAACGTGGTTGGTGCACTAGCAAAGCTGGGGTACCAGGAGAGAACATTTGAGGGGTAATGAGATGGTGGTATCCAGAGGTCAAAAAAGGTGTCAGAGGCACAGAGGTATAAGGATGCTTGTCCCACAGTGAAAGGTGATCAAAAGTGCCTGCTAATGATTTCTGTCCAACCATGACCAAATGTTGTGCAGCCTGGCTATTTCTGTAACTTTTCACAAGAAGACTTCAAGCAGGTGGTTCAAGCACTTGTCCTGTCGAGGCTAGATTATGGTAGCGATACGCTCTGTGGCCTCCCCAAATATACCTTGGTCCCTCTCAGGGCCTCCTTGAATGCCGCTGCCAGATTGATTACGGGCACCAAGAGAAATGCTCACATATCCCCAGCCCTAACATCTCTAAACTGGTTACCCTACGAAGCAAGAATACAGCTAAAAATTGCCTGTATGATGCACAAAGCCCTCCATTTCAAAACCCCCGTGTACCTGGCTCAAAAGCTAGAACTATCTGGAGGGGGTAGACCATCAAGAAGTGCAAATTCTCTCCTATTGAAACCTCAGACCTTTCGCAAAAAGAAAACGAGGTCCAGAGCCTTCTCTGGTTCGGCACCGAAGACTTGGAACACTCTCCCACCGGACGTCCGCAGAATCCCATCCACGGCTGCCTTCAAACATGAAGTAAAAATAATCCTAATTAACAAGTTCTTGCCTTAATTGGTCATGGCTCGTCTGCTTTCTCAATGACCCTCTGACTACATCCTTTTGGGTCTATTAACAGTAAAGCTCAGGGTTGTCTGTTATACCCTATTAAGTACTGTTTGCTTTTATCTTGGTACTTTATGGTATTAGCTAAATAAGTTATTCTCTGTTACCCCCTTTGCCATTTCGCTGTACTATGTTCTTCCCGTTCCGAAATGTGAAGCGCTCTGATACCTTTCGGGGTCATGTTCGCGCTATACAAAACTTTATAAATAAATAAATAAATCTCTCTATCCTGCAGTTGAATGGCGCAAGCTTCTCAAAGCTTTTCTTGGCCTTATAACCCCAAAGGACTGCCTGACATTTCTGGCCTAAGAATACTCCCAAAGGGTGCGCTACTGACATTCTCTGAAAAACCTCAATAACTCATGCATACTTATGCACCAAACATGGCAATCCCTTACACCCGCAAAGCATCATATTGCACTTGTCAGCTTTGAGGTGGTAGAAGTGTTTTTATTCGAGGGAAATATTAATCTGTGCTTCCTCTCCCATCAGAGGACTATGAAGCTGCTGTTCCTCTCTCACATGTCCCTTCAAAGAGGCAAGTAACACACTCACTCAATCCCTCAGCAAACATGTATGCTCTGGGACTTTCATCTTGCTGTTTACCTTCCAAACATTCCCCCCTCACCACAAATACAGGCCACCCATTCTTCATTACTCATTCACTCAGTCATCTCAGTCCTCCACTCCGTAGGCCCTGCAAGACCAACATGAATAAGAAGTATGTCAGCAAGCAGAAGAAAAGCCTTGGTGTGCTCTTATGTTCAAACTGCTGCCCTCTAGTAACACTACACAACAATTGCAGCATAATAATGGGACTGAGAAGAGGGCTGTCCTATGCAAATAATGTCCTCCCATGCTTGCTTTCTTCTGAGACCGTTGCCTGCCTGCGCTGTGATACCGCCTCCAACATATGATCTTCAGCCGAATACAAAAGCAGCCTATTTTAGGCTAACGATTTTGCTACTCAAAGGCTGCATATGGGGACATCACTCTCATTTAGCAGGGTCCCACATTGCCTGCAGTCATCCTCTATACAGAAGCTAGGCGTTCGTGGGCGTTCGGGGCAAAGGGGGTGTTTAAAGCCCCAGTGCCAGCCCAGCCCAGCCCAACGCCGTACCGTAACGTGCCTTAATGCTCCATCCCCTCACCTGCTGCAGCAGGCATTATGCAGACCTGCTGAAGCAAAGGCCTGGCTCTGCTCTTTTCTGCCTCTTGAAGAAAACAACCTTTTTAGCTTCTTATTGCACCTAATAAAGAGAGTTTCACTTGCCTCAAACTTTACCCATCATTTCATTAGCCAGAGCTCATACTTCACCTTTATTCATAGCCAATCTCACAGGCACAAAACCCCTGATTTCAGAGATCTGCTCACATCAAAATGAAAAATCACCACCATCCAACCTAATTTACTATCAGTGTAGCACCTTCCTCACATTCTTATGCTCAGCTATAAGCCCCAAGGCCACATCTGCACGCTACAATACACTGTATTTCAAGGACAAAGAATGAATACATTGATAAAGGAAGATAAGGCTTTGTCTCTCTATTGCACCTACTTGAGAAAAAGAGGGGTTGGTGGAAGTCATGAGGGAAAAGATTTGTCATTTTGGGGAGCACGTGCCAAAAAGAGGGGCCACTTTTCTCCTCTGTTTTTCCAAGTGGAAATAAACTTAGCAAATGAAAATAAAAGCATTGTATGAACATTTACCACATTGGTATACTTTGAAAGCATTGGCAGGATTCGACCCCTTGTCTGGTGCAAGCTTGTGCCACCAGAGGCACAAGACTTACCATTGAGCTATAGCTCCTTGGTGGTTTAGACCCTTGCAGTAGTAACTATAAGCAACATACAGGCCCTGGTCTCATTACCTGTGGATTCCATTACACATGAAAAGGATGACCATGATATAGATATAGGGAAGATTTGATGGCCAGTGTGGTCCAGTGGGTAAGTTCCTGACTTCCACCCAGACAACCAGCGTTCAAATCCTGGTTTCAGCAGCAGGTGACAGATGAGGGAGGAGCAGAGGTAAGTTCGAGGCAGGCTTTCCTGGTAAGTAAAGTGTGTGTGTGTGTGTGTGTATGTCATGCATGGTGATTCCAGAGTGGTTGGTAAGTAACATGGATCTTGTGAGGGGTAGGATCAGTGACAGGTGAAAGAAGGGGAACAGGTGTTGAGTTAGTTGGAGTGTAGAGCAGATGTGGGAGGACCTGTGGGTGGGTGGGGTGGGGTGAGGAGGGTAGGTATAGGGGGAGAGCAAGGGTAGGTGGGTGGGATAACAGGGATGAAGTAGGGGATTGTAGATGGAGGATGAGTCTGGGACAGAGAGGAGGTGTCAGAGTGTGGGCACTCATGCAGTGGTTCCCTAGCCCAGATATGGGGTGATTATATAGAGTAGGGAACCCCAATTTATTTTTTACTGAACACCCGATACACTATCTGATTTGGGGGGGTGACAGTCGAATTTGGGGTAGCATTATTAAAAGGGGTTTTGGGGTGCATTATGAAGGGTGATGGGGCACAGATTGACATTTATTTCAAAAAGAGGAACCAGGAGCTTTTTACCCAGGTCCTGCACATGTACTCCCAACTACAATATGCAGAAAATGAAGGAATGTGCAGTTCCTAAAGTGAAGGAGAGTCGAGGAGAGTTCAGGTCTCTTATGGATTGCCCTCACACACCCCGGAGGTTGTCATGCGTCATCATAGGGCGTTTTGCTCCTCGCCGGGCCGGCGCTGCAATGCCCGACGGGCACCCGCGAAGGGGCTCTTTGCCGGAGATCTTTTTATGAAGCCGTTGAGTGTGTGAGGGTATGTGGACAAGGTAGTGAGTGAGTGGTGTGAATTAAAATAGGTCTGGTACTGTCCTAAGTAATGAATTTTATTCTGATGGTGTACTAGCCTAACTAAAAATGAGTGAGCCCTGTCTGGAAGTAATGATCCTACAGGGTCTGTCTAGTGAGGGTGGTCAACATGTTTCTTGCCTTACAGCCCCTAACGGGTCTAGCGGCAATTCGTCAGGACCGGTGTATTAAAAGTGAGAGAGAGGGTACTCTTGACTCTTACACTACCGCAGCGCTGGTGCAGTGCATCATTGTGTAACCAGCGGTGCTGCCTGGAGTCATGGCGTATAGCCTGAACTTTTGAGACCTGAAAAAAATGAGAAGAAAGAGGTAACCTGTTAGAACGAAGGTAGCCCGTCCCATGAGGACACTATCCAGTTCCTGGTGAAGGTGAATGAAACGCCGTCCTTCAAGTGCACTCACGTGTCAATCGGTAGTGGAAGCGATCTATAACTGTACAATTATGCTCTCACAAGGCCAGTTACGTATTTGTGGTCCACAGACAGAGTACATGGAAAGCTACTGGTGCTCATAAAAAGTACCAATAGGACTGCGAATCATGGAGGTTGTAAAATACCAACCGCAAGCACATTTTTGCATGAGAGAACAATTGTGAACAGCTTATCACTGTCGTGCCAGGCAAGGAGTGTGTTCTACTTTGCCGCTAGAGATGACGTGCCGCCGGGGCGCGGTGTGCATTTAAAATTAATTGTAGTGATCACTGAGTCTAAGGTCGATCAAAGTAACTAAATAATTCAAGGTGAATATCAATATGGACATACCGCTGTGTGTCGTAGCCGCATAGGGGTCGCCGGGGAAGGATTATATTTAAATTTCACCCCGTAACATAATGGCGAATTTTAGATGAAAAGTGCCTCGAAATCACATAATCGGCACTAATACGACTTGCCAACATGTCTATGGTAATCCCCCAAGGGTAGAGGACCACTCGCACGCACACTCACACTCACCCAGGTATCGTGGGAATAGTGCCGACGGGGTCAAAATGACAGAGCACTTCGTTGCTCGATTCTGTGAAAGACACAACAAGAAAAACGGGCGGGAAGCGCCAGCCAAGTTAACTCTAGTAAATGCTCTTTACCTTGTCGGTGCATCTGTCTCGTCAAGCCCCAAGGAAGAATGCGCCGTATACTTACAGAAGGGTGGCGTAGCAACTACCTATCGTCCTACCCCTGCTCTGAGCCCGTAAACCTGTCTGTGTGGGCTGTGTCTAAGTGAAAGTCTGTCGTAACGTCAGAAACGTGTGTCAGCTAGACCGGTAACCGCAGCGGCCATTTTGGGGGTATCAATGAAACTTTATTCGAACACATAGAGGTACGCCTTGGTAATACTAGCGGCAGTGAGTGTGGATAAGTCCTAATATACTAAATGACACATAATTTGTGGAATGAGTTGACAAATGGTTCTGAAGTGTGGCTGCATTTAACCGATTAGGAAATGGTGCATACGATTTCTTTGGCACAAGGTGTCATAATGCCATCAATCTTATTGGAGCAATACAAAAGACAGTCAGGTTGGTTGCTGGTAGGTGTCCACACCCGTTATGGGCATGAGGCGGGTTGGTAGGGGGGCCCAGAGAAAGGAGTTAAGGGGATTCCCATGGGGCGTACTTGCGCTACATCATCACTTAAGCTACTAGTATTGGTTACCAGGTGTGTCAGTGTAGACGGGGGACCTAGATACCTCAACTGGAACAGTCATGGTCCTATACATAGGGACCTGGTTCAAATTTCTTGCTATCATGGTGTCGGTTGTGGGAGCGTCTGGTATTATTCTAATGTATAATGTTTCAGGAATGCTCGCCCTGAAGGATACATGGAACCAGAGTGTAACCACTGATGTAAAGACTGTTGTGGGGGCGTCTGGTATTCGTCTAATGTATAAAGATTCAGGAATGTTTGCCCTGAAGGATACATGGAACCAGGGTGTAACCACTGATGTAAAGACTGGGAGAGTAGGGTAGCGAAGGGCCCTCTGCCCATGATCTCGTGCGCTGTGTACCCCACCTAGCCATGCCTCATTTCCCAAGGGGTTAAGTGGAGTGTAGCGGATATCAGTATACATATTAAGTGACAAAGGTCAGAAAGGATGGTATTAGGTGCGGTTTAATTCAACCCACGGGATGTCATCATTAAGGCCCCCAATGTGGCTGGAAAACTTAAAAATCCATTGTTGTTCTTTCCTGAACAGGGCATCCTTGCGGATCTGGGGGTGCGATTCCAAAATTGTCCAATGTAGGTCATCAGCTGTGTGTTGTGATTCTACAAAATGGGTACACATCCTGGTGTTCGTCCTTTTGCACCTGATATTGCTACGGTGTTCTGTGATTCTGGTCTTGACGGGGCGTGTGGTCATGCCCACATATTTGAGGTGACATGGACATGTAATCAGATACACAGAATTGCTGGTATTGCAATTTGTGTGTTTCGTTTGGTGCCAGGTAAGGGTGTCGGACAAGATCGCTGATTTACTTGCACTAGTGAGGGGACAGACAATACACTGGCCACAAGGGTAGTGGCCCGTCACAGGAGGTAAGTTTCACAGCCGGTTTCTTTTTGGCGGTTCTTTCCGTGGTCTAGTACTAATCAGTAGATCTTTAAGATTAGCAGTTCTTTTGAACGCAAATCTGGGCTTATCCATGGTCAAGTCCCCTAGATGTAGGATTCTCCAATGTTTTTTTATAATACGTTTGATCATGTTGGATTGTGGTGTAAATGTGGTGACACATGTGATTTGTTCTGTGTCAACTTTGGGACGAACTTCCAAAAGGGCCTCTCTGTTCCTGTTTCGAGCTCTCTTGTGAGCTGTGCGGATCTGTTTCATAGGATATTCCCGTCTAGCCAGATGGGTAGTAAGTTCTGATGCCTGTGTTTGAAAATCCTCAAGGTTACTACAGTTGCGTCGCAACCTGAGGAACTGCCCGTAGGGTAGATTTTCACGTAGTGCTTTGGGGTGGAAACTACTGAAAAGCAAGGGGCTGTGGCTGTCAGTAGGCTTTTTATAGGTTCTTGTTTCCAGACCCCTAGATGTTATACCTATGACAAGGTCCAGAAAAGGGAGCTCCGAGTCAGAGACACTGGCCGTGAAGCCTAGATAGGGGTTAAGACTGTTAACCCATGCCACAAAGAGTTTGATATTGTCCAGTTCACCTTTCAAGAAGACCAGGACGTCATCGATGTAACGGCGCCATAGAATGATGTTTTCATTATAAGGGTTAGTCTCTATGAGGATGTGTTTTGCTTCAAAGTCTGACATGTAGAGAAATGCCAGGCTGGGAGCAAATGTGCTACCCATAGATGTACCCTGGGTTTGGTGGTAAATGTGATCCTCAAACTGGAAGTAATTTTCAGTGAGGGCTATATGGGCACATTCCATAATAAATGTTATTGGTGTCGGGGCTGTCCATTCGGTGGTCCGAAGAATCTCCTCCACAACCTCCAATGTGTCAAGTTGGGGAATGTTCGTATAGAGGGCCTCCACATCTAGGGTAATTATAGCAAACAGACGGTGGTCCTCCTTGTTGTGTACATCAATGATGTTCAGGACATCTCTTGTGTCCTGTAAGAATGTAGGTGTTTCCTTCACCAGGGGTCTGAAAAAGTGATCACAGAATCTGGAAAGGGGTTCCAGAACTGACCCAATGCCTGATACTATTGGTCTCCCGGGGGGTGAGAGGGTGCCCTTGTGAATTTTCGGTAAGGTGTAGAAGTAGGGCACTCGTGGGTTGTCACAGGTGAGAAACTCAGACTCATTTTTTGTAATCCATCCCTGGGCGAGGGCTCCCGTCACGATGGACCTGACTTTCAGTGTCAGTCGTGTAGTTGGATCCTCATGTAAGGGGGTGTAGTATGTCCTGTTTTCAAGTTGCCGAAGGCATTCTGTTCTGTAATCTGTTGTGGACTTAATGACAATAGCTCCCCCCTTGTCAGCCTCTTTTATGGTAATGGTTTTATCATTAGCCAGTTTTTTAATGGCTGCATTCTCAAGCCTTGTTGTATTGCGGAAGGGATTGTTGGTACGTGTTGTCACAATGTCTTTTAGGACTGCTTTTTCGAAGGTTAATATCTCCGGTGGTATCATACCCGCACTCGGCGTAAAGGTAGATGGTTTACGTAGCCCTGTGTCATCCAGAGTAGGTTTAGGTTGGTCCATAAAGTAGGACCGTAGGTGGATTTTTCTGAAAAGATCATGCTGCTCGCAGTTGGTTCTGAAGTCATCGGTGTCAGGGGTGGGAACAAACCCCAGACCCTTGTGGAGAAATTTTTCTTCCATCTCATCTAGTTGCCTCGGAGAGAGGTTTACAACTAGTTTTTCTTGCCGGTCTGGCTCCTGAGTTCCATTTGTGGTTGATGTGTACCCATTTTGTAGAATCACAACACACAGCTGATGACCTACATTGGACAATTTTGGAATCGCACCCCCAGATCTGCAAGGCTGCCCTGTTCAGGAAAGAACAACAATGGATTTTTAAGTTTTCCAGCCACATTGGGGGCCTTAATGATGACATCCCGTGGGTTGAATTAAACCGCACCTAATACCATCTTTTCCGACCTTTGTCACTTAATATGTATACTGATATCCTCTACACTCCACTTAACCCCTTGGGAAACGAGGCATGGCTAGGTGGGGTACCCAGCGCACGAGATCACGGGCAGAGGGCCCTTCGCTACCCTACTCTCCCAGTCTTTACATCAGTGGTTACACCCTGGTTCCATGTATCCTTCAGGGCAAGCATTCCTGAATCTTTATACAGTAGACGAATACGAGACGCCTCCACAACAGTCTTTACATCAGTGGTTACACTCTGGTTCCATGTATCCTTCAGGGCGACCATTCCTGAAACATTATACATTAGAATAATACCAGACGCTCCCACAACCGACACCATGATAGCAAGAAATTTTAACCAGGTCCCTACGTATAGGACCATGACTGTTCCAGTTGAGGTATCTAGGTCCCCCGTCTACATTGACACACCTGGTAACCAATACTAGTAGCTTAAGTTATGATGTAGCGCAAGTACGCCCCATGGGAATCCCCTTAACTCCTTTCTCTGGGCCCCCCTACCAACCCTCCTCATGCCCATAACGGGTGTGGACAACTACCAGCAACCAACCTGACTGTCTTTTGTATTGCTCCAATAAGCTTGATGGCATTATGACACCTTGTGCAAAAGAAATCGTATGCACCATTTCCTAATCGGTTAAATGCAGCCACACTTCAGAACCATTTGTCAACTCATTCCATAAATTATGTGTCATTCAGTATATTAGGATTTATCTACACTCACTGCCGCTAGTATTACCAAGGTGTACCTCTATGTGTTCGAATAAAGTTTCATTGATACCCCCAAAATGGCCGCCGCGGTTACCGGTCTAGCTGACACATGTTTCTGACGTTACGATAGACTTTCATTTAGACACAGCCCACACAGACAGGTTTTCGGGGCTCAGAGCAGGGGTAGGACGATAGCTAGTTGCTACGCCACCCTTCTGTAAGTATACGCCGCATTCTTCCTTGGGGCTTGACGAGACAGATGCACCGACAAGGTAAAGAGTATTTACTAGAGTTAACTTGGCTGGCGCTTCCCGCCCGTTTCTCTTGTTGTGTCTTTCACAGGATCGAGCAACGAAGTGCTCTGTCATTTTGACCCCGTCGGCACTATTCCCACGATACCTGGGTGAGTGTGAGTGTGCGTGCGAGTGGTCCTCTACCCTTGGGGGATTACCATAGACATGTTGGCAAGTCGTATTAGTGCCGAATATGTGATTTCGAGGCACTGTTCATCTAAAATTTGCCATTATGTTACGGGGTGAAATTTAAATATAATCCTTCCCCGACGACCCCTATGTGGCTACGACACACAGCGGTATCTCCATATTGATATTCACCTTGAATTATTTAGTTACTTTGATCGACCTTAAACTCAGTGATCACTACAATTAATTTTAAATGCACACCGCGCCCCGGCGGCACGTCAGCTCTAGCGGCAAAGTAGAACACACTCCTTGCCTGGCACGACAGTGATAAGCTGTTCACAATTGTTCTCTCTTGCAAAAATGTGCTTGCGGTTGGTATTTTACAACCTCCACGATTCGCAGTCCTATTGGTACTTTTTATGAGCACCAGTAGCTATCCATGTACTCTGTCTGTGGACCACAAATACGTAACTTGCCTTCTGAGAGCATAATTGCACAGTTATAGATCGCTTCCACTACCGATTGACACGTGAGTGCACTTGAAGGACGGCGTTTCATTCACCTTCACCAGGAACTGGGTAGTGTCCTCATGGGACGGGCTACCTTCGTTCTAACAGGTTACCTCTTTCTTCTCATTTTTTTCAGGTCTCAAAAGTTCAGGCTATACGCCATGACTCCAGGCAGCACCGCTGGTTACACAATGATGCACTGCACCAGCAATGCGGTAGTGTAAGAGTCAAGAGTACCCTCTCTCTCACTTTTAATACACCGGTCCTGATGAATTGCCGCTAGACCCGTTAGGGGCTGTAAGGCAAGAAACATGTTGACCACCCTCACTAGACAGAACCTGTAGGATCATTACTTCCAGACAGGGCTCACTCATTTTTAGTTAGGCTAGTACACCCTCAGAATAAAATTCATTACTTAGGACAGTACCAGACCTATTTTAATTCACACCACTCACTCACTACCTTGTCCACATACCCTCACACACCCAACGGCTTCATAAAAAGATCTCCGGCAAAGAGCCCCTTCGCGGGTGCCCGTCGGGCATTGCAGCGCCGGCCCGACGAGGAGCAAAATGCCCTATGATGAAGCATGACATCCTCCGGGGTATTTGAGGGCAATCCATAAGAGACCTGAACTCCCCTCGACTCTCCTTCACTTTAGGAGCTGCACATTCCTTCATTTTCTGCACAGATTGACATGCCAAGATGGCCACCAAGATGACCGATGAGTAGGGAGCTCTGGCCGGGAGCTCCCGGGCTAGGGATCGCCTTTTTGGCGAAATTTCCCTGAAAATAGCCCATCTCGACTTCACCACACCCAGAGATCGGTTGGCTGCAACACCGCGATTCTCCAGTGCCACCTTGCTGCCGTCCCCGCCGGTGATGAAAAAGAGCCGCAGATAGCATCAGCAGAGCGCCGCCATCACTGCTGCCAAAACTAATCCACTGCCCGCAGCATGTATTATTACGGTGAGCGCGCGCGGTCTCAGAAACCCCCAGCACTCCAGCGAGCCTCGCCTAGCCACTCACGGTGCAGGAGATCAGAGTGGAGTTGGTGGCTGGCGTTGTGCTTCTTGAGGGGAGAACGCAGAGCTGAATACATGAGGTCTCCACTGTTTGCAGTCACGCACTGCGGGATAATAGACGGTGAGCGAGGGACACTGCTGATGACCCTGGGTTCCCCTGATGTTCCGGTGTTGACGGTAGGGGGCTCCGATGACCTGTCCCCCCACCAGCCTTAAACTCCCAGGGTCAGAGACACGCTTGCTGAGCACAAGATGGCGGAGTGCTCTTCGGCAGCGCTTGCTGTTGGTCCCTATTTGTTGAGAGGCTCGCTCCAGTTCTCAACTCTCCATGATGTGCTGATCGTCAACCCTGATGCCCTCACGCTACTGTGCCTGTGCACGTAAACAGCAGTCATTCTACTGCCCTCCGTCCTCCCTTGGTGCCGTGGCTGCATCCCCCCCCCGACCCTACTTAATGGAACTCTGCTCTCCAGGTTTTTTGGGTCTTGACTTGGTGCATCTTGCCTTTTTGTGATGGTTTCCTTTGATGCCCACGACCCGAATCCGCCATTTTGTTGATTCCTGTCCTTCGGTCCGTTGGACTCCATCCTGCCGAACTTCAGACATTTCTCTTTTGCTGGACTGCCTTATCTCTTTCTCCCCCTCAGGTCCCACTCTCTCCTCTCGCCAATCTCAGCCTCCGACTCTTCTCCCCCCGCTACCTCTCTCTACCCCTTTTGATGTTTTATTTCTCCGTTCACTCTGTAAATATGTAATATTTAATTGTCCAAGCCTAATCGCTGGTAAAATGTAATCATGAGTAAATTTACTATTTGCATATATATTTATATATAACTCTAACCACTAGTATATGTAGTAGACCTTTGTACTTACTACCATTCCTATGAGTTTAGAGTTTTTCCGTTTGTATCTCTTCCTTGAGTGACTTTACAACTTGTACATTTGCAATTTTTTCTGTTTGTATCTCTTATGTAACTCATGTAATCCAAAGTCCTTATGTAACGCAACTGGTTCTTTTGTAAAGCGCTCTGACACCTTCGGGTAATGTTCGCGCTATATAAAATCGCATTAAATAAATGCCTTCTGGGTAATTTTGGGGTGGCTACCCATAGTTTTTAGTGACATAACATAACACTTGTATTTGTAAAGCGCACTTATCACCCATGGGTCTCAAGGCGCTGAATAACAGATGTTTATTGTTACCCAACTCAATGGTACTCATTTTATTGACCTCAAATGGATGAAAGGCTGAGCGGAACCACCGGGATTTGAACCTGTGACCATGAGGTCGAACACAGGCCCCTGTAGTGGATGCATTAGTCCACTAAGCCACCAGACCCGGCTAAGCCACCAGACCCGGCTAGTGCTCCCCTCCTCCATTATGGGGTGTACCCCAAAAGGATAGGGCAACATGGGGGGGGCTAGGGGGAAAATAGGTTTGTGACAGTTTATATCACCAACCACAAGGGGGCACCATACATTCCTACTGCGGTTATGGTATTGAAAGGTACAACAAGGAGCGTGTGGTGGTATTTTTGCCTGCGGGGCTCCCCAAGATTTTACTGCCCTTCCGTGCGGTATGGTATAGGGACGCTTGGGAAATTTCTATTGAAAACAGACAATATAAGGATTCTCGCTATGAAATCTGAGAGCACTAACATTTGCTAAATAGAGAGGGACAGTGGAACAGGCTAATGAGGCAGGGAAAGGGTACCTGTGGCAATTGCTTGGAAGGGTCATAGAGAATAATCATGGCATGCAAATAGGCAGCAGTGCATGGATTGGCAGTGTCTGTAGAGAGTTTGGTGTGCTCTTCAATTTATTTGTCCTCCATACGTTGGGTATGATCCACAGAGGGAAGGCCAGGCCTTGCTGTTAGGCAGAACATGTATTCATGATTTGAAGAAGTGTAGTCTGGGTGTGCTGAGAGGGGCTGTACAGAGCGGTAAGTGCCTGTATACCCGAGCAATGTGCATCCAACCATTCACTTGAGACTGAACAATGACAGAAGCAGCTGGGTTACTGATGGAATGTAAATGGAGGGCACATAGGAAGGGTGTTTGTCTTCACTCAAAGGATTGAAACGTGGTTGGTGCACTAGCAAAGCTGGTGTACCAGGAGAGAACATTTGAGGGGTAATGAGATGGTGGTATCCAGAGGTCAAAAAAGGTGTCAGAGGCACAGAGGTATAAGGATGCTTGTCCCACAGTGAGAGGTGATCAAAAGTGCCTGCTAATGATTTCTGTCCAACCATGACCAAATGTTGTGCAGCCTGGCTATTTCTGTAACTTTTCACAAGAAGACTTCAAGCAGGTGGTTCAAGCACTTGTCCTGTTGAGGCTAGATTATGGTAGCGCTACGCTCTGTGGCCTCCCCAAATATACCTTGGCCCCTCTCAGGGCCTCTTTGAATGCCGCTGCCAGATTGATTACGGGCACAAAGAGAAATGCTCACATATCCCCAGCCATAAGATCTCTAAACTGGTTACCCTGCGAAGCAAGAATACAGCTAAAGATTGCCTGTATGACGCACAAAGCCCTCCATTTCAAAACCCCCGTGTACCTGGCTCAAAAGCTAGAACTATCCGGAGGGGGTAGACCATCAAGAAGTGCAAATTCTCTCCTATTGAAACCTCAGACCTTTCGCAAAAAGAAAACGAGGTCCAGAGCCTTCTCTGGTTCGGCACCGAAGATCTGGAACTCTCTCCCACCGGACATCCACAAAATCTCATCCACGGCTGCCTTCAAACATGAAGTAAAAATAATCCTAATGAACAAGTTCTTGCCTTAATTGGTCATGGCTCGTCTGCTTTCTCAATGACCCTCTGACTACATCCTTTAGGGCCTATCAATGGTAAAGCTCAGGGTTGTCTTTTATACCCTATTAAGTACTGTTTGCTTTCATCTTGGTACTTTATGGTATTAGCTAAATAAGTTATTCTCTGTTACCCCCTTTGCCATTTCCCTGTACTATTTTCTTCCCGTTCCGAAATGTGAAGCGATCTGATCACCTTCGGGGTCATGTTCACGCTATACAAAACTTTATAAATAAATCTCTCTATCCTGCAGTTGAATGGCACAAGCTTCCCAAAGCTTTTCTTGGCCTCATAACCCCAAAGGACTGCCTGACATTTCTGGCCTAAGGATACTCCCAAAGGGTACGCTACTGACATTCTCTGAAAAACCTCAAAAACCATGCATATTTATGAACCAAACATGGCAAATCCTTACACCGGCAAAGCATCATATCGCACTTGTCAGCTTTGAGGTGGTAGAAGTGTTTTTATTCGAGGGAAATATTAATCCGTGCTTCCTCTCCCATCTGAGGACTATGAAGCTGCTGTTCCTCTCTCACATGTCCCATCAAAGAGGCAAGTAAAACACACACTCAATCACTCAGCAAACATGTATGCTCTGGCACTTTCATCATGCTGTTTACCTTCCAAACATTCCCCCCTCACCTGAAATACAGGGCACCCATTCCTCATTACTCATTCACTCAGTCATCTCAGTCCTCCACTCCGTAGGCCCTGCAAGACAAACATGAATAAGAAGTATGTCAGAAAGTAGAAGAAAAGCCTCGGTGTGCTCTTATGTTCATACTGCTGCCCTCTAGTAACACTACACAGCAATTGCAGCATAATAATGGGACTGAGAAGAGGGCTGTCCTATGCAAATAATGTCCTCCCATGCTTGCTTTCTTCTGAGACCGTCGCCTGCTTGCATTGTGATACCGCCTCCAACATATGATCTTCAGCCGAATTCAAAAGCAGCCTATTTTAGGCTAACGATTTTGCCACTCAAAGGTTGCATATGGGGACATCACTCTCATTTATCAGGGTCCCAAATTGCCTGCAGTCATCCTCTATACAGAAGCTGGGCGTTCGTGGGCGTTCAGGGCAAAGGGGGTGTTTAGAGCCCCAGTGCCAGCCCAGCCCAGCCCAGCCCAGTACAACGCCATGCCGTAATGTGCCTTAATGCTCCATCCCCTCACCTGCTGCAGCAGGCATTATGCAGACCTGCTGAAGCAAAGGCCTGGCTCTGCTCTTTTCTGCCTCTTGAAGAAAACAACCTTTTTAGCTTCTTATTGCACCTAATAAAGGGAGTTTCACTTGCCTCAAACTTTACCCATCATTTCATTAGCCAGAGCTCATACTTCACCTTTATTCATAGCCAACTTCACAGGCACAAAACCCCTGATTTCAGAGATCGGCTCACACCAAAATGAAAAATCACCACCATCAAACCAAATTTACTATCAGTATAGCACCTTCCTCACATTCTTGTGCTCAGCTATAAGCCCCGAGGCCACATCTGCGCGCTACAATACACCGTATTTCAAGGACAAAGAATGAATACCTTGATAAAGGAAGATAAGGCTTTGTCTCTATATTGCACCTACTTGAGAAAAAGAGGGGTTGGTGGAAGGTCATGAGGGAAAAGATTTGTCATTTTGGAGAGCACGTGCCAAAAACAGGGGCCACTTTTCTCCTCTGTTTTTCCAAGTGGAAATAAACTTAGCAAATGAAAATAAAAGCATCGTATAAACATTTACCACATTGGGATACTTGAAAAGCATTGGCAGGATTCAATCCCTTGTCTGGTGCGAGCCTGTGCCACCAAAGGAACAAGACTTACCATTGAGCTACAGCTCCTTGGTGGTTTATCTCCTTGCAGTAGTAACTATAAGCAACATACAGGCCCTGGTCTCATTGCCTGAGGATTCCATTACACATGAAAAGGATGACCATGATATAGGGAAGATTTGATAGATTACTGAAAGGGAAGCCAGTGTGGTCCAGTGGGTAAGTTCCTGACTTACAACCAGGGTTCAAATCCCAGGTTCGGCACCAGGTGACGAATGAGGGTGGAGCAGAGGTTAGTTGTAGGTAGGCTTGCCTGGTAAGTGTGTGTGTGTGTGTGTGTGTGTGTATGTCATGCTTGGTGAATGGTGATTGCATAGGAATTCAGTTCACCTGTGGCTGGCTGCTGCTAGCCTGCTCACACCTCACACCTGATGCATGTGATTACTGTGAGCTCTTTTAAGCCCCAGCTCCCTTCAGCCCAGGGTTGGTCATTGTAGCTGTATACCGGTGAGGCAGATCCTTATTTCCAGTGTTTCTGATAACCTTGTTTCCAGTGTTTCCTGAGCTTTTGATATTCCTTGATTCCTGAGCTATAGTTAATCCTTGTTCCTTGATTCCTGAGCTATAGCTATTCCTGTGCCTGATTTAGCACTGCCTGCAGTGCTACCTTGTTTCCTGAGTTCCTGAGCTATAGTTATTCTTTGTTCCTGTTCCTGGGCTTCAGCTATTTCTTGTTCCTGATTTGCACTGCTTGCAGTGATCTCTTGACGCCTTGTTTCCTGAGCTGTAGCTATTTCCTGTTTCCTTGAACCAGTACTGCCTGCAGTGCTACCTTGACTCCTGAGCCTTAGCATTCCTTGTTCCTGAACTGCAGCAGTTTCCCTTGTTCCTGAACTAGCACTGCCTGCAGGGCTACCTTGACTGTTGAGCCTTAGCTTTCCTTGTTCCTGTACTGCAGCAGTTTCCCTCCTCCTGAACTAGCACTGCCTGCAGTGCTACCTTGACTCCTGAGCCTTAGCATTCCTTGTTCCTGAACTGCAGCAGTTTCCCTGTTACTGAACTAGCACTGCCTGCAGTGCTACCTTGACTCCTGAAACTTTAGTAATTCTCTGTTCCTGAACCAGCACTGCCTGCAGTGCTACCTTGACTCCTGGGCTTTAATAATTCCCTGTTCCTGAACTAGCACTGTCTGCAGTGCTACCTTGACTCCTGAGCCTTAGCTCAATTCTTGTTCCTGCCCCAGCACTGCCTTCAATGCTACTTTGTTTTCTTGATTCCTGAACCTGCACTATTCTAGTATACCCTTGTAGCCTCCCCTTCTGTATATCCTTTTCCAGTCCCTGACTTCCTTCCCATTTCCTTGGTTCCAGTTCTAGTTTGCTGTCTTTCTATTCTGCTGTCTTGCTTCTGTTACCTTGTATGTTTGTTACCTGCTTTCTACCAAGTGTGCCCTGTGAATTCCTTCCTTTCCTGTTAAGCACTCCTCCTTGCTAGCTCCTTGTCTATTGTGCTTGTGTTTAGTTCTACCCCTTTGCTGTTACTGCCTTGCGTGTTCCTGTTTGATCGCCGGGATCCGTGGGCACAGCTGACTACCTAGGTGGTGTTTCTTGTTCACTGTGAGTATTGTCTTTGAGTTACAGTAATAACATCACCATAGGTATAAGCTCCACAGACCCTGCCTTTGCATACATATCCTATATGTGGGTATTTTCAGTCAGTATCTGTAAAAGCAATTGTGGGTGAGGAACTTACTGAGCTTCAGTCTTACCGTGTGGAGCTCCTGAGTGCTTTACCCCACATTCCCTTTATTGTTAATGTTGTATTATATATATGTCTTGCACGTCCGTCCTGGGTGTAGTTAGTCTGAATGCTGAATTGCCTTGTGAGTGCCCTTCCTTTCTGAGTCTTAGCCATCTTGTACAGGCTTCCCCTTTGGATCCCTTTTTCTCCTCTGACTCTTTGTGTGATCCTGGGCAGCGCTGTACTACTCTTTCTGTGCACGGTACGTTTTCTACCCAGTCCCCAGTCCTTGCTCAAGTCCCTGACTGTGTTCCCGACATAGCCCCAGACAGTCCCTGACAGAATGACCAACCCACATTTCCAGGGTCACTTGTGAGGTTTCTTTGCATTCAGTTAGCTATCACTTTTTTCTCAAAGCTCTCCCAGACAGTTCTTGCCAAGATGTTTAGCATTAGAACCAGGAAGTCTGCGTATGATGGCAGATATCCATTGCCAAGGCAGCGCAGTTCCATTCAACCTATTAGAAAGTCCTTAGACTCTAGAGATCGATTCATGGAACAAAACAGACTCTTACGTGCTGAATATTATTCCCTGTGGTTGGCTGATCCTTCTATGTTAGATTTTCATTTCATCTGTAACCCTGATCCTCACCTGATGTCAGCCTGTGACCTACAGGATGAAAACGAATTTCTGCAAACCTTGTTAGCAGCAGAAAGACAAAATAATAATTTAGAGAGTGGTACTATTAGGGGAACTTTTTCTGAAGTTTGTAGCTCAGAGACCCCCTGTCAAGGCAATGTTTTCTTTGAAGACAATTTCCAGACACAGTATTTATCAGCATCTTACCAAACTGGTAGTTCAATGACTCCAGTTAAAGCATGTTTAACCACACAGCAGCCAAATAAAGAGCAGATTCATTTCATAACCTCTGTTCTCCATTCAAATAATGTTACCCAGTCTTGTAGTCCAGTAAAGATCACAGTCCCGGATACTAAAGGGACCTTGTTAGATACCACGTTCAAAGTAAACAATCAGTTTAACAAAAGAGAGAAAAGACCTACTAGAACACAGGCGGCTAATAGCCAGTTTGAACAAAATCCAAGGTGTAGCTCTGTTACTTGTTGTGAAATTGCCAAGTCTACCACGGTCCTTGTAGAGAAAGATCTGCAGTCTTCACAGGATATAATTACATCTAAGATTCTTGAACTACAGCGAGAGAATAAAATGTTTCAGACTCTGTTAAAAAATTATAACCCAGAGTTCAAGTGGGAATCTAAAACCCCTATAGAAAACAACTTTTCCACCTCTATGTTAGCCTCCTTAGAAATGGAGAATGAAGCCTTGCGCTCTGTTTTGCGTTCCCCTCAGAGCTGGCCCAACGATTGTGTGAACAATACAGTGGCTGATCCCTCAGATTCCATTCAGAAAAGCCATAGTACCTTTTCTCATAGTGCAGTTAATGAGAGTATGTGTTTGAAGTCTGAATTTTCTAACTCCTCTGGTGTTTTGTCTTCTAGTGCTAAATTACATCCAGGCGCTACATCTGAGATGTGTCCCTCCACTTTTCAGGAACCCCAAATGCCAGGCAAAGCAAAAAACATCTCTTTGCTTTCTTTTCCTAGTAGTGAGGTCAGTTCTATCTCAGAGATAACCCATAGACAGGCCATTGACATACAGACAAAACCTGAACCAGCGACCCACATAATCCCTGATGTGACAATATCCTGTGACTCAGACCATGCTCTTGATTTAACGGCTGTGACTGAAGTCAACCTCCTTGCTGAGAAGAAACAAAATCCTGACCCCTTGTTTGCTCCCTTGCCTTCAAGCACAACACAAATTGAAAAGTCAGGAAATGATAATGCTCTATGCTCCGAGGCATTTGTACCACCTTGTAATGCTGAAGAAAATGAAAAGATCTCCCATGACCAAGTAATCTCTGGCCTATTTCCTCTGGCTAAGAGTTGTGAACTGCCAAATGGTAAAGGAAGTCTGGTCATCAGAGACTCTAAGAAAAGCACTATTCGGAGCCATCCCGAAGAAAGAACGCCAGTGTGTTTTAATGAGCCAAGGAACTGTGAAGATTTCACTATTGACAACATGGAATCTACTGTTCATGGGCAATCGCCATTCCCAGAATTTAAAGGCTGTCATCCTTGTGCCTCTCTGCCATCAGCTAGTCTTCTTGCAGAGTCTCCAGAGTCCTCAGCCGGCCTGCTGCTTTCAGAGTCTCCAGAGTCCTCAGCCGGCCTGCTGCTTTCAGAGTCTCCAGAGTCCTCAGCCGGCCTGCTGCTTTCAGAGTCTCCAGAGTCCTCAGCCGGCCTGCTGCCTTCTGAACTTCAGTCTGCAGCTTGCCTGCCATCTGAGCCCGAGCCTGCAGCTTGCCTGCCATCTGAGCCCGAGCCTGCAGCTTGCCTGCCATCTGAGCCCGAGCCTGCAGCCTGCCTGCCATCGGAGCCCGAGCCTGCAGCCTGCCTGCCATTAGTACCGGAGCCTACAGACTGCCTGAATTCAGAGCCCAAGCCCACAGCTCACCTGCCTACTAAGCCAGAGCTTCCAGCCTGTCTGACTTCCGAGCCAGAGCTTCCAGCCTGTCTGACTTCCGAGCCAGAGCTTCCAGCCTGTCTGACTTCAGAGCCAGAACTTCCAGCCTGTCTGACTTCAGAGCCAGAACTTCCAGCCTGTCTGACTTCAGAGCCAGAACTTCCAGCCTGTCTGACTTCAGAGCCAGAACTTCCAGCCTGTCTGACGTCAGAACCAGAACTTCCAGGCTGCCTGCCTTCAGAACCAGAGCTTCCAGGCTGCCTGCCTTCAGAACCAGAGCTTCCAGGCTGCCTGCCTTCAGAACCAGAGCTTCCAGGCTGCCTGCCTTCAGAACCAGAGCTTCCAGGCTGCCTGCCTTCAGAACCAGGGCTTCCAGGCTGCTTGTCCTCTGACCCTGAGCCTCTATGTTGCCTAATTTTTGACCCTGTGCATCCAGTTTACCAGCTTTCAGAGGTCTCAGTTCGTATACATTCAGAGACTGAACCTCCAGCATCAGAGACAAAACTCTCAAAATGCAAGCCTCCAGGGCCTGGGTCTCCTGCATACCTGCTTCCAAGTCTCCTGCATGTGAGTCTTCTGTATGTTTTCCTCCAGGGCCAGAACTTCAGGTCTGCTTCCTGTCACCTTCTTTGTCTTCAGCCAGCTTGCCTTTGACCTCCGTGCCTCCTGCCAATCAGTTATCTGCTTTTGACCCTACAGTCAATCTGCTTTCATTTTCAGAGTGCTACTCTAGCCTGCCATCATCTGGACTACAAACACCTTTGATTCAGGCTTCTAAGCCCCCTTTACTGGATTTGGACTCTTCAGGTCCTGCCTCCAACACTGCTGTTAATTTACAGCGTATTATTCTACCCTCCAGAACATCACACTTTTCCTGCAGTCCTCTGGTATCTTGCACCACATCTTTGATGGAAATGGACTTATTTCATAGCAGCAAAGGCTTTGAATCCAGTCCCAGATTCCGGGAGCCGGTCGTTGGAGGGGGTGTACTGTCACGATTCACTCCCTGTGCTCTCATGCCCACCACCAGGGGGCCGAATTGTGGGGCTTTCCAGTGTTCTAATATGCTTCCAGACACTCCCCTGCATGCATATCCTGACTTCCAGGCATTTGGGACTTCATTTAGGAATTGACATCCATTCCCAATCCATGCCGGGTTTTGTGGAAGCCAGTCTGCTTATGCTGGAAACTCCATTACCTATAATCCCCTGCTCACGGCTTTGTCTCCACCCCTGCAGGCCAAGGATGGGTGGAGGAATTCAGTTCACCTGTGGCTGGCTGCTGCTAGCCTGCTCACACCTGATGCATGTGATTACTGTGAGCTCTTTTAAGCCCCAGCTTCCTTCAGCCCAGGGTTGGTCATTGTAGTTGTATACCGGTGAGGCCGATCCTTGTTTCCAGTGTTTCTGATAACCTTGTTTCCAGTGTTTCCTGAGCTTTTGATATTCCTTGATTCCTGAGCTATAGTTAATCCTTGTTCCTTGATTCCTGAGCTATAGCTATTCCTTGTGCCTGATTTAGCATTGCCTGCAGTGCTACCTTGTTTCCTGAGTTCCTGAGCTATAGCTATTCCTTGTACCTGAATTAGCACTGCCTGCAGTGCTACCTTGTTTCCTGAGTTCCTGAGCTATAGTTATTCTTTGTTCCTGTTCCTGGGCTTCAGCTATTTCTTGTTCCTGATTTGCACTGCTTGCAGTGCTCTCTTGACGCCTTGTTTCCTGAGCTGTAGCTATTTCCTGTTTCCTTGAACCAGTACTGCCTGCAGTGCTACCTTGACTCCTGAGCCTTAGCATTCCTTGTTCCTGAACTGCAGCAGGTTCCCTTGTTCCTGAACTAGCACTGCCTGCAGTACTACCTTGACTTTTGAGCCTTAGCTTTCCTTGTTCCTGAACTGCAGCAGTTTCCCTGTTACTGAACTAGCACTGCCTACAGTGCTACCTTGACTCCTGAAGCTTTAGTAATTCTCTGTTCCTGACCCAGCACTGCCTGCAGTGCTACCTTGACTCCTGGGCTTTAGTAATTCCCTGTTCCTGAACTAGCACTGTCTGCAGTGCTACCTTGACTCCTGAGCCTTAGCTCAGTTCTTGTTCCTGCCCCAGCACTGCCTTCAATGCTACTTTGTTTTCTTGATTCCTGAACCTGCACTATTCTAGTATACCCTTGTAGCCTTCCCTTCTGTATATCCTTTTCCAGTCCCTGCCTTTCTTCCCATTTCTTTGGTTCCAGTTCTAGTTTGCTGTCTTTCTATTCTGCTGTCTTGCTTCTGTTACCTTGTATGTTTGTTACCTGCTTTCTGCCAAGTGTGCCCTGTGAATTCCTTCCTTTCCTGTTAAGCACTCCTCCTTGCTAGCTCCTTGTCTATTGTGCTTGTGTTTAGTTCTACCCCTTTGCTGTTACTGCCTTGTGTGTTCCTGTTTGATCGCCGGGATCCGTGGGCACAGCTGACTACCTAGGTGGTGTTTCTTGTTCACTGTGAGTATTGTCTTTGAGTTACGGTAATAACATCACCATAGGTATAAGCTCCACAGACCCTGCCTTTGCATACATATCCTATATGTCGGTATTTTCAGTCAGTATCTGTAACAGCAATTGTGGGTGAGGAACTTACTGAGCTTCAGTGTTACCGTGTGGAGCTCCTGAGTGCTTTACCCCACATTCCCTTTATTGTTAATGTTGTATTATATATATGTCTTGCACGTCCGTCCTGGGTGTAGTTAGTCTGAATGCTGAATTGCCTTGTGAGTGCCCTTCCTTTCTGAGTCTTAGCCATCTTGTACAGGCTTCCCCTTTGGATCCCTTTTTCTCCTCTGACTCTTTGTGTGATCCTGGGCAGCGCTGTACTACTCTTTCTGTGCACGGTACGTTTTCTACCCAGTCCCCAGTCATTGCTCAAGTCCCTGAGTGTGTTCCCGACATAGTCCCGGACAGTCCCTGACAGGTGGTTCAAGCACTTGTACTGTTGAGGCTAGATTATGGTAGCGCTACGCTCTGTGGCCTCCCCAAATATACCTTGGCCCCTCTCAGGGCCTCCTTGAATACCGCTGCCAGATTGATTACGGGCACAAAGAGAAATGCTCACATATCCCCAGCCCTAAGATCTCTAAACTGGTTACCCTATGAAGCAAGAATACAGCTAAAGATTGCCTGTATGATGCACAAAGCCCTCCATTTCAAAACCCCTGTGTACCTGGCTCAAAAGCTAGAACTTTCTGGAGGGGGTAGACCATCAAGAAGTGCAAATTCTCTCCTATAGAAACCTCAGACCTTTTGCAAAAAGAAAACGAGGTCCAGAGCCTTCTCTGGTTCGGCACCGAAGATCTGGAACTCTCTCCCACCGGACGTCCGCAGAATCCTATCCATGGCTGCCTTCAAACATGAAGTAAAAATAATCCTAATGAACAAGTTCTTGCCTTAATTGGTCATGGCTTGTCTGCTTTCTCAATGACCCTCTGACTACATTATTTTGGGTCTATCAATGGTAAAGCTCAGGGTTGTCTGTTATACCCTTTTAAGTACTGTTTGCTTTCATCTTGGTACTTTATGGTATTTGCTAAATAAGTTATTCTCTTTTACCCCCTTTGCCATTTCCCTGTACTATGTTCTTCCCGTTCCGAAATGTGAAGCGCTCTGATATCCTTCGGGGTCATGTTCGCGCTATACAAAACTTTATAAATAAATAAATAAATCTCTCTATCCTGCAGTTGAATGGCACAAGCTTCCCAAAGCTTTTCTTGGCCTCATAACCCCAAAGGACTGCCTGACATTTCTGGCCTAAGGATACTCCCAAGGGGTGCGCTACTGACATTCTCTGAAAAACCTCAATAACCATGCATATTTATGTACCAAACATGGCAAATCCTTACACCCGCAAAGCATCATATCGCACTTGTCAGCTTTGAGGTGGTAGAAGTGTTTTTATTCAAGGGAAATATTAATCTGTGCTTCCTCTCCCATCTGAGGACTATGAAGCTGCTGTTCCTCTCTCACATGTCCCTTCAAAGAGGCAAGTAACACACTCACTCAATCACTCAGCAAACATGTATGCTCTGGCACTTTTATATTGTTGTTTACCTTCCAAACATTCCCCCCTCACCACAAATACAGGACACCCGTTCCTCATTACTCATTCACTCAGTCATCTCAGTCCTCCACTCCGTAGGCCCTGCAAGACCAACATGAATAAGAAGTATGTCAGCAAGCAGAAGAAAAGCCTCGGTGTGCTCTTCTGTTCATACTGCTGCCCTCTAGTAACACTACACAGCAATTGCAGCATAATAATGGGACTGAGAAGAGGGCTGTCCTATGCAAATAATGTCCTGCCATGCTTGCTTTCTTCTGAGACCGTCGCCTGCTTGAGCTGTGATACCGCCTCCAACATATGATCTTCAGCCAAATTCAAAAGCAGCCTATTTTAGACTAACGATTTTGCCACTCAAAGGCTGCATATGGGGACATCATTCTCATTTAGCAGGGTCCCAAATTGCCTGCAGTCATCCTCTATACAGAAGCTGGGTACTTGTGGGCATTCAGGGGCGTTTAAAGCCCCAGTGCCAGCCCAGCCCAGCCACCCCCTACCCCGACACCGTGCCATAACGTGCCTTAATGCTCCATCCCCTCACCTGCTGTAGCAGGCATTATGCAGACCTGCTGAAGCAAAGGCCTGGTTCTGCTGTTTTCTGCCTCTTGAAGAAAACAACCTTTTTAGCTTATTATTGCACTTAATAAAGGGAGTTTCACTTGCCTCAAACTTTACCCATCATTTCATTAGCCAGAGCTCATACTTCACCTTTATTCACAGCCAACCTCACAGGCACAAATCTCCTGATTTCAGAGATCGGCTCACACCAAAATGAAAAATCACCACCATCCAACCTAATTTACTATCAGTGTAGCACCTTCCTCACATTCTTGGGCTCAGTTATAAGCCCCGAGGCCACATCTGCGCTCTACAATACACCGTATTTCAAGGACAAAGAATGAATACATTGATAAAGGAAGATAAGGCTTTGTCTCTATATTGCACCTACTTGAGAAAAAGAGGGGTTGGTGGAAGGTCATGAGGGAAAAGATTTGTCATTTTGGGGAGCACATGCCAAAAAGAGGGGCCACTTTTCTCCTCTGTTTTTCCAAGTGGAAATAAACTTAGCAAATGAAAATAAAAGCATCCTATGAACATTTACCACATTGGGATACTTTGAAAGCATTGGCAGGATTCGAGCCCTTGTCCGTTGCGAGCCTGTGCCACCAGAGGCACAAGACCTACCATTGAGATATAGCTCCTTGGTGGTTTAGACCCTTGCAGTAGTAACTATAAGCAACATACAGGCCCTGGTGTCATTGCCTGTGGATTCCATTACACATTGAAGAAAATGGCCCACATAGGGTCACTCATGACCACCTCTCAGCCTTCCATACCACATGAAGAGTCGGACAGACAGTAGAGAATACAAACCAATATCTATTTATTCTGGTACACTCAGAGTGGAGCCAAGTCTGCCCAGTCGCTTAGGAGTGCTGCAGAGTGACTGACATCAGCAAGCATAACGATACATTATGTACACTTCGAAACCAACAAAGGCATGCCCACCATGGAATTTTCCTAGCAGATGCAGCTGGACAGTAAATTACAAAGGAGTAAGTTTTGATTCTGAGGCCGGGCACACATTATCTACATTTCAAGGTTCCTCTGCCTGTGCCCACCACTAGACTAGTGGGAGAAGGCCTATATCTAAAAGGAAAGGTATGCACTAATAAGAACAGTGCATTCATTAGTGTAGCAGATCTCAGTTTTGGAGAAACATAACTTAGAAGAAGCCGTTTATCGGAAATAGCAAAGGATTCGTTTCGATAATGATTTAAAATGGCGCCCATACACAAAATGGTGCAGCAAATGCTAACTTACGTAAAACAATACGAAACATATTTTTTATATTCTAGCAGACCCTCCTTTTAGCATGAGCTAAACATTTTGTATAATAGCAAAATAAATATAGGTCAATAAATCATTAGTGAACTGCTTTAAGAGCACTCCATGTCTTCAGCATCAGGAAGGGAAACAGTAAGGATGGGAGAAGTCTCAAAAATGCCCTCATCTATTTGCATGAGGTCTTCTACTTCTTTCTGAATCATAATTGTTGCAATAGTATCATGAATCAATATTTTCTTAGGAGCGAGAAGGGTGGTGCAATAAGAGCAACAAAAGGGGAGACACTGGACTAAGACACAGCAAGAGATCAAAATCACAATGAAATAAATCACCTTTTCAAGGATCCAACTCCAACTACCAAAAAGTGACCAACTCCAGTTCCCACTTTCTAGAATGTCTAAAATGTGTTGGGTAATGTTCTTTTCCATAATGGTGATCCCAACTACACACTGATCTCCTACTACTGCGCACACACCACCGCTCTTAGCTAGGATGAAATCGACTGCATATCTATTCTGCTCAGAATATATTCGCATACTTTCCATTTGGGTGGTGATGTCACGCAAAGCTGCTACCATAGAGTTAGACAGTATTTGCAGCTTACATCCAAAATATTCTCTAGCTCTTTCACCCCTGGCCATAGCAGTACCACCAAAGGTAATAATGGAGGAGAGAATATACCCAAAGGTGATACCATTACTTTAATTATTGACTTCAAGGTCTGTCACTCCTTCGCAGAATTCCTTTGTCAGCGTTCTTTTAACCCATCTTACCTTAGGCTTTGCATATTTACAAGGCACACCTAAAGGCAACACCATCCCAAGGGCCACATCATTTGTACCATTATGCATATTAGAATAAGTCCCATTAGATAAGAAGAAAAAACCTGGGTGTGCATAAATAAGCCTATCATAATCTACAGCAGAATATCTGGAATTCCACCCAACTGTACTAGGGTCCTTTGGATCTACCATAGAGTATGTGCCCCTATGCAGAACTATCCCTGAGCAGTTGACATACAGAATGAGGTCAGTAAAATTAACAATTGGACAACATGCAGGGTAATAACCAGCTTCTCGGGATCTGTCAACTCCTTCTAATGCCAACCCACCAGTATTACATTCTGTTTTTCCATATGGAAATTGTCACAATAAGTGTTGTTGTTACACCCTGGATAACCTATGCCTCGTGGCTTTCTATTATATAGATAAGGGCCTGGATAACCAAACCCAAATACTCCTTGCACTTCTTCGAAACCAGGGGGTTGAGTGTAAGTGTAATTAACAATTGACAATGGATATGCTGTCCATATGCTAGTAACAGACTCAGTAGGGTAGCAAGCAGTACCTTCTCCAAAAAACCTTTTGTGAGTGTATAGAAATACATTACTCGGGGCTGTCCTTTTTGTACAGACTTGAGAAGCAACCTTATTCTTAGTACCTGACGGTGCATCCTGATCACGTTCCAAAACCTAGGACACCCCACCCAGAATCAATAGCAGCAAAATCACGAAAACAGCACATAATATCTTTTTCTTTGTGGATCAAAATATATGTGTGTGAACAGGGGAAATCACTGGCTGCTCTTCGTCAGCAACCATTCTGCCAAAGGGATGCATAGCAAATGATGAAACAAGGGGGCAAAATGGAAGCAAGAGGAATATACAAGTTCCCAGTGTCCATCAGAGCCTCACTGGTACAGGCTCCGATTGTCCATCAAAAACGTTGGCGCTCTTGAGCACCGGCGGTGGAGCTTGCTCTGTCCTAAGCTCGTGTTCCCTCGTCGAACAGGATAATATACCCCCTAAGGGTATACTTTTGATCTATCCTGTCCCATGTTCAAACAGTGCACAAGTCTCACATCACCCTAAACTAACTCTGTCGGTACTATAGCAAAGTACACCCTGACCTACACAGTCCATTCCTAACTACTCTTTCTTCTCCTTGAGTGCACTGTCCCTCAGCCGAGGGCGCAAATTGTACCTAATGACTCCAGGCACAGAAGGATCCACAAAAAGGGGTTCTTGGATAGCTCGTATTTCCAGAGGAACTGCTGCATTCAGCACTTCATCATTTTCCTCATCTGTTTTGGTCCAGGTCAGCCTGGCGTCGCTGAAGGTTACAAATTGAGGCACCGTCTCACACTCGGAGTCCCCTAAACCATCCTTCACCCATTTATCATAGGGCAAAAGTAGAGGTATCCTGCGACAGTGAGTCGCGTGCACCCAGTTCTTACGGCCGGTGACCTTGACTGCTGTGCATGTTGATAGGAGGACCTGCTCCTGTCCCTTCCAATGCGGCTCCAAACTCTTCTTCCGCTGAAAATTTCATATGAGGATGTAATCCCCAGGCTGAATGTTGTGTCCGGACCCCTCTTGTGTAGCTGACAGGGCTTCCCAGACCTGTTGGTGAATAGAACGCAAACTTTCAGTTAACTGAGCAAGATAGTCGATTAACAATGGATACTCAATATCAGAGAACCGCCGAGGGCGTGGGACGCCCCCGGGCATCCAAACACGACCTCGTACGGTGACAATCCTGTCCTAGAATGTGTTGTTGTTCTTGTCGACAAAAGAGCTAATGGTAAAGCATCTGGCCACTGTAACCCTGTCGTCTCCTGAAATTTTGCCAGTTTAAGTTTGAGTGCCATTGTACTTTTCAACCAAACCTGCTGACTGTGGATGATTTGCAGCATGGAACTTCTGCTTGATACTTACACCATCACAAATCAATTGAATCACTTTGGCATTAAACTGATTTCCGTTATCACTCCAGATCAAATGGGGCAAGCCGAAATGAGGAAAGAACTCCTTCAGGAGTACCTTTGCAGTCGTAATGGCTGTATTGTCTTTGGTAGGATAAGCCTCAACCCATTTACTAAATGCACAAACAACCACCAAGACATACTTCAAATTATTGCATCCGTCTAATTCTATATAATCCATTTGAAGGACCTCAAAAGGAAAAGTGAGTGGTGCAAAATCACCGGGTGGTGTAGGGGTACCTTTTCCAGGATTGTGCATCATACACACCATACAGTACTTCACTAAATGTGCAGCTGTCTTCGAAATGTTGTCATTCTGCCATACAGGATCTAACAACTTGCAAATGCCCTTAGCCCTAATCTGGGCTGGGCCATGGGCCATTGTGACTACAGGAAGAACATATGCATCTGGCAACATCCATCTCTGCTTCCCTGACTTATCAATCCAATATCCCTCATCGTTCAATTGTGCTGTACTTTCTTGCCATACCGCTAATTCCTCCATTGTGGCCTTGCTTTGTATCTCTTTCACATTCTCAAGTGTATCCTCAAACATGGTAACTTCAAGCACCCACCTAGCGGGACCTGTTACAAACATTCTTTTTATTTTAGTCCTGGCTGTTTCCTTAGCTGTCTGATACGCAAAAGCATTTCCCCTACCTAAATCATCAGTGACTTTCCGGTGGGCACTACACTTCACTATAGCCAATTTCTTAGGGAGTGTCAAAGCAGACAAAAGCCTCAATATAAGGTGCCCATGCTGAATTTTGGATCCATGCGAAGTAAGAAACCCTCTCTCAGCCCAGAGTCACCCAAAGTTATGCGCAACTCCAAAGGCGTACTGGCTGTCAGTATAAATATTGACAACCAGTCCCTCACTCAATTCGCAAGCTCGTATTAAGGCAACAAGCTCAGCAGCTTGGGCCGACTGATAAGGGACTCGTGATGTCTCAACTACGGTACGCTGCGTGGTAATAGCATACGCAGCAGTTGTAGTGCCATCTGGTAGTTTGAAACAAGAGGCATTGACATATAGTTCCCTTGTGGGTCAGATAAGGGAACATCAGTCAAGTGTGATGGATGAGGGCGGAGCAGAGGTGAGTTGGAAGTAGGCTTGCCTGGTAAGTAAAATGTGCGTGTTTGTATGTCATGCTTGGTAAATGGTGATTGCAGAGTGGTTGGTAAGTAACATGGATCTCGTGAGAGCAAGGGGTAGGATCAGTGCCAGGTGAAAGAAGGGGTACAGGTGTTGAGTGAGTTGGAGTGTAGAGCAGATATGGGAGGACCTGTGGGTGGGGTGAGGGGGGTAGGTATAGGGGGAGAGCAAGGGTAGGTCGGTGGGATAACAGGGATGAAGTAGGGGATTGGAGGAGGAGCCTGGGAAAGAGAGAAGGTGTCAGAGTGGGCACTCATGCAGTGGTTCCCTAGCCCAGAGATGGGGTGATTACATAGGGTGGGGAACCCCAATTTATTTTTTACTAAATACCCGATACACTATCTGATTTGGGGGGTCACAGTCGAATTTGGGGCAGCATTATTAAAAGGTGTTTGGGGGTGCATTATGAAGGGTGATAGGGCACAGATTGACATGCCTTTTGGGTAATTTTGGGGTGGCTAACCATAGTTTTTAGTGCTCCCCTCCTCCATTATGGGGTGTACCCCAAAAGGATAGGGCAAAAAGGGGGGCTAGGGGGAAAACAGATTTGTGACAGTTTATATCACCAACCACAAGGGGGCACCATACATTCCTACTGCGATTATGGTATTGAAAGGTACAACAAGGAACATGTGGTGGTATTTTTGCCTGCGGGGCTCCCCAAGATTTTACTGCCTCCCCTCCCCTCCGTGCGGCATGGTATAGGGACGCTTGGGAAATTTCTATTGAAAACAGACAGTATAAGGATTCTCGCTATGAAATCTGAGAGCACTAACATTTGCTAAATAGAGGGGGACAGTGGAGCAGGCTAATGAGGCAGGGAAAGGGTACCTGTGGCAATTGGTTAGAAGGGTCATAGAGAATAATCATGGCATGCAAATAGGCAGCAGTGCATGGATTGGCAGTGTCTGTAGAGTTTGGTGTGCTCTTCAATGTATTTGTCCTCCTTACGTTGGATATGATCCACAGAGGGAAGGCCAGGCCTTGCTGTTAGGCAGAACATGTATTCATGATTTGAAGAAGTGTAGTCTGGGTGTGCTGAGAGGGGCTGTACAGAGCGGTAAGTGCCTGTATACCCGAGCAATGTGCATCCAACCATTCACTTGAGACTGAACAATGACAGAAGCAGCTGGGTTACTGACGGAATGTAAATGGAGGGCACATAGGAAGGGTGTTTGTCTTCACTCAAAGGATTGAAACGTGGTTGGTGCACTAGCAAAGCTGAGGTGCCAGGGGAGAACATTTGAGGGGTAATGAGATGGTGGTATCCAGAGGTCAAAAAAGGTGTCAGAGGCACAGAGGTATAAGGATGCTTGTCCCACAATGAGAGGTGATCAAAAGTGCCTGCTAATGATTTCTGTCCAACCATGACCAAATGTTGTGCAGCCTGGCTATCTCTGTAACTTTTCACAAGACTTCAAGCAGGTGGTTCAAGCACTTGTCCTGTCGAGGCTATATTATGGTAGCGCTACGCTCTCTGGCCTCCTCAAATACACCTTGGCCCCTCTCAGGGCCTCTTTGAATGCCACTGCCAGATTGATTACGGGCACAAAGAGAAATGCTCACATATCCCCAGCCCTAAGATCTCTAAACTGGTTACCCTACGAAGCAAGAATACAGCTAAAGATTGCCTGTATAACGCACAAAGCCCTCCATTTCAAAACCCCTGTGTACCTGGCTCAAAAGCTAGAACTATCTGGAGGGGGTAGACCATCAAGAAGTGCAAATTCTCTCCTATTGAAACCGAAGACCTTTCGCAAAAAGAAAATGAGGTCCAGAGCTTTCTCTGGTTCGGCACCGAAGATCTGGAACTCTCTCCTACTGGACGTCCGCAGAATCCCATCCACTGCTGCCTTCAAACATGAAGTAAAAATAATCCAAATGAACAAGTTCTTGCCTTAATTGGTCATTGCTCGTCTGCTTTCTCAATGACCCTCTGACTACATCCTTTTGGGTCTATCAACGGTAACGCTCAGGGTTGTCTGTTATACCCTTGGTACTTTATGGTATTAGCGAAATAAGTTATTCTCTGTTACCCCTTTGCCATTTCCCTGTACTATGTTCTTCCAGTTCTGAAATGTGAAGCGCTCTGATACCCTTCGGGGTCATGTTCGCGCCATACAAAACTTTATAAATAAATAAATAAATCTCTCTATCCTGCAGGTGAATGGTGCAAGCTTCCCAAAGTTTTTCTTGGCCTCATAACCCCAAAGAAGTGCCTGACATTTCTGGCCTAAGGATACTCCCAAAGGGTGCTCTACTGACACTCTCTGAAAAACCTCAATAACCATGCCTATTTATGCACCAAGCATGGCAAATCTTTACACCGGCAAAGCAGCATATCGCACTTGCCAGCTTTGAGGTGGTGTAAGTGCTTTTATTTGAGGGAAATATTCATCTGTGCTTCCTCTCCCATCTGAGGACTATGAAGCTGCTGTTCCTCTCTTACATGTCCCTTCAAAGAGACAAGTAACACACTCACTCAATCACTCAGCAAGCATGGATGCTCTGGCACTTTCATCTTGCTGTTTACCTTCCAAACATTCCCCCCTCACAGCAAATACAGGCCAGCCATTGCTCATTACTCATTCACTCAGTCATCTCAGTCCCCCACTCCTTAGGCCCTGCAGGACCAACATGAATAAGAAGTATGTCAGCAAGCAACAAGCAAAAGAAAAACCTCGGTGTGCTCTTATGTTCATACTGCTGCCCTCTAGTAACACTACACAGCAATTGCAGAATAATAATGGGACTGAGAAGAGGGCTGTCCTTTGCAAATAATGTCCTCCCATGCTTGCTTTCTTCTGAGACCTTTGCCGGCTTGCGCTGTGATACCGCCTCCAACATATGGTCTTTAGCCGAATTCAAAAGCAGCCTATCTTAGGCTAACGATTTTGCCACTCAAAGGCCGCACATGAGGACATCACCCTCATTTAGCAGGGTCCCAAATTGCCTGCAGTCATCCTCAATACAGAAGCTGGGCGTTCGTGGGCGTTCGGATGTGTTTAAAGCCCCAGTGCCAGGGCCTCCCAGCCCAGCCCAGCCCAGCACCTTGCTGTGCTGCCCTCTACCGTGCTGTATCGCTCCATTCCTTCAGCTGCTGCAGCAGGCATAATGCAGACCTGCTGAAGCAAAGGCCTGACTCTGCTCTTTTATGCCTCTTGAAGAAAACAACCTTTCTAGCTTCTTATTGCACCTAATAAAGGGAGTTTCACTTGCCTCAAACTTTACCCATCATTTCATTAGCCAGAGCTCATACTTCACCTTTATTCATAGCCAACCTCACAGGCACCAAACCCCTGATTTCAGAGATTGGCTCACAGCAAAATGAAAAATCACCACCGTCCAACCAAATTTACTATCAGTTTAGCACCTTCCTCTCATTTTTGTGCTCAGTTATAAGCCCCGAGGCCACATTTGTATGCTACAATACACCGAATTTCAAGGACAAAGAATGAATACATTGATAAAGGAAGATAAGGCTTTGTCTCTATTGCACCTACTTGAGAAAAAGGGGGGCTGGTGGAAGGTCATGAGGGAAAAGATTTGTCATTTTGGGGTGCGCGTGCCAAAAAGAGTGGCCATTTTTCCAAGTGAAAATTATATTAGCAAATGAAAATAAAAGCACTGTTGGATATTTTACCACCTTAAGATGCTTTGACATCATTGGCAGGATTTGAATCCTTGTCCTGTGAGAGCGTGAATCGCTGGGGAGACCTCCTCATGGTGTTGGGCCACTCGAACTCGGTGCAGAGTCGGGCAAAACTGAGGAGCCGCCTGGGTCTGGGTTCTGTGTTGGAGTCTTTGGTTGAGCAAATCCGGTGCTCACGTGAGACATAGTTTTTTAGATGAAGGCAGGGTAAGTCCTCTGGTTTCTGGATGACTGCTGGCTGCTGGACATACCGGGGTTTCGCTCCGAGCAGGTCAGAGTCAGGACAGGCTGGTAGGGCTGTGGCTAAAGCAGTTGGAGTCCTCTTCTTCCTGGGTCAGCACGGCTCTTCGGTCCTTCTTCTTTCTTCCCCGAATTTTAGGAGGCAAGGTTCATGGTCGCCCCTAAATACTAACGTTAGAGGTGTTACAAGGGTGTGCAGTTCAGGATCAATAGGTCCATTCCTTCGGGTGAGTACACCCGCTATTATGCCACCCTCTAGTGGAAGGGGGATGAGCCTCTCTCTAATTGGCTGTGTCCCCTCATCTTCAAGACGGAGGGGACTAAGATGTATGCTTCATCTCGCCTCCCCACCTGAGGGATGGGGTTGGCAAAGGTCGACACACCTCTCTACTTCACTTGGTTTTTCCACTGATTCTCTCTCCCAAAGTGGGGGCCAGAATCGGTGGGCGCCAGTTGCTGGGGGCAGCAAAACACAGGTTCAACTCACAAAGGAGGCAGGCCTTTGAAGCTTCCCCTTCATGGACCCAGCCCATCCTGGGGGAGGAGGAATGACACCTCTGCCCAGGATGGGCTTTCTTTTTGGACCCAGAGAACGGAGGCCCTCTACCCAGAAGTCCCAAAACCTGTCTGGTGGTAGCAAATGGCGGGTAGCCATTCAGGAACCACACCAGGGCTGGTCGTTTTTCAGGGGGCTTCTCTAAGATGCCTTCTGAGTGCATTTTACATTAAATCCCACACTAGCATCAGTGTGGGTTTAATGTGCTGAGACGTTTGCTACCAAACTTCCCTGGTTTCAGTAAAGCCATTATGAAGCTGTGGAGTTCATAGTGACCAGATCCCAGACCATATACGTTTTATGGCTTTACTGCACTTACAATGTCTAAGAATGGACTTAGACACTGTAGGGGTACAGTGCTCCTGCAACTGCACCCTCACCTGTGGTCTAGTGTACCCTGCTAGAGGGGTGACTTACCTAGGTCACAGGCAGTGGGTTGCAGGCATGGCACACAGGGCTGTGTGCCATGTCAACTCTTCACTTTTCTCTGCACCAAAACACGCTGCCTGCCATGGCAATGTGTGGGTGTTAAGGTGCGGGCCTCTAAGGGTGGCACAATAGGTGCTGCAGCACTTAGAGGTCTTCCCCGGTCACAGTGCCCGTGCCCTTGGTATCTATGGTACCTTGCACAAGGGGCTTACCTGTGGCCAGAGATGTGCCAATTGTGGGGACAAAGGTACAGTTTTAGGAAAGAACACAAGCCCTGGGAACCTTATTGGCAGGGACCCAGGGCACATCAAATCAAAGTGCATCAAATGTCAGGCAAAAAGTGAGCGGTAACCATGTAAAAAAAGGGGCACTTTCCTACAATACCCACTTCATGCTATTCCTAGGCGCTATGTTAGCACTAGCAGATCTAGCAACGGTGGGGCGCCTTCACATACCTGTTTTCAGAACAATCAGTATATATTGATCTGTCTTGGTAGCATGCCTCCTATCTTGCTCAAAAGCTGTGGATAAGTACAAAGCCTGTGAGTTGCCTTTGTAGGCACTCAACACACAGCAACCTTCAATTTGAGTGCTCAAGTCGTGCCCCTTTTGTCCCATGTCCCTGGTGCAAAGCTCCTCTCTAACCAATGGCCACACACATCAGGTTTTATAGGGTGTGGTCAGAGGACCTGTTGAACATTGTTAACATAAACACTAAACAGAGTTTAGCCAGCGAACTTGTTGAACAGTGTTAAAATAAACATTAAACAAAGCTGAGCCTGAGAGCTTCTCAAACAGTGTTAGAATAAACATTAACCATATCTGAGCCCTAGGGCTTGTTGAACATTTATTAGAATAAGCAATAAACATTCAGCTGCAAAGAGTTCTTGCAGTCATTTCCTTTCCAGAACCTCTCTGTATTAGCAGCACCTAATAATTGTATATTCAAATAGATCTGTTTAACTATCAGGAATGTAATTGTCTAAGCTCAACTATCTAAATTTCATGTCACATTTGCAGAACAGATGACCCTACTAGGAATTTGCATTTGGTAAAACTCACCTATCACAATTCATATTGAAATGAAGGATCTTAGCAAAAGAAAAACACAATTTCTGATGGATACATCTGCCTGTGGATTCCTCACCTTTTGAATTATCCCAGTGCACAGCATTCCACAGAAACTTTTATCCTTAGCTCTCCCATGTCGACGAGGACGTCACAATGGAACGGCTCTGCACACGACTCCGTGTAACTTCATTGGAGCCATAAGAAGACCTCGTCGGCGTGCTGACGTCAGTTCCCTTTTTTCCGCGCCGTCAATGCAGAATGGTTTTTGAGGCTCTCCATTTCTGGGAGATTTCTTCCATACTGTTGCTGCGACTTTGTAGCCTCTGAAGATGTCTCTTCCTAGGAAGTCGGGATTCAAGTGGTGCAGGGAATGCAGAGGTCAGATGTCCATCACTGACCTGCATGAAGATTGTTTATGGTGCTTGTCTTTGGATCACAACATCGGGACATGTTCATCATGCAAACAGATGAATCCGAAGGCCCTGAAAGAGAGGGAGGCCAAGTTATTCATGGCCAAAGCCAAGCAGCAGAAGAGGGGTCGTAGAAGGTCTCAGGCCTGTTTGAAGTCACCAACGCCTCACCCTTCAAGGTCGTCCAAGAAGCACAAGAAGAAGTTGCGCCATAGTTCTTGGCGTCGCTCCTTGAAGGATGAGTCTCTGAAGTCAGTGTCCCCGAGTCCTAGAAGACGCCGTGGAGATGAGGTATCTCCAACACCCTCTCCAGGGGTGTCTCCAGCTCCATCTCCAGCACCAAGGGCTGTTACTCCTCCGACTCCGAGATCTGCTGTTCTTCCAATGGTACCAAGGTCTCCGCCTCCAGCGCCGTCGCCGAGAACTCCGACTCCACAGCCAGAGCCAGATTTAGTGCCTCCACGTACGGCTCCAGAGCCCTTTAATCCGGATCCGACGTATCCAACGTTCCCGACAACAGTCTCGGATCTGACTCCCTTCTTGAATGCTATGTTTATCATTTTTCAAAAGGCTGCAACTCCATGTGGTGCACCTGCGGGCCCCATGAGTCCAGTGGCTTCTTCTCTGGGAGGTTTTCCTCCTCATTTTCTGCAGGCACCTTTCATGCCTTTTATGCCTATGACGCTGGTGAATTGGCCTCCACCGGCGCATAGACTGCTGACGCTGTTGCCTTTTCAAGGGAGACATGGCCTTTATATGGATCATTCGGCGCTGGTTTGTCCTCAACTGGCTCCATTACCTGGGCCCTTCAATGTTCCTGCAAAGCTGGTTCCGAAGTCACCGCCGCTGACGCCGATATCGAGAATAAGATCTCGTAGTGAAGCGCAGAGGCTTGTGGAAGAGGCAGAATACCAGGAGGAATATGAGGAGGCTGAAGAAGGAGAAATTGTGTATCTTCACCCTGATTTTGAAGGCCTGTAAGAGGCAAGTGGTTTGGATCCCTCCCCTGAGCGGGAATTGGTGTCTCCTAAGGGTTTAGCACCTCCTAAGGCGACTTCCTACCATGCTGTAATTCGCAAGGCTGCAGATTTATTGGAGTGGCTGCTACCCTCTGCTGAACTGAAATCTAACACCCTCACTGAGGTTCTCCATTCTTCAACATCTGCGTCTGAGCCGTTTCAATGAGGCTTTAATGGAGCCTATTTTAGAAATCTGGCAGAAGCAAATATCCTCTGCTGCAGTCTCAAGAACAGTGGCTAGGAGATACAAAGTGGCTCCTGGGGATCAGGCGTTTTGCCACACATCCTTCTCTTGCTGTACAGGATTCTTGCTCTTCCAAATTGTCAGCAGGGTCTTTCCCATCCATGCCTGCTGATAGAGAATCTAAAAGGATGGAGCAGTTGGCCAAGAAGGTCTTGTTAGGCAGTATGGCCTTGAAGTCTACAAATTCCACTTGTCTTTTAGGAGGCTACATTTACACTCTCATGGATTCAGCGAAAGAGGTCGTCCTAAAGTTGCCTACGGAGATACAGGGGCATTTTTCTGAACTTTTAACGGACGCTCAGACGCCTTCTCATCACGTGATCAAATCTGAGCTGGACACTGCAGACTCTGTAGCAAGGGCAATGGGGTCTTCGGTGGCGACAAGAAGGCATGCCTGGTTAAGGGGATCAGGTTTTTTGCCAGATGTTCAGGCTACATTGTTGGACTTGCCCTTTGATGGGTCTCGCTTGTTTGGAGCCAAGGCAGACTCTGTGCTGCAACGTTTTAAGGACAGCAAGGCAACTGCAAGGTCCTTAGGACTTCAGTCCCAATCCAGTTCTGCAGGCTTCGAGGCTTTTCTAAGAACCGGTCTTTTTGTGGGAGACAACAAAAGCAGCAGCAGTAGACAAATCCTCTTTACAAATCTTACAGAGGAAGAGACCGAGGTCACCAGCGCGGTTCTGCCCGGCAACAAGTCTCCTCCTTCTTCTCCCCCTCCTTTGCCTCTCCAACCGTTGTTGGTGGGAAGCAGCTCTAGCTCTGCCATCTTGGAGCATGCTTGTCCTGTGGGAGGATGGGTGGCCTATTTTCTACCTCATTGGAGATCTGTCACTACAGACCTCTGGGTTTAAACATCGTAGAAAATAGGTATGCCATCTCTTTCCAGTAGTTTCCCCCTCCTTTCCCTCCCCATCAAGGCCTTTACTCTGAAGAGCATCTTCTTCAAGAGTTAGTTTTAGAGCAGGAAAGGGGTCAAGGGTGCTACTCCTGGTAATTCCTGATTCCCAAAAAGGAAGGTTCTTTTATGGCCGATTTTCGACCTCAGGATTTTGAATTTTTACCTCAAACAGGAGAAGTTCAAAATGTTTACCCTGGCACAGGTTTTTCTCGCATTTCAAGTCGCATCAGAAGTATCTCTGTTTTATTGTGGGGACTCAGCATTATCAGTTTGCAGTCCCTCCATTTGGCCTTACTTCCCCCCTCAAGTTTTCACAAAGGTGATGGCAGTGGTGGCAACACATCTCAGAAGATCAGGAAATCCTGTGTTTCCCTATCTGGACGCCTGGCTGCTCAAAGCAAAGTCATCAGAGATAGTGTTGCATCATTTGCAGGTAACAACACAGCTGTTGTTCAGCTTGGGATTTTCGAAAAATGTACCCAAATCTCACCTGGTGCCCTCTCAGCACAACCTGTTCATAGGGGCAGTACTAGACACTACAATGAGTTGTGCCTTCCCACCTCCACAGAGAATTCAGGACATCCAGTCTATGATTCCACAGTTTCAGAATGGAGCGTCAGTTCCAGTCCTGAAGGCCTTGCGCCTGCTAGGTCTGTTTGCTTCCTGCATTCTGTTGGTCAACCATGCACGCTGGCATATGAGGGGCCTGCAGTGGTGCCTCCGCAGTCAGTGGTTTCAACACAACGGAGATCACAAGGAATTGGTCAGAATCTCCAGGTACACTGCAGCGGATCTGCAATGGAGTGTTCCAGGCAACCTGTCTCAAGGGAAGCCGTTTCAGCCTCCTTCTCCGGTGGCCACAGTGATAACGGATGCCTCCACATTAATGTGGGGTTCTCATCTGGGGGATCTGGAGGTCAAAGGTATTTGGTCTCCAGAGGAAAGGTTGTGTCACATCAATCTTTTTGGAATTGCGTGCGATACATTTGGCTCTCAGGGCCTTCCTTCTTTCCTTTCGTGGTCAGTCGGTTCAGATCTTAAGTGAGTGAATTGCAGGCTCTTAGTTCCAAGCCTCCTTTTATATCTTTCCATGCGGATAAGATGGCTTGTAGGACCAGAGCTGCTTTCCTGCCTAAGATGATCACTCCAATCCACTTGGGGCAGTCTATTACCTTGCCTACTTTCTACCCTCCCCCTCATCCTTTTAAGGCGGAGGGGAGACTTCATCATTTGGACCCCAAGAGGGCAGTGAGCTTCTACTTGGATAGAACCAAAGACTTCAGGCTGGATGATCCACTCTTCATGGGATATATGGGCAAGATGAAGGCAAAGCTGTCCACAAAAGAACGCTATCCAGGTGGATAATCCTGTGCATCAGAATTTGCTACGCCATGGCCAAGAAAGAGCCTCCTGATGGTACTCATGCTCATTCAACCAGAGCTAAATCCTCTTCTTCAGCTTTGGCTGGTGGTTGACATCTGCAAAGTGGCGACTTAGGCCTCCCTCCACACTTTTGCAAAGCATTATTGCTTGAATTCGGAAGTGAGGAGGGACGGCCAATTTGCTCGTTCTGTGTTACAGGATTTTTTGGTATAGACAGGCAGGCACCCTCCTCCAAAGCCGGTGGGAGTGCTTGGGGATTCAATTAAAAAAGTGAGGAATCCACAGGCAGATGCATCCATCAGAAGAACAAGTTACTTACCTTTGGTAACGCTTTTTCTGGTGGATACAGTATCTGCCTGTGGATTCCACCACCTCCCCGTTGCCCATATGGGTATACCAAAAATTAATATATTGTATTATCTTTCATACATATGTTTTATGTGATTGCCTGATTAAATCATGAAGTTACTTGGATTTGGGAAATATCTATAGTGTGGTATTTCCTTATCTGGTTGTATATTGTATACTATGTATATTTGTGGAAATGTTGTTAGTTCGGCCGTTTTGCCTCGTAGGCATGGACAAAGTGGGTGGAACTGACGTCAGCATACCGACGAGGTCTTCTTATGGCTCTGAAGACATCACACGAAATCGCATTGGGATAATTCAAAAGGTGAAGAATCCACAGGCAGAGACGGTATCCACCAGAAAAAGAGTTACCGAAGGTAAATAACTTGTTCATTTACAACAATTAGGTGTTTATTGAAATAAGCTACTTATTAAATATCTTAATGTTGAGTATCTGTACCTCTCCAAATCATGAACACATTGTCTATGTAGAAAATCCATTCAAGGATGTTATATTTATAAGGGTTACTGTCAGGGTAGATGAAGTGTTACTCTCATGGGAGATTAACTTTTCTCCAAAGTCTGCCACACATAAATTAGCTATGCTGTTACCTGTTGGTTGTTATTGGTGCCACTGTCTACTTTACTTTGTCCAGCACTCCTAGTTAGATTTATTCTAAGCATCCCCCTGCCTTGCATCTAGTTCCATGGCACGTTCTCGTTTCTTTACTCATCTCCAATTGTTCATATAAGGCATTCACGCACCCTCCGGGAACCTTCGTTCACAGTATGATTTTCTTCGATGCCCAATACTGTCTTCCACATGTGCACTGCTTGGTGGGCTGTTGACATATCTCTGTATGTCTTCTTACAACTGCTTTGTACAGTATTGTGTACTCTGCAGACAACTGTCTATTTTCCTGAAGATAGTCTCACTTATCTATTACCTCGATTTATCCTCCACTTCTTGAACCGCACATATTCATGTGCCAACTTACCAACAACTCGAGCACACTCATGGACACTTTACAGACACTATACCATGCAAGAGTGAATTAGCACATGTAAGCATCATAGCACTGTGCATTGGATTATTGTTCTACTGATGAACATAAATGTGTATAAGCAGCAATTGAACCTCTCATGCTTTAAGTACTCACATAACATGATTGCCAATTGATTAAATGTTATGTTTATAACATGCATGTACTCCGAAACTGACTTATTCTTAAATGATGTTGGATGAAGTCTACATTAATTGCTAGAGTGAAGTCTGATGTTGCTTAGCCTACTTAAAGGGGAATTCAAATATTTGCTATAAATAAGTGTATAAGCAAATCCTTTGGGAGCCATGGTTTATTTTGTACATATATAGCCAAGTTCTCAAGGGGTTACAGGGTTGCCATTTTTTACTCGCTTGTCAGGGGAGTGACATTGGTTTTGACAAACAGACATAAGGCTTGATCTAGCGTCGCAGTGCATGCATATCCCACTGGGTTGCCTGTGAAAAAGCCCTCCTCAGCCATATCAAACAATCTGCAGAAAGCAACATCTGTATCAAGAAGGGAAAGTTACTTACCTGTAATTCTAATTCTTCTGTAAGGGAATCTCATAATTACTGAACTGACCTACCCATGCCTGGGATCAAGAGCACTTTTGCAAAATACGCACATAATATACTTTTCTTTTAGAAAAGCCAACTTTAAAAAAAAAAAACACATTTTTTGGATGCTTATTGCAGGCTATACTGCCAAAGTCAATTTATTTTCTTTAAAAAGAATAAACCAGTTTTAATTAAAAATGTTACTTGATTAAGAAAGGAGACTAGAAAAATTATTTTACAACCTTTTTTTAACACAAAAAGAAGGATAACAGGGCTAGATAGACTACAGACCAGAACAGTTGGCAATGTGATACTGCTCCTTTAAGGACACATATTCCACCAGTATCCCATTATTCCCAGTCAGTGGCACTTGCTTCAGTTCTTTTAGTGCAGAGTTCTTGGGAGCAGATTTGCAAACCTTTCACACAATGCAGCAACCAACATTGCAGTGCTGCATTGTGTGTAAGGGAGAGAACCGAATGGTGCTTTGTCTACAAAATATCAAGCTTAGAAATAGTTTAACACGTTTGCCATTTTGCATGTTTATCGCACAGTGCAGCACACATACAAAGTTGGAAAAGTTTGGAAGAATGAAAACATTTCTCCAAAGTTAACACCAGCCTCAGGCGTTTTTTTGTTTCGTTCAAAGCCCTTTCTACAAATGTTAGTAGAAAGGCTTTGCATAAAAAGAACATGGTTGGTTGCATGGGAATGCTCATGTACCACCCATGGTGTGTCCCCTGGAAGCAAAGCAACGAAACCAGCACTAGTGCTACTTTGCATTACTTTTGAGTTACTCTCCAGGTCAAATAAAGTTTTATGCTGGAAAATAAAACACTTTTGTGGTGCCAGCCTAACACAAACAGTTAATAAATCTGCCCCATGGATCCTGTTTGATGTGCAATCATGACTTTTTTTCAGAGAGTAGGAGGTAGAGTTGCTTACAATTTCAATGGAAATTTACCAGAAGGAGCACTAGGATCATAGGTAAGTAACCTTTCCTTCTTCTGATGATCTTCATTGATAATCAAACACTGTATAGAATAGCAAGCTGATCTCTCAAACCAGGAAATGGAAGAAAAAAGAAATAATATGCACTAACCAAATAAATTAATCGAAGAGGCTTGTCCCACTCCAGCATCTAACTTAGAATATCCATGTAGATAGTAGTGGTTTTGCAAGGTGTGAGCTGATGTCCGTGTAGCAGTTTTACACATTTCTGCTATGGGAATATTCCTTAACCCCTTAACTGCTGGGCCTTTTCTGCCATAGTGCTGAGCCCTTTTTTGGCTATTTGGGATAATTTTGAGCTTAGGCCTCGATAATCTTTGTCCTCTTAAGGAATCCACGCTAAATTTGCATCCTTTTTTTCCAACATCCTGGGGATTCTGTACATGCCAAGGGTTTGGGGATTCCCCTGGAGGGGACCGAGAATATAGGCAAACTATATATAGCAAAAGTTTTAGTTTTTTGGGAAAAATATGAAAAAAGTGCTCTGCATAGAAGTGTCTGGTTTTTTCTTCTAAAAATGGCATCAACGAATGGTTTGCCATGCTAAAGTCACCATCTTCCCACCTTTCAAGAACATGCAGAGCTGAACCAAAAAAACTACATTTTTACCACAGTTGTGGCATTTTTCGAAGAGGTAGCCCATTTTTCCTATTTTTTGTGCTTTCAACCTTCCAGTTTATGGTCGAAAACAGTGTGGTACCCATGGGTGATCCAGAAACACTATAGATTTCTGGAAAGTAGACAAAATTCTGAATTCAGCAAGGGGTCTGTAAGAAAGTAGGATCTGCTTTCATGGTTACCCCCACTTTTTGCTGGTGTCACTCTGTTTTCTGACTAGTCTGACTGGGATCCTGATAATCAGGACCCCAGTCACTGTGCTCTCTCCCTAAATTGGACTATGGTAAGTACTTTGGTACCTGCCTATTTGGCTACTGGTGAACCCTTCTAAGTCCCTAGTATATGGTACTAAGGTACACACGGCATAGGTGCACCAGGGGTCTCCCATGGGCTGCAGCATGTATTATGCCACCCATGAGAGACCACTCAAACTGTGACTACAGGCCTGCCATTGCAGCCTGTATGAGCTGTTGCTAGCACCACTCACCACAGATATACGTTTCCTTATATCTGAGGTCACTGCACTTAAAACCTATAAATCACCCCTCAGGTAGGCCTTTCAATCCTGAAGGCAGGGTGCTTGGTTCTAAGTGTGAGGGTGCCCTGCATGAGCAGGACACCCCCTACAAACCCAGGAGTCGATTCTCCAAGCTTTGTAAGTTCAGTCAGCCCTTTTATACATATAGTGGACATTAAGTCAATTACGAGATGTTTAACCATATATTGGCTGCACCGAAACCGGTCATGTTTGGTATCAAACATGGTGCAATCCTACCCCAACAACGATTCCAGTGTTGGATGTAGGATCCCATGTACTGGGGGCTCCACCTGGAGAGTCCCCCTGTATTCCCAGTACTAGCATTTCAGGGTCTTACAGCAAGCTAGTGCTGCTGCCAACTATAGACATGATTCTGCCCTCCTGCTGCTGAGCAAAGCTCGAGAAGGGGAAAATAGGACACTAGGTTTCCTGTCACAGGGAGGTGTGACAACCTCAAATCACAAAGGAGCCCACGGGTCCAGGAGGTGTCAGACCACGAATGTGATACGTTAAACTGTCCTCCAAGGGGGATTTCCCTTTTAAGGACGACTCCCCTCACACACCATAGGTGACATGCTTCATCATAGGGGTGCCTCCTCGCATTAGGAACCTAGTCCTAACGCGGGCTACGACCCCCTCTCTACGAGGGAGGCGCTCAGGGATATTTTCAATTGAAGCACAAGGGTTGTACTAAAAACCCTATGTGAGCTTGGTGTGGGGAGTAAGGAGGAAGTGCAGTGCTAACGTGAAAGTGAATTAAAACTACCTATAGGGTTAGCCGACAATGTTTTATTATAGCTACCCTATGGCAGGATTAAAACCAGCAATAAGCTGAACGATGGAGCTGTCAGGATTCAAGACAGCTGCTGTAATGGTAAAGCAGCACTTACCACATTGGGTCATTATAGTTACCGCATCTGTCTGGGGCTATTGTGCCAAAGGTACGGACGCTACCCCCACCTGACAGGAAGAACAGGGGTAGTCAGAAAGAGAACTAAAAACAGGATTAGAGTGTGCGACACAAAACGAGTGGACACTACAACTATGAAGGTCAGAATTGAGCTAATAGCTGTATATGAATAAATATATAAAGAGTTTATCATAAGCCAACGAAATAGTGCCTGGTCATGAGAACTCCTCATCTTAAAGCAGTAATGAGGTTCAGCGCAGGCACACCACAGTAGTCGACCAAGCTGACAATACCCCATATTGGGCCAGTCCCAACGGAAACTACCCAGCAATGCACTTAAACAAAAGGGGCTGCACTGGAGAACTGCCCAGCAATGCACTTAAACAACAGGGGCTGCACTGGAGAACTAGGCAGGAAGACTGCCTAGACACCAGCGGCTGGTTACCTTGTGCTATAAAGGACATCAACGGAAAAACATGCCGTGTGAAATGTGGGAACACATAGAACATTACATAGTTCTAGGGACCACGGGAGCAAGTCTATATTGACCTGTCGACAACTCAAGACAAAATATAGCGCGTGTCAAATAAAGGGGAGTACCAGAAACAAGTAACAAAAGGCTTAAAAATCACCCAATCGGTGAACAAGGGGTGCCGCTCAAGTTAGTGTCAAGCAGGCTGTAAAACCGGCAACATGCTCATGTGTGCGAAACAACGCATGTCAGATCCGGAGAGGAGCTGGCAGCGGATCGCGAACTGGCTCAAAAGACCTGAGCCGGAGCAAGGGAAGTGCCGTCAAGATAAATTAAAAATGAAAATACTGGACCGGCAAAAAGACCGGTGAAGCACGTGTGTGCACTGAAAACCATAAACGGGGATAATGGCCGTGAGAATGAGAGCCGGGGTGGGTGTATCAAGGATCCGGCAGACGAACTAATGGTCGGGCGTGCCTGGAAACTGCAAGAATGACTCACCTGAGAGGCAGTGCAGGGCCATTCTGAGCGTCAGTCCAAGCCGGCAGGAAACCGGAACCAAGGGAACACGCAGTATAAGACGGCAATTCCGGTCACGTGCGCCGAGCGCAAAGTCTGGTAGTTGTAGTCCCAACAGATCTGTGTGTGCGCAGATGCATGATAGCGCTGATGTGTGACAACCTCCCAGACAGGGCTTAGTGTATTGGGCTGGGGTAGGGGCACTTGCCAGCGCCACCAGACTGCTTTAAAGGACACATTTGGTGCCCTCCTTGCATACTCCAGTTGAAACCAGTTCAGGGAGCTGTTGGCTCCCACTCTGGCGTGAAACTGGACCAAGGACATGGGAGTATCCTCCCCTCTGTCCAGCCCCTCCTCTGGGAGGGACCACTGAATCATCCCAACCCTTTCCTTTAGGTCCTTAAGGGCTTACCTGTGGGTGGCTCTTCAGATTTGTTGTGGTACAAGATTCAGATCCAAAACCACTTCTACTTCTACCGTCTGGGCACTTTGGACTTCGCTTTGGGAACCGAGACTGCATCTGGAAGACTTCTGTTGCTCCTGGTCTCGTCGTCCTGCCAGTCTTCTGCGTCGTCTGTGCCTGTGCTCCATACAGGTTTTTCTCCAGGCCTGTGGGCATCAAAGACACCTGAAGGAATCTCCCTTGGAGTGAAGGAGTCACTCCCCTGCATCTGCAGGCACCACAACTAAGCCAACTGGTCTGCTGTTCCTGATGTCCTCCAGACTTTGCAAGGCCCAGCAACACAGGTGGTGGTTCTGCAAGTCCCTCGAGGCTTGCACTGTCTTCTCACTGAGTTTGAGGGCAGTATCCCTCATCAAAACCGCTGAAGCAGCACCCCTAAATACCGTGTCAACTTGCCGTTGCCAAGGCTTGTTGACCTCATCTCCAGAGATCTTTGGGCTCCAAGAAGCTCCAGTCTCCAGCATCTCTTTCTACCAAGATATTCATCCTCACTGCATCCTCTGCACCGTGGGCCTGCATCATTGGTGAGCTGCTTGAAGTCCTCTTGCGACTCCTGTGCCTTCGGCCTGTGGATCCTCTTGAGGGTCTTCTTTGGCTCCAGTGGGCTCCCCTGCTTGCTCGGGGCCTGCTCTGACTCTCCTGCACTTGGTGAGTCCCTTGGACCTTGCTGGTCCCGACACTGCACCTTCTTCATTTTCCACATCTGTTGCTGCTGCCAAGGCTTGTTGGTGCTCCTGCTGGACACCGACCCCCTGGTCCTCGACTTCCGATGTGGGACAGCTTGTGAACGGCTCCTGGTCTTCCACAGCATCGCCTGGTCCTCACAGCTGCAGCGACAAGGTCACCGCTAACTCTCCCGCATCTTCCGTCATCGGTGGTCATTGGTCTTCCGTGCCTCCTGGTCAACCCTGAGTAGCATAGACTCTGTCCCCTCTGCTTACTCCTCTTCAAGAATACACCCTTGGATTCCACTGGACTCTTTTACCTTCTTCGCCAGCAGCATCTTCACTGAAGTCCTCCACTGTGGTCTACGGCGGTTTCCGATGTCACTTCGCACTTATGCACCCGGCTTCCCTGGTCTAGGTATCCTGGTTCCAGGGGTATCCTTGGGTGGGGTGACTCTCCAACCTTCCATCTTCCATGGGGTTTCTTCAGGGTCCTCTGGGAAGGCTCCTTCTTCTGCAAAACTGCAACCGCGACTTCCCCATTTACATTGCTTTGAGCACACGGCTGTGTTTCCACTCTGCACCCGGCCTCCTGGGTACTTACCTTGGGTGGTTCCTTGGGTCCCCAGCTCTTATAAGTTTTCTGGGTCCAGTCTCGACTACGGTCACCAGTTCGAATTCCACTTTATTAGTATATGGTTTGGTCTCCCCCTGGAGACCATTGTATATTTGTCCTACATACCGGTTCTCCTTTTGAATCATTGTGTGTATTGTGTTTATATCTCCGGGTAGGAGATGTACCAATGTTTAGTGGGCGTGTATAATAAATATTAATATTTTTATAACTACACTGTGTGGTTCTTTTTCGATTAACCTACACTACAGGATTAGCACTGGTAAAACAAGCTGCTTAACACTCCTTCTGAACTAAGCCTGAAGGCTGCTCTCCACAACTACCACTTAGAGAGCTTTTTAAGGTTATCTAAGACCACTAAAATCACCATAAGGGTTGTCTGGATTAGTACAGGGTGCTTCATTTAAATAAGTGTGCACCATATACTAAGCCGGCCTCCTACATTGGTGTGCAGTGGTTGGGATTTGAAGCCTGCACTGTTTTACCAGCTAATCTAGGTGTGGATTAAAGGAAAAACCACCACTAACATTAGGCACACATAAAATATTTTTGTAGACAAGTAAGTTCTACTGAACTTTTAGATTGGTTTTCAAGAGTCTAGCACAACCCTTTCTCCATTCTCAGGAAGTTTAGTTTTCACTAGGGTAGGTAGGTGCAACACCACACTACACCTAGACACCATGTCTTGAGTTATGGAACCCAGTGGGTCCCAACCCTCTAGAAAAAGTGGTCTTAAGTCCTAGGAACTTAGAACCCTGTGTACCTCTAGAAAATTGAAGACAGGTAGTAACCCCACCACTAAGCACCTCTTAGAGCTGCTTATCCTAGATGACCTCCAGAATCCTGATAGGTCAGAGGAACAGGACAAAGTGGGTGGGGATGCTCCAGAAGATGGGTCAGGAGGGGGTGCCCCTAGTGACTTTAATTCCGAGCATGGCCAGGAGGAGTCTGATGACTCCACCCTGGTGAACTCTGATTCCCCAGGGAATAGTACAGATTGTACAAAGAGTGTCCCTAGAGGTAGGTCCACCTTTATTTCTCATGGAAGGGTGCAGAGAATGCAGGGGAGGAGTAGATCCTCCTCTGTCTATTCCAATGCTTCTGTTAGTTCCATAGGGACCTCCATCTCTAGCAAGAGGGAGGACTCTTTAGAAAGGGAATAACATCTTATCAAACTTGAGAGAGTTAGACTGAAGCTCAAGCAAGACCAGCTGGCCCTTGATAGAGAGACCTTGGAAGTCCAGAGGGCTAGGAAGAATTTGGGACTAGAGTCCCATGGTGGCAGCACTAGTGTACCTAGAGTCAGGGAATCCTCCTTTGATACCAGGAACCTGAGCAGGATAGTCCCTCCTTACCAGGAGGGGGGTGATATCCATAAATGGATCACTGCTTTAGAGAGGGATTGTAAAGTTCAGAAGGTCCCTCAAGGGCAGTGGGCAGCTATCCTGTGGCTCTCCTTTGCTAAAAAGGTAGAGACAGGCTCCTCACTGTTAGAGAAGAGAATGCTGACAATTACTCAGTTTTAAAGAGTGCCCTCATAGATGGGTTTGGCTTAACTACTGAACAGTACAGAGTTAAGTTAAGGGATACCCAGAAGGCCCACACTCAAGATTGGGTTGATTTCATAGACAATGCTATTAAGCCTCTGGAAGGCTGGCTTCATGGAAGCAAGGTAAAGGGCTATGAGGGATTGTACAATTTGTTAATGAGGGAGCACATCCTTAATGATTGTTAGAATCAACAACTGCACCAGTACCTGGTGGACTCTGATCTGACCTCTCCCCAAGAATTGGGAAAGAAGGCAGACACATGGGTCTGCACCAGGGTTAAGCAGAAAAACAGTGGTGGTGGAGGTGACCAGAAGAAGCAAGATTCTTCTAAGGCCCAAGAGAAAGGTGTGGAGAAAGGTAAAGATAACAAGCATTTGCAATGCAATAGGTCTCGCATTTGCGAGAGTTTGAGCTATTGGCATTGTAAATGACAATGTCTTTTATTTATGTGTTGCGGGTTTTCAAAATATATAAATAAAGGCATTGTCATTTACAATGCCAATAGCTCAAATTCGCAAATGTGAGACCTATTGCATTGCAAATGCTTCCCAAGATATGTTACCGGGATTGCGAGCAAGGAACACATAATCGTCCTAGAAAGGTCACACAGTCAAACATTTCAATTTTCAAAATTTTTATTCCACCAAAACAAAAAGCATTTCTTTTATTTACTTCTTCATGGGAATAAGTATGTTTGTATTTCTTAAATGTGTGCGTGACTGATGTTACTACCTTATTGCGCATAAATCGCGTTCTCTTGTAACAGCCGCCCTTCTCCCCAGGTCTAAAAACGGGTGCTCTGGGAACCTGTTCAACAAACCACAGCAAAGCTCTGCTTGAAGAATTGTAAGGAGAGGCCCCTTTTCTGCCATTCTCTGCAAACTGTGGGCAAAAGAACGAAAAGGATTTGACTGTTTGCTTACGAGATGTCAGACAAAGGATTGGATCATATAATGTTGAAAACAGCTATGGCGCTTCAGCGCTGGAGTGGACCCCGGTGCCTTAATCTGTTTTTGATGTCACAGTAGCGCTGAAACAACCGAAAGGATAAACCGGAGAGCACAAAAAGTGGAAGACAAAGAGGTGAGTAAGACGCTGCCCCCTGGTTCGCTCCAGCGACCCCCAGTCTGATCAAGGGACTTCTGTATGATTTTGAAATTGGCATGTATTCCCCCGACACTACTAGAGTGTTGAGGGTCTGAGGGGCACTGCCCACGATATCTATTGATTAAGCAATTGTGGTTGAACGCTTCTCAAGGACCTCATCTGCCCTGCTGAGCAGGACGCACTTTAGGAGGGAGGCCAAAAATACAAGCCCCAGAACGCCCTGACCAGCTTACGACGAGGCAGGGAGCCTCAGCAGTATGCCAGTCAGACACTTAAAGAACTCATCTGCCTCACAGGATGTGTCCGGGCACTTCCAATGTAGCGGACAGCACAAGTGCAACATAAACCATATTTTTTTTACTAATGTAGCGGACACAAGAGCGTGACATTAATACTAATGTAGCAAACACGAAAACATAACATTACAAAAGCGCGACATTAACAAAACAAGGATGAAAGCAACCAAAGGGAAGGGAAAGAGTAACACCAGAACGAAGGATAGGAGAAATGGCAGATGGGTGGATCATACATAGAAATCTAAACAAGCGCCAAAGAAAGCAGGAAACAATAAAAAAAGACAGAGGTGGCAGCAGCCACCTCTGGAAGGCAGGGACCGTGATGCCAGCCGTGCGTTTCAAAAGCAGGAGGGAGGAGGAGGCAGCTGTAGCCAAAACAGATCTCGGTCTTTAAATGCACAGCAAATGTGGCAAGATACAAGCAAGATTTATAGCCCTGTTTAAACAGAGCTCTGTAAACCACAAGCGCTGGTCTCCAGTGCTCCACCTTAAAGAAAGAAATAGTGCAACAAACTGAGTAACACAAGTAACTGGGGCAGTCCTTGAAAATGGGTGGAGCTTTTCAAGCCCATATCCTGAATACAGCATGTCTCACAGAAACAGCGCAAGCGCTGCCTAGGCGAAACCTAAAAAGTTTTGTTCGTCACACATCACAACCTGCTACTTTCAATCTTCAATACCAAAAAGACATTAATGCTATAAGATGGGTGGGCGGAATTTGCGTAGTCGCGTTCCGCAAAGTTCCGGGAAACTGTAAAAAATCTCCGAGAGCTACGCAGAATTCCGCAAGCACGCGGAATTGCTTGTTCCGCCCGTTCGCGATGCGTTTTTCCTGTTCGGGGACGCTGTTTGCGTGCTCAGGGGGAAATATCTTGCGAACTTGCCCATGCGGTCGCCAATTGGCGCGGCCATCTTGTTTCACTTGTCCCGCCCGCTCGCGATGCGTGTTTCCTGTTCGCGAACGCGGATGTCTGATGGCGCGTCCGAATGACGTGTTCGCGATCGCACACTCTCGCGGGATCGCGCGGCCGGCTACCAAAATCTCGTGGCGCACGCGAACGGATAGGAAAACTCATCGGCGAACGCAGGGATCCCAGTAAGTTGCTCCCGCGTGCGCGAACACGCATTTTGAAAGCGCAAACAAGGAAAAAATTCTGCTACGTCGCGAATCACGGAATTTTTGGCAATTCCGCGTTTTCCGCGGAACGCGGAATTGCCAAAATTCCACAAATTCCGCGAGTGGAGCGGAATTTACCGCCCAGGCCTAATAAGATGACAAAGATATGCCCTAAATCTCTCAGTGTTGCAGCAACAAATGATAGACGGAATGGTGAATGAATCAAACATTCACCCCCAGTCAAGAGATCTGGGGTAAAATCCATTGTTCATTTGGGCACTACGCCACCCTAGTGTGGACACAGCCATATGTAAATCAGACTTGACCCTGTTCCTCATGGGAACAGTCTAGCCCAAAACTCCCAAGCCGAGTCCTCCCAGGACCGGAAACAAACATCCTGGGACCTGTTTTGGCTAACACTACTCATCAGCCTGGCTAAACTGAATCCAGTGGCACAGCGAGCAAGGGACCCATGTCTGGACATACCCGTCCCATTTATGGCGAAAAGTGCTGTGGCAGAAAGTGAAGGACGGAATACTGAATGAGTCAAACATTCACCCACAGTCAAGAAATCTGGGGTAAAATCCATTGTTCTTTTGCTCGCTACGCCACCCCAGGGAGGAACCGGCTTGGGAGTTCGGGCTGGACTGTTCCCATGAGGAGCAGGGCCAACACTGGTTTGCATATGGCTGGCTCCAAACTGGGTTGGTGTAGTGAGCAAAACAACGATGGATTTAACCCAGGTCTCTTGACTGGGGGTGAATGTTTGATTCTTTCAGCATTCCATCCATCATTTGTTGCTGCAGCACTTTTCGCCCTAAGTATGATGTGTATACCCAGGCGTGGGTCCCTTGCTCGCTGTGCCACTGAATTTAAGCTAGCCTGGCTGGTGAGGGGGGTTACCCTGAAACCGGTCCCAGGATGTTTGTTTCCGGTCCAGGGAGGACCCGGCTTGGCAGTTCGGACTGGACTGTTCCCATGAGGAGCAGGGTCAAAACTGATTTGCACATGGCTGGGTCTAAACAGGGGTGGCGTAGTGAACACAATAACGATGGGTTTAACCCAGCTCGCTTGACTGGGGGTGAATGTTTGATTCTTTCAGAAGTCCGTTGGTCATTTGTTACCGCAGCACTATATCTCTCAGTGGTAAATTAACAAAATACACAAAAATCATGGAACTAAAGACATGCCCAGGCTACGGTGCACAACACAAGACGAGCAAAAGGATACATCTGTCTATTCTGTAAAGCATCCTCCCAGAACAAACAGTGGCTCGGCAATATCTTTGCCATCCATGGTAATACAGCATCAGTACTGTGGCTTCATGGGTTATGTAGGAGACACAGGGTGCAATGTCCATTCTTAGGTTATCTAGTTAGTGTACAGTGGTGGCACCTGTCAGTCTTTACAGATATTCTCATGCCTTCCAACAGGGGCATACTTGTGTTACTATTTAATTGAAACCAACTCATCAAGCACAGTGTAAAATGCAAGCGGCTTCCAAGACGACAGAGCATACACATAGTGGGTAAGTCCTCCTTGGTCACTGAGCAGGTATTCAGTTCCCCCACCTGCTTCATATAACAGATGTACAGCACATGGCACCAGCCGTGTCACACAGCTAGACTGTTTTGCTCAGTGCAGGTTACACACTGGTTGTACGCTCTCTACTATGGCAACAAGAGGATATTGATTACCTAACCTTACCGTGTTATTTAGGTGTTGTTCACACTCTTAAATTCCCATATATTATTCGTGACCGTATGTTGTCTATCCCTCCTAGGTCAAATAGACCCCAACTCTTTTTCCCCAGATCATGCAAAATCAATATAGTGACTGCTCTGCGCAATCAAACTAAGCAGGGAAAATGGGCAAATGAATTTAAAAGAAAAACAAACCTCACGTAAAGGTACACATGAAGTACAAACAAACTGAATTGGTAATTTCAGCAGACGTGCATGTTAAATATGGAAAATATATCACCCACAGGTAGGAACAGAAGGTTAACACATTCCCAACTGCTATTTCTAACTTATGTAGAGGTTGCGGAGGGCCTCCTCTCCTTGTGGCAGGAGGGTATTAGAGAGAGTGGCCAACCCAACTGCCAATTTTGCAAGTGCCGAATGAAGCTTGAGGTCTCTACGAATAAACTTAAGACCATCTCACCATTCAGCAGGTGTAATTCAGTCACTGAGCCCCAGCAAGTCATGCTGCTGGTTTACAATGCCAATCCCCTCGTCATGTTAGGTATAGTCCCCTACAGGGATATCAAGCAGGGCAGTGCGCTTGCCTTCTCACAGGCCGCACTGCAGGTGTACAGTATCGTCACTTCCTAAGGGACCAAGTACACGCTGCCTACACCTACATATGTAACATTATCTTACCTTCCTCCCGCTATACACACACATCAACTCACCCTTATTTTGAGTGGCTTGCCCTCTTTTCAATGGCAATCATTCATCTAAAAGCAACGTGCCTCCATAGACTTTTAAAGAGTCGCCCTCTTTTGCAAACAAACATCAGCCTCCCAAAAATGGTTGTCCTTTGTTCACATATTTGGGTCGCTCTCCTCGGTTTCAGACTTCACTCACATTTACGCGCCAACAGGTTGACAGATGTGCATATGGCTAAAGTCCGAAACTCCTTAATTTCTTTTCAGCTTATTCGACAATTAAGGCTCCACTGCCCTGTTACCTGGCAAGACCAGCAAGCCAACGTTGTACCAATTTATACGAGCATCACCGAAGACCTCGCCTTTACAATACGACAGGTATACTGAAGCTCCTGCAACTAATCCACACAAGATTCTCCTCATAACTAGCAGCGCATGCTTCAAAGACGGCAGCCGCCAGCTGTTGCTTCCCTGCACCCGGCTTTGCCCTGGGCGCTCGCTTCTCCTTTTCTCTTTAGCCCCTACTAACGACTTGACTACCGGGTCAAGCTTTCTACTATCTTTCGCTATGGCTGGCTGGGGCCTAAGACATAGTGCGCAGCCATCCCACCATGCCCCGCGCACCCTTTATCAACAACTGTTATTGTCCTTCAGTACAGCGAACATAACTATGGAGGACCGAAACGTGACTTCATTTGATCGATTCAAAAGACACACCAAAAGGCCTAGTGAGCACTATGCACAAAACGACAACACAAGCGGCTGCCATCTTGAAACTATGCAAGGATTGGGTTTTGCAGACGCTATTTAAGTACACTTAAACAACAGTATCGATAATAAAGAAATGAAACAGAAACATTATGATTGTTTAATAATATATATATTTCCACAGGGAGGACAGTTGCTTAAATTTAACTTCAAATGGAATTGTACTTATTCATATATTATATAGCCATGCAAGCTACGTTTGGGTTAGGCAATCTTTCCATTTAAAGCTTCAGGGTGAGTATTATTGCTTTCGCAGAATAAACAAGCATTTGCAATGCAATAGGACTCACATTTACGCGAGACCTATTGCATTGCAAACGGGAGTATGGGCGGGGGGCGACAAGGCACGGACATCGGGAGTGCGGGAGGGGGGGAGAAGGCACAGGCAGTAAGAGAACCTCATTAAAGAAAATAGTGCTCACAATCAAAATAACACATACCGTGCAACACTCGAAGTAAAGGGGCCAGTAACCTTGGAAGGATACAAATGACGACTTGGCTGTCATAAGGAGGGACTAACAAGCCTATAAACCAATCGTACAGCAGCATTTAGGAAGGACAAAGACACAAGCAAATGAAAAATATGGGCGGGGGAGTAGGCCGCGCTTCCCTCACGCACTGTACTACCAAAGATCTTCCAACAATGGAAAAAAGAAACCTTGGTGTTTCCTGTGCAAGGAAAAAGGCCATAGGCCAAGAGATGCTAATTGTTCTAAGGCCAACACCAAGGAAGCTACTACCACTGCCCCTAAGGCAACCGCTCCCCCTAGCACCAGTACAAGTGGTAGTACAGCTCCCAAGGGATTAGTTGGGTTAACCTTGGGTTCTGAAGTGGGTTCTGGCCTAGTCAGAACTCCCACTCAGGCTGTCCTTGTCTGTGACAGTGGCATGGACCTTGTCACTTTACTTGTACGTCCCGCTAACTTGGGAAAGTACAGGCAACAGCCTTTGATTAATGGAAAAGAAGCTATGGCTTACAGGGACGCAGGGACCAGTTTTACAATGGTGACAGAGAAACTTGTGTCCCCTGAACAAATCATACTTGGACAACTGTACCAAGTGACCAATGCCAGCAATGTCAGGACTGATAACTCCTTGGCAGTTGTTAATCTCAGTTGTGAAGGGGTAACTGGCCCTAAAAGAGTTGTAGTTTCTCCAGACCTACCTGTAGATTGTCTGTTGGGCAATGATTTGAAGTGGAGTTCAGGACACATGCAGAGATGATGGGAATATCTGCCAGTGTCTTTGCTGTTACCAGGGCTCAGGTCAAACAGCTAAGAACTGAGGGAGCACTGGATCCTGGAAAAATGGACGAGCTGGCTCCTAAGAGAAGGAGCAGGAAGGGTAAGGATTTATCCTCCTCCCAAACTCCCAGTAAGGAACAGTCTCCTGAGGGAGATGATCTCAATCCCTGTGAAGGAACTGTCCCACAGGAACTTGGGCCTGACCAAGCAGAGTTCTTGGGGGCAGGGTGCCCTGCCAGGGCAGACTTGGGTTTGGAGCAGAAATCTGGCCCCTCTCATGAACAGCTCAGAAAGCAAGATGCTGCTGAGGAAGCAGGGAATGTCAATGGATCCCATAGGATATATTAAGAAGATGGGCTTTTGTTCTCTGAGTGTAGAGACCTCAAGCCTGGTGCCACCAGGATGTTGGTAATATCTCAGAAGGTCAGGGGTTTTCTTCTGTCCCTGGCACATGAAATTCCCCTTGGGCTAAGCAAGACTTGGGGCAAGCTTGTCCCTCATTTTCACTGGCCCCACATGTCTGAAGACATCAAGGAATTTTGTCGCTCCTGTGTCACTTGCTAAGCCAGTGGTAAGTCAGTTGGCACTACAAGGGCCCCCTTAATTCCACTTCCAGTGGTTGGGGTTCCCTTTGAGAGGGTAGAGATAGACATTGCTGGTCCCTAAAACCCTCCAACAGCATCTGAACGTAGTTACATCCTAGTGGTGGTGGACCATGCCACTAGGTATCTAGAGGCTATTCCCCTTAGGACCACTACAGCTCATGTAGTGGCCAGGGCCCTTCTATGAGTCTTTTCCAGAGTGGGTTTCCCTAAGGAGGTTTTAACAGACAGAGATACAAACTTCATGTCTAGTTATAGCACTGCAATGTGGAAAGAGTGTTGAGTGAACTACAAGTTCACCACATCCTGCCATGCACAGTGCAATGAGCTTGTTGAAAGGTTCAACAAGACCCTCAAGGGTATGATCATGGGGCTCCCAGAAAAGCTTAGGCAAAAAAGGGATGTCTTGCTACCCTGCCTTCTCTTTGCCTACAGGGTGGTTCTACAGAAGGGGGTTGGTTACAGCCCATTTGAACTTCTGTTTGGGCATTCAGTTAGGGGTCCATTGTGTCTGGTTAGGAAGGTCTGGGAGCAGCCTCTCAAACCTCTTAAACAGGATATTGTGGACAATGTCCATGGCCTGCGTTCACGTATGGCTGAGTACATGAAGATGGCCAGAAAAAACCTTGAGGCCAGCCAGGAGCTTCAGAAAGCTTGGCATGACCAAAAGGCTGTATTGACTGTTTGCCAGCCAGGACAGAAAGTGTGGTTGTAGGAGCCTGTGGCCCCAGCAGCTCTCCAGGACAAGTGGAGTGCCCCCCATACCATTCTTGAGAAAAAGGTGAGGTCACCTATTTGGTTGGCCTAGGTACTCCTAGAAGTCCCCACAGGGTACTTCATGTGAACAGACTAAAACCTTTTGTTTGTAGGGCTGACATGAGCTTGCTCAGAGCCACTGATGAGGGACAGGAGGAAGAGACTGACCCTCTCCCTGATCTCCTCTCTCAGGACCCTGTTGATGGGTCAGCTGATGGAGTAGCCTTGGCAGGCAGCATCACTGACCAGCAGCAAGCTGATTGCAGGCACGTCCTCAATCAGTTTGTCCACATGTTTTCTTTGACTCCCAGTCAAACCACCTGATGTACCCATAAGGTGGACACAGGTGACAATCTACTTGTGAAGAACACATTTTACAGACAGCCTGACCATGTCAGAGATTGCATCAGGACTGAGGTCCAAAAGATGCTGGAGTTGGGGAGGCATTGAGCCTTCGGATAGCCCTTGGGCTAGTCCAGTTGTCCTGGTACCAAAACCTCACACCAAAGATGGTAAGAGAGAGATGAGGGTTTGTGTGGATTACAGGGGCCTCAATGCAGTCACTAGGACTGATGCTCATCCAATTTCAAGGGCAGATGAGCTTATTGATTCTCTGGCCTCGGCCAAGTATCTGAGTACATTTGACCTGACTGCTGGCTACTGGCAAATCAGACTTTCTGAGAATGCCAAGCCTAAAACAGCATTTTCAACCCCTAGTGGACATTATCAATTTATTGTGATACCTTTTGGTCTGAAAAATGCACCTGCCACATTTCAGAGGCTGGTGAACTAAGTCCTAACAGGTCTGGAAGCCTACAGTGCAGCATTTTTGATGATATTGCTATCTTTAGTTCCACCTGGGAGGATCACCTGGTCCACCTCAGAACGGTTCTAGAGGCCCTGCAAAAGGCAGGTCTCACTATCAAGGCCACAAAGTGCCAGATAGGGCAGAGGAAGGTTGTATACTTGGGCCACCGGGTAGATGGAGGCCAAGTTCAACCATTGGAGAGCACAATCCAGACCATGAAGAACTGGATTGCTCCAACTACCCAGACTCAGGTCAGAGCTTTCTTGGGCCTGACTAGGTACTACAGGAGATTTTTTAAGGGATATGGGTCCATTGTGACTCCCTTTAATGATCTCACCTCCAAGAGAATGCCTAAGAAAGTTCTGTGGACAGTTAGCTGCCAGAAGGCATTTGATGACCTGAAGCAGGCCATGTGCACTGCTCCTATTTTGCAAAGTCTTGATTACTCCAAAACCTTCATTGTCCAGACAGGTGCCTCTGAGATAGGGGTAGGAGCTGTTTTGTCACAACTTAATGCAAAGGACCAGGATCAACCAGTAGCTTTTATAGGCAGAAGGTTAACCCCAGGGAGAAACGTGGGTCAGCTATTGAGAGAGAGGCCTTTGCTGTGGTCTGGGCCTTGAAGAAGTTGTGGTCATACCTGTTTGGTTCTTATGTTATTGTTCAGACAGCCATAAGCCCCTCTAATGGTTTAAACAGATGAAGGGTGAAAATCCCAAACTTTTGACCTGGTCCATTTCCCTACAGGGGATGGACTTTTCTGTGGAACATAGACCTGGAAGTAACCATGCCAACGCATATGGACTCTCCAGATATTTCTACTTAGAAAATGAAGACTCAACTGGGCAAGGTTAGTCTCAACTCCTTTTGTTTGGGGGGGTTGTGTAGGAAAGTAGGATCTGCTTTCATGGTTATCCCCCACTTTTTGCTGGTGTCACTCTGTTTTCTGACTAGTCTGACTGGGATCCTGCTGACCAGGACCCTAATCACTGTGCTCTCTCCCTAAATTGGACTATAGTAAGTACTTTGGTACCTGCCTAATTGGCTACTGATGTACCTCTAAGTCCCTAATATATGTTGCTACGGTACCCAGGGCATAGGTACACCAGGGGTCTCCCATGGTCTGCTGCATGTATTATGCCACCCATAAGAGACCACTCAAACTGTGACTACGGGCCTGCCATTGCAGCCTGTGTGAGCTGCTGTTAGTATCACTCACCACAGATATATGTTTCCTTATATCTGAGGTCACTGCACTTCAAATCCTCTAAATCAGGCCTTTCAATCCTGAAAGCAGGGTGCATGGTTCTAAGAGTGAAGGTGCCCTGCATGAGCAGGACACCCCCTACAAACCCAGGAGTTGATTCTTCAGGCTATGTTAAGTGCGATCAGCCGTTTTATACATATAGTGGACATCAAGTCAATTACGAGATGTCTAACTATATATTGGCTGCACCGAAACCGTTCATGTTTGCTATCAAACATGTTGCAATCCTACCCCAACACCGCTTCCAGTGTTGGATGTAGGATCCCATGTACTGGGGTATTCCCGGTACCCGCCTTTCAGGGTCTTACAGCAAGCTAGTGCTGCTGCCGACCACAGACACGATTCTGCCCTCCTGCTACTGAGCCAAGCTCAAGCAGGAGAAGGTAGGACAATAGGTATCCTGTCAAATAAAGGTGTGACCACCTCCCAGACATTGCTTAGTGTATTGGGCTGGGGTGGGGGAGCTTGCCAGCGCCACCAGACTGCTTTGAAGGGCACATTTGGTGCCCTCCTTGCATACTCCAGTTGAAACCAGTTCAGGGAGCTGTTGGCTCCCGCTCTGGTGCAAAATTGGACAAAGGACATGGGAGTATCCTCCCCTCTGTCCAGCCCCTCCTCTGGGAGGGAGCCCTGAATCGTCCTAACCCTTTCGTTTGGGTACTTAAGGGTTTACCTGTGGGTGGCTCTTCAGATTTGTCATGGGACAAGATTCAGATCCGAAACCACTTCTACTTCTACCGTCTGGGCACTTTGGACTTCGTTGGACTTCGCTTTGGGAACCAAGACTGCATCTGGAAGACTACTGCTGCTCCTGGTCTCAACGTCCTGCCAGTCTTCTGCGTCGTCTGTGCCTGAGCTCCATCCAGGTTCTTCTCCAGGCCTGTGGGCATCAAAGACACCCAAAGGAATATCCTTTGGAGTGAAGGAGTCTGCAGGCACCGCAACTAAGCTGAACAGTCTGTTGTTCCTGACATCCTCTGGAATTCGCAAGGCCCAGAAACACAGGTGGTGGTTCTGCAACTCCTTCGAGGCCTGCACTGTCTTCTCACCGAGTTTGAGGCCAGTATCCCTCGTCGGAACTGCTGGAGCAGCACCCCTGTGTACGCCATTGACTTGCCGTTGCAAAGGCTCGTTGATTCTTTTCTCCAGAGATCTTCGGGCTCCAATAAGCTCCAGTCTCCAGCATCTCTTGCTACCAAGATCTTTGTCCTCACTGCATCCTCTGCACCATGCGCCTGCATCATTGGTGAGCTGCTCAAGGTCCTCTTGAGACTCCTGTGCATTCGGCCTGTGGGTCCTCTTGAGGGTCTTCTTTGGCTCCAGTGGGCTCCCCTGCTTGCTTGGGGCCTGCTCTGACTCTCCTGCACTTGGTGAGTCCCTTGGACCTTGCTGGTCCCGACACTGCACCTTCTTCGTTTTCCACGTCTGATGCTGCTGCCATGGCTTGTTGGTGCTCCCGCCAGACACTGACCCCCTGATCCTTGACTTCTGATGTCGGACAGCTTGTGAATGACTTCTGGTCTTCCACAGCATCGCCTGCTCCTCACAGCTGCAGCGACAAGGTCACTGTCAACTCTCCTGCATCTTCCGTCATCGTTGGCCATTGGTCTTCTGTGCCTCCTGGTCACACCCGAGTGGAATAGACTATGTCCCCTCTGCTTGCAGGTACTCCTCTTCAAGAATCCACCCTTGGATTCCAGTGGACTCTTTCACCTTCCTCTCCAGTAACATCTTCACTGAAGTCCACTATTGTGGTCTACGGTAGTTTCCGACGTCACTTCGCACTTATGCACCCGGCTTCCCTGGTATAGGTATCCTGGATCATGGGGTATCCTCGGGTGGGGTGACTCTCCAATCTTCCATCTTCCAGGGGTTTCTTCAGGGTCATCTGGGAAGGGTCCTTCTTCTGCAAAACTGCAACCAGGACTTCCCCATTTATTTGCATTGAGCATGCCTCTGTGTTTCCACTCTGCACACGGCCTCAGTGGGGTTTTTGGGTACTTACCTTGGGTGGTTCCTTGGGTCCCCAGCTCTTCTAAGTCTTTTGGGTCCAGGCTCTACTTTGATCGCAGTTTGCATTCCACTTTATTAGTATATGGTTTGGTCTCCCCCTGGAGACCACTGTGTATTTGTGCTACTTACCTGTTCACCTTTTGAAATATTGTGTGTATTGCGTTTATATCTCCTGGTAGGAGATATACCAATGTGTTAGTGAGTGTGTATAATAAATATTACTATTTGTATGACTACATTGTGTGGTTCTTTTCGTTTAACCTACACTACAGGATTAGTACTGGTAAAACAAGCTGCTTAACACTCCTTCTGGACTAAGCCTGAAGGCTGCTCTCCACAGCTACCACTTAGAGAGCTTTCTATGGTTGTCTAAGACCACTAAAATCACCATAACGGTTGTCTGAATTAGTACAGGATGATTCACTTAAATAAGTGTGCACCATATAATAAGCCGGCCTCATACAGGGTCACATGTAAATCCTCGAAGGGAACTCTTGAAATAAATAAATATTGAAAATGAGTAAGAAAAAAACAGACAATTGTGACAATGTTTTCATCTGTAACTGTTTGTCATGATAGCTGATTTACAAAAGCAATATACCATTACGTCCTCTAGACTCTTCTGATTAAGGGGTTATATAGAATGAGTACAGAACCCGAGGTACCTAGAGCCAACAACTGAGCTGCTCCCTATAATGTTTTTTTATTGTGTACCGAGTATAGACCAATTCACGTGGTGAAATATGTAGAGTGAAAGATGGTTATCAAGAAAACCTATGTATTTCTGAAATGGGCACAAGAGATGGAGTTTTTCAGCAGTGATTATTTGTACATCTCTGAATTTGTGGGTACCCATACTAGCATGTGAGTCACAGGGCATTTTTCATAATGTCTTCTTTTGTACACATTTTCAAAAATTTGGAAGGCACAACTTCAGTGTAATCTAATTGGAAATTACGAATGTTCTACTATTCTATGTTCCCACATGTCTTGTGACAAAAAACGTACCTCAGTTGTGTGGTTAGGCCTAGTGTCCGTGACAGGAAATGGGCCAAAACTCAATATGGACACATCACATTTTTCCAGTGAAAACTGACCTTTTCTTCCAATGTGGGTAGCTGTGGATTTTGGGCCCTAGCTCAGGCGGCAACTAAGTAAACCTAGCAAACTTGCATATTTTTGAAAATTAGCTACCTAAGGAATCCTGGAAGGGGCAACTTGTGTGGCTCTCACCAGGCTTTCTCACCAAAAATCCTTTACAAACCTCAAACTTTGACTAAAAAACAAATTTTCTTCACATTTCTGTGATGGAACGTTCTGGAATCGGTGTGGAGCCACAAACTTCCTTCCAGCTAGCATTACCCTAAGTCTCCCGATCAAAATGTTACCTCACTTGTCTGGGTAGGCCTAGTGCCGCGACAGGAATCGGCTCAAAACACAACATGGAAGCATCACAGAAAACAGTCTCTTTTTAGGTCGAGCCTAGGCAGCGCTTGCACTGTTGCTTCGCGACCTGTAGTAATTGCTTTGTGGAGTTCCAACTCCACCCATTGCTTGCTTTTGTTTTTCATTTGTGTGTGTCAGTGTCCTTCAAAAATCCTTGCTTGCCAGTGGTCAGTCCTGCCTCTTTGTCCCTCTTTTTTCTCTTCCGTTCCTCTCATGCAGCAGGGACTAATTACTGTCTCATCACGCTACAGTTCTTTATCTGTTCTTTGGGGGACTACTTTTTTTCTTGGTTTCCTGCTCTGTTTCTGTTTGCCTGTGTGTAGTTTTGGCACAATAGCTGATTACATTTTAATATAGTTTATCTCCCTCCCACCTCCTCTTAATTCCACAGTTGTATTGGGGGTACGTCTCCCGCTTCGTTGGTTATATTTATTAGGCTTTTAGCTATGTTCGATGTCGACCCGTCATCTGGGCTTCTTTTTTGTAGGATCTTTGTTTGGTTTTGGACTTTGTTTTAAGGAGGATTGAGCTTGTTGTTGTATTTTTTTTTATATTGAACAGAAGGTTTTGGAACTGTTTTACTGCAATTTGAAAGTGTTTACATTTATTTGAATGGCTTTTGCACAAAATAAGTTGAAACACGTCTAACTACAGTGTCTTTCAACTTCCATTCTTGATCAGTTGCTGGTAAGAACTTTTTTTTAATTGTTGCACCGCTGCACCCTTCGTTGTATTCTTTAAATATAGCGGCCGTGTCTTGCTTTTGTTCTGCACGGTGCGGCTCGCTTTGAAACATACTTTCCCTTTCAGTGCGGGACTCATGAAACGGGCGTCACGCTTTATTCTAATTATTACAGGGTGGCATGCCAAGGATAATTGTAGTATCCTAGTATCTTGTTCATCACATGCTCTGCCAGTGGAATGTTGCATTCATGATGTATTTCAGAATGTTGGTACTCTGTGAAGAAATGCCACAGATGAGATGGGGCTGAGCAGCATGCTGGCTGGTCCTGGTGGGGCTCATCTACATATCTACAATAAATCATCTTGAACTTCATCTCTCTGTCTGGACTTGATTACTACAATTTTATGGCGACGATCTGGAAACCTACCCATGTTCTATGTGCTCAACAAACGAAGTCAATGTCAAAGAAGTCAAGATTTTTCAAAAGAGGCAACAAGAAATTACAAACTACAATTGAACAAGGACTCTGGCACCCTGAGCCCCACCAGTGACCACCTCACCGGTCGCCCTCAACCTGCACGTGCCAGATCCCACTTCACACAAGTCTGTCTCAAGTGAATGGACTTCACAAGCACCTCTTTGGCTCTACAGCGTGCTGTACTCTGTGTCATCTTATCTACACATTCTAGGAAGTTAAGCATCTTCATTTTTGGCACTCCACATGTCACCTTTTCTAATTTGGACGCTGCACACAATGAGATCTTAAAGGACATTTGTTCTACAGTAAGCCTATCAACCTGCGTTGTCATCTAGATGTGTGCACCTGATGGGATATGCCTGCCTCTTTACGTTTTTTTTTCTTCACAGAAGTGCACTTTAAGAGTCTTGGCATGTGCACTCGATCAAAATGTTTTATTACACCGCGACGAGTGAGTGCACATAACGAACAGTGTATGTCTTTTTCTGAAGTATGATGGATTTGCTCTCTGGAGTGTTCCAACTGTGTCTACTCTTACTCGTTTTCGATTTGGAGCCAATGTGCACTCACAGTGTCTGGTCAGAGTGGCATTAGTGGATCAACTTTCATGCCACCAACTTGTGGATAAAGTCTCCTCACGCTGGGGATCAAGCTGGGGATCAAGCTGCAAAATAAATGTGCTGTAAGAATACAGGGACGCATTTCCAGTTTCAAGTGAGTACACTCTGCTTGCTTGTATTTTTTTGGGTTTTCATTCCGGTAGTTTACCATTTGGAGCAACACTGGCAGTTCAACCGTTGCTTTGACATTTTAAAACATGGCACGAGTGATGCAGCGCGTGCACTATTACCTGCATTTGGAAGATACACAGCTGACTCCGAGCACCTTCTGTGACGTGTCCACTTGGGATTCTTCGTTCGTGGGATCTTCTCCAACCTTGTGGAGTCTTTGCTACTTTGTGCTGCTTACGGGCGCTGACAAGCACTAACGCGTCGTGAGCCATCCGGCACGACGTTCTCAACGTGCCGCCATCTTCTGGTTGGCGGCTGCTTCTTCGGCTCTCCCTCTTGATTCACATTTGTGTTGCCAACCACGTGTAGTTTACACGCGATTACACGCATTTTATGATCATCGTTGGTTTGTCGCGAGCTTCAGGGACCAGCCGCATGTCAAGAGCACGTCGTGGTATTCGTTGTGGGAGCACAGTGTTGACTTGCCACGTCGTGGGATTCGGGTTTTTTTCTTATGCCTCAGCACCAGGAAACCACAAGTACTTTGTTCTATGTACTTTGTGTGCACATTCACAACAATTTATGCACACAGTTGAGGGGCCAAGGACAAAACCATCATCAGAGATACCCATGATGCTGGTGTCACTCGCAGCTTGGAGAACTTTGTTTTTCAACCATCATCAGAGATACCCATGGTGCTGGTGTCACTCACAGCTTGGAGAACTTTGTTTTTCAATCATCATCACAGATACCCATGGTGCTGGTGTCATTCACAGCTTGGAGAACTTTGTTTTTCCTCTAGGATATTTTTTTTTATTGCTGTGTTTTATGCATCTTCTTGTTGGTTGAAGCAGCCATTACCTATTGACACATATGATCAGTAGAGTATAGTTTTAAAATGCAGCTTCTCTCACAGATTTGAAGCTGTTGCACTAGGAAAACATTTCTCGTCACTTGAACACAGCAGAGAGAAGCACAGCAGGGTGTGTTACGCACGTAGAGCTTAAATAAGTTGCACATCTGGGAAACTTTTGACGGAGGGAGGGAAAATCCAACATAAACTGGCAGGCATCAGAACAAGTAGGTTGAAAATGCAGCAGGGACTGGCACGCCCGAGTTGGGGCTGACCGGTCTTGTGGTCACTGGTGGGGCTGGGGCTGCCAGCATCTTCAAGAACATTCAGTTACTTAGCGCTTGTAAATTGTAGTCCAACAGGTGGCACACGCAGGTTCTTTCTTCTCCAATCGTCGCCAAAATGTTGTGAACAGATGAAGGTCCATTCTATGTAGTATCTTTAAGTATATTTATTCCAAGTTAAGATCTTAAGCAGAGCCCCACCAGGAGCAGCCTTCCTGCTGCTCAGCCCATCCACAACTGACATTCTCACTCAACCAACATTCCACTCATCAACATTCTCACATCACAGACACACTGGCTGAGCAGTAGGTATAACAATAATCTTAAAAAACATAGCAGCCGTGCATTTCTTTTGTTGTGCACGGCGCGCTTTAAATCATACTTTCAGTGCGGCGCTCATGAAACTGGCGTCACGCTTTATTCTAATTATTACAGAGTGGCATGCCAAGGATTATCTTTAAACATAGCAGCTGTGCCTTTCTTTTGTTGTGCACGGTGCACTTTAAATAATACTTTCACTTAGTTTCAGCGTGGTGCTCATGAAACTGACTCCATGCTTTATCTTGTGCTGCAGGCAGTCGCTTTCTTGCCATGTACGGATTGGGAGGCTTAGTGCGCATCTCGCCTTCAAACATGCTTTAAGTATGAGTGCTTCTCACATGCTTTGGTGTAAGGCTGTGGGATCCCTCTGCTCTTCTGGCTTGAGTCTTTGCTCGCCGTCAAGCTAAACCGAGATCACTGCAAGGTAAGCGCAACGACGGATGGTTTCAGAACCTTTCTTACAAATGTTCAAATAAATAGGGAAACTCGAATCACCACCCCAAACCACACTCTCGAAGCAGCGTAGCCATTAGCATCGTGAAGTATCCACATAGAGACAGGCAGGTTCTGGTAGATAGTTTATTGTGGAGAAGACAGCTTAGACACCCACAACTGACGGAGACCTTACAAACGCTGGTCAACCGTCAGTGTAGAATGAATAGAGCCTAGAACACACACAACACTCCAAAGCAGCATTCAACATCTAAATGCCACACACCTCCCCCCCCCCAAAAAAAAAAAAAAAAAAAAGAAGCTGAAGAAAAAACCATAAACCAAAAAACAAAATACATGCAGAGGTGAAAAATGACATAATGAAAATGTAAAGCACAATCAAAAGCGAACAAAATCTTTCATTTTAACAGGCACCTGCTTGATCCGAGAACTTTTCCTCAGCTCAGTCACATGACTGTCTGGAATGCTGTCACACAATTCAGGATTGTCACAAAGTGCAGTAGAAGAAGATAAAGTATCACCCACACCAAGGTCACTAGTACCAGAACCAGAAACACTCAACCCAGGATTGGAATCCACCTGTAAGTCCAGGTAACTTGGAAAATTATCCTCCCTCTCCAAAGTCTTTGGAGCAAAAGACTGAGTACATCTATAAGAATTCACGAATTTACATAAAGAAATCCGTCTAAAATTCCAAATCTTGCCCCCATCAACTCTCAAAGCTTTGCTATAGACTTCCACCACCTTAATAGGATCGGACCATTTAGACCCTTTCTTGTTGAAGGAACCACCAAACCTTACGCGAACAAAATCACCAACTCTAATCTTAGATTCTGAAAAATTATTCCTCTGAAAATTATTTTTCATTCTCTCCTGATATCTCTCAACACGCTCCTTGACCTGAGAAAAATCCAAAGAGGAGTCATAGGAATTCTGTACTTTCAACCACCAAGGCATGAGTTTAGAACCAGGTTTCCTACCACGTAACATTTCAAATGGAGACAACCCAGTGACAGAATTGGGAGAGATGCGATATGATAACAGGGTAGCCCGTAAAGCTTTTCTCCAGTCCAATCCACTCTTAATGGCAAGCTGAATGGATTCTTTCACTACCCTATTGAAACGTTCCACTTGACCATTGGCCTGTGGGTTATAATTAGACACCCTCTTGTGTACAACACCATAACTTTCCAAAAATGACTCAAACTCCTTGCTGACAAATTGTGGACCATTGTCGGAAACTATTTCTGCTGGCAAACCTTCCCGACCAAAAATGTCCTCCAAGAATTCAATTACCTGAGTGGAAGTAATTTTCTCTACCATCTTCAACTCAGGCCATTTAGAAAAATAATCTATCAAGACCAACGCAAAAACATCCTTTTTGGTAGGAAGACTTAAAGGACCAATAATGTCAATACCCAATTTCCTCCAAGGTCCCAACGCATACTCAATAGGAGTTACCGCCACGGACAAAGGTTTAACTGATTTGTCACTCAAAGAACATGGAAAACACAGTCTGACCCATCTATCAACCATACCATCAATGCAAGGCCACCAATAGAATTCCCTTATACGTCTCTTCATGTTAGACATGCCCGTATGCCCTTCATGAGCCATTCTCAAAATTCTCTCTCTAAGCTTACATGGGGGAACAATTTTGTCTCCTCTGGTAATAATTCCTTGCGAAAACATAAGCTCATCCTTGACTTTAAAAAATGCACCCAACTCACCACTTAATTTCCTTTCCTCCAGCCAACCTTTTTCCAAAAACTCCACTACAGCACCCAAATCACGGTCCTCACGCATGGCGTCTTTCCATTCCTTCTCAGAGATCATTTCGGGAGAGCATGGATCAACACTCCCGCTATTGACATCAACCATGGTGAAAGCCACATCACAATCTTCCTTGGCATCAACAGAGTCATGAACACCAGCTAAAGGCAGCCGCGACATACAATCTGCATGCACATTTAAACACCCTGGAACATACACAACAATGCATTGATATTCCTCCAGTTTGGCAGCCAACCTTGCTAACCGGGCCGTAAGAGTTCTACCACCCGGTGCAGCCAACATACTAATCAAAGGTTTGTGATCAGTCCTTATATGAAACTGTGTACCCCACAAGAATTGTCTAAAGTGTTGAACAGCCCAAGTGCAAGCCAATAGTTCCCTTTCAATGGTAGAATAATTGCATTCAGCACCACGTAACGTTCTAGAGGCATAAGATACCACATGTTCATTGCCAAAATCCTTTTGCATTAATACCGCACCTAATCCCACGCTACTAGCATCAACTGCAACAATACATTCCTTAGCAATGGAAAAGGACTTCAAAAATGGTGCACCAACAATTTTTTTTTTTTAAATATCGAAAGCAACTTGTTGTTCTTTGTCCCAGTTAAATTTTGCATTCTTTTTAAGTAGTAACCTTAGTGGATGTACAATAGAAGAGTAATCATGCACAAATTTACTGTAAAATTCTGTCAAACCTAAAAAGAAGACAATTGTTCCTTATTCAGTGGTGTAGGCGCCATTAGAATGCTGTTCACGTGATCAAATTTAGGTTTGATACCCTCGCTGGAAATTTCATGACCTAAATATTCCACCTTATTTTGTCTAAATTTGCATTTGGAAAATTTCAAAGTTAAACCTTTACTCTGTACACGGTTTAGAACATTATCCAAATTCTTGTCATGTTCCTCAACATCCTTACCAAAGATTAAAATATCATCCTGAAAGGCGATAGCGCCATGACATCCTTCTAAAACTTGTTTCATCAGTCTCTGAAAGACGGAAGCCGCACTGGCCAGACCAAAAGGCATGCGTAGGAATTGGTACATGCCTTCAGGTGTGACAAATGCCGTTAAACACTTGGACTCTTCATGTAACACCACTTGGTGGTAGGCACTGGCCAAATCCACTGTGGAAAAAACACAAGCATCTGAAAGAGTGGAAATTAATTCATGTATGTTGGGTAGAGGATGTCTATCAATCCATATCTCCTTGTTCAAGCTACGAAGGTCAACGCACAAACGAAGATCGCCGTTGCTTTTAAGAGATAAAACAACCGGAGAAACCCACGGGGACGATTCTATTGGTTCAATAATATTTCCCTCCACCAAACGTGCTAACATCTCTTTAAGTTTACCTTGGTAGGCCAAAGGTACGTTCCTTACTCTGTGTCGAATAGGAACCGCCCCATCTTTGAGAATAATTTTATGCTTGAAATCAACATACTTACCAAGAGATGTGTCAAAGAGTTTTGGAAACCTGTTTTTGATGCCTAAAGCTAGGTTCTCGTTGTTGGGGGCTACAACATACACAGGAGGAGAAGCATTAGGATCTAGTCTTATTCCCAACTCTTGTTGGTGGGGCCATCCAAGTATCGACACTCCCTTTGTGGCTATATATACTTTACCTCTAGTTCTCCTACCCATAAATTCTAGGTCGGCCCACATGAAACCCTCCAGAGCAATTTTGTGACCTGAGTAACCACCAGGTTGGATGTCAGGTAAAGATAATACCTTACTGCCCCACAATCCATTAAACACACTATTGCCAATGATAGTGTACCAAGCGCATGAGTCAACCATCATAGAAATGTTTTTTCCATCCATAGACAGAGTACATTTAGGGAAGCCCTTACACTTAACATTACCTACACATGAAATAGTGTTGAACTCAGCCGGTGAAGCTTCTTCATCATGTATCATAAAATTAATTTTCTGAGATGCTTTACAAGCCTTCCCAAAATGACCTACCTTCTTGCATTTAACACAAACTTTGTTCCACGCTGGACAGCCTTTATAACTACCAACATTTTCAAAACTGCCACACCTATAACATATTATCTGGGGCCTTCTACCAAAAGGTTTGTTATCTTTACCGGCATTCTTCTTGTAGGGAAAAGGAAAAGAGTTTTTTTCAGATGGTTGATCTTTAACTAAAGAAACTTCTGAAACAGTATCATTCACTTTAACAACATGCCCCCTGATTTCGGTAACAAATCTATCAGATTGTTCTATGCCTTTAGCGATATTTATCACAGCAGATAAAGAAGATTCAGTACCCATCCATAACCTTTCTTGGATTTTCTTACTTTTAGTCTTCATCATAATCTGATCTCTCAGTACCTGCTCGTAATTGATAGTTTCAAAGGCGCAAGAGCCTGCCAAAGAGCGTAAAGCGGACACATAGTCTTCAATAGATTCTTCATCTTTTTGAGCACGAGAGTAGAATTTGAATCTTTCCATGACTGTGTTAATTTTTTTTCCAAACCTAGTGGTCATCTGTCTAATAGCTACATCAAAAACATTCACATCACCAGAGCTTTCGATAGGGGGAAGATTGGTGAACTCCTTTAGACCTGCACCTCCTAAACAATGTTTTAATAAAGCAAGTTTTCTCTTAGGAGTACATCCGTCCTCTTCCAGGACTTCCACATAAGCTAAAAACATTGGATACCACAGTTCCCACTCCATTTTTGGTTCACCAGCCTCCGGTAAGAAATGTGGTGGTGCAGAAATGTTGGACATGACGATGGATAACTGTCAAACTGTGAACAATGAAGAGGAGAGCCACACTCTAAAAAAACAAAACTGGAAAACTAAGTTAAAATGAAATAGCAAGCAAAACTAAAGGAAATCACACCTTGAAAATGGTGTGTGAGTCACCGTAGAAGATGCATGACTCACTTGCCATATACGTGAAGTGGTAGCGATGCGCAGATGGCCAGAGTGAGTTACACTAGAAAATGGTGTGTGAATCACCGTTGAAAATACATGACTCACTTGCAGTACTCTTGAAAAAGCAGCGGTGCTTAGATGGTCAGAATAAGATACTGAGGCAAAGAATAACACACAATGCGCAGTCGATCAGGTGTGCGCATAACCGGAAAACAAACGGGAAAAAAAAACTACAAAAATGGCCGCCGGGCGTCTTACGTCACGACGCTCCCAGGGTACATTGCGGCTCCCAAAGTACACAGCGGGATGAAGAATTCACCGAGGGAATGATGCAAGAGAACAATGCCGCTAGAACTTGAAGGCGGTGCGCAGTATTCCAATGCAGGCCAACGGCGGTAACAGGTGAGAAAGAGTTGTGGTATTTTAAAAAATAAAACCCTTGCTCGAAAATGAAACAGCGATGCCTGACAGCACGATGAAAATTGGGCATACGAGTGTAAATAGGACCAAAATACAGCCGCCGGTGCAATCAACGCACGACAAGTGGATACGGCAGCCGCTGGTTCGATCAGAGCACATTAAGCATCAAAAATGTACGATAAACGTCAAATCCAGCACGAAACACAACACTAGTGCTCTCAACACTGCCGCAGGTGCAATCAGGGCACAAATAGGCCAAACAGCCGCCGGTGCAATCATAACACAGGATATAGAAGAGGATAAAATACCTTCAAATTACAAGGAAAACACGTGAATGCTGCCTTCCTCCAGTTCACAGTCGTCGCCAAATCGTGAAGTATCCACATAGAGACAGGCAGGTTCTGGTAGATAGTTTATTGTGGAGAAGACAGCTTAGACACCCACAACTGACGGAGACCTTACAAACACTGGTCAACCGTCAGTGTAGAATGAATAGAGCCTAGAACACACACAACACTCCAAAGCAGCATTCAACATCTGAATGCCACACACCCCAGCCCCAATCCTGGAAAAAATACGGCGAGGGGGATGAGGCCCCCTGGGATGCAGCAGGTCAAAGGGTAGCTTGTTGCAGGTCTGCTCCCGCTACTGGGCCCAGGGCTCCGGCTCTCTGCTCTTTCCTCAGTGGATGTTTGCCTTTTGCAAAGGCAGAATCCTGGCATTTAACACAAGAAGGCTCTCTAAATAAGGCTGGCATTTTCATTAAGCAAGGAGCTCGATAACTGTTTAAATCACAGCCCCGTCCCTCCTCCCAACGTATGTAGTTTTCTTATCTCCACAGACACCGTCACGTGCTGAGGCTGCCCAGCAGGAAGTCATATACTATTTAAATAGTAGAAATTGGTAGAAATGTATTCGATTGACATGATCATTTACATGCAGAAAATGCCTCAAAACATACATTAAATCATTGAATTAAAAAGAATAAGAATTACATCATAACTTCATGATTCTAAACATCATTAAAAAGTAGTATATAAAATTGTTTGCTTAGGTAAAATTCTTTGAAACCTTTAAAAACGGCTAAAATAGTCATTTAAAATACACCAACAATCAACAAGACAGTTTGTAAACATCACTATATACAACAGTCCCCCTGTGTAAGCATAGGATCATACCTTTCCGACATGTTTCAGACACATGCCCAAAGATGTTAATTTTACATCTTAGACCTCTGCCACCAAGCATAAAGCGAGAATCTACATAATGTGAACACAAGCCACCTTGTTGTATCAGATCTGAACACACGTAGTGCGTATGCAGGACATGTGAACAACAACAATCGAAAAGCAGGGATAATCAATGTTTTTCTTGTATGAACATAGTGGGGACAAAAAAAAAAGAAATGTTCTATAGTTTCAGAAATGTTCTATGGTTTCAAGAAACTATGTAAATATTTCTGGAGGATAGGAATGACTATTTAAAACGTTGATCACTTCAAGAAAGTTTTATATCAGAAGTACACAACCGCAAAAATATTTACAACTTCAATTCGGAATGTTAACATCTGTTTAATGTCTTTTAAAATGGTTAGATGGACGGTATCAAACCCTGTCAAAAGGCTAATGTACACGTCACCAGAGCTAAAATAATGGTACATAGGTGTCTGAGCACCCGTCTCTGCGTGGTGTGTGTTTATTATGTGGCAACTACCTGCCTCCCTCAATGTGGGATTTACCTGCAATAGGATCTGCCACTGGAAAACACGGCTTCTCTGGCGTAGGACTCTGCAAACCACCATCCCCCACCACCACCACCCCCCTCCAATTGGGCGTCCACCAACGGAGAAAAAAGTCCTTTCAGACCAGAGCATTCCAGGTTCTGCAAATCTCCCCCCTGCTTTTTAGTTTTAATTAAGGTTGAGCAGCTCAGGTGCTGTGTACATCTCCGGTTTAAGGCAGTGAGCATGGATAAAAGGATGAATGCTCGTAGCCTGCATAAAGTGCAGTTAGTAAAATACACCTACCTGGTCAGTAAATTGTTAGTGGTGGGCCTCTACTTGGGGGAGGGGAGGAGAGACTTTCTGTGTGATTCAGGCTTTGTATTTAGTTGCAGTACGTCATGACAAGAACAACTAATTATTATTAGGGAATGCTTGCGGCAATTGCCTGGACTTGCCGCTTGCACATCCCCTACATTCCCGGAGCAAAGGCTCACAAACCCACACGTTTGTTTCGGGAGGCGATGCTGACATCTTTCTCTTCTTCTTGCAATGTACGTACCTTTCATATACTATTGGTAGTGACTGGCCATTTTGCTCACAGCCTCAGTGCATTGAGTTGAAGCGTGTTAGCAGCACGTCGCCCTTCAGATGTGTTAAGAATATATTATTGTCTCAAAATATGAACCTTTTTGTATTTCCACTTAGACACTGAACGGGTAAAACCCTTTGACACATTTTGCCCATGTTGTGGCAGTTGGCCTGTTTAAAAGCTGATTTGTACTATATGAATGATGTTCATTGCAATGTTAGCTTTTCGCTGATACCTGTGAAATATCTCTGGCTCACAGAGAACATTGTGCATTCTAGATTCCTCTGGTACAAGTTACACTTGTATTCGCTATATTTCTGGTACCCACTTGATTTCTTTTAATTGGACCTGTTTGCAATGGGTGTGCTGGTTACCTTCGTTGAGATATCTAAAGGCACAGAACGTGTTCATTTACTGTGTGGAATGTGCCACTGTTCGGCCGAGCTAAAGAATTTGATTGGGCAAGAACACCCTGCATGTTTTCATAAATAGTTGAGAAGTGAGAGCAGCCTGGCAGGCATGCTACCCAAGGGCCCACCGACATGGCAGATGTCAGACTCTTGAAGCAGTGGCACCCCTTGTGCAGTGGCCTGACATGCCACCCTGAGAAGAAACAAAACTGGCCAACAAGTGTTGGAGTGTGCGTTCCCGTGTGTAAAAAGAAATTACAGACGAGATTCCTTTAATGTGTGAATTATGCATTGTGTTGGCTTCGTTGTGCTGTTTTCTGGTTTAGAAGCAGTTGTCCTGCTTAAAAGCCACTTCTGTCACGAATAGGGCAAGAGGATTGCTTTAAGTGCATGTCCCTTATTTCATTGTCTGCTTTTTCGAAAAAGAAAAACTTTGGCTCTTTTTACAAGTTTGGTGGCGAAGCGTTGTGTCAATTTGCTGCAATTATTGTCTAAATATTCTTTAGAACACATTTGAATGATTGTGTATTAATGTAAAGAGCTTGCTTTATTTTGGACGGATAACCAGTTCTATTCAATCACTGTAAAAACACATATTACCTTATTTTGTGACAGTGTTGTCACCACACTGAGAAAAGCACCCTGATGAGAGGTGTACATTAAAACGGACTGTCAACTGTATGTCTAAACAAACCACCTCATCTCTTCAACCTACATTCCATGCACTTCACCCTCGTTGTCTTTGCTGCTTTCTTTTTTTTAAATTTTATGTATTTAAGAAATTGCAGACCTAATAGTTATATTGTTCTATTTAGTCGCTCGGATTTCCCCTCAGGGGATCTGGTGTTGATATTATGTCCAAAGGTACACATTTGTATGCTATCGCGATGACAGTGCTATCAAGAAGCTGTGCTTAATTTTAGTGGTTATTGCAAAAAATGGTTCTTCATCTTATGAATTGGATCCAAGTGTAGGGAAGGAGTTATGTTTGTGTTTCACTAAGAAATGTTGAATGGTGCAGATAACAGGTAGATCATTTTTTAATCCGTTTTATCTCCAAATCTCTGTTTATTGTCCTGCAGCATTCATGGGACATCTTTTTAACTTACAAATAGTACCAAGGAGTTACGCTGTAGAGACACTTCTTGAAAATGACGTGTGTGCCAGAAGAGTGACACAATATGTCTAATGCTTTTGACTTAAACCTTCATGACCTGAGCAGTGAGGTCTAGCGGACTTGCTGGCAGACACATACATTTTCCAAAGAGGCCATTTGAATACACAACCATTTGGGAAATATGGTGCACCTTGGGGGAAAAACAGCTGCATTCTTTGAGTGAAGGACTGCCATTATGTATATGTCTTATCCATAGGTGTTCTGGCAAACTAAACCCCTTTAAAATGGATCCCCTGGGACTTTCTTAGATACTGAAATTGCCTTTTCTTTCTAATGTTTTTTCTTTCATTTCCCTCGCTAGCTCCCTGAACGTTAACTCTAACATTAACCCTAATCTTAACTGTGTCCTACAGTTTAACTTAACTCAAACTCTCTCCCTGGCCCTAAATCAGTCAGTAACACAGAGCTTATCCCTAACCCTGCAACTATCCCTCATCTAACCCTAGATTTCTCTCTTAACCCAGACATAACACTCAACTTTCACCCATAATCCTGGCCTGTTTCTCTACATAACTATAATTTTCACCCTTAACCCAGACCTTATGCCTAACCTTGCTTCTATCCCTCGCATTAACCCCAGCTTTCACTCTTAAATCAAACGGCTCATTCACCCTAACCTTAATTTTCACCCTCAAGAAAGACCTGCTCCAATGCCTCACCTAATCCTACTTTTCAACTTTAACCCAAACCTTACACCCAACCTTAACCCTGCCACTAACTCTAACCCACAACTCTAAACATTTCACAACTAACAATTCCAATACAACCCATATAATTCCACTCCACACCTCGTACATTCACTACACTCCAAACCAAAACACATAGGTAAAAGACATTATCATTTACAATGCCAATACCTCTAACTGTCCCACATGCGAGACCTCTAGCATTGCAAAAAGCTTGTTTTGTAATGTCGGTAGCTAAGGATTGTAGTCCCTAGCTCAGCCAGCACATAGGGAAACCTACAAAACCTGTAAATTCTTTTAAGCTAGACAAACAGGGGAGTCTGTACATACATCTCTTTATTAGCATATTTATGCCATAACATACTTAAATAACATTTTGATAATAATAAACTTTCCAGTTACACAGAATATATTGATTAAAACCTGAAGATAATAAAAAATAGTCCCAATTCAAAGTAATTATGGCTGATCAATAACCATAGTAGGGGCCCGCTGTGCCCTTATTGTCATAAACCAGGCTCCCATAATGTAACTAGCCACAGGCTTGTAATTGGTTTGTGACTCTGATTTGTCGTGAAATGGTAGTGCTTCTGTGCAAGTTCTAATCGAGAACTGTTTGAAAGGGATAAGCCATTTAGTACGTATATGCTTAGTCTTAATGCAAAATAGCACAAAGTGCATTATTGACTCCTTACTTCCAACTTCGCAACCACAGAATTCAGAATAGATGCAGTTGTTGGAGAATTTAGCAATACACATTTTAATGGGCAAGATGCCTAGGCAGAATTTTAAGTATAAAGCGATACATGAGTGTTCAGATATTGTTCCATGCCCAAGATGTGCTTTATGTGTAAATAAGAGCATGCGAACCAGGAATGCTTCTTTGACCATGGCACAGTAATATGAACAGACTCTAGCCAAAGATGCTCAAGGCCAAGGTCAAGGACAACCAGTTTTCATGTTCATTTTGTCCTTGGGACAAGTAGGCCCAACCGCCAGCAGCACAAACACTTTGGCTGTCAGTTCACAGTACCACATTATGAATCAGTGACGGGCATTGTCTGGATTTAAGGTAATATTTGTGTCCATATGTTAATGCTGTTCAAACTTATATTTATGGTAAATTAATGCAAAGGCTTTATTATTAGGGTCAGCGCTCTAAGGAAGTGTTGTAAGTTTGGACTGCACTACTGACAGTGGTTCCAGTATAAAAATGTGTACACAAGTTTACAAAGTTTAACAATATGAGGCTATGTATAATGCTCCCAGAATGCTCTCCAATTAGATGCAAATATTTGCAGAAGCTTGAAAACAAGATTGATGATTCTTTGGTTTCAAAATAAAATGTTTACAGAAAAATGCACCTAGTAAAAAAGGGCCTCATTTATGTAAATGATAAAACAGCGATGCAACACTTTTTACAGTGCCCTCCTTGCGACACCATGGATGCACCATATTTACTGATCGGCACTCCATGTTGCATCGATTGACTGATGTGTCAGGAATCCTGATGTATCTGTCGGAACAAAACTCACGCATTGCTGGAGTTGTGTCGTAAGCAAGATGCAACTTCAGCAATGCATGGGGGAGGCCTGTACCTATTGCACTGCGTCACCCTTACGCCTGCTATGAGGCAGGCGTAAGGTTTTTACATAGGGGCATCCTAGAAGTGGCGCAGTGACATCTGATAGATGTCACTGCGCTACTTCTATGAGGCTTTCTTGCGGCGGAACGCCCACCCTGCATACATTATACCTGACGCAGGTATAATGTGGCACAGGGGTTTACAAAGTGACTTATCTATCTAGAGGCGTCACTTTGGATATATGGCGCATTATTTACACCACCGCTGCATCACAAAAAGTGACGCAACGGTGGCGCAAAAGTGTTGCAAGGGGCTCATAAATAAGCCCCCAAAAGTTTAGCTAAACTACTATGAAATTTTAGGTACCATTTCTTTGGAGCATCATTTAGTAAAATGAGTTGATGCATGCTAGTATTTCCAAAAATAATCATAATGGAAAATCAGTGTAACCAGTTTCAACAAGATTATGAGAAACATAAAAATAAATAAGCATTGGAAAAGTCAACAGTTCCGCCATTATTGGTCAGCGTTTTAGTTTTATTAATGCGTTTCTTGTTTTGACATGTTTTTGTAAAACTTTATTGTTTTAGAAGCTTCTGGACCCTCACCATTTTAACAAACGTTGGCAAAAAGCTCAATATTTTTGGGTCTAAAAAACCACACATTGCCACAGTAGTCCCTTGCAATGAACAAAACTACTTTGTGTGCCGATATGCTCCTTGTGAAAGAACAGAATGCTGTCACTTACAGTGAAGTCAGACGATATATAGATAAAGAGAGATAGATAGAATTTTAATAAAAACAAAAGGTCTTGGTTAACGCCAGACCTAACTCGGGGCACAATTCTTGAAGATAATCACAAAAGTACACCCAATGGTAAATGTCCTACCATTAGTGCGGATTTATGCCTTTCATGAATTTATAAGAATTTACAGAAGTAAGCTAGGAAATGGTACTTCTAGAAAATATTGATCAACTGCATTTTTAGCACAATCAAACATGCATGTGTAGATTTGCTCATGCAAAAATCTAAAGCATTTACATGATCACTTTTCCTCCAACCCCTTTTTTCTCAACCCTGGAAGAAGTTTTACTTCTGCCCTAGTCAGGAGTACATTTCCAACCTTTCTCAGTATGGGAAAAGATTAGAGAAGAGCTGGTGAAAACCATTACAACATGCAAATTAGTAAGTTTACACAGACTCATAAGACTATTCCAACCATGAAACTATTGCTTATCGCTACTTCCGGCCTCAGTATGTAGGTCTGTGGAAAGGTGGCAAAATCAGTGAATTGTTAGTATTCAAACCCTACTAAAATATGAGCCCTGGCATAATCAGAGTGGTGATTATCAAAGCTCTTACATAAGGAGATTGCTGCCATAATTTGTTGCTGCACTATGTGCACCAAAGGGACAAGTGCATGTGTTACAGGACAAGTAGATTTATGAAGCAACCTGTCCTATGGGCGAGTAGATATTTAATAGATTTCTACACCCCTGCTCTCAGGTATGATTCTCCATAATGATTGTGGTTTAAGCACAACCAATACAAGCCCAGGGTTAGAGCTATAAGCTCAGAAATAGGGACCAAGCCCATTTTCAGGTATAAGGGAACGAGCAGTGTGCCAAGGCTCAGATTTAATAGTGATATCAAAAGAGGGTTTTCCATCTTTTGGAGCTGTTTGCTGTTACTATACCCCCATAATCTTGCACCATAGATTGCTGCTACCACTGCTTTTGCTTATATACTTGAAGAACAACGCTCAGTGAGTGACATCCAATCTTATTCTTGAGCCTCAAAATTGTACTGGCAGACTGATGTACTGTGCTAGCTGTAATGTCAATATGGGCACGCCAGGACAACATGCTGTTAAAGGAAATCCCCAAATAGTCAGAGACCTTAACGATTTCAAGTACCTTGTCAGCGATTCCTGGTGGTTTTTATCAGCGGTGGAGATGATTCCACTGGCATTACCTTTGTCTTTTGCATGTTAATAAGGAGGTCTTTTAGGCAGCAGTAGCTTTCAAAGCTGTCCAGCCTCCTGTGCAGCTCGTTTTATGTGCAGGATAGTATTGCTGCATCATCTACAAACAGGAGGAAGACTGTTTTTTTGTTGCCCAGCTTCGGTACGTCTGTGTTCCCCTTGAGTAAGACTTTTTCAGAGTTGGTCAGAAAGAGGGAGAACAGTAATGGGGCGAGGACGCATCCCTGATGCACCCTTGAACAGATCTCAAAATAGGTGGTGCATTCTTCTCTGCTTCCGTTGCAAACGCAGGCATGCGTCTTTGTGCAATATTTTGATAGCTTGTAAGAGATGTTTTTCAACTCCTTGTTGTTTAAGCATTTTCAATAGTTTGATCTATTTACCAAGTAGAAGGCTGATTTAAGGTCAATAAAGGACATGTACAGCGGGCGCTTGAGCATTTAGGGGCCGATTCCGATTTGGGCCGGAAAACATACCGACCGACTCGGTACGGGACTTTATTCCGACCGACACATACCGGCGCTGCCCGATCCGCATAGTACGATGCAATGCATGTGAATCACGACCGACTCGTACGGAACACAAGCCGAACGACCGAACCGCACGGAAAACAGCTATCCGTCCGGGAAACCACGTGAATCTAACCGACCGACACGGACCAGGAATGAACCCGACAGAAACGTACCCGCGAACTCCGACTCGCGCAGTACGATGCAATGCGTGGAAAACCAGACCGAGTCGCACGGAGCTCAAGCCGTACGACCGACACGCATACAAAACCGAGCCGAAGCAAACCAATACCCCGTGACCGACGCGTACGCCGCACATAAAACACAGCAGAAACACAGCTTGAAAGACTCGGAGAAGCTCGCACGAGACAACTGCAGCGTCCTACTCGGTCAGAAGAACGTCTCCTACATGCCCCAAGACTACAAAAGAAAAATACAAAAAAAAGGGCCAAACAAGCAATGACAAAGTCAATAAATACTGGGGGAAAAACATGGAACAAAGACACACCCACAACTCCACCCATATAAAGGCCACAAATCCCTACCATGATCCTTTGCAAATTCAAATGACCTGCCAGCACAGAACACCATCAGACAGCAACCACAGACACACCCACAACTCATCCATCACACAAGCCACACACCATTAGCACCTCCCAAATAGCACCCTCACATACACCCAGCAAAACTGACACTCACCCACTCTCACTTGCACACTCACACACACATCAATCCCCACCACCACCCATCACCATGCCCCCAAAGAAGAATCCAAAGTTCCTAGACAGTGAATTGGAAGTGCTGGTAGATGAAATCCTCAGGGTAGAGCCACACTTGTTTGGTACACTGGTCCAACAGACCCCCATGTCGCAGAAAACCAAGATGTGGGAGAGGATCGTCGACAGGGTGAACGCACAATCACCATGTTTGCGCACAAAGGAAGACATCCAGAACAGGTGGTATGATGTGCGCAGGAGGGTCAAGGCCCTACTCAAGAAGGATTACACCTTGAGCCATCGCACCGGCAGTGGCCCTCCTGCCAAACCAGTATACCTCAGGCCCTGGGAGGAGAAGGTGCGGGCCATCCTACCACCAGAGAGCGTACATGGACTATCAAACATCCCAGAGCCTGGTGAGTACACAACCAATATACACAATATCGTGTGACAATACACACACATCACTGTCAAGGGGATAGTCAAACCATGCACCGTTAGCAAAGCCACAGTAACCAAAACATAATCATCCCAAGATGTGTATGTTAGTTAGACAAACACAATACCTGCCATCCCATAGTGATATGTAACTGTGTCATGACATGTACAAACCTAACAACAAATAGAGCAAGGCAGTGGCACAAATCTAACCAACAAACACTGTCAGACATTTTGCCACCACTACAACACCACTTCACAGGGAAGCTCACTGAAAGGAAGGAATTCTGTGTATGCTGGTGAAGTCAGTGTAGCCAATAGCATGATGGGAGTTGTAGTCACAGATATTGCTCACCCTCACAACTGGCCCATCAACACCACTCTGAACCATGCTCACATCACTGGGAGTGGAAAAGAACTGACAAGATGGCTGACACTGGGTACTGCTGTGGGGAGCACAAGGCCCTGCTGGAAACTGTGCACCAACCAATAGCAGGACACCACTGTCTGACATCCTGAAAGCAAACTTGCACTCCCTGCAATGGAAGCACGTTCCATGGTGGGATATCTGGCTGGGTGGGAAGGAGGACTGACAGCACTGACCATAGTTACCAGCAGCTGTTCTCACACACACCCTTAACACAAACTACACACAACTCACCTGGGAGCATGCATTGCCTCACACTCTAATTAAATATCCCACAAAGAACCACCACCCTGGGTTATGCTGTGTGAAGCACAGGGACACTTCTGGGACTTGTAGCCAAACTAACGCCAGGACAACACTGTCAGCCATCCTGTCAGCACAAGCACACTACCCCACAGGGAAGCAGAGTCAAAAGGAAGGAAGTATGGGCATGCTGGGAAGGGGAGTGTAGGCAATAGCAAGATGGGAGTGGTAGTCACAGCTCAACATCCCCCACCCACATGGCCCAGCAAGCTCACACTGAAGCATGCATACCTCACAGGGAGTGAAAAGCCACTTCAAAGATGTCTGACACTGGTGCTCTGTTGTGGGGAGCACAAGGCCCTGCTGGGAACTGGGCACCAACAAACAACAGGACACCACTGTCAGCCATCTTGCCATTGCTGTCACACTCACACACAGTGAAGTCCACTCAAAAGGAAGGACGTATGGGCATGCTGGGAAGGGGGGTGTAGGCAATAGCATGATGGGAGTGGTAGTCACAGCTCAACATCCCCCACCTACATGGCCCGGCAAGCTCACACTGAAGCATGCATACCTCACAGGGAGTGAAAAGCCACTTCAAAGATGTCTGACACTGGTGCTCTGTTGTGGGGAGCACAAGGCCCTGCTGGGAAGTGGGCACCAACAAACAACAGGACACCACTGTCAGCCATCTTGCCATTGCTGTCACACTCACACACAGTGAAGTCCACTCAGAAGGAAGGAAGTATGGGCATGCTGGGAAGGGGGTGTAGGCAATAGCATGATGGGAGTGGTAGTCACAGCTCAACATCCCCCACCCACATGGCCCGGCAAGCTCACACTGAAGCATGCACACCTCACAGGGAGTGAAAAGCCACTTCAAAAATGTCTGACACTGGTGCTCTGTTGTGGGGAGCACAAGGCCCTGCTGGGAACTGGGCACCAACAAACAACAGGACACCACTGTCAGCCATCTTGCCATTGCTGTCACACTCACACACAGTGAAGTCCACTCAAAAGGAAGGAAGTATGGGCATGCTGGGAAGGGGGTGTAGGCAATAGCATGATGGGAGTGGTAGTCACAGCTCAACATCCCCCACCCACATGGCCCGGCAAGCTCACACTGAAGCATGCACACCTCACAGGGAGTGAAAAGCCACTTCAAAAATGTCTGACACTGGTGCTCTGTTGTGGGGAGCACAAGGCCCTGCTGGGAACTGGGCACCAACAAACAACAGGACACCACTGTCAGCCATCTTGCCATTGCTGTCACACTCACACACAGTGAAGTCCACTCAAAGGAAGGAAGTATGGGCATGCTGGGAAGGGGGGTGTAGGCAATAGCATGATGGGAGTGGTAGTCACAGCTCAACATCCCCCACCCACATGGCCCGGCAAGCTCACACTGAAGCATGCACACCTCACAGGGAGTGAAAAGCCACTTCAAAGATGTCTGACACTGGTGCTCTGTTGTGGGAGCACAAGGCCCTGCTGGGAACTGGGCACCAACCAACAGCAGGACACCATTGACTGACATTCTGAGAGTCAACCTGCACCCACTGCAAGGGTGGCATGCTTCATGGTGGGATAACTGGGCTGGAGGGAGAAGGATGTCCGGATGTCAACCAAATACCACCAATACTGGCCATGCACACACCTCAACATTCACATTGAAATGCTTCATGTTGTCAGGACAATGTGCCACACCAATATCAACCTCTGACTGTGACAACTTAGGACAATGCAATGTACAGGCCCGCATCCAGAGGTACAGTCACAACTGTCAGGTGTTTGAACCATTGATGCCTGTAGAAACATAACATACATTGTGTGTCTCTTCCAAAAACAGGTGATGATGGGGACACAGCAGCAGACGATGAGGAGTCCCTGTCCCAGGCTCCGGGGGACCCTGAGCACTCTGGTGTGGAATAGCCTCTGCCCTCCTCGGATGGCGAAGACCTACCTGGCACCTCCGGTGTGAGTCAACATGCAGCACCAGCAGGACCACCATCTGCACCCCCTGCACCCACTCTTCCAACAACTGCCAACACACAGACCACCCCCGCCGACACGGACAGACCAAGGACCACCAATGACAACAGCACAGGGACCCCGGCCCACCGTGAAGCAACGGACAACAACCCCAGTACCAACCCCCAAGGGGGCCTAGGGTCACCTGTGCGTGCCACCGCACATCCCACACGTGTGGCAAGGGGTGGTGGGAGGGGTGGTAGGCAGAGGTCGCTGTTTGCAGAGGGGTCTGGACTGCATGATGACCCACAACTGGTACGCATTGCTGAAGCGTACCAGAATAGCACCGGAGAAGTCAGCCAGGTAGTGGGGATCCTCAAGGACATGCAACAGCAGCAGGCTGCCCATCATGCCCGCTTGGACTCCCACATGTCCCGTGTGGAGACACACATGTCCCGTGTGGAGACACACATGTCTGGCATGGAGTCCAAGTGGGACACATTGCAAGAACTGACAGCGGTGCATAGGGACATATTGACATGCCTCCGCCAGATTAGCACCAACATGGCCACACCTCTCTGTGTGCCCACAGCATCTGGTGCCGCAACAACTGCAACTGCCACAGGGAGGGAGGATGACTCTGGCGGAGAGTCCTCTGCACCGCAGCAGCCTGCACGTGAGGGTCCCCCCCAAAGAAGAGGGGTCATCCGAGGAAGGAGAACTGAGAGGCCGATGGCCATGTACATTCACCAGGAACCCAACACCTGTTCTGGAAATCCACCTTTGTGTGCAAACTGTTCACCCTGTCGAATGCAACCCAACTCTCCCACATGACATGGGGACTTTAAGTTGGACCAATGTATCAGATGACTGTGGACTTTACTCAGGACATTTCTGCTACCAACACTTCCAACTCATCTGGGAACTTTGGATTCCAATCCCAATGTACAGCACCCACCATCCTGTGCACTATCCTCACACATGTATGTAAATAAACTCACTAATACACCATATTGCCTCTGTTGTGATTCCAACGTTGTTTCTGTAATGGAGATGATGAGCTGCTAAATGACACTGTGCATGCTAACTGCTACAGCAAGTTCAACACCGTCATGTGAGTCATGGCGACGTGACACATATGAGGGAGACACACCACTAGAGCTACACAACACATACACACCAGGGCCATCTGACTCATCGCCTACACTGATGTTGCCAGGAAATACAGTGGAATGCACAGGCACCACACCTATTCACAGTCTGTGTTAACTAGCCCACAGGTGAAGTAAGCTAATGTCAGTCAGATGTGTGACCACAGACAACGCACATCCCAAAGTGAAGCACAGGTTTATTACACATTTGCAACATGTTGTTTCCACTACAGATGCAAGGTAATCCCACGTGGCAGTGGCCACACAGTCAACAATTGTAGAAGAAATAAAGTCCAGGGGTGTGGGGCACATCACCTGTAGGGAAACGACTGCTTCCACCCTGAAAGTTGAATCATGGTGTCGGGGGATCCGAGTGGACCAAACAACTCTGAAAGCACCCTGTGAAGGACAGACATGACACACAGTCAAAAGCACTGAAGAACAGGACAGAACTGCAATACTCATGCCCAATACATGTCACAAGATACCTACACAAAACCAAGTTAGCATGTCAACACTGTTGGGGAGTACAGACTACCTGTAAGGACACATCGCTGCACGCATACAGTCAAGTAGCACATGGCCACACTCAAACAGCAACAGAGCACCACCAACACATATCATGCAAACTCAAATCATTGACATGACAACTCTGGATACTCACATTCAGCTGAAGAAGTTGGTGATGAGTTGTGTGCGGACATCACCATCATCATCATCATCACTGGCATCGTGGCCCAGGCCAGGACCCTCCACAGGTGGCGGATGCTGGTCATCGTCATCCAGGATGAGAGGCAACTCCTTCCGCACTGCCAGGTTGTGTAGCATGCAGCAGACGATGACAATCTTGCACACCTTTGCTGGGGCATATGGGAGGGCCCCTCCTGTCTTGTCCAGGCAGCGAAAGCGGCTCTTCAGGAGACCAAATGTCCGCTCGATCACTCTCCTGGTCCGACCATGTGCCTCATTGTAGCGCATCTGGGCTGGTGTCACAGGGTTCCTGAGGGGTGTCAGCAACCACGGCATGTTGGGGTATCCGGAGTCACCTACATACAGACAATTGCACATTAGCTGAGTTGGGTAAAGAGGGTGGAATACAACATTGCAGAACACACACAATGGTAAAAAGTCAGTACACACCGACAAGCCAGGCACGCTGGTTCTGCATCTGTGACATCATACTCGGGATGCGACTACTCCTCATCACGTAGGCATCGTGTGCAGAACCGGGGAAACGGGCACACACATGTGAGATGGTCATATCTGCAAGACATACCACCAGAGCATTGATACAATGGTAATGTTTCCTGTTCCTGTATGCCTGCTCATGTGCCTGTGGTGGTACCAAAGCCACATGTGTCCCATCAATGGAGCCAATGACATGTGGCATCCTCCCCAGGGCATAGAAGTCACTCTTGACGTCAGTGAGTTGTTGACGTTTAGGGAAATAGATGTACTGGTTCAGGTATCTCAACATTGCCTCCAAAACATCGCGTACCACACGGCTGAACATGGTCTGTGACATCCCACCAGCAGACGCCACAGTGTGTTGAAAGGTACCAGTGGCAAAGAAGTGTAGGGCTGCCATCACCTTCACCTTGGGGGTCAGCGCTGTAGGGTATGGCCGGCCAGGTTGCAAATGTGGGGCCAACCGCACCGTCAATTCCTCAATCAGCGGCCTGTTGAAGCGGTACCGTCGGATGCAGTCACGTTCCACCATGGTTGCAAGGTCAGGGAATGGTCTATGGACAGCTGGTGCCCTGCAGTGCATAGGTGAACACAGAGAGAATTGTCAGTCACCCCACATATGTGGCATTGACCATACTCAATATCACATGATACATCATTACAAGTAACAAGTACTTGATGTGTGTGCCGTTCTGCATGGACATATATGGCACCTACATGGCCAACATCTAACATCACAGTTCAACATGTGTTGACAACAAGTTCCAGGTCGTGCTATGGGAAATCATTAGGCTGTGTCACAGTACCCATGTACTGCTGTCACGTTCCAAACACACACCACAGTGACAAGTGAGGACAGATGTGCCACAGGCATCACAGCTCATTGACAGGTAGATTCCCAGGGACCCTGTATTGCCACATGGACAGTGGCCTGACATGGCGTATCATGTACACGTCAGCAAAACAAACATGACTCCCACAGGTAGTGGCCTCTGTTGCCTCTGCAGGACAGACATGGACGTCTGTGACACACACACGCACAACATCAAAGTAGATGCACAAACAACGTGGATGTGGAGACTGTCTCCCATTGTGCACATTGAATCAGAGACATCTGAAACACAACATGCACACAGACTGTGGAGGGCCATCACTATTGTGGCAATGGGTCACCCTGTGACGTACATACCTTCCCACATGGGACTCAGGGTGTATGTGACATGACATACACATACACAACCTGGAAATGTGATCATGCCACATGCCCTGAACTGAACAGTTGCACATCACAGTGGTCATGTGCACAACACACAAAGGATTCTGTCCCCATGAACACGTGCACAGCCTGGGAGTGGCTGCCCCCAAGTGCCACCAAAAATAACACAGGTTGACCCCCATACACACACAGGTAATGCAGCCTTACATGCCTTAGGATACAGTGTGGACAGGCTGTGGTGTTGTAGGTGTGCCCCTGAGTCCCTGGCAAGTAATTGTGGCTGGCATACGTTCACCAGTGACAACCATGGTGACATATGCAAGTTATTTGTACAGGGACGCGTCGTACAGCAATGGACCGATCGGTGCGCACGCATTGGCCATTGCATATGATGTGAACGGGTACGCGTTGTACCGCAATGGACCGATCGGTGCGCACGCATTGGCCATTGCATATGATGTGGACAGAAATACGCGTTGTACAGCAATGGACCGATCGGTGCGCACGCATTGGCCATTGCATATGATGTGGACAGAAATACGCGTTGTACAGCAATGGACCGATCGGTGCGTACGCATTGGCCATTGCATATGATGTGGACGGGTAGGTGTTGTTTTTCAAAATACGCGTTGTACAGCAATGGACCGATCGGTGTGCACGCATTGGCCATTGCATATGATGTGGACAGAAATACGCGTTGTACAGCAATGGACCGATCGGTGCGCACGCATTGGCCATTGCATATGATGTGGACGGGTACGCGTTGTTTTTCAAAATACGCGTTGTACAGCAATGGACCGATCGGTGTGCATGCATTGGCCATTGCATATGATGTGGACAGAAATACGCGTTGTACAGCAATGGACCGATCGGTGCGCACGCATTGGCCATTGCATATGATGTGAACGGGGACGCTTTGTACAGCAATGGACCGATCGGTGTGCACGCATTGGCCATTGCATATGATGTGGACAGAAATACGCGTTGTACAGCAATGGACCGATCGGTGCGCACGCATTGGCCATTGCATATGATGTGGACGGGTACGCGTTGTTTTTCAAAATACGCGTTGTACAGCAATGGACCGATCGGTATGCACGCATTGGCCATTGCATATGATGTGGACAGAAATACGCGTTGTACAGCAATGGACCGATCGGTGCGCACGCATTGGCCATTGCATATGATGTGAACGGGTACGCGTTGTACAGCAATGGACCGATCGGTGCGCACCCATTGGCCATTGCATATGATGTGGACAGAATTACGCGTTGTACCGCAATGGACCGATCGGTGCGCACGCATTGGCCATTGCATATGATGTGAACGGGTACGCGTTGTACAGCAATGGACCGATCGGTGTGCACGTATTGGCCATTGCATATGATGTGGACAGAAATACGCGTTGTACAGCAATGGACCGATCGGTGCGCACGCATTGGCCATTGCATATGATGTGGACGGGTACGCGTTGTTTTTCAAAATACGCGTTGTACAGCAATGGACCGATCGGTGTGCACGCATTGGCCATTGCATATGATGTGGACAGAAATACGCGTTGTACAGCAATGGACCGATCGGTGCGCACGCATTGGCCATTGCATATGATGTGAACGGGTACGCGTTGTACAGCAATGGACCGATCGGTGTGCACGCATTGGCCATTGCATATGATGTGGACAGAAATACGCGTTGTACAGCAATGGACCGATCGGTGTGCACGCATTGGCAATTGCATATGATGTGGACGGGTATGCGTTGTTTTTCAAAATACGCGTTGTACAGCAATGGACCGATCCGTACGCACGCATTGGCTATGGCCTGGCATGGCAACGGACGCGTTTTCGAACCTTTAACGAGTCTGATGCAGTGAATTCAGTTGGCCACCCACAACATTGTTTCAAAATCATGGGTGTCATGAAGTTGAACTTTTGAAGGATGCTGTGGGCGTGTATAAGTGGTGCAATTCCATGGATTGGCCAGATTCAGAAGATGCAAACGACTTGGACCTATCACTTTGGACACATGGGACAGTATCTGCCTCTGCAGCACACATATAATGCTGGCTGTTCCCCTGAGAGCTCACTTGCCTGCACTACATGCTCCAGGACGACATCTGCCACCAACACTGCTGCTGTCTCTGCATCCTCTGGCTACTGCAATGGCACGTACTGTGGAGAGAGCCCCAGCCTTCAGCACTGAGGAGAACCAGGCCCTGCTGGACAGCCTCCTTCCACAGTACAGCAAGCTGTATGGGAAACCAGGGGAGCAGGTGAGTGTGCTGTCCACTGCCTTACTAAATGTGCATGTTGTCTGACTAGCAAGACTTACAGTGTGCACGCCACTGGCTAGCATGCTCACTGAGTAGTTGTCACCCCCCAAAGTGTGTAGTTTTTTTTTTTTTTTTTATTATTTATTCATATGCAAATTCTTCTTTGACATACTTAGCAGTGCGCCTACAACCTCACAGCCGGCTGTGCTTATACATAACTTTACTGTCCTGCTCAGCGCTTCCCACATCCCGGAGGCCGGTCAGCGCTTTGCTATTGCTTATCTTATTGCTCTGATGATGGGGCCTTTCTGCCATGTGTCAAATCTGTTATTTACAATTCCGAAACACTTTTTTTTTATACACCTATACCTATTTATTCCAAACAAAAAAAATAAAAAACCAAAACTAAAACCAAAAACAACAACCCGTGAGGTGTCACATCAGTCTTACACGCCTGGGCATCTAAGCTTGTGTCCTGGCCCGGCTGTGGGGAGCCAACACTGCAACTACTTTCTACGTGTGTTTTCCCATGTTGCTCTATAACCCCCGCCCGTGCAGACTATCAACTCCGATCACACGGCAGTCTCTGATCATAGCAGCCCATTCCACCCCCGCAGTCCTCCCTATCTCACTGGGCTCTCGTTCACTTCTCATCACGCCAATGTACTAGCTTCCGTCTCTGCGCCTGGCTCTGCTTCTGTTATCGCTCCCCCGTTCCCACCCTTCATATACTTGGTGTATAGTCCCCAAAAATTCTTAGGTCTACTCCGCGGTGGTAGCAGGTCGCTATACGTTTCTGATTGTGTGCAACAGTAAAGTACATCTCGCGACCATTGCTGAGTCGTGGGTAAAGGTCCCCGCATCCAGCACATCGCAACTCTCCGCTTCGCCATCAACAGTCCCATATCTACCAATCTGCGAGCAGCTTTCGGCAGCCCCCTGGAATAGCCCAGTAGCGCTACCGTCGGGTCTGGGGGATCTCCAACTCCAGTATAGTGCTTATCTCTCGGAATATGTTCCCCAAAACTCGAAGACGCCAGGGCAATCCCACGCTAGATGCACAAAGTCCGCCTCAGGGGCACGGCATCTTTCGCATGCAGCATCTGCTCGCAGGCCGTACCTATATAGTCTCTCCGGTGTGTAATACACTCTATTGATGTATTTAAAATGGATCAGTCTGTGTTTGCCATGTAGTGAGATGCGCTTCGTGTTGTTACAGCAATATGCCCACATGTCGTCATCAATAGCCACACCCAAGTCTCTTTGCCAGGCTAATCTTGCTTTAGTGTATTGGTTGGCTCTCTGGGACATAGCTATCTTATATAGGTTGGACACTATCCTACGCGGAGACTTTGTCTTAATGAGATACGATAATTCCCTGATCTCCGGCGGTTCATCCATGTCGTCCCCTAATTGTTGTCTCAGGGCGCTATACACTCTGTGGTATTGAAAACCCTGAAGTGGTGTAGCTGCTACCGCTGCGCCTGCAACTGCTTTCCATTGTTTTGCCACTCCGTCCGAGAAGAGATCTCCTATCTTGTGGATACCCAACGCCCGTAGCGCCTGTAGCACCCCTCTATCCCTGCATGGTGCCAGCCAAACCGCCCATTCCACCGGCGTGTCCGGAGAGTACAGTAGTGCCCCCGACGTTTGCTGCAATATGCAGTGCCATGCATGCCTTGTTGAGTTGAGGGAGTCTAAAATGCCGGTCCTGCGGTCCACTGTTTCAAAAATGACCGCTGGTAGCGGTGTGGGTCGGCAAACAGCCTCTCCAGCTTGATATATGGTACATTATCGGCCCCATGCATCCAGCTATGTGCCTGCGCCCCTGTGCCACCCTGTAATATAGTTCTAAGTCGGGTGCTCCCAGACCCCCATGTGATAAGGTAGCGTGAGCGTCCGCCACTGTACTCGAGCTTGCTTGCCCGTCCATGCAAGCTTCACCAACGCTTTTTTAAGTCTGGCAAAAAGGTGCGGGGAAGTACTATCGGTATATTTGCAAACAGGAACAGGAATCTAGGCAGCACCACCATCTTCATTATAGATACCCTGCCTATTAGTGATAAAGGGAGCCCGATCCATGTTTCGACGTCATCCTCCAGTTTATCTACCGCTGCTCCATAGTTTTCTCTGAGAACTACTTCCGGGTCTGTGTGCAACCTGATGCCCAAGTATCTGACCGACTCATCCGACCACTGCAACGGGAACTCCATCTGAAATGGAGTAGTGGACTTGGTGAGTGGGAAAGCTATAGACTTGGTCCAGTTCACCCTTAACCCCGATAGCGCCCGTAGTGTACCACCTCTCGCAGGACCGGTGCCAGATTGTCCTCCGGGTCCCTCACATATAGCAGGGTGTCATCTGCGTACGTGGATACTATAATTTTACAGCTGGGAAATCTGACGCCTCTGTGGCTGTGGTACTCCTTAGCGCACACGCCAGTGGCTCCGCGATCAATGCATATAACGTGGGTGATAGTGGGCAACCCTGGCGTGTCCCTCTTGTGATCTGGATGGCGTCTGTTACCAGGTTTCCAAGTCGGATTCGCGCGTTCGGGGCGTCATATAGCACCCCCATCATTTGCAGGAAGTCGGGACCCAGTCCCATTCTGGTCAGCACCTGTCTCATAAAGGGCCATTCCACAGAGTCAAAAGCTTTCTCCATGTCCAGGAAAATTGCTATTGCTTTTGTGTCCTGCCTAATATGTTGCATTGTACCAAAGATTGTGCGCAAGTTATACGTGAGGTTTCTATCTGGGACAAACCCAGCTTGTTCCGGGGCCACCAATCCAGGGGTCAGTAGGTTCAGTCGTGTTGCTAAGATTTTCGCAAACAGTTTATTGTCCACGTTTAACAGGGAGAGCGGGCGGTACGACCCGCACTCCTCGGGTCCTTACCAGACTTAGGGATAGCGACCAAAATAGCTTCTCTCATTGTTTGAGGCATTCTTCCGGTAATACACATAGTGTCAAACAATTCCTGTATGTGCGGGAGCAATATGTCTATGAAAGTCTTGTAAAAATTCACCGTTAGTCCATCAGACCCCGGGGCACCACTTACCTTCATTCCCGCTAGGGCCTCCAGTATCTCATCTTTTTCTATGGGGAGCGAGAGAAATTCTCTATGCGCTTCCGATAAGAAAGGTAACCGTATATGCTCCAGGTACGTCATTATCTCCTCCTCCATCCCTGTCGAGCGAGTAGCGTAGAGGCCCGAATAATATTGTGTAAACCTTTTAGCAATGTCTGCCTCCTCCGTTAACAAGGTACCCTCGTCAGAACGAATCGCAGTTACCGCCGTCCTGCCTCGTCGGGCTTTCAATATGTTGGCCAGCACTGCTCCCGGTCTGTCCCCCTCCCCATACGCACGCGCTGTGGCATATTTGCCCAGGTGTTGTACCTCGTTGTCCGCTGCCTCATGAAATTCCTCCAGCAAAGTCCTCATTGCCTCTGCGTGTTCCCCTCCCGCGTCTACCTGCCGTCTGCCCTCCAGTTCACCCAGTTTCCGCTCCAGCGTTGTGAGTCTCTGTCTGATGTCCCGGAGTACCCCGGAGTGTTTAGACATGGCCACCCCCCTGATATACACCTTAAACGTCTCCCATACTATCTGGAAGTCTTCCACGGACCCCACATTTGTGTCGAAAAATATTTCTATCGCCTCTGCAATTGCTGCCTTGAACAATGGGTCCATCAGAGAGTAGGGGGGGAAGCGCCACGTGAACGGGGGAATCGTTTTTGCGGGGTGGGCAGAGTCAACAAGATCGGGAGTGATCAGACAGCGTGCGTGGCAGAACCTGACATGTTGACCTCTGCGACACGAAGGGCGAGGAGACCAGCCAATAGTCTATCCGTGTATGTAAGTTATGGTATGCGGAGTAGTGTGTAAAACCCCCTCCCCTGGGTGAAGTTCTCGCCAGACATCCAAGAGGTCCTCACTGATCATTACCCTTTCTACTGCTCCGCGCAGCCGCTGCCGGCTTCCTTGGCGGCCCTCCCGACCTGTCTAAGCTCGGATTCCTGACCAGGTTGAAGTCCCCTCCCCATATCATACGTGCCGTCCCATGGCCTCGCACCGTGGTAGCCAGTTTACTGAAGAACTCGGGGCAGTCATAGTTGGGGCCATATACATTGACCAGTAGCAGCTCCAGTCCCCTACCCTGACATCGGGAGATCACAAACCTTCCTCCCGCGTCTGCCGTCAATAGCTGCAACTTATAGTCAGATCTGGGGTTAGCCCAGGTCATCACCCCCGCGCGTGGGTCGTGAAACCAGCCACGTTGATGTTCCCCAGCAGTCCTCTGGATCGTAACAATGGACTCTGTGATGGGAGGTGTGTCTCCTGTAAGAAGGCAATGTCTACTTTGTGTCTGGTTAGGTAGTTCAACACCTTGCGCAGCTTGCGGTGATCATTTAAGCCTCTCACATTCCACGTTAGTACCCTGAGGGTGTCCTGTGGGTCCCGAGTTACCTCCCCTCCGATCTTTAGTCTGCTGTCGGCCATGTCTGCCATAGTGGTGGGCTTCCTTCTAGGGTAATGTGTGCATTGTGTTGTTCGACTTTTATGTGATCCTCACTGTCTCCTAACATAAACAAAACAACAAGAAAAAAACAATAAAAGGAACCTGTCCCATCCCCGCCCCCTCCCCCCACTGCGAACCTCCCCAACACGGTCGCGTTGCATCCCGTATAGGGATTTCCCTCACCTCCCGCCTCCCTCCCCCAACTTAGTTGTCTGTAACGGTGGTTAACACTTGCGGGCGGAGGTCGCTCTGCGCGCTACTTCCAATCCTGTGCAAGTTTACTCCCCTTTCCTCCACGGCTCAGCTCAACTCCCCAGCGTCTCCCCCAGTACCTAGTCACCGTCCCCTTCAAGCTCATGACAGCGTGTTATTCCACTGCTCAGTGGTCTCTTCCGTGTGCTCCCCTCTCCCTGTGTATTCACTATGTACGTATCTTCCGCCTATAATCTGCGCACGTTTTGCCTCTGTGGTGGGCGCGGCGTGCCTCATAACTTGCAGAGGAATTAACTATTATTGTCCGAGTCCACACAGCCTTATTTACTCTATCCCCAACCGGCTACCCGTGTCCTCCCCCCGGCGCCCATAGTACTTATCTACTGTACACCACTGTGTCTGTCTCAGTCCTGTTTCTCCAGCGATCCCCCGGAAGCCTCATCTCGAGTTGCCGCTCCGGGCTGTGTCTCTGCTCCTTGTTCCAGTCCTTGAGCGCCTTCTGCAGAGCCTTCGGGTCCACAAAGATGTGTGATCTTCCTTGTCGATTCACTCGTAGTTTAGCCGGGTATAGCATTGCATAGTCTAACCCCAACTCTCGCAGCTGCCTCTTCATCGGCACAAATTGTTTACGAGCCTCCTGGACTCTAGCGGTGAAATCCGGGTAGATTGAGATAGTCGAACCCTCGTGCTGCAGAGTTTGTTTTTCCCTTGCCACTCGAAGTGCAGCGTCTCTGTCCCGGTAGTTCAACAATTTGGCAATGATTGGGCGTGGCAATGCGCCCGGTGGTGGTCGTGGACCCAAGGAGCGGTGCGCCCTTTCTACCACGAACATACTAGAGAACACCTCTGCTCCCAGCATGTCGGCGAGCAGTTTCTCCACAAACCGTTCCATGTTCCCGGTTGTGGTCGTCTCCGGCAGGCCCATGATGCGTAGGTTACAGCGTCTGGAACGGGCTTCGAGGTCCTCCGTCTTGTCTTGTAGCACTTGCATGACCCTGCCAAGCTTTTTGTGGTCTGTGTCCAGCGTCGTCTGTGCTTCTTCCACTTCCGTTAGCCGTCGTTCGGACATGTCCAGCCTCTCCGCATGCTTGTCCAGTCGCTCCCCCATTCTATCCATCCTGTACGATAGAGCGTCAATTTTCGCCCCTAGTGATGTGATACCGCTCTGCAGCCCTTTTTCCATTGCTATTAACATACTTCGGATGTCTTGTCCTTCTTCTGTCGGGGGTCAGTTCTGGTCTCCTCTTCGCGTGTGGGGTCATGGGACTTGGAGCGTTTCTGGTCAAAGGTCAACTTGGTTTGCGACCTGTCCGTTTTACCCATCGTTTTTGCCGTAATAGCGCAGTTGTGCAGATATCTTGTATCTGGTTTTCGCCGCCCCAGGGCCCTCTCTCGCTAATCGATCGTGGGCTTCCCGGCCCGGAAGCCTATAGCTGGTGAGTTACTGTCTGTCCCCAGGGGGGTCAGCGCAGGATACCCCGCAAGCAGACTCGCGTTCCTCTACTGCGATTTACCTCCACCCTTCCGGGGCGTACGCTTCTGTGCTCTTCCCTGTGGCAGCTGGGGGTATGGGTGAACTGTGCAGTCTTCCCCACTAACTCCTTTAGTGTTCGAACCGCTGCCCACGCTGCCCTAGGTCATCTGGTGGTATTCTTTCTCAGTGCTGTGCCCTACGTACGAGGTAGTTGCCTTCCGTTAAGGGCCCCCGCTGCCGGACTCGCCTCTGCCGTGCTCGTTGTCTGTCCCTCGCCGTAGGCCCCGGCCGCTCACCAGGACTTGCGCCGGACTGTTGATCGGCTTTCACCAGTGTCCTCTGGTGCTTCTTACGCTTCCCGCTGTGCGCCACACTACTCCTGCTGTTGTGGCTCCGGTGTACGGCTGCTCCTCACCGCCCAGCTCTCACCTTGGGGGAGGGGTGCCCAGGTGTCTGTATGCTCGCCGTGCACCCTCTGGATCCTCCTGCCTTCTTTCTCTGCTGTCGCTCTTTTCCCAAGCGCCAGCATTTAGGTGACGTCCGACTACACCCTACCGCCGCTCTTCGTGCCGCATGCACGCTTATGGTGCCGCGTCTCCCGGCTCACTCTGGCGCGGGGATTTTCGGCCTAACTTTCCGGCCAGCGCGACTCCCTCTATTCTTCGCCGTGTTGCTCCTCGAGTGCCGAGCTTGCTTTCCCGGGAATGAGTCGGTCTCTCTTACCCTGCTGGGCTGTGTTCGACGGTCACTCCGGTTTATGGGGGAAGGATATCTGCAATATTAGTGCGCTGAGTTGGGGAACTCTAAACTCAAGCGGCCATTTTCTTCGCGAGCCAAGCTCCGCCCCCCAAAGTGTGTAGTTACATGCACTGCACAGGTATAGTGCAGTAACAGTGCATTCCAACAAGGTTTGACTTCCCAGGCAATGATACCATGTGGTAACTGCTGGCAAACTGTCCATAGCCATAGTTGCACTGCCTGTGTACATCATATGCCCCTGTGATTGAGACATGTATATCCAAATGTGTGATGCATGGATATGTTGCATGTGTAGTAATGGCCTTTTCACTTTGTCATCCTCACAGGTTGATGCCCACCAGAAGCAGGAAATCTGGCTGATCATCGCCCGGGCAGTAAGATCCGTGGGGGTCTACAAGCGCCGGATCCGCAACTGCCAGAAGAGGTGGCAGGACCTTCGGGGCTGGACCCGGAGGATCGCAAGGGTCCAGCTGAAGCTGTCGCCTCCTCGTAGGAGGGGCGGACACCGGACCCTGACCCCCCACATGCTCAGGATCCTGGCGGTGGTCTTCCCTGACCTGGATGGGCAGCTGAAGGCCAGACAGCAGCAAGGAGGGGGTGAGTCCATGACTGCACTGTGAACTTTGTCTGACATGCTATGTGCCCTCCTCTGGCCTGGTTAAACTTCCACAGTACATCAGTCTTGTGGTCCAGGACCCATGTCCCTCAATTGTGACATGCCCACTCCTCATCTGATACCCAGGTGTGGCCCTTACAGTCAGGAAATTGTGTCACTTGGGTACTGTGTCCTTGCATTTTGCTTAGCTCAAGGTGGGGGACAACATTTGTTCCCGTAGCTTTGTGGTGGGCTTCATGGGTGGGTCAATTGCTTACACAATGCCTGGGTTCTGACATGTAATCTGCGTGTAACTTTGATTTGTGGTCCAATTGCTGATCTGACTCACCACATGTGCCTGGGGTATTTGGCACACACCCATGCTGCGGGTGGGAACAATGTTTGGGCCTCAGGAGTATGTATATCAAGTGTGTCACACATACCTAGCCACCTGCCTACTGTCCAGGGCTCATCCCTCTTTCATGTGGAGCAGGACAGTCATGCCTACTCCAGGGCATACAATACACTCTGTACTCCCACTCCCGTGTATCAGCTGACACATTGTGCTCAGTGAAATGTTCCCTCAGGTGTCTGCCTCTGTGTCATTGTGCTGTGGCTTTGTTGTCAGGACTACTGGGGTGTTTATCGGTTAGGGCTCAGCATGCCACCTGAGTTGTGACCATAGGAGACGATACTTGTGTGACATATAGGTGTTTGATCACTTGACTGTGCAGACTGGGGTATGCGACTGTGAAGTTCAGGCAGCTGTTTCTCCTTCACAGCAGACTGTGAGGTGCTCAGGTTCAGAGGGTTGTGTTTCATGTCTCCCATATGTCCAATTGGTATGACGTGGACAAATAAGAGTTCAGATGATGTGGTTTGTGGGGGATGGACATGTGCACTTGTCAGCTACAGAACTTGCATTCCCCATGACCTAGGATTGTGACACAGTGCAGACTGTTGTTGGTTGGCTGCCCTGCCCATGTGACTGGAGACAGTGATGTATGACTTTGCAGGCATGCCTGTGCCATGGCATTAAACTCCCTAAGAGTGAACCTGCAGGTGAGTGACATGTGCTACATGCACCCCATTGTGGCATTGACTATCAGGACATGGGTGCATCATGGTGTCTGGTGCTGGTATGCATCACATGCATTTCAAATTAGACTCTGGCCATCCCTTTATCCGGACACCTGTACTGACTCAGTGGCAAGAGATGTGATGTGTGCATGTTCACATACTTCACTGTGTTCTCTGCAATGTCCAACTACTGTGTAGGTGGTGCATGTGTCCACACTGGGGTATTACCATCCGACAGGCACCAGACAGATGGGTGCGAGGCCAGGAGGGATGTGAGTGCCATGGTTGACCATCAGACTGACAATTGGCTTCTCCTAATCTGTTTGAGCACTTTTGGCAATGTTCAACTAAGGATGCCAGGGCTTGCTCTGTAATGTGCTGTACTTACTGTGGTGTGTGCGGTCAGTGCAGGTGACTGATGTTTGTCTGTTTCCCTAATTGTTTGCAGATACATCCACGGCCACAGGAGGGGACAGCTCCACGGACCAGGAGGAGCTGCAGAGCCAGACTGGGTCAGCAGCCGATGAGTGGTCGGAGGGACCCAGTGGCACGGAGGGCGAGGGGAGCCACACCGAGGAGTCCTCAGCACCATCCACCTCAGCTGAGGACCACAGCAGCTCGGAGGATGACTCCCTTGTGGAGGTGGGTGTCAGCAGCCACCACACCCCAGCTAGTATTGCTGTCCCCGCCACCACCACCACCACCGCCCTCCCATCGGCTCCCATTCCGGAGGTCCGTGGAGGCTCCCGTGTTCGGGAGCGTGTCTCCTTCGTGCCAGGCACCGCACCCCCTGCCCCTGTGTCCCCTGCTGCCCTGAGTGAGGAGTCTGTGTACTTACTTCGCCAGCTCCATGTAGGGCAGACAGCAATGCTGAGTGTCCTCCATGCACACACCACTCTGTTGACACAGCTGGTGTCGTTCATGGAGGGCATCTCATCGGGCATGTCTGCCCTACAGAGGAGCAATAAGTCCATGGACTCCTCCCTGACGGCAGCAGTGTCCCTCCTCCAACAGTCCCTCACCCCTCCTACCTCTGCCCCAGCCACACTTCCTGGCACCCTACCTGTCCCAAGCACATGCACACCTGCACAATCACCCAAACACACAGACACGAGCAGCACATGAACACCCAAAACAAAGACAAAACGTGCATGCAAGCATCCTCAGGGGACTGATACCACACCCACAGGGGATTGGGAACAGACACACACACAGGCATCCACAGTCACTCCGCAGTCCTCTGATACCTCTCCCTCCAAGGCCTCTTCCCTTGCCTCACCTGCAACCCCACCTACACAGCAGCTCTTCCTCTGTGACCTCGGCCTCTTCCCCTCCGATCCTGCTGATCCAGCATACAGGGGGAAGAGGAAGTCCACCCACACAGAGGGGATGCCCCTCACCCCCGGTCACCCTCCCCCAGGCACAGACAGACTGAGGCCCCCACCCGCAAGTCCCCCCGGACCCGGAAGAGCAAGACCCCGCCACCGCCCTGCAGCTCAACCACACAGTCTCCTTCCTCCATCCCTGAGGCCCCCACTACACAGGTTCCCCACCACACCCTGCCCCAGGTTCCCCCACCCACAGATACACCATCCCCAAAATGATCCGGCCTTCTCCCCCTACCACTTGCTCTTCCAGCACCACCCCCCCGCTGCGCGTGTTTGTGCCACTGGTGTGGAGACCGTGTCCTCCCCCTCTGTCCTGCCCACCTTACCTGAACCCCATTCTACTCACCTGGAGATAGGCACTGCAGTGGAGTCCACTACCACCCCTTCTGACTTGGGCACTGCAGTGGGGAACCTGTCCACTCCATCTGGCCAGCCCACTGCAGTCGTGCCGGCACCCACACCATCTGACTCATGCCCCCCAGTTGGGCCGGCACACACCATGTCAGACACCTCCACTGCAGTTGTCAGTGACTCTCCAGCACCCACCACCCCTTCCCTGCCTCCTTCTGGTGAGCCCTGATCCTGTCCCTGCGGTGCCTGGCCTGCCCCCCGTATGCCCCCTCCGAGGGGAATGTCCCTGGTCCGTAGCAGTGCAGGCAAGCAAAGGGTGACATATGCCACTGTCACCCTGTTCGGACTTTTACTAATGGACTGGCCATTGGCCTTTGTGTTTTTCAGGACTTTCACTTTTGAAGCCACATATGCTGAATAAAGCTAGTTTCTGTTCTCTATTGGTTTTGCTTCAGATGTACATGATGTTGATGATGCTAACCATGCCCTTGCTGCAGTGATGGTGATTTTTTATGTCAGGAAAATGAAGTGTTACTGTGCAGGACCCCATGTGGTCCAGGGGGAATGTGTCCTATCCTGGTGTGTATCCATGTCATTCTTTGCAGCAATATGAGGGTGTCATGTTTTCAATATTTGCCAATGGGATTTCCTACTTTTATTTGCAATGTCACATCTGTGGCTTACACCCCTGCACATCTGTTGTGCTTGCCATTGTTCAATTTGTCTATTTCCTGACCGTGTGACCATCTCCACTGGACATGCAAGTTTGGGCATCAATGGGGAAGGACTCATCTGTGTTATCAGTGCAACTTGCTATACATGTGTGTTGGATCTGTGCAGATGATTTCGGTGACACTCCCATGCCCTGGCTGATGTGACGAGAGCCTTCATTTTGTGCTAATTGTTGACTGAGTGACCAAGTGTTCTGCTGACATGATAGAGCCCTGCAGAGACAACGTATGGCACAGCTTTCCTTACACAGGAGTGGAGTCCCCTCATGGCAGTGTGTAATTCCGTGACATTGCCTGAGCCCAAGGTGTGTGTTGTGTGAGCATGTCTGTGTGTGTTCACTTCCATTTTGCTACGCAGGCTGGGATCCCTAGTGATGTTCCTGTTTGTGATGCTTGCTGAGTTGACCTATGTTCCCCCAAAATCTTCGCCCTGGGTTCTCTGGGATGTGGGTGCATGGCACATTACTGGTCATCAGGGTGTCATCCATAGGTGTGTTTTCTGTCAGGGCTGAGTTTGTGGGCAAACGCAGATGAGACACAGTCAGGATTCCCCTTGGCACTTGTTGGTTACACAAGTCATGTAATTTACAGTTTGTGGTAGCTTTCAGTGATTGTGACACGTTGTGTGTGTGACTGCTGCCACTCCTCAGGGTCAGAGCTGCAATGTTGGAAGTTGTCTATGTGTGTTCTTTGTGGGTGACCTTGGCTTCTTCATTGGTGTGTGACTGTGGCCGGGATCCCATTGGTTGGTGTGGATTTGACATCATGCCCATGTACGGTGTACTGTGCAGTGTGTCAGACATTCACGAGTCTTGTTGACTGGCCATGTGTGTTGGGTTTCTGCACCTTAGTTCCCACCACCACCCCTGGGATTGTCATGGGTGCATGTGCAATGTCACCAGTCCATGTGAGCTTCACTGCTGCACATTGGTGGAGATCAAGGTGTGTGGTGTTGAGTGTGTGCAAATGAGAGTTGTTGCACGGCTAGACCCCTACCTCCATATTGGCCTTGGCTGACAGGCCGTGCTGATTGATTTGTGCTTGGGTAGGTGCGATGGTAGTTTGTTGCTCAGGACACATGACTGTGGTTCACAGTGTGAACGACATCTAGCTTTGTCATCACAGTGGGATTATCATGCAGGCCAGTGTCACCACAATGTGGGGTCCCTGGGGGTAGTGCTGTGGTGGGTCTGTCTCTTGCTGTGTTAGTTGCTGTTCCTACAAGCTTGTGTGACATGTGTAATTTGGGCTCCCTCTCATCTAACAATGCCTTATTGCCCACATAGGGGAATCCGATCCATGAGTTACTTTTGTGTGGCACTGTATACAAATCTGTGTAATTGGGATTCAGGCCTCCTCATGTGTTGTGTGGTTGCCTGGGGACACTGGCACACACCCCCATCACCTGTTGTGTTTGATATGCAGTGTGAGGCTGCCTGTTTGTGTTTGTGCATCTGCACCACTGCATTGGCATATCTTTAGTGTGCCATTGGCTGTATGTTGTTTGGTGGGTTTCCCCTGCTGTCCCTGGGACTCCTAGGTCATCAGTCAGCACAATGTTCATGGTTTGTATGTCCCATTGCTGCCATTGTATGGTATTTGATCACCTCACATCTACAGTCTCCACAGGATATCTACATTTGTGTGTCCATTGGTGCAGATATGTGGGTCTGCATTATGATGGTCACTTCTGTCATTGTGTTATTGATGAATGTTGACAATGTCAGCCCCCATGGGTGATGTTTGTCTGCACATGGCCAAAGGTATGTCTTATTTGCACTGCACTGTTTGCCTCACCCAATCTATGTTGCTATGGGGGGACACAAGCACTACTATGCCACTGATGTGTTTGTTGTTCTGTGACCAGGAATCATCCATGCTATTTGGCATTTGCAGCTTTTTCCATGACAACACTTACATTATGGTCACTGTGATGATGGGGGTTTAGACCCCATTGCCACAATGTTCAAAATGTGCTTCAGCTATGGACCCCACACTTACATTTTGGTCACTGTGATGATGGGGGTTTAGGCCCCATTGCCACAATGTTCAAAATGTGCTTCAGCTATGGACCCCACACTTACATTTTGGTCACTGTGATGATGGGGGTTTAGACCCCATTGCCACAATGTTCAAAATGTGCTTCAGCTATGGACCCCACACTTACCTTTTGGTCACTGTGATGATGGGGGTTTAGACCCCATTGCCACAATGTTCAAAATGTGCTTCAGCTATGGACCCCACACTTACCTTTTGGTCACTGTGATGATGGGGTGTTAGACCCCATTGCCACAGTGGTCATGGTCTGCTTGCATTGTGGAGGCCACACACATTTATGTGTGACACATGTGATAGGGGGTCACATTGTATGTTCAATGTCATGTTCAGTGTTGTAGGCATTTGACACAGACTACACACGCTTGTCATGGTGTTGGGGGGATGTGTTTTTGTGACATTCCTTATGTTGGAGTATGCTGGTTGTGTCATGCATTACCCGTCCTATGAGTAAGGGTGGTGGTAGTGGTAGGCATCCAGCCCCCCTGAGTAGGGGTGGTGGTAGTGGTAGGCATCCAGCCCCCCATGAGTAGGGTGGTAGTAGTGGTAGGCATCCAGCCACCCATGAGTAGGGGTGGTGTTGGTGGTAGGCATCCATCCCCTATGAGTGGGGATGGTAGTAGTGACAGGCATCCAGGCCCCCTGAGTAGGGGTGGTGGTAGTGGTAGGCATCAATTCCCCATGAGTGGGGATGGTAGTAGTGACAGGCATCCAACCCCCATGAGTAGGGGTGGTGGTAGTGGTAGGCATCCAGCCCCCCTGAGTAGGGGTGGTGGTAGTGGTAGGCATCCAGCCCCCCATGAGTAGGGTGGTGGTAGTGGTAGGCATCAATTCCCCTATGAGTAGGGTGGTGGTAGTGGTAGGCATCCAGCCCCCCTGAGTAGGGGTGGTGGTTGTGGTAGGCATCCAGGCCCCCATGAGTGGGGATGGTGGTAGTGACAGGCATCCAGGCCCCCCTGAGTAGGGGTGGTGGTAGTGGTAGGCATCCAGCCACCCATGAGTAGGGGTGGTGGTAGTGGTAGGCATCCAGCCCCCCATGAGTAGGGTGGTGGTAGTGGTAGGCATCAATTCCCCTATGAGTGGGGATGGTAGTAGTGACAGACATCCAGCCCCCCATGAGTAGGGGTGGTGGTAGTGGTAGGCATCCAGCCCCCCCTGAGTAGGGGTGGTGGTAGTGGTAGGCATCCAGCCCCCCATGAGTAGGGTGGTGGTAGTGGTAGGCATCAATTCCCCTATGAGTAGGGTGGTGGTAGTGGTAGGCATCCAGCCCCCCTGTGTAGGGGTGGTGGTTGTGGTAGGCATCCAGGCCCCCATGAGTGGGGATGGTGGTAGTGACAGGCATCCAGGCCCCCCTGAGTAGGGGCGGTGGTAGTGGTAGGCATCCAGCCACCCATGAGTAGGGGTGGTGGTAGTGGTAGGCATCCAGCCCCCCATGAGTAGGGTGGTGGTAGTGGTAGGCATCAATTCCCCTATGAGTGGGGATGGTAGTAGTGACAGGCATCCAGTCCCCCATGAGTAGGGGTGGTGGTAGTGGTAGGCATCCAGCCCCCCATGAGTAGGGTGGTGGTAGTGGTAGGCATCCATCCCCCCCTGAGTAGGGGTGGTGGTTGTGGGCATCCAGCCCCCCCTGAGTAGGGGTGGTGGTTGTGGTAGGCATCCAGGCCCCCATGAGTGGGGATGGTGGTAGTGACAGGCATCCAGCCCCCCCTGAGTAGGGGTGGTGGTAGTGGTAGGCATCCATCCCCCTATGAGTGGGGATGGTAGTAGTCACAGGCATCCAGGCCCCCCTGAGTAGGGGTGGTGGTTGTGGTAGGCATCCAGCACCCATGAGTAGGGGTGGTGGTAGTGGTAGGCATCCAGCCCCCCATGAGTAGGGGTGGTGGTAGTGGTAGGCATCCAGCCCCCCATGAGTAGGGGTGGTGGTAGTGGTAGGCATCCAGCCCCCCATGAGTAGGGTGGTGGTAGTGGTAGGCATCCAGCCACCCATGAGTAGGGGTGGTGTTGGTGGTAGGCATCCATCCCCCATGAGTGGGGATGGTAGTAGTGATAGGCATCCAGGCCCCCCTGAGGAGGGGTGGTGGTTGTGGTAGGCTTCCAGGCCCCCATGAGTAGGGATGGTGGTAGTGACAGGCATCCAGCCCCCCCTGAGTAGGGGTGGTGGTAGTGGTAGGCATCCAGCACCCATGAGTAGGGGTGGTGGTGGTGGTAGGCATCCAGCCCCCCATGAGTAGGGGTGGTGGTAGTGGTAGGCATCCAGCCCCCCCTGAGTAGGGGTGGTGGTAGTGGTAGGCATCCAGCCCCCCATGAGTAGGGTGGTGGTAGTGGTAGGCATCCAGCCCCCATGAGTAGGGGTGGTGTTGGTGGTAGGCATCCATCCCCCTATGATTGGGGATGGTAGTAGTGACAGGCATCCAGCCCCCTGAGTAGGGGTGGTGTTAGTGGTTGGCATCCAGGCCCCTATGGCTGTATATGGCATTGGTGATAGCCATCCCGCCCCTATGGTTCTGCTGTTGCTAGTGTAAGTCATTTCTGCATCCCTATGTGTGTGTGTTATATGTCGGGTACGTGTCGTTTGTTTGTGTAGTGGGTGTTTAACTTACCGTCTGCGCCGTACGCGTCCGTACCTGTTCCGGTAATAGATGTAGAGTATTGGTAGGACCTGCGCGATGGGATTCATGGTTGGTTCGTCTCGCTCGGCTTTCTCGTTGCTTCGACTCGTACTCGTAGCAGGCTTGTTCGCCTCGTAGCCGTGGATCGTCTTGTGGCGCGAATCGGAGCTTATGTGCGGCTCTTCCGGATGCTCTGACGTGCTGGACGTAGCGACGGGTTCGGCGCGTACGGAAGGCGCATCGTACTGGTCCGGCCGGAAGGTGCTGTATTTTTGCTTCCGTGCGACTCGATTCTGCGTTTACGGATCCGGCTCGGGCGGGGAACAGGAGCTGGAATGGGTAAGTACGGCTGGGTCGGGATCTGGGCAGTTATGCGCATCGTACTTGCTCGTTAGTGCGAATGTTCGAATCGGTCGGGAAACACGCGTTCGGCTTGGTTTTTTTCTGGACGAATAGTGTTAGGTGCGCTTCCTGCCGAAATCGGAATCGGCCCCTTAGTGTTTTTAACACATTCCCTAAATAATATTATGGATTGGTCCACAGTACTAAAGCCCTTGCGGAACCCCACCTGTGCATCTATGAGGACAGTTTTCTTGTCCACCCAGGCCTGCAGCCTGTTCAGAAGGACATGCCCAAAGATTTTCCCAGTACTGCCCAAGAGCGATATGGGCCCGTAATTACTTGGTAGCAACTTGTTTCCTTTTATGTGGAATGGGACTATAATGGCAGATCACCAGGAGTGTGGATGTTATTTGTTCCCAAGTCCGCATTGAATATCTTAGTCAGGGACGCGACCAAGCTCTGCAGTCAAAGCAAAACATATCAACTGGTACACAGTTTGGGCCAGGTGCTTTGTTGGCTTTCTGGTCCAGGATTGCTGTTTCTACTTTTGGGCACAAAATAATTAACTGCCTTATTGGTGGGAGGACATTACATTCTGCCAGGGCTGATGTGCGGTCGCCACTTGAATATATGGTCTTGTAATTATCTACCCATGTCTGTACTGTAACATGATGATCCTGGGATCCTGGACCTCCTCTAAAAATTCCAACAATTTTCCTCCAAAAGGATCTGCTATTCTTTTTTTCTGCTGCTTTGATCAAGTCTTACCACACTTTGCACTGGTAATTCAATTTATTTCCCCTAAGTAGGGCTTTGTATTCTCTTCTTATGGTCCAAAAGGACTGCTCTTCTCCTTGGGAAGCATGCCACACATTATACGCCCATTTCTGCTTATTCTTGGCAGTTCTGCACTCTTTATCGTACCAACCTTTGTCAGGTTTCCTTCTTTTACTTCTTGATAGCCATAGTGCAGATCAGTGGCATGTAAGTTCCCTTGAGAGTGTATTATAGTTGTGTTAATATTGTCTTGTGCTCATCGCTATCCATGCTGCTAGCCGAAAAATGCTCCAGACAGGCCTTTAAAGAAGTCTTGTTGTTCGAGTTGTTCCCTCTGCTCCACTTTACCGCTTTTCTGCTGTTGTTTGGGATGATGAACAAGTTACTTACCTTCGGTAATGCTTTTTCTGGTGGATACAGTATCTGCCTGTGGATTCTTCACTTTTTGAATTACCCCTTGCGCAGCATTCCACAGAAACCTTTTTCATAGCTCTCCCACGTCGACGAGGACCTCACAATGGAACGGCTCCGCTTGCGACTCCGCGTGACGTCACCGGAGCCATAAGAAGACCTCGTTGGCATGCTGACATCAGTTCCACCCAATTTTTCCGTGTCTTCGAGGCAATCGGGCGAACCGACAACATTTCACAAGTATACACAGTATACAATATATGCACAAATATACACAGTAAATGATTCAAACAAGAAAGGAAACTGGAAATTCTAAAATATAGACATTTCCTAGCAACAAGCATCATATCAATTCAAATGAAAAGGAAATACAAGACAGTCATAACCAAAATTATTTTTGGTATAAGTAGGTAGATAACGGGGAGGCGGGCGGGTAGTGAGGAATCCACAGGCAGATACTGTATCAACTAAGAAAAAGCGTTACCAAAGGTAAGTAACTTGTTCTTCTGATGGATACATCTGCCTGTGGATTCCTCACCTTTTGAATTGAATCCCCAAACAGTCCCGCTCCCAGAGGAAGGTGTCCACCTACCTATACCAGAAAATCCTGCAGCACAGAACGTGCAAAATGGCCATCCCTCCTCACCTCCGAATCTAAGCATTAATGTTTCGCAAAAGTGTAGAAGGAGGCCCAAGTTGCCACCCTGCAGATGTCTACAACAAGGACACCTCTAGCTAAAGCCGAAGAAGAAGATTTAACTCTGGTGGAATGAGCTTGAATACCTTCAGTAGGCTCTCTCTTAGCCAAGGCATAGCAGATCTTGATACAGAGGATGATCCACCTGGACGGCTTTCTCTTGTGGACAGCCTTGCCCTTCATCTTGCCCACATATCTGACGAAGAGTTGGTCGTCCAACCTGAAGTCTTTAGTCCTGTCTAGGTAGAAGCTGACCGCCTTCTTAGGGTCCAGGCAGTGAAGTCTCTCCTTCTCCTTAGAAGGGTGAGGGGGAGGATAGAAAGTGGGTAAAGTGATAGATTGCCCTAGGTAGAAGGGAGTGACCACCTTAGGCAGGAAAGCAGCTTTGGTCCTAAGAACCATCTTATCTGCAAGAATTGAGGTAAAATTAGGCTTAGAGCTAAGGGCCTGCAGCTCACTAACCCTCCTGGCAGAATTAAATCGCAATCAGAAATTTTTTTTGAAGTGAGAAGCCTCAACGGACAACTATGTAGAGGCTCGAAAGGAGACCCTATCAGGAAAGTAAGAACCAAATTTAAATCCCCTGAGGCATAATAAAAGTGGGAGGAAATCTATTAGTGAGACCCTTAATGAATCTCATGACTATGGGAGACTTAAACAACAATGGTTGGTCTGGCAAACAAAGAAAGGCAGACAAGGCCGACAAGTAGCCATAAACAGTCGCTACAGCATAACCCTGCTGAGCTAGAGAAAGAGAAAAATTAAGAATATCAGACAAATGGGCCTTTAAAGGATCAATTGAACTCTCTCCACACCATTTAACAAACCTGGCCCACCTACTGGAATAGACAGATTTGGTGGAGTGTCTTCTGCCCGATAAAATAACATCCACCACATCCGGAGGGAGAGAGAAAGAACTCAGGTTGCCCTGTTCAATCTCCAGGCATGAAGGTGCAGGCTCTGGAGGTGGGGGTGTAGAACCTGCCCCTGTGATTGAAAGAGGAGGTCTGTCCTGAGAGGGAAACGGAGCCGAGGGAGCGATGAGAGGTGAAGGAGGTCTGTGTACCATACCCTTCTTGGCCAATCCGGGGCGATCAATATGACTAGGGCCCGGTCTTAGCGAATCTTCCTCAGAAACCAAGGAATCAAGGGTATAGGAGGAAATAGTAAGTGGTCAGAATATCGAGTTTTAAATATCGACTTGACATAATATCGAGTTGAAAATATCGTTAGTACAAAATATCGATGTTAAAAATATCTATGTATATAATATCGATTTTGTGTGTTGTAAAAAATATCATTGTAAAAAATATCGTTTGTTAAAATATCGTCATTGAAATATATCGTTTTAGTATGTTTTTTTTATTGTGTTACATGTTTGTAAATGTTATAATAATTGTAAAAAATGTTTTTAAAAATTGTATAATAATTTTTAGGAGCGGGATGTTGGGTTTATAGGGGATAAGGGTGGGGAGTGTTTTAATTTTTTTTGCAAAAAGTAAAAAAAATTATTTTAAAATTTAAAATGAATGTACAATTTCTTTTTAGGAGCGGGATGTTGGGTTAATAGGGTATAAGGGTGGGAGTGTTTTAAAAATTTTGCTAATATTTTTAATATTATTTCAAAATTTTAAATGAATGTATAATATTTTTTAGGAGCTGGATGTTGGGTTAATTGGGGATAAGGGTGGGGAGTGTTTTAAAAATTTTAAATTTAAATTTCAAAAAATGTAAATATTTTTTAATGAACTTATAATATTTTTTTTAGGAGCGGGATGTTGGGTTTATAGGGGATAAGGGTGGGGAGTGTTTTCAAATTTTGTGAAAAATTTCAACAAATTATTTCAAAATTTACAATGAATGTAAAAAAATTTTTTAGGAGTGGGATGTTGGGGTAATAGGGGATAAGGGTGGTGAGTTTAAAAAAATCTAAATTTAAAAAAGATTTAGAATTTTTTTTTTTTAAATTGCATTTTTTTATGAGCGTAATGTTGGGTTTATAGTGTTTAAGGGTGGGAAGTGTTTTTTTAAAAAATGAATTACATTTGTAAAAATTTTCACATTTCTGATTAAAATTTAATTATTGGAGTAGTGGGATGTGTTTATAGGGGATACATTTGAGTATTTTTTTATTTTAAAAAATGAAAATTTACAAAATTAAATTAAATATTTATGTTTAAAAATTTTATTTATTAATGAGAGTAACTTTTTTGTTTTTAGTCGATTAAATATTTTAATGTGGTAATAATATTTTTGAAAAATTTAGAAAAGTCATGTGAATATTAATATTTATATGTGTCATATATTGTTAAATATATGTTTAAAAATATAAATATTTTACAACACAATGTATATTTAAATATAGTAAATTACATATGTTTGGTGTGTAGCATCTTACAAGAGTTAATATAATTGGAATTGGGAATAGTACATTATATATGTTTAGTGTCCAACACCGTCCCTAACTTAATGTATTTTGGAGTGGGAATAGTAAATTATATATGTTTAGTGTCCAGCACCTTCCCTGATTTAATGTAGTTTGGAGTGGGAATAGTAAGTTATATATGTTTAGTGTCCAGCATTTTACCTGACTTAATATAAATTGGAGTGGGAATAGTAAATTATATATGTTTGGTATCCAGCACCTTCCCTGACTTACTGTAGTTTGGAGCGGGAATAGTAAATTATATATGCTTAGTGTCCAGCGCCTTCCCTGACTTAATATAAATTGGAGTGGGAATAGTAAATTATATATGTTTAGTGTCCAGCACATTCCCAGACTTCATATAAATTGTAGTGGGAATATTAAATTATATATGTTTAGTGTCCAGCATCTTCCCTGATTTAAACTAAATTTGAGTGGGAATAGTTAATTATTTTTGTTTAGTGTTAAGCACCTTCCCTGACTTAATTTAGTTTGCAGTGGGAATAGTAATTTATATATGTTTAGTGTCCAGCACCTTCCTTGACTTAATGTAGTTTGGAGTGGGAATAGTAAGTTTTATATGTTCAGTATCCAGTATTTTCCCAGACTTAATATAAATTGGGGTGGGAATAGTAAATTATATTTGTTGGGTATCCAGCACCTTCCTTGGCTTAATGCAGTTTGGAGTGGGAATAGTAAGTTATATATGTTCAGTATCCAGCATTTTCCCAGACTTAATATAAATTGGAGTGGGAATAGTAATTTATATATGTTTAGTGTCCAGCACCTTCCTTGACTTAATGTAGTTTGGAGTGGGAATAGTAATTTATATATGTTTAGTGTCCAGCACCTTCCTTGATTTAATGTAGTTTGGAGTGGGAATAGTGAATTAGATATGTTTAGTGTCCAGCACCTTCCCTGACTTAATATAAATTTGAGTGGAAATAGTAATTTATATATGTTTAGTGCCCAGCACCTTCCTTGACTTAATTTAGTTTGGAGTGGGAATAGTAAATTATATATGTTTAGTGTCCAGCATCTTCCCTGACCTAATGTAGTTTGGAGTGGGAATAGTAAATTTGATATGTTTAGTGTCCAGCACCTTCCTTGACTTAATGTAGTTTGGAATGGGAATAGTAAATTAGACATGTTTAGTGTCCAGCACCTTCCCTGACTTAATATAAATTGGAGTGGGAATAGTAAATTATATATGTTTAGTGTCCAGCATCTTCCCTGACTTAGGGGGTAATTATGATGGCGGGTGGAAGTGCATCCGTAGTGGTGGAGGTGGCGGAAAACAGTAGATTCATCCGCTCCTGATGCGGTGACTGCGACCGCCATATTACGATGGGCTAACATAGGCCATTTTCCACCCACCGCGGTGTTTCAGGCTCCGCACATTTTTTCCGTACGCAAGGGTGGCGGACGGAGCCAATAAAGCAAGAACTGCGTGCGGAATCACGTCCCGTCCACCGACCAGATTACGATGGATCTAACAGCCAATCCCACCGCGACGGAAATACCACCTCATCGCGGATGACGGAAGCACAACAACGGAGAGGAAAAGTCGAAGCAGAGCACCCGCACACGAGCAGAGCCGCCATGGATCCTGCTCTACAGGCCTTTCCGCTGCTCTTCCTGATGCATCACCAGCAGATAAGACGCCGCCGCGCTCTACAGCAGAGGTACGTCCAAAACATATCCTCGCATGCAACCCCGGTACAACAACAACTTACAGCAAGTGTGCAGGCAGGGCCTGCTCTACGATGTCTGGGGAAACATGCCTAATGCAATATGTGAAGCTCCCTCAATTTACATTAGTGACACCTTCAGGCCCCAAAGGGTGCCCTGTGCTGACTCTTCCTGGCACGCTGCTCCCCTCTCCCCCACCTACAAGCACCACTCACACAGCTCCGATCGGGCTCAAGGTGGCAGATTTGCTTGGGGGCTGGGAGTGCATACACTGCAGACTGCAAAGTGATGAAGATGCGTGCCCACGATGGGTAGCAGTGTCGCAGCAACAGCTACACACTTTTGCTATCACCTACTGCTACACAACCCAGGCAAACATCCATGCTGGAACAAGACAAGAGGACTGTGCTGGCAATCCATCTGTACTGTACCCCAGCAACCAAGACTGAAATCAAGTAGGTTCAAATAGCACATATCACCTACTGAAACAGTGCTGATGGCCACAATGCTTCTGGATACAAATCATTTTCACACAGTACAGTGTCACAACATGGAGTGGTGGGGAGGGTTAAACATGTGCATGGCATGAAGTGGCACATGTTTTGACTGAAGTGGGGTATACACGAGAATTGCACAGGTGAGGAGTGTACAGAGCAAAAAGCCATAGTGGAGTATCTCACATTGTGTAGGCCTCAATAGTATGACTGTGACTGCTAGGAATCAGAACAAACCCTTTTGGAGACCATAAAGTGGAAAGTGACAGCAATGCATGTGAAAACGCGCATATCATATTTGTATCCCAGAGATATGTAGCACAGTGAGAACAAAGGTAACCAAGAGCCAGGCCGGATCCCAAGACACACAACACAGACCTTACAGTGACACACTCTGCATACTCACAAATGATGTGGATAAGATGTAGGTGTACCCTAGGACTGCAAGGTTACAATGACACACTGCACACTGCACACTGCTCCGGCAACAACCCCAAAATGTCCAAAAACACTCCACAAGGTGTTTGATCAGAGAAACAAACAGGCACTCATCAACTGGATCATACATGTGTGAAAGGGCAATGCTCAAGGGCACATACACATTAACACCTCTGCTAATGACAGGACACTCACACTGTCTGATGACTCCAGTAAGCACATGTACATCCATCCATTTGACTATGAAGCCATACCGATCCATGATGACAACACACTTACACTGGTGTGTACACATCAAGATAGATCACACAGATATGTTGTACCCTGTCCACCCGTCAAGTCATCATGTACATTGGAATAGATTCTCATGATGGAGATCAAACAAATCTGACATGTGTGAATAAGTAGAGCTCATCCCACATAATGAACAGGACCAGAGTGGACCATCACAGACAAGCAGCTCGTCACTATCAATCCTCAGAGTCAAAAGTGGGCATTAGTTGCCGTAACCTCTGGTAACACATGCAATATCAACTTAAGTACATGCCAATGGGTAAGTGTGAATTAAGAGCATGGAACCGATGAACATATACACATACATTGTACAGCATCATTGGTAAGGCAAGCGACAACGCTCAGAACATCAATATATTTATTAAAACATAAACTCAGTATCAGCATGTAAAGTGCAAAACATTAAGGGCAACGGCCAGTCAAAACTCAAGTCCGCACATGTGTGCTTTGAAATTCCACACAGATGATTGAATCACAGTCCACAGCCATGGAAACATCACCAGGATAGGGCCAGCTAATGGGCAGCTCAGGCACCGCTCAGGGAGGAATGTGGTGGGAAGGGGGACTCTGCTTCAAATATGTGGAGAACTGGAACTGGGTGGAGGATGACTGTCTGGGGTAGTCCGAAGACTGGACCTGGGAGGGGGAGAACTGGTTGACGTACAGGGATCCCTGGATGTGGGAGCCCGAGGGCTGGCTGGACCTGGTGGAGTCGTTGCACGGGAGGTGGTGAAATGCACTGGGGAGGCTCAGTGGCTGCTGTTGCATGTGGAGGGCTGGGCCTCACTTGCTTGGTGATATGATAACCCCCAAGTGTTTTGGGCCAAGGGATAGGTGAGGTGGCCACAACAGCTTCCTTCTTCCCAGAAAGTGGAGCTCGTGGATCCTTCTGGGAAAAACCTTCGGATCTGGTTGTACGCTTGGGGGGGGGCTCTACCCTGCCTCCCCTGTTTTGGAGCTACAACTACCTCACTGCGTCTCTGTCCATGCTTCCTAGGGGGTGGCTTGTTGGGAGTGGAAGTCCTGAGCACAATAGCCCTCTGAACTGGGGGGGGTGCAGCTGTGGCACGCAACAGGCCCACGGCAGCCAGGGCAACTTCCTGTTCTGATTCAGGATCAGCTGTAGATCTTGGAGGGCTCTTGGAGGGCGAGGAATGTGAGGTCTGCAATGTGGATGCATGTTTTTTGTGTTTTGGCTTCTCTGTGTCCTGTGATGTTTTTGTGGTGGGGCTGTCATGTGTGCTCCTTGTGTGCCTTGGGGATGATGTCTCTTGTCTTTGTCGCTTGGACTCCTGTTGTCGTGTGCTGTGTGGGGATGACTTGGTGCCTGAGTGTACTGGTGTGTGTGTTCTCTGGTCAGGTGGGGTCACTGGCAGGGTGGTTGCGGAAGGGGCAGGAGCCGGACTGTGAGCCTGTGACTGCAGAATGGCTGCCATCAGTGTGGAGGCCAAAGACTGGAAAGTCCTGTGCAGGCCCCCGTCGTCAGAATGGATGCCCTCCATGAACGCAACAACCTGTGACAACTTGTTGCCATGATCCTGGAGGGCATTCAGGAGCAAAGTCTGCCCCACAGAAACCTGACGCAAGATGTCTATGGCCTCCACACTGAGGGCAGCAGGGGACACATGGGCTGGGGCAGCGGTGCCTGGGGGAAAAAATACCCTACCCTTCTTAGGGCAGCGGGCACGGATAACATTTGTGGGAGCATCAGGGAGGGTGCACACAGGGCGGGGTTTGGAGGACGTTGAAGCAGAGGTCGAGCCTCCTTTGCCCGACAACACCGATGAGTCACCGTTGCAGTGTGATGAAGTGGAGGTAGGCGTTTCTGGAGCGGACTCCTCCAGGACACTCCTGTCCCCCTCCGATGCGCTGGTCCCCTCAGTGTCACTGTACCCCCGGGAAGCAGGGATGCCAGTAGCTTCACCGACGGTTTCGTGCCACTCTCCTTCTCTGACCTCGGTAGATTCTGTAGGAGACAGAGACACTGTTCAGTGAAGTGGCCGGACCACAAACATGTTAGGCAATACCAACTGAAAAGCTTGAACTCAAGGCACACATTTGACTCTCCATGTACTGTCTGCATAAGTCTAAATATTGCTATGATCAGCTGATGCATGTTAACATGCGTATTGGACAGTCCTGCTTCATGTTGCCTTCATACTGCCAAATTGCTAGGCATGTGTTTGCATTTCAACATCACATCCTATTGGCTGAAGGCACATCGATATGCCTTCAGCTAAGAGAGCTACACATCTGAATTAACTGTGTGTGTCACACTTGACGTTTGAGGTGATAGAACCCCACTCATAGTAAGTTAAAGGAAACTATTGTTAAGTGACATGACATCCTTGCATCCACTAATGTAGGTACTGCAACACAAGTACTGTTGAACATTGGTAAGCAATCTGTAGATGTATCAATTACATGGAAATGCACAACATCAATCTCGAAAATCACCCTGACATGATGCTCAATGATGTTCACTTACAGTTGATGCCACAGAGACTGACACTTATGCTGATGTTACCTGGCTACATGACAATGCAGACATTGTACAGGCGCAGAATATCTGCACTCACCACTGAGTCAACTTAGAGGCAATTACACCACACTAGAGACAACCCATAGGTTACTGCCTTGCTCTGGGCTGGGATTCGTGCAGTCTTTCATGCGCAACATCATACTTTGTACAATACTCACCCCCAACTTGCTGCTGCTGGGCCCTCAGGCGCCCGTCCAGCTCTGGCTGTGTCACTGCCAGGATGCGGGTCAATAGTGGGGTCATGCTTCGGCGCGCCAAACGACCAGTCCGAGGAACCAGGCCCAGCGTCATTTCGGCAACGTTTTTGCTAAGGCAGCAGATGTTATCCCACCTCTTGTGGCAGCGGTTGTGTCGACGGTTAGAGACCCCTAGGGCCCGCACCTTCCGGGCGATGGCCCTCCATATTGCCTTCCGCTGATGGACCTTGAGCTGTAGATATGGGAGACAAGAGGAGACATTTGTAACACTTTGTAGTGGTGCATTGTGTGTCAGTACACAGTGCATACACATGAGCGAGTCTACACATAATGACACCAAAAGAAGGATGGCATGTCCACTGTACATGTATCAGATGCGAAAGGTTATTTCACACTAATCTAGACAGTAAGAGGCCCTGTACTCTCGTGTATACTGGGCTCACCGCCATAGTATCCCTGTAGAATGAGCATGCCCCATAATCACTAACCCCTGCCCAATCAAAACTTACCATCTCACTAATGTACATATGTACACGTAATGAACTCATAGAGGACATGGCACAGGGAATGTGTGTCCAAAAAGAGATTCCATGGACTCATCATTGTAACTGTACTACAGATAAACCAGGTTCTGGTTAAATCGTCATTGCATGCACTCAGGGGGAACAAGGCTCAACACCATGCACTTGAACTCATTTGGCTACACACACTCCAACACGTATACATCATCCCTTCTGAGATTCACAATTGTGATGTTTCCCAACTAGGGAGCTGCAACATTGACGAGTGTGCCATCCTCCCCATAAACTCAAGTGCATCAAGTAGTACGTCATGTATGTGAAATGCAGACGACTAAATCAGAAAGCACAAATATAGGCTTGCAGTCTGAGGCATAGAGCACTGTACAGTGACATGTTGTGAGCCTTCGGACCACCCTAAGTAAGTTTGGCATTTACTTACCAGTACCTCGGGAGCCCCATAGAGCCGGCCGTACTGTCCAAGGACCTCGTCCACCAGGACCTCAAGCTCCTCTGTGGTGAAGGGACGGGCCCTCAGGTTCTCAGTATGAGCCATGACTGGTCCAGAGATGAGGTACAGCAGCAGTTCGTTGTGTGGAATGGTAGGCAGCAGTGTCTCTAGGCAAGTGACAGGTGTGGACATTTCACAGGCATATATATAGTGCCCTAGGCTTGTTCCAATGTGGCTCCGCTGAATCCATTGGCCAGCCTGGTTCGCATCATTCAATTGGGGCCAATGCCAGGCCCGCAGTGGCGGAGCATGCCTACTGCGAGTTTAAAAAAAATCAAGCCGCTGGCGGATCCCATTGGCTGATGGCTATTCCTCATAGGCGGTGACGCACCGCGGAGGTCAGGAAGCGGAGCACGCAATTCTGCATCATTCAATTGGGGCCAATGCTGGGCCCCGCAGTGGCAGAGCACGCCTACCGTGAGTTTCAAAATATCAAGCAGCTGGTGGTTCCCATTGGCTGATGGCTATTCCTCAAAGCGGTGATGCACCGCGGAGGTCAGGAAGCGGAGCACGCAATCCTGCATCATTCAATTGGGGCCAATGCGTGTTACCGCTGTGGATGCCAGCTACCGCGCCTGTAAACACATTTTGCATTTCCATTCTCGCTTTGCTAATTGCATCACTCATCCCAACACATTTGCCTAAAGTGAAATGTGCACTCTGTTAAGGTATCATAGAGTGTGACCTTTGAGTTAAATCTTCACACACATGGTATGTCCAAGAAAAGGAGAGTGAAATAACATTCTTCATTATGTCTAGTGGCCAGCATGGTATGGAATGAGTTAAGGAGTCGAAAAGGACAAAGGCCTCTCGCACGGTACTAAAGTTGTGTATTGAAACATTGAACCTGTGAACACTGTTTGAATATCACTTGCTATTTGACTGTCTAATTTTTGGCCATGGGTTGTCTCATGAAGGGCCAGTGATGTTGACTGATATTTTGTGGTGTCCATTGGACGGAAATCAGACATACTTGTAAGCTCTACACTTTTTACACATGTACTGCTGTGGCATGCTGTGTGCCTACCTGCCATTGCCTGCATATGTTTTCACACACGTCAGAGGAGAGCACATGTGTTACAAACAAACATCGCTTTGTCCGACATAATGGCTTATTTTCAGCCATGTGTGCATGTATACACAATCCATGTGTATTTGTTTACCATTTTGGTGAACATGGCAATGTCTGTCATGCAAAATCCTCACAGAGTCACGATGTACTGATCACATAATGTTCATATTTGTCTGTCCACTGTGCTGCATATTCAAGTATTGTTGCTCCAGGTGACACTCACTGGTCTCATTTTGTAAAGTTGATATGTATTGTGGGACTGAAGCTTGAGGTCGTGCAATGACAGCAGATAATGCAACTCAGCATTGATGCTGTTAACCACATGTGCTGTGCAATACACCCACAGGGCTTCTCACACTTTGATGTAGCAGTGTACCACATGTCATACACATTGACTTATTTTGATTTTGTAGTAGTTAGTATGTCGAGTGAGTGGAGGAAATAAAGGTCTGTATGCAGGTCACTTGTGCATTTAACGTCTTCTAGAGCCATGTCAATGTTGTGTTTGTGTGAGTCTTTGGTTAAGCTGTTTCACACATATCATCTTTTTCTCATCTTTTTCATGTGTCCCCTACTAGAGTACGTCGGAGGAGACCACCTATCTATCACCCTGTCCCAGTCCTGGCAATGATGGAGGACATTGAAATCATTAAGAAATTCCGTCGGGATCGCCTCACACTGTGAGAGCTATGTGCTCAGTTGGAGCCCCATTTGAATCCCAACAGAACATATCCTGCTGCATTGTCTGCTACAGTCAAAGTGATGGCTGCACTGCATTACTTTGCCACTGGGTCTTTCCTGTACACCGTGTCCAGCGCCGGTGGGATGTCACAGCTTATGTTCAGCATGGTGTTGCGTGATGTCCTGTCTGCATTGATGACATACAAGAACAACTACATACACTTCCCAAGGCGCAATGAATTGGCAGCTGTGAAGGGGGATTTTTATGCACTTGGACGCATCCCACATGTTGTGGGAGCCATTGACGGAACCCACATTGGCCTCGTCCCACCACAGGCATGTGAACACATATATCGCAATCGCAAGCATTACCACTCCATTAATGTGCAAGTGGTATGCCAAGCGGATCAGATCATTTCACACGTGCGTGCAAAGTATCCAGGTTCGGAACATGACTCTTACATTCTGCAGAACAGCAGCATACCACAATTGATGTCAAATCTTCACCCAGAGCGTGCCTGGCTTGTTGGTGAGTGGGCTGTGTCAATGAGTGTGATGTATGTGTGACATGCTGCTCTCCTCACATATTACTGTTACATTGTTTTTCTGTGTTTCTCACAACTAGGTGACTCAGGGTATCCCAATCGTCCGTGGTTGCTGACCCCACTGTGGAATCCAACTACGCCCGGGGAAGTCCACTTCAATAATGCCCATGGGAAGACACGTCATGTGGTGGAGAGCACTTTTGGACTTCTGAAGTCTAGATTTAGGTGTCTGGACAAGAGTGGTGGTGCACTTCTATACTCACCCCAGAAGGTGTGTCAGATAGTAGTCGCCTGCTGCATGCTACACAACCCGGCCTTGCGCAAAAAGATCCCCCTGATTCAGGACCATGGTGAGCAGCAGCAGCTCTCCACTGCAAACCCACACAAGCCCAGTGACGATGATAGTGGTGAGGAAGAAGGTCTTGACCTGCGTGAACAGCTCATCGCCAACTACTTCCATTGAGTGTAAGTTAGCATTGATCAACTGTGACTGTGTTTGTGCGCTTTGCTGTTGTCTCCCAAACTTTGTGGGTTGTTGCAGGGATTCTGCCCACATACAGAACTATGCACAGGATAATAGGACTTGCGCAGGCAGGGACTGAGCCATCTGACCACCTGTGTACCCATTAGCACAGGACCAAATAGCTAATGTGCCGCAGGAGCTTTCCTACTCACTTACAGTGAAACAAGCACTTATACAACACATAAAACAACACTGTCACATCTCTCTGGAATCGGGGTAACAAGACACACCCTGTCGCCCTCACTCTTATACTTCTCCACAATAATATCAGTTGAATTCAAGAAACGTTTCTAAATGTTTATTTCAAATAACGTGTCCTAACATGCAGTATACGTGCCACAACAAGCAGATTTATGCATCATAAAAAAACAGTCAGCATAGAAACATGTCCAGATGTCATGAAGGGAGATGTCATATTGATAAGCCCTCAGGAGGAAGACCTACAAGCCTATCCCCACTCCCCTTGCTAGAAGAAGTCATGTAATGTATCCCAAAAGCTCTCTGGGCTTTGTCAGCAGAGCCCATTCCTCAGCCCATAGATGGTGAAATGTACTGTAATCCAGGACAGCGCAGAGAACAAGCTCTGCAGACAGTTCTCATGTGAAAGACATAAACGAAGCTACTTGCAAAACAACAAAGCCATGTATTAACGTGCGCTACAGCTGCATAATTGAAGCCAGGCTCGTACTAGGCAACAATGTCCACAACGGGCATATAACAGACTCCCCTTGCTCAGGTCTGTGGTACCAAGCGAAACAGACCGCAAAGGTAAGCAGAGTTAAAGCGAATGCAGACATGGCCAAAGTATGTGATAATTCTGACTGAATTTCAGAAGGAGGTGAGAAAAGGTCAAACAATATTGATTTAGTTCCATACATTTGCGGATGCTGGTAAGTGGTTACTAATCCAAGAAAGCACTTGCAGCTTCGTAGGCAATCAGTTCCAATAGACGATCAGAATCAGCTTCAGCAAACAGGACCACCATCCAATCCAGTAGTATGAAGGAACAGATGTGCTCCTCGCACCCCGTGGAAGAAAGGAGCATTTCAGGGAAAGCAGGAAGAGGTTCGATGTAGGCATGGCATAGGAGACGTTGCGCAAATGCACATGCGCAGCTGGCAACCCGTCTGCCACGTTGTAAGGCAACCCATAAACGGCTATCCCCGGAACTGTCCTGGTCATGGGCCAACAAAGGACTCACCCACATTCATAATCCAGATCAGCAAGAGATGTGTTGGAAAGGCAGACATCCATGGCCCATTGAAAGGGGCATCTGCGACAGTAGAACACAGGTTGCACGCAGGTGAAATAGGCATAGCGGAAGGTTAGCCTATAACTGATGCAAAGCACAGCTAATGGCAAAGATCCGAAAATATGCTGCATTCGTTCACGGTACAGTTGCAACTAACCGGGGTTGGGCTGGACCACAGGATGGGCAGCCATTGCATAAGAGCTGTAGGAGAACCAGCACTCTGAAGAACAGCCAAAAGAATGATGCTAAACCGCCAAATGCACTACAAATATTGTATGAATGACCCCCGGTAGTACTCCTAAAATAGTCTGAAACGAAGTAACAAGGCCATAGCCCACAAGTTAAAAATGATATGTGCAAGACCTTAGGTATCAGAAGTTTTTGATATTTGGTGTATCAGTTCCCCAAAATGAAGTCGGAGTCTTGTTTAGACTTGAATGGATCTCGCAGGACATTCGAGCCACCTGCAATTTGAAGGTCTCACGGGCTGATGTGAGAGCGCCTTCTTGTAGAAACAAAAGCGTTTTCAGCCTGCTTAACGCTTTGAAGTATGCTATCATAGTGGGAATGTGAGGCCACAACTGACTATCAACATTCACATATGGGGGAGTGAAAAGTACATTGCTACAGCAAGTGACACGTAGTGAAACTGTTACTATATACGGGAAGCCTGCCCTTAAACCGCAGCTGTTTGGGTTATTAAGGATTAGATGACTTCCGTAAATAAAGGAGATTTAGCGTGGAACTGTTGGCTCGGACTGGTGTTCATCTATGAAAACAGGCAAAAAACAACAATGATACCTTACTGGCCCCGTGTGACTGTACTTGACTTACTGACCACAACAATGTCCCCAACGGACATTTAACAGGATGTGTTTGGATGCTGGCTCTTGTTGGCACACTGCTAAGGGTTACATTGTGTAGCGCTGAGTGAGTTTTTACCACTTATGTCATGTCCATGTTGATGGTAGTAGGGGGATGGTAGGACACTGCTTCACCTCCCAGCACAGTTCACCCCTTAGCATCCGGGGAAATGCACTTAAGTTAACATTGCTTACTTGAAATGTAGCTGAAGTGTTTCACCAAAGTTGGACAGGGCGAGGTACAGAGACTTGAGAGGATTGTGGCAGCTTTCTCAGCTGACAATGATTTTCAGTTTCTTATCTCTACTGATGAAGGATAATATCCAGGAACACATGTGACTAGAGATTCACAGCACTAATCTGCTACAGCCTTGGTGAAACACTTCGCCGGAAAGTCAAGTAAGCATTTCAAATGAAGTGCATTTACCATGATGCTAAGGGTTGAACTGTGCTGGGAGGTGAAGTAGTGTGCTCCCATCCCCCTTCTGTCCATGGTGATGGTGTTGTCCAGTGTGATCTGGAATGCTTCTTGTACAGTGTTGCCTAGTGCTGTGCTTTAGCTGTCATGCCATCATATGTCAACTCAATGTTATTTTCTTGTGTCGTTCTAGGTTCCTCCGCTCTCTCAATAGATTGTCGCAATCAAATCTTGTGATACATTGCAATGTGAGTTAACATGCAAATTACTATGACAAACATGGTACTGACACAAAGGCATAGTGGTGTGAATAGTGTTTATTTAGACATGAGTGACAGGTGAGGGATGAAGTTGAAAGTGCTGGTAGATGGATACTCAGGGTAGAACACACAATGTTGGAATTCCACAGTCCAACTGAACACTCCCATCATTGTGGCAATGTGGGATCGGATCTACAACAAAGTCAATGCTCTGTGCAACACTGGTGACATCAACGGTGGCGCATAGAACTGGTTTTGGAAGGTGCTTTGCCACGTGATCCTCCGGTGGTCTTTCTCGGATGTCTCCTCTGCTGTTTGGCAGGGGGGGAACCTGCTGCATGCTCAGAGGTTCTGAGGAGTCTGTGCCTTCTGCCTCAGCCCTCCCTGTGGCTGCTGTTGAGGTGTTGTGAGTATCATCAGGCTGGCCACTGGGAGGGGGTGTCGCTATTTGAGCAGCATGGATGTCCCTCAGAACACCCACAAGCTGGCCCATGTACTCCACAAGTTGTCCCAAGCGTGTGTCTATGGACCTTTGCAGCAGTCGGAGTTCCCGCAGTTCTTCCACAACCTGGCCCATCTGTCCCTGGTTTTGTTGGTATGCACCAAGGACTGTGTTGACGGTGGCCAGGGCCTCAGTCTCAGTGTCCTCCTGTGACTGTCCCCCGGTTGCCCTCCCACCTGCCCTGCAGACACGGACCTGTGGCGTTGCCTGTCGACGCCCCCGCACACTGTCCCCAGCGTTTCCAGGCTGGCTGGTGGTATTATTGGCAACTGCCACAGGGACAGTGTTGGAGGCAGTGGTAGTGATGTTGGAAGTGGCTGCCACACAGGTCGTTGTTGCAGGGGTCAGCGTTGTTGCTGCTGTTGTGGGAGTCGTGGTGGTGGTGGGGACAGTGAGGCCCTGAGACTGATCTTGCAAGGCCACGCCTGAGGGGCCCGGTTGGTCCTCCTCATCCGAGAAACGGAGAGAATCAGCATCCGAGAGGTCACCTTCCTGGGGGGGAGACTGGCTCGGCTCGTTGGTCACAGTTTCGCCTGGTGTTGATAGTGAATCACCTGTTGAACCGAGGTTATATTGTCAGCATATTCAGTACACAGCACAACTTTGATGTTCATGTTTTGCACATTTCATTTGAGATGACATGACTTTTGACATTGACATTACTTGGCATTCATAACCGTTGTCAAAAAAAGATCCCCTTTGGGCTAATTACTACAACCAAATACACACACTTATCCAAACAATTATATCACCAGAACATAACACCACCACCTTCAAAGGCCAAGTGTTTACAATCATAAAAATATTTTATTAAAAATACACCAAACATAGGATCAAAATACATTTCATTGTTTAAAATTGGGTTAAAAACATACTGACATATTTGACACACAATAGATTAAAGGGAGAACCTGCAAGAAAAATATTTTTTCTCATCTGTAATCAAGGAACGTACATTAGATCTAGATCATTTGTTCAATATATGTTCTATATACATACAACTTTCACAATAAACGTAACAAATGTCCGCACAATCTACAGTACGCCTTTAAACAGTTGCATCGACGCGTTTCGGTGGGTATCGCTGCTTAACACACCACCTTCCTCAGGACAAGAAATTATATCTCCCTCACGACAATATGAATCTGTAACAGAATCAAGGAACCGGCCCAGTCATGGCTGCAGTCTATGTACCTTACAAACCTATTGCGAGAATGGACCAATCTCTCACTTAGGCCTCACTCTGAATATCATGAATTATCTTCCACCTGTATATTTTTTGCTCAAGGAAATTATGATGAGGGAGAGGGCCACTCTTCCCTCTTTGCGGTGATAGTGCTGCTTGTGCACAGTTCAAATTGCAGTTTTTAAATTATCTGCAGGACTCTAACATCAATATTTATCCAAGGTAACCTTTGTCCACTGGCAGTCCTTGGTATGTCTTATTTTGAGCAAAAACGGCTCCTTACGGGGTAACGCACGCCTCCGTGAGCACGATCATAACCGTTTGTCAGCAGTCGAACATGATGTAGAGGTACATACATTGCTCGTTAGCAATGTGACATGGCGTAAGCAACAATTTCATATGTAGAGATATTGGGGCTGATTCCGATCTCGGCCGGTAGTGCTCCGAATCGGATTCGGATTTACCGGATCCGATTCGGAGCCTTGTTTCCCGACCGAATCGTACGCGGGTCCGGCCGAGCGAGTACGATGCAGGCACCCGCGAAATGTCCGACCGACTCGAATGCGGCTTCAACACGCTCCGACCGACTCGCATGGACACGACTCGCACCGCGCTATGGAGACGTTTCCCGGCCGGGTAAGTACGATGCGCGCCGCGAGCAGTCCGATCGACTCGCACCGTCCGGCTCGAAAAAGCTGTCGGAGCCGGACTTTGGGGGTCCGCGTCGGACCCCCCTGTACGCGTAGGCGCGCGAGTCGCACACAGTGGGGACCCATGGGTCCCCCCTACCAGTGCATGTACGCCGCGATGCGCATCGACGCGTACCTGCTGTAGGGGGCGCCCTTGTCCGCCTCGCACCCATTGAGTCAATGGGAGCCCGCGTACGCGTTGTACGACTTCAATGGGAGTCCGACCGACTCGAGTCCGATGGCATGCGTGCGCATCGTACTCGTTCGGTCGGACTGCCAGAGTCCGATTCGGTCGGAAATCTCTCCGGGTCCGGCTCGGTCGGAGAGATTTCCGGCCCGAATCGGAATCGGCCCCATTGTATTTACAAGGACATGTCCTCTGGTAGCAACTTGTTGCTCATCCACTTCAGTTTATGCAAGGATATTTGTGACTTTTCTATGAGTATCTGTATACTATGCCGCCACTTCATGATTTCTGTTGTTCGTTTTTTTACTGACTCTCGCGGTAGGGGTGCTCCACCACTGCGGGGACCGGCATTGGCCCCAATTGAATGATGCAGGATTGCGTGCTCTGCTTCCTGACCTCCGCGGTGCGTCACCGCCTATGAGGAATAGCCATCAGCCAATGGGAACCGCCAGCGGCTTGATATTTTGAAACTCGCGGTAGGCGTGCTCTGCCACTGCGGGGTCCGGCATTGGCCCCAATTGAATGATGCAGGATTGCGTGCTCCGCTTTCTGACCTCCTCGGTGCGTCACCGCCTATGAGGAATAGCCATCAGCCAATGGGAACCGCCAGCGGCTTACATTTTTGAAACTCGCGGTAGGCATGCTCCGCCACTGCGGGGACCGGCATTGGCCCCAATTGAATGATGCAGGATTGCGTTCGCTGCTTCCTGACCTCCGTGGTGCGTCACCGCCTATGAGGAATAGCCATCAGCCAATGGGAACCGCCAGCGGCTTACATTTTTTAAACTCGCGGTAGGCGTGCTGCGGGACCGGCATTGGCCCCAATTGAATGATCATGTTTTGCACTTTTCATTTGAAATGACCTGACTTATGAAATTGCCATTACTTGGCATTTGTAACAGTTTGTCAGCAGGCGGACATGATGTAGAGGTACATACATTGCTCGTTAGCGATGTGACATGGCATAAGCAACAATTTCATATGTAAAGATTTGTGTTTCCAAGGACATGTCCTCTGGTAGCAACTTTTTGCTCATCCACTTCAGTTTATGCTAGGATATTTGTGACTTTTCTATGAGTATCTATCTAGTATGCTGCAAATCCTAGATTTCTGTTGTGCTTTTTGTACTGACCTTCTGTGTTTAGTGATGTGTGACTGAGTCTCCATGCATGTGTTGTTTTGATGTGAGCCTTTATGCTTTGAAACAATGTGACTTGTACATCGGATTTTGGCCATTGCGATTCAGGGATTTGCTTTGCAGTTACATGTGATTTCATCAATGACTCTGTGATTCATGTGACCTCTCAATGGCATTATCTGTGTGTGCACTGGCTACAACTTATGGAGCTTTACAGGGTTGGCTGAAAAGTGCAGGATGTGGTGGTCATGTAGCTCCATGCTGTTTGGGAGGGAGTACAGGGTGCATGAGCTGACTACCTACCTGTTAAGTGAAGCAGAGGAGGGTGATGGCTGCCACATGGCTGTGGGGTGGGGAGGGTGCTCCATGCTGTTTGGGAGGGAGTACAGAGGGCCTTGTGGGAGTTGTGGTCTTGCAGTCAGGTCTCATCAACCCCCTCCCCAGTGAGATGGCTACCTACCTGTTAGGAAGCACTGTCTACGGTGATGGCTGCCACATGGCTGTGGGGTGGGGAGGGTGCTCGATGCTGTTTGGGAGGGAGGCCAGGGTGCATGAGCTGACTACCTATTGAAAGCGTGCATTCTACATGAGTTTGATTTGGTCTGGCAATTGAGGCTCACTTGTTGTGCACAACAGTACATTACAGTGGGATGTGATCATTTGGTTTGTACTTACCAGCCTCCACTCCCCCCTCGATTCCGGTGAGACTCTCTGGATGCAGTATGGCAAGCACCTTCTCCTCCCATTCGGTGAATGTTAGTGGTGGAATGGGAGGGCCGCCACCAGTTCTTTGGGCCGCCTCATGGTTCCTCTGTGCCCAAGCCTTGATCCGGGCCGTGAGGTCAGTCCACCGCCTTTTGATGTCACGCAGTGCGCGTAGGGTGGTCCCTACTGCATTGACTTTGTTGTAGATCCTAGCCCACATCTGATTTTTGCACACAATGGGTCTCTGTTGGACCAGGTTCTCATACAAATGTGGTTCTACCCTGATTATCTCATCTACCAGCACTTTCAACTCTGTGTCTGAGAATTTGGGCATTTTGGGATTGGCCATGGTGCAAATGAATGAAAGGTGCAGGGTGCAAGGTGGTGATGAGGATGTGTGAGGTGTGTCAGGTGTGTGAATGTGAAGTGGTGGTGTGTGGAGTTGTGTGGGTGTGATGGTGTGCTGTGTGCCAAAATGGCGTCCTGTCTCTCTCTGTGTCTCTGCCTCTCTCTGTGCCTATTTTGCAAAGGATGCTGGTCCAGGAAGGGGTTGGTTTAAATACTGTGGTATGTGGGTGAGTCCACATGAGTGATGACCACCAGGTGTATCTTCCATGCTGACCATGGCTTTCATTTCAGGAATGCATTTGTGGTGTGTCATTGGTGCGTGTCTGATGTTATTGAGGGCTGCGGATAATACAGGCACACTTTGAGCATTGTAGTGAAGTTTGTTCCGTTCGCCATTCATTTGGCCTGAGCATGACCGCGGTGGTCGGAACAGCCATGATCGTTACACCAGCTCCGCTATCTCATTGTAATTAGCCGTGCGGTCATTCCGCGGGAGGTGCGGCCTTTTTGGTCCATTGATCAGCTTTCCCCGATCGTAGCGGTCGGTTTTGCAGCTTTTCTGACCGTGGCAGACGGACTTTTGTGAATTCCGTCCACCGCGGACGAAGTTTACATGCTTTCCATCGTAATATGACCGGCGGAAATGCCGCGGTACAATTGGACATTTTTTCCCGCAGGAACGGCGGTCGGATGGATTTTCCGTCCGTCATCGTAAAGAGCCCCTTAGTGTTGATTTTTGGAGGTGCCTCCAAATGCATTGGTTAAAGTGATAATAGCAACCTTGGATTGCTGTGTGAGGGTAGTTTTTTAGTATGGCTTGTATCATTGACTGTTCAAAGTCAACGATTATTTTTTGGGGAAAGTAATTATTGCTTTCTTGTTTTACTTTGCTTAAAAGTTCAGCATAGGTGGTGGTTTGCTTGTTTGGTAATAGAGGATATATGAAGGGGATGTTTGTATGTTGATAAAGTCCATGTATTGTATATAACTGGTAAAATGGTTTGGGACATATTTTAAAAGTCCCATACATCATCCATGTCTCACAGTTTTGTAATTTTAGTAAATTTGTGAGAGTTCCAAACATTATTATTCTTTTGTCAGCTGATTTATTGTCATAAAGAAGAAATTGTTCTTCAGTATGAGTAACTGTGAGTTCAGGTGGCATTTCTACTTCAGCAAAAGTTTTGGGAATAGGTGCGGTGGTAGCAGTAGCTTTTTTAGTTCTAGCTATTGTTCTTTTTAGTGAGGATATTGAGGGCATTTGGCCAGTTGCATGCTCTGGGACTCTGGGGAGCATGTGTTTATGTATTTCTGTTGTGGGCTTTTGAGATGCAGTGCTAATTTCTTTTATATTTTCTAAAGCATTTTTAACTTCAATTTCAGCTATGTTAGGGGGGTGGTTATGCTCTCTAACATATAATACAGTTGTGTCCTTTGTAGCAGCCCTTCCATAACATTTGTTAGAATAATATTTGCAACATTTCCAGTTGACTTTGTCCCCTGTTTGCTTTTCTTGGGTGTACACATACCCCATATAACATAATACCAATTTGCCTTTCTGGGAAGTAGTAAATTGGGCCCCTTCAGTCATGGTGATGCTTCAAATGCTAAGAGAAATGTATATAAAAATTAATAAAAGTATTCTTGTTCTGTTTTATTTTCTAAAACATGTACATTGTCAATTTTATACTTACAATGTTGAATGTTGAAGACTTTTTTAATGCTGACGCTTTTTCTTTGCTGTTTGCTTTTGGTATTTCTTTAGAAACTCCTGTAGAAAAAAAAAGTAATATTAATTAATTTGTTTGATTGCGTTTTTAGTGGGGGAGTTGTGGTTAGCTACTACTTCTGTTTGGCATTTTAAAAAATTGTTTTAGTTAATCTGAGAGTAATACTTGCCTTATTTGCAAATTTACTTTTCACACTGTTTTGCAGTTCTTTGACTCTGTTCAGAATTATCTGTAGAGGAGATATAATTTAAAAAATACATATTAATTATTTTGTTCATACAAAATTGTTTTAAGAACATTTTTAGTAGCAGGAGTTTTAAAATGCTATTTTACTTACTTTGTAGAGTTTTATATAATGCAGTTCAATGTTGTGTCAGCAATTCGGCAGAGTTTCTCCTTAATATTGCTTTTTTTGGTTGCAAGGTAAAATAATGTCGATTTTGCGTGTGTTTATATAGTGTTTTATTAATTGCTGTTTGAATCTTATTGGGTAATTTCAATTGTATGTTGTAGGAAGCTGGCTCTGTATATACTATACCAAAGTGAGGTATAGTGTGCACAGAGTCCAGTGGATCCCCAAAGGTAGGCAGAGGTAAAGTTAGACAGCACCTCACTCTATTTGTGGTAGTGTGGTCGAGCAGTAAGGCAGTATCAGAGGACAGTGTTAAGCATTTGTTGTACACACTCAGTCAGCAAATGAATTCACACACTCAAAGACTGAACTTCAGACCAATTGTTTTAGGTATTTTATTTCCTAGAACCAAGCAAGCTTGGCACAGGTAAGTGATAAGTACTTTGCAGTAAATATACAGATTGTAACACAGTTTGGATTGCAATTGTAAATGTACTTTGATATGATTACAGTAGTGTTACTGATAATGCGATGCTTTTCAGAATACAGTACATACACTTTGAATGGGATTTTCAGTAAGATTACAGGTAAATTACTTTTGGATTACTTTTCTTACTCAGAGTAGTATACCTGGATACTACTCTGGGACATTTCCTGTAAACAGTTAAGTAAAATCATTTTTGTTAAACAGTACAATTTTAAAGAATTTCTTTAGGTTTTTAAACTCCACACTTAGAAGCTTTTCACAGAAAAACAGTCAATGTTATCCTATGGAGGAAAATAGTGTTATCGGTTTTGAGGTAAGTATTTGGTAGTGGGAGTTGAGATTCTGGGGGTAGACTCAGGGGTCCCCCAGGGTCAAGGATGCACTCTAGTTATACCCTCAGCGGCACTAGGGCGGCCGGGTGCAGAGTGCTGAGGCCCAATGTTATCCAATGGGGGCTAGGGGGCCTCCGGTTGGTGGCTGCTGGAAAGCAGGCCACTTGATTGTAGGAGCAAAGCTCCTGGACTTTAGCTCAGGGCAAATGGGGAAACAAAGTAGCACCAAAGGTGCACCCTCAGCGGCACTAGGGCGGCCGGGTGCAGGGCGCTGTTTCGAGGTCGGGAGCCCTGTTGTTTTCAATTAGGAACGTCCGGTTTGCAAAGGCACTGCAGGCTTGGGGACAAAGGTCTCCTGGGTGCAACCACCACTTCGAGAGGTAAGTTGGGAAGTTAGGGGTTGGTTAGGCACCATTGGTTTGGGCACCGAAGGCCGTGGGGCGTAGGGTGCAGGGGTGCCTTTTGGGATCGGATCTTCTTACCAGCTCCTGGTCGCGGTTAGGGGGACCTTCTGGATTTAGGCTGCAGGCATCGGCTGGAGGCTTGAGGCAGGTCAGGGGTCACCGGATCTCAGGTCAGGATCGCTGGGGTGACCTCCTCGTGGTGTTTGCCCACTCGAGCTCGGGCCGAGGATGGCGGGTGGAGAGTGGGGCGGATTCTTGAAGGCAGGCAGGTTCTCCGGGGTTTTCGAGGTTGCTGGCTGCAGGACACACCGGGATTACGCTGGAGCAGGTTCGAGGGGGAGACAGGCCGGTAGGGCTGGGGCCAAGTCAGTGGGCGTCTTCCTCTTGTTAGCTGCTGCACGGCTGTTCGGTCCTTCTTCTTCTAGTAGTTTCTTCTTGTCTGAGGAAGCAAGGTTCAGGGGTGCCCCTAAATACTAGATATGGGGGCGTTACAGGTAGGTAAAAGGCAGGGACCAATGGTTCCCTTCCCTGGGGTGGGTACACCCCCTATTATGCCACCCTCCAGTGGGAGGGGGGCATGAGCCTGTCCCTGGTTGGCTGAGTCCCCCCATCTGCAAGATGGCGGGGACTGAGAGTTGTGCTTCACCTCGCCTCCCCCACCTGAGGGGTAGAGTTGGCAGAGGTGGGCACACCTCTCCTCCTCATTTGTTTTTCACGCTGGCTCTCCTGCCCAAAGTGGGGGTCAGAACCAGTGGGGACTAGTGGCTGAAAGCAGCAAGTGGCCTGGGGAAGCTCACAAAGGCGGCAAGCCTTTGAAGCTTCCCCTTCGTGAACCCTGCCCATCCTAGGGGAGGAGGCTTGGCACCTCATCCAAGGATGTGCATTGTTTCAGGCCCCAGAGAGCAGCAGGCTCTCGACCCAGGGGTCCAGAAACATGTCTGGTGGTGGCAGCTGAAAGCAGCCACTCAGCCTGGACACTAGTGGTGGGTTCGTTTTCAGGGGGCATCTCTAAGATGCCCTCTGTGTGCATTTTTCATTAAATCCCACACTGGCATCAGTGTGGGTTTAATGTGCTGAGAAGTTTGAAACCAGACTTCTCAGTTTTCAATGTAGCCATTATGGTGCTGTGGAGTTCGTAATGACAAACTCCCAGCACCATTTACTCTTAATGGCAGCACTGCACTTACAATGTCTAAGAATGGACTTAGATACTGTAGGGGTACAGGGCTCATGCACCTGTACCCTCCCACTGGTATAGTGCATCCAGCTAGAGGAGTGACTGATCTATGGCAGGGCAGTGGGTTGTAGGCATGGCACACAGAGGTGTGTGCCATGTCAACTCTCCACTTTATTCTGCACCAAAACACGCAGCCTGCAAAGGCATTGTGTGTGTGTAGAGGTACAGGGCCTCTAAGGGTGGCACAATAAGTGCTGCAGCCCTTAGAGGTCTTCCCTGGTCACAGTGCCCTGGGTACCTGTGGTACCATTTTACCAGGGGCTGACCTGTGGCACGAGATGCCAATTGGGTTAGTTTTGGGGAAAGAACACAGGCCCTGGGAACCTGATTGGCAGGGACCCAGGGCACATCAAGTGAAAGTGCATCAGTAGTCTGGCAAAAAGTGGGGGGGTTACTGCAACAGAAACCCACTTTCCTACATATGTGTATTTCATTGGTTGTTACTCCTTGTTTTAATTAATTTGGTAGTTGTTTTCTATATATGGAAAACGCTAATTAAGTTTCAGTTACTTTTTTTTTAAGTGGTGTAGTATATTATTTGTTATTTATAATCTTTTAAATGTTAAATAATTATATTTTATTTTATATATAATGTTTGAAGTAGTAAATAATATTTGTGTATTTATAAATTTATATGATATTGTTTTGATTGTTTTTTTAAAATATGTGTTAAGTGATTTATAATGTATGTTGTGTGTGTTATTGCTATTTTTATATTTTTTGGGATATGTATTGAGTTATTATAAATTATTTTAACATGTCGATATATTTTTTTTAACGATAATTGTGTTGTCTTTATTTTCGTTATCGATATTTTTGTCACTTTGTATGCTTTTTTAATGTGTTCGATATTATTTATCACGATATTTTTGACTACGATAATGTGGAAGTCGATGTAAATGTTTCACGATATTTTGTAGTCGATATTTGTGTATTTTTTTAAATAAGTATAGGATGTCGATATTAGTGTAATCGATATTTTTGTCTCGATATTTTGGTAGGTCGATATTGTGTCTGTCGATATTATGTCAGTGATCCGGAGAAAACGCGTAAAGAAGCTGTGAGCCCCAATCTAACTTAAACGCTTCCCCCAGCGCTCCCTGCATCGGATACTGGAGACTGCAGAACGACGGGCAGTGTGCATTCTCATGAGTGGCAAACAGGTCCAACCGAGGAAATCCCGACATCCTGAAAATGTGATGGACTAATTCCGGATGAAGATGCCACTTGTGATCGACCGAGTATTGCCGACTGAATTCCGCACACACGTTCAGCACCCCGGCCAGATGATTTGCAATCACGCAAATCTGATGGTCCTGAGCCCAGGACCAGAGTCGCAAAGCCTCTCTGCAGAGACGATACAACCCTACTCCTCCCTGCTTGTTAATGTACCACATCACGGTAGTGTTGTCCGTCAGGACCAGAATTGACTGACCGCTTAGGGAGGCAAGAAAGGCCTTGAGAGCCAAACATATTGCCCGCAATTCCAGAAGATTGATAAGAAGCAATCTCTCCTCTGGAGACCAAAGACTCTTGATCTCCATATCCCCTAGATGAGCACCCCACCCCACAGTGGAGACATCCGTTATCCCTGTAGCCACCCGGAGAAGGAGGTTGAAACGGCTTCCCTTGAGACAGGTTGCCTGAAACACTCCACCATAACAGATCCGCTGCTGTGTCTCTGGAGATTCTGACCACCTCCCTGAGATCCCGTTGTGTTCAAACCACTGCCTGCAGAGGCACCACTGGAGTGCCCTCATGTGCCAGCGTGCATGGTTGACCAACAGTATGCAGGAAGCGAACAGACTGAGCAGGCGCAAAACCTTCAGGACTGGAACAGCCGCTCCATAGTGAAACATTGGGATCATAGCTTGGATGTCTAGAATCCTCTGAGGAGGCGGGAAAGCACGACATTTATAAAAAAAAACAAGTCGAACAACAGTTGAGTTGTAACTTGCTGATGATGCAGCACTATCTCTGGTGACTTTGCTTTGAGCAGCCAGTCGTCCAGATAGGGGAAAACAGGAATCCCTGACCTTCTGAGATGCGCTGTCACCACCACCATCACCTTCGTGAAGACCCGTGGCGTGTATGTAAGACTGAGCGGAAGGTCTGCAAACTGATAATGTTGAGACCCCACCGTAAAATGGAGATACTTTCGATACGACTTCAGGTTGGGAATGTGGAAATACACATCCTGTAAATCGATCGACACCATCCAGTCTTCCTGTTGCAGCGCCAGAAGAAAGTGAGCTAGGGTCAACATCTTGAACTTCTCCTGCTTGAAACAAAAATTCAAGATTCTGAGGTCTAGGATCAGCCTCAATCGCCTGTCCTTTTTGGGGATCAGGAAATACCGGGAGTAGCATCCCTGACCTCTTTCCTGCTACGGAACAACCTCTATCGCACCTTTCTGTAACAAAGACAGACCTCTTGTTGCAGAAGCAACAGATGGTCCTCCGAACACCAGCCCTGGCAAGGAGGGTAAGGAGGGGGAAACTCCTGGAAAGGAAGGGCGAACCCATTTTCTACAAGATTCAAAACCCAAAGATCTGACGTAACAGATTTAGAATTTTGTAGAAAATGGGACACCCGACCTCCCTCAGGTCCAACATGCTCTAAGATGGGAGATCTAGAGCTGCTTCCCTGCGGAGCCAGTGGTGGGGGCAGGGGAGGAGCAGGAGGAGGAGGAGACCTGTTGGTGAGCAGACCCTCGCAGACGGTCTCTTCCCTTCGCTCTGTATGATTTATACAGTGGGTTCTATTGCTGCTGTTGTTGCTGCTGCTGCTGTCGACCCTGAAAAGGATCAGCCTTCCCAAAGCCCCGAAATCTCCGGTAACCAAAACCCCTAGGCTGGGACTGCAAGCCTCAGGATCTAGCAGTAGGTCTGCTATCCTTAAAACGTTGTAGAGCTGAGACCGCCTTGGTCCCAAAGAGTCTAGAGCCATCGAAGGGAAGATCAAACAGCGTGGCCTGGACGTCCAGAGAGACTCCTGACCCTCTCAACCAGGCATGCCTCCTAGTTGCCATCGAAGAGCCCATTACCCTGGCAACGGAGTCAGCAGTATCGAGCCCAGACTGGATCACCTGACAGGCTGCAGCCTGAGTGTCCGACAGAACCTCAGCGAAGGGACCCCGGACATCTTCTGGCAGCTTAGGTATCACCTCCTTAGCTGAGCCCATCAATGCATGGATATAACGCCTCAACAGGCATGTGGCATTAGCGGATTTCAAAGCCATGCAGGTCAATGAAAACACTTTTTTAGCAGATTATTCCAGCTTTTTGGAGTCTCTATCACCTGGAGTGGAGGGGAAGGAGCCTGCGGATTGCCTAGAGGAACAAGACGCTTGAACCACCAAGATTTCAGGCAAAGGGTGAGATGATAGAAATGCTGGATCCCCAGGCGCAACCTTATAACGCCTTGCCACCGTTCTGGGCACAGCAGGGGCAGACACTGGCTTCTGCCAAACCTCCAAAATTGGTTCTGTCAAAGCTTCGTTGAACGGAAGCAAAGGTTCCACTGCTAATGAAGGGGAATGCAGTACCTCAGTCAAAATATTAGAATTGACCTCTGCAGTTGGCAACTGCAAATCCAAAAGGTCAGCAGCCTTCCTTATGACAGAATGGTACGAGGACACCTCATGGGAAGGAAGAGATTTTGGAGAAGAGAGCTCCCACTCTGGGGATGTGTCCAGCCCACTGGCTTCCTGAAGACCTTTAAAGTCATCCATAGGATCCAGTATCTCTCCTTCCTCAGCTTGCTCCTGCTGCTCCTGGAATTCCTCCTCTTCCAGAAGCCTCTGAGCTTCCCTCCTTGATCGCATCTTCAGAATCGGCGGTGCCAAACGCGGCGGCGGTGATCTCGGAAGGAGGCCCTTCAGTAGGGACTAGTGGCATTGCACGAAGTCATCGAGACGGCGCCGGATCGGAGCCTGACGGCGCCAGAGAAAAGTTCATCCTTCCTTCCTGGGACGGGATCGGCGTCGAGTACCTAAGCGTCGGGAGAGGCCAAGATGGAGTCATCAGCATGAAGGGCATGAATGGAGCCTGGGCATAATGTTGGGGAACGCCCAAATTATAGGAAAGCGGACCCACGGGGCCAGCCGGCGTGCCGAATGGGCTAACCGCCCTGGCAAACATGCCATGCATCGCATTCAGAAAATGCAATGGATCCGCACCTGGAGCCAGGAAAGGCGGGTACGGATCCAGAACCGCCTGTTCCGGAATAGGCCAAGGTCGTAAGGAGGGTTCTGGCTGCGGCACCGGGGACACCAGATCCAGGATCGGAGAAGCCAGAGGCGCAGGAGATGCTTCCCTTCAACTAGCGCCAAGACGCCTGAGTGAGATAGTGAACTGTAGACAAAGTATGAACTCTACCTCACATGACATGTGATAAGATTCAAACGCCACCTGTATAACTCTGTACAATCCCCTTATCTTAAAATTATTCTATGCTATGGACCGTTGTGACAACCCATGGTCCTTCTACATTGCAAGGGCTCTCTCACCGCTAACATAATAAAGATGAGCGTCATCGCAAGGTTTCCAGAAACAAAAAAATTCTGAGAGTGCTGCTGGCGGCAGTCATCGACGAACACCGACATTGACGATCATCGTCGTAAACACCTGTCGGCGATGCCGACGACAGAATGAATGAAAGAATAAGTTTATTGTGTGATTACTTAAAACCATTACCATTTACAGTTTAAAAACATATAGCGCAACCGGTGGCCACAGTGCGTGTTAATGGTACGGGCTCGGCGCCTTTCCCAATCAAGAGAGGGACAAAACAGGGTTGACCCCTCTCGCCCTTACTTTTTGCATTGACCCTCGAGTACTTGGCCTGCACAATTAGATCCCATCCCTCCATTAGGGGATTCCGCGGTACTCCCACAGACACTGAAGAGGAATACATTTCTCTGTACGCTGATGACATTTTACTGTACATCTCTCACCCGTCAACGACTTTACCGGCCTTGTTCGGAACAATAGTCAAATATGGCCACTACTCGGGCTACATAATCAACTGGAATAAGTCGACGTTCTATTGCCCGAATGGCTCCCAGACGGACTGGCCCCTGCCCGGGGAACTGCGAGTTGCCCAGCAAGGTTTTCAATACTTGGGTATCTTTGTTACGCCCCATCCCGAAAAGTGCAGGAAGGAGAACCTAGAGATTATCCTGACTAATTTCAAGTCGGACATTGAAAGATCGAGAGACCTCCCCCTCACCTTACTCGGGCGGGCTGCACTCTTTAAAATGATTACCCTACCCCAACTGCTCTATGTTCTTCAAAACTCTTACCATCCACTCCCTACACGTACCTTTACTGAAATCGCTTGTAAAACCCGCACTTTATTATGGCAGGGGGGACACCCTAGAATAGCGCTCAAGACACTACAATGTAATCCATATAATGGAGGGATTGCACTCCCAGATATAGAAGCCTATTATTGGGCCTCACACTTGATATCCATAAATGAATGGGTACATAAGAGTAGACTCCACCCCACTTATCGCCTCGAAAGGGCGGAGATGATGCCGCACACACACCTACATTATCTTTATGGAGGGAAGGGGAGCTCCCGACTGTTACCCGCAACTCGAGTGACTCTGTCGGCATGGGCAAGGGCGAATAAAACTATGGGTTGGACGGCTTGGGTCACGAGGAGCACACCGCTCTGGGAGAGGGCATGGTTTAAGGAGCTGGGAAAGCTCAGAGGATTCGGGACATGGGATCTCCTGGGGATCTCCACAATAGGGGATGTCATAGAAAATGGTGAGCTCAAAACATGGGCGAAGCTCAAACAGGAGTATGAGATGAATGACTCTCAATTTCTTAAATACGCACAACTGCGCCATGCCTGGCAGAAAGAGACTATTCCAAATGAACAGCTTCCGGAATACGCTCCTCTGGAAGGTAGGCTTCTGCAAGAGGAACTAACTCATAAGTCAGTCTCCTTTACTTATAAAACTATTAACAACAACATCCCAGACGGACTGGTGGGGCTTAGAGCACGATGGGAGAGAGAGGTGGGACCCCTAGAGGATATAGACTGGGAAGCGGCGTTAATGCACCCCAGAGAGGTAGCCATAAAGGCGAGGCTTCGTCTTATCCAACTTAAGATACTACACCGCACATATTACGATCGCGATCGGCTACACAGAATGGGGCGGGCTGACTCGTCATCCTGTCTGACTTGCTCCGGGGCTAATAGTGATTTTTTTCACACGGTCTGGACATGCCCCGAGTTGCAACTGTATTGGACGCAGGTATTTAAATTACTGGGAGACGTTCTGGGGGTGACGCTACCCATAGAGCCCCGTTTTGTGATACTGGGGATACCAAGCGACATAGGTATCACCAGAATGCAACTAATTTTTGCCTTCCTGGGGTTGGTAGTCGCTAAAAGGGATATAGCGCGGAGATGGGGGGAGGCAGATAGACCCACCATACAGGAATGGACAAAGGGAATAGATTTATATATGGTGGCCGAACGTGTCACGTATCACAGCAGGGGATGTCCCAAAAAATTCCACAAGATCTGGGACCCATGGAGACAATACTTTGGGCTGGACATTGGGGACAACACACAACAGTCCGTAACGCATACAGCACAAGGAACTCCCATGGCTGGGTCACGATGAGGACTGACGTAGGCAATAACACGAGTGGACATATGAGGTCGCCTTCCGATCTCAAATACACCCACATGGCGGTCAACTGGGGATATGGGTGGTGTTTATACTCCTACATGTATCAGAAGAGGAAAGGGAAAGTGGCTATGTTATCAAAGAGATTGTTTCTTACCATAGACGTTCAACTATTGTAGACGTATCATGCAATGACTGTATTGTGCTAATTGTTCAGTTGAAAGAAAAAAAAAAAAACATATAGCGCAGAGTGGCAGACCGGTTTAAAATACAGATATGAAGCTAAAACTATCTTTAAAATCATGCCGGTGAGTTAATATGTGAGTAGCCAGTGCTAATTTTATGATAAAAAAATACAAATCATTACTGTCCTTAGTGACACTGGATACTCTACAAAGGAGTAGTCCTAAAGGGGTGCTGCTCGTTGTGCCGTGGGACTCGTCAGGCTGTTAGTCGCTCTCTGCCTGTGCCATTTTGTCTTTCGGAAGTAGGCAGGTTTGGTTTATAAATTTTCCAAAATTGGCCATGTTTTTCACTGTCTCCAAAGTGTACAGCTGGCAAACAGCATCCTTTGCATTGATGGGAGCATGCACACCCTGGTAATCCTTAAGCTTTAAACCAAGATTTCCAACTGCAAAATCTGGTTTAAAGCTTAAGGATTACCAGGGTGTGCATGCTCCCATCAATGCATACTTACTAGATTCTGTCCGAACTGAGCTTTGCACCCCTTATGAAGAAGAATTAAGGATAAAAGTTGAAGAGTTAAGAGGCAGTGGATCCTGACATGTTGGACTTTGGTATTCGAACTTCCAGGAAGAACTGGATCAAACAATGAACTTTGGCAACACTTTGCGCATTTATTTATGTTTTACATGGACATTTACTTACAAATTCATTAATTTATTTTGATGTGAGGTGAGGTCTGCACGTAAACAGCATTTATTACATTATCATTGCAGTATTTTTCCATTTTTCAGTTTCGTGTGTGTGGGTGAGTAATTCCTTGAAGCATTTTTTTCATTTGGTGTTATCTGGAGTCATTGATCCGTGGCTCGCAGAATTCAAGAGTTCCGTATTTTGTTTAATTCCCTGTTTGAAAAGGGCTGGGGTCGGGGGCGTGGCTAAGACGCCAAACAAGATGGCCGCGTAGCTCCGGAGCTCCGCGCCACCGTTCCCATTACAATTCCTCTTCGGGAGCTTAGGACCCCTGTTCTACCTCCAGGATGCAAGATTTCTGCTCCATATGACAGCGGTGAGCACCTTAACTACTCAAATGCCGTTTGTCCACCATATTGCGGCTTATTGACGACGCAACATATTTTCTCTGAAAACGGCCGCCATTTTAGATAATTTTACCGCGATCACCGTTTCAGCTTAGGAGTCCTGTTCTACCTCCAGGATGCAAGATTTCTGCTCCACATGACAGCGGTGAGCATCTTAACTACTCAAATGCTGTTTGTCCACCATTTTGTGGCTTATTGACGACGCGACCTGTTTTCTCTGGAAAACGGCCGCCATCTTAGATACTTTCACCGCGATCACCGTTTCACTTTTGAAACCTTATTATGCCTAAACTCTTACGTTCAAAGTGCTTCTAATATAAGTTGGGCTATGAAGGTCACGTAATTCATCACAGCTACTTCATTCATACTTCTTCAACTCTATTTTTTTTTTTCCGTCATGTGAGGAGTTTATTTGTTTCCTTTGGGTCAGCAGCCATTTTGTATTATATTCGACATGCTTTAAGAAGTGACTTTTTTCTTTAACATAGATGCTCCTTATTTTGCCGCTTTTGTTGATGCCATAGAATTTTAAGCTTCTTTTGAATTACACCGCGAGGTTCTTTAATAAGGTCTCTTATGCCCTAAATCCTTTGGAATTTTGACGCAGGGTTTTGATTTTCTGTGAAGCTTGAGCTTTCTTTTTCGACCTTTTTTCAACTTGCTGCTTTCTCTTGCAGTGATTTAAGCAAACTGAGGAGTCAGACTTTAAGTGTTTAATTCAATTCTTTCTATTCACTAAACTCCAAGTCCTTATATGGGAAGATTGAGAAACCTTAAACTTTCTGATGCCTCCAAAGTTACTGAGTGCTCCAGCTTTAACGAAATGGAAGACAATCCTCATCAAAAACCTGATCATTCGTCAGGCACCATTCCAAAAACTCAACTCTCCAGCAAGTTACCCGCGATTTCCACCAAACGACCGAAAAAGGATCCTCCTTCTCCAGTGAACTCTTCTTCATCATCTATGGATTTAATCCTTGAGGAAATCCGGGCTTTAAAACCCTTCATAGAGGAAACCAACAAGACCCTACAATTTTTGAATGCCAAGTGGTCTTCATTGGATTCACGTGTGCTCATTGTAGAACAAAGAACAGAGTCTCTTCAAGTTTCATGTTCTCGTATCTCCTCTCTAGAGTCTGAGGTTTCTACGCTTAAAAAGCAAGCTGAGGATTTAGAAAACCGAAATCGCAGGAACAATCTCAGAATTTATGGTCTCCCTGAAAACATTGAGGGTTCTAATCCAACGGTCTTCTTTCAGTTGTTTCTGCTTAAGCTCTTGGACTTACCTGCGGACACTCCTCTAAACATTCAAAGAGCTCACAGACTGGGTCCTAAAATTTCTACAAAGCCTTGCGGTGTCATCATGCTATTCTTGCAGTATACTGACCTTCTACAAGTCTTGTCTGCTGTCAAGTTCAAGAAACAAATCGTCTGGGAAGGTCATCGCCTCTTTTTCTCTCAGGATGTGGCTAAAGTCACGGCAGACCCTCGGAAAAAAATTCTGGAACTACGACCCCAACTACGAGCTATCAATGCCAGATTCGGCCTACTACATCCTTGTATATTCAAAGTCACATACAAAGAAAAGACCACAACCTTCGAAGATCCAGTGGCACTACAAGACTTCCTTCGTCACCTTGGAGCTGTTGGCATGGACACTTCATCACTTACATGATTATTACTTATGTACTACCTGATATAGCTGTTTTTCTGTTTTGATTGTACTTTGAGCATTGTTTGTCTTACTTCTATTTTTTTGTATTTTTCTAGCACTTTTTTGTTATTTGTATTTTTCCCATGTTGTTTCTTCAATGTATACTTCTTATATCATTGTCTCTTCTCCCCTCAGATACAGGTGTCTTTGTCCTTACAAATTCGTTCCTATTGGTCTCCCATTGTGTCGAGTTTTGATCATGGTTCCTTGAGGGTTCGGTGGAGCTCTGATGCTGTCGTCGTCATCTTCTGGTGTAGTTACTCCCCATTCCGTCTTGTATTTGTAGGTATGTTTTTCAGTCGTCACTTGTTTGACTTGTACTGTCTCTCGGTTTTTCATCTTATCTTTCTTCTATCGATTTTTTCCTATATGATTCCTTTTCTATTCTTTCTTTCTCTTTTCTATTTTTCCTCTTTTACCTTCTCATTTTGTAAATCTTCCTTGCTAATACAACTGCCTTTTTTTCCTCTGCCTTTTTTCCTTCTACACATTCCAAGTAAAATTAACTTTGTTTCTTGTAAGCGTACTGTTTGTTCATACTTTCCTCATTAAACTACATTTCGGGTCACTACCTGGAATATTAAAGGATTAAATAATCCTATTAAAAGGCAACGGATGCTATCTCACTGGGCAAAGTTAAAAACTGACATTGCTTTGCTCCAGGAATCTCACATTTCTGAAAATGAAGCTTCCAATCTGAAGAGATGCTGGGTGGGGCATGTGTTTAATTCTCCTGCCCTTGGTAAGAAAAATGGTGTTTTGATTTTATGTCACAAGAAATTAAATGTTTCTGTTGTTCACCAGGAAGCTGATGTTGAAGGAAGTTGGGTTATTGTTAAGCTTCTTATAGATAAGATTCCTTTAGTTGTTTTTAATGTATATGGGCCTACTTCGATTGATAAAGTTTTCTGGACTAATATTTCTGATAAACTACTTACATATGATGATGATTACATTATATTTGGTGGTGATTGTAATCAAATTTTCGATCCCATTCTCGACAGGCATTCTAATGTTAAGTTTATCCCATCTAAAATGCAAGTACAATTTACCTCCACAGTGCGACGTAAAGCGCTAGTTGATATGTGGCGACTTTGCCATCCCGACCTTAGAGAGTATAGTTTCTATTCGGCTGCCCATCACTCTCAATCCCGTATTGATTACCTCTTCTTAAGTAAATCCCTGTCCCAACATGCCATTCAATATGAAATCGGTTCAATCCTAATATCAGATCACGCTCCTGTTTTTGTTGATATTGATTTGATCCCCTTTTCTCCTCACCCTGGAAGATGGCGCTTTAACAACTCCCTAGTACTTGACCCTAATTTTTGTCAGAAATGTAATTCCTTGCTTCTGAATTTTTCACTATAAACAATACTCCAGATTCTCCTTTTGGGATGGTATGGGATTCCTTTAAAGCAGCTGCTAGAGGTTTTATTATGAATTTTGTATCTCAAAAGAAAAAATCTTTAGAAACCCAGTCCTCTCAGTTACTTGATAAAATTAAGCAATTGGAATACACTTATTATCATTCTAATAATGAATCTGCTTTAAAAAATCTCCTTGCCGCTAAAATTAATTTTAATAAATTATCCACTGATGCAGCTTCCAACTATCTACTAAAAAGTAGTTCTCGCTATTATGGAGGCCAAAACAAAATGGGTAAACTATTGGCTAACTATTTAAAAGTGAGAAAAGAGAGAACAAAAATAGATTCTTTGCAAGGCTCTGCCGGCACTCCTATATATAAAGATAGGGATATCTTAAATGAATTTGTTTCCTTCTATAAGAATCTATATACTCCTGAATCTTTACCAGATAAGTCGGATCTTCTTTCCTATTTCCAATCCATTCCCTCTCCTTCATCTAATCACATTAATTTCGAACCTTTGGGAGCTGATATTTCCTTGGCAGATATATCTCAGGCTGTTTCAGTATTACGACGTGGGAAGGCACCTGGACCAGATGGTTTTACCATTGAATTCTACTCTCACTTTGCAAAAATTCTTTTACCCGATCTTTTACTTTTGTTCCAATCCTTTGGAGATAAGGGCTCCTCTAGTGGTACGTTTCAAGAAGCATTGATCTGCTTAATTCCCAAAGATGATAAGGATCACTCTCTCTGTAAGAACTATCGGCCTATCTCGTTAGTTAACACAGACTATAAGATCTTTGCGAAGATTTTGGCACTCCGTATCGATCCTATTCTGCCTGATCTCATTGGTCCTGAACAAGCAGGTTTTGTTAAAGGACGACTTGCATCCGACAACTCTCGAGTCTTCTTTAATATTTTAAGCAAAGCCTCTTCCCTGGATCATCCTATTGCGGCGATTACCCTAGATGCTGAAAAAGCTTTTGACAGGATTGGTTGGGACTTTATGTTTCAAGCTCTGCAATGGGCTGGTTTTCCTTATAAACTAATAGCTTTAATCTCTTTATTATACTCAGATCCCCGGGCTTCAATATTTGTTAACGGTAAGGCTTCTGATTACTTCTCATTAGGTAGGGGGGTAAGGCAAGGATGCCCTTTATCTCCATTATTATTTGTCATAGCCCTAGAACCTTTCCTAACTAAAATTAGACAAGATGATCGTATTACAGGGTTTCAATTTGGCCCTCATCAAGTTAAGATGTCAGTATATGCAGATGATATTCTTCTATATTGCTCTAATCCAGAAACCTCTCTCACTCCATTTCTTCAGCAAGTATCCTCTTTTTCTAAACTCTCAGGTTATCGTCTAAACGCTGATAAATGCGAAATTTTGCCTTTAAATTTTCTTTGTCAAAAACATCTCTTTGAGTCCTCTGGTTTTACCTGGCAGCCAACTAAAATAAAATATCTGGGGTTATGGTTCGCGCCTTTATTATCTGATACACTAAAATTAAACTTTGATTATATTCTTAAAAAGTTAAATGATACTATTACTCGTTGGCATCCATTTTTCCTCTCCTGGTGGGGTCGGTTAGATTCTATTAAGATGATGCTTTCCCCTCTTGTATTATATATTATTTCTATTTTTCCTATTCACATCCCTCAATATTATTTTAAGAAAATTGATTCCACTTTGATCAAATTCTTATGGAAGGGTAAATCATCGCGTATAGCCTTATCTTCTCTAAAGAAAGATAGGCCTAATGGAGGCCTCAAGTTCCCCGACTTTAAGACTTATCATTCCGTTTTTTCATTAAAACAAGCTGCTAAGTGGATCTCTACAGATCTTCCCTTATATCCTCCTCTCTGGTTACAGTTGGAAACATTTCTTATTGCTCCTTTTGACTTTCAAGAGATCTTAACTTTTACTGCCAATTTTGCTTCTTTGCGTTCCCCTGTCATCTCTCATTCTCATAAACTCTTATTTCCTCTAATATATTCACCATATCCCTCTACTAAATCCCTCCATAAACAACCTATTTGGCATAATAAATCAGTACGGATTCGTAATCGGCCCATATACTGGAAAACATGGCATTCTAGAGGCTTACGTTGGATTTCTCAACTCGTATCTGATGACAAACCCCTTACTTTCTCTGATCTTCAATCTAAATTTTCTTTACCACCATCCTCCAAATCGCAATATAATCTTCTCTATCCTTCTCTTATTCAGTTTCTTCAGAATCTATCAGTTTCTACTGATTCCCCTGTAGCATATGAATCCTTACTCTCAATCCTGGATAGTTCTCCTTCAGCATCTAATATTTACAAATCCTTACTTTTCTCCTCAGATAGGCAAAAATCAAAAACTGAGAGGGCGTGGGAAAAGGATTTTTCACAAGAATGGCCAATTACTACATGGGATAAAATATGGTCTAAACTATATAGGACCTCTCGGGCTGCTAATACCACACAAACCCTTTTTTTCATCTACCATCGAACATTATTCTCCCCAATGTCGATAGCTTCTTTTACATCAGACTCATCCCCTACTTGCTGGTCCTGCCCCTGCCCTGCTGCATATGTTATTTGAATGTCCCTCAATCCATCAATTCTGGCAATTAGTTTGGTCCCAAATTAAGATAATTTTTAGGGTCCAAACCCCTTTTTCTTTCACAAATATATTTTTGGGTAGTCTATCTCCCCAATGGCCTCAAACGCCGCTGAATTTTAAACTTTTAGACTTATTATTAGCTATTGCATTCCATTTAATAACTTCAAATTGGAAACAAGCCGATAAAGTCACCTTCAGAGCCTGGTGGAATGCTGTCTGTTTTCACCATCGACTGGATACTAACTATGTCTCTCCCATATCCCTAGCAATCAAAAGAGATCTTTTATGGCTTCCCTTAACAACTTACTTATCTCAATCTGCCTCTTCCATTGCCGCCTCTCAAAATGTATCAGATGATGTACGGAAACCACCTTAATTATCTCCCTTTGCCTTTTCCCTTATGGTTTTTCAGTTGGTTCTTTATTACCGAATGTTTATCACAATATTTTTCTAAATTTTAATTCAGTGTTATGCTTACAATGTCACATTATTTGTACAATTTGCATGATGTTTTAACTGCTCTATATTAATTACTTTTGCTTCCTTCTTCTTGGTCCACCTTTTCTTTTATTGTTTTCTTTTTCTACGATGTATCTCTTCCTTTTATGTACAGCTAAATAGTTTAATCCCTATATTTTCTTTTCACTTTACTTACTCACTTTTATTGTCAAATAGGATTGGTTATATCCATTTTATTGCTGTTTATCTTCTTGGTTATCTCTCAATAAATCAAACTTAAAAAAAAAAAGAAAAGGGCTGGGGTCATGTGGTATTAATTAGCTTGACGCTTAAAGGTGCGTGGTGGGGCTAAGCATTCACAAGAAAGATGTTGACGGAGGGGCACGTTTGGCAGATTTGGCGGTGTGAGAGTTTTGTTGTGCCCATATACTAGGTAGGTTTAAAATTATCACGTTCAAGGAACAAAGCGGTATTTTCGTTCAGGCAGAGAATGGTTAGCAAAGGTTAAGAATGCATCTGCAGTTATATATTTTCTTGCACATATTTTGTCTGAGAGCGGTAGCACTTGTTTCACGGCCAGTATAAATGCAATGAGGTGTTTTAAACCAGGGGAGTTTTGATTAAACTATGCTGTTTGTAATGGGATGTTCTTTTTAAATGTTTTACAGTAACCCCTGAAGAAGAGATTGTTCTCGAAATGCATTGGGTATGAACAGTATGATGTCACAATCTGAGGAACATTTTATCATGGATTGTCACCATTTTCGAACATTACAACATGAATAAAACATGGAAGTTTTTGAATACCTATTGTGCAACTCGTTTGAATTCTGGAAAAAAATTAATAATAATTTGATTAAAATGTTGAAAAAATCATGAGACAAGTCAGTTTAAAAGGATTAAAAAGTTTTATAATGGAGCCACGTAGGTAGTGGCGTGAGTTTGAGGCTGTGCACCCTGCATCAGTTGAACAAAGTGTTCATCGGTTCGTCCTCAAACAGCATCCTTTGCCATGTGAGTGCCTAGTTGGAGAAAGATGGGCCTGAGGTGAATTCAGCGGGCTTGTCGTAAAGCCGGGCAGCATTGTAATATGTGCACCAAGGATTCTCTTTTATAATTGCATAAGTGGCACTCTTTGATGCCTGTGAGTGCTTTCCAGGTTGGATATAGTTCTTTCAAGGGGAGCGGCTGTAGTCTTGCGGCTAAGATCTGATTTAGTGCCTGTTTCCCCACGGCCTGCGTAAGATGGGGCTTAGTTGTATGAAGTATTTGTGGGAAACACAGAGTTTCGTGAAAGTCCCTTACTGCAAGGGATCAGAGGTGCAGTTACTTTTTTATTGATAATTTGATGGTTGCATAATCAATTATGCTTGAATCCCAATTCTCAGAGGCCAGTTGCAGTAGTTCCTTTGCTGTTATAAGTTTGGCGGACCACGGGTTGCTGGATTTTACGAAGATATTTTTTATAAATGCCTTCATGGAGTTGTCTGGGGCAACAGTTGTCAGGTAGGAGTATTTTGCTAAGCCGGTCAACCCTTCTAATTTTTTAGGTCGAGCCTATGGTGGCAGCGCGCATGCACTGCTCGCTTTGCGGGGCACGCAGTAATGGAGTATAGAGTGGAAGCTCCGCCCACTCTCCGCCAATGTTTTTTATTGGCTCGTGTCATTGTCTTTCGTAAATGCTGCCGTCTAATTGATTATGAGGCTTGTTAGTCCCTCCTTATTATGGCCATGTCATCATTTGTACCCTCCCATGGCTACTGGCCCCTTTACTTCGAGTGTTACACAGTACGGTTTATTTAGACTGTGAGCACTACTTTGTCTGTGCGTTCTCGTCTCCTTCTCCCCCCTCCCACTGACCGCACTCCCGTTGTCCGTGCTCCCCCCCCTTGTCCGTGATGCAATGCAATAGGTCTCACGTAAATGCGAGTCCTATTGCATTGCAAATGCTTGTTATCCTGGGCTTAGAGCAGGATAGATGTTCTAAGTGCAGTGGCAAAGAGCGTGACCGAAGTTGTTCATTTAACGAAGACACAGCTCGTTCAGCGGCACTCTGCGTGGGTGTCAGTCGGATCTCATTCGGGACCACTTTGAGCCCTATGGATTCCGGAGATGGTTCACGCTCGCTGCCTTACTAGACGTTCTCGTGCTTCTCTCTCCACCTCTAGGCCCGGGATAAGACTCAGGCCGGAAGGATTGCATTTCTTCGCTCCAAATTGGAAGGGATTTTGCCAGGATGCTTCCCTTTGCTTTATGCACAGTTTTTCTATGTGCGCCGAGCAGCCCCGCTGGTTTAAACTGCGCGGACGAGCCGCTCATGGAGGCCGGAGTAATCTGTAGCGTGCCGCACCTCAGGACGTGATGGAGAAGGGCGCAGAGAAGGTCATGGAAGCGCCTTGAGATGAACACAGCCCTGAGCAATGAGAGATACCACCACATAACAACGCAATAAAACCGACATCCGCGTGGGGGAGATTCCGAACACCTGATGTTATGTCCAATAAACCTAATCTGGAGAACACACTGATTAACACTTGCTGCATGGCAACACTTCTCTTAAGAGCGTACGTCTGCACGTGCACATTCACCATTGCTGGCTTCTACACAGATCTGTTATGGTGGAGTGTTTCAGGCAACACCACTATGTGCATATAAACACAATTGTTAAGTGCTGGGCCCGGTTGAGACTGAAAACTTAAACCGGGATGTGATGAGGCCGAAGGGAGCATATGATTAGAGCACATTACGCTATAGCTGGTGTTGACATATTCACAACACAGCCACTTAGCGTTTCAGACATATAGGTATTACGTACTTTGCCTGGACACACAATTCTTTGGCCATGTGCTGAACCCAGTAATAAAATCAACTGACCTGCTCAGCTATCAAAAATGGAAAATTCCCCCTTCAGGATTACACCTGCTCTTGGAATAAAGTTCTAGCTTTTCATCGATTCAAAAAGAACCGCTAGAATATTCACGGCAGGGGCGTAACACAGGCCCCGGCAGCCCCCAAGCTCCAGGGGGCCCCCTCAGCACAGTGCTCGGGCGTCGGGTGTGCGTGCAATATCGAGACACCCGGGCGGGGCCTGCTGCCCTCAGCAGTGGTCGCGTTGCAGCGTTCTAGTGGCTGTGGCGCCGCGGGGGAATGTCATGTGACCTCACCTCCTGGCTGGTCCTGGAAGTAAGGTCCGACCGGATTTAGGAAGCGGGAATTAGTGGAGGCGTGTTGCACGCCGGCGGGGAGGCGCATGGAGAGTGCAGCCCAGCACCATGGCCGACCAGGCCTCATGGACAGAGTCGGGCCCGAGGAGAGGTCGAGACACAGCAGAGGGAGTGTAAGTAAGAGAGGGGCTGCCGGCTGTTTACTGAGAGCGGAGAACATGGCGGCCAGCTAGGAGAGCGGGTCGTGAGCTCCGTGAGCTAGGGAAGTCCGCATAGGAATGTAACGGCTCGTGGGAGCAGGAACACATGAGGCGTCCTCGAGGCTGGATTCGGTTACCTTGGTTTTGCTGCAGCACGGTCCGCGCACTTTGCTTTGTTTTCCTGGTTGGCGCCGGCGTTCGCGGGAACCATAGAACGCCGAGCCGCGCTGAGCCGCTGAATCGCTGAACCACTGAACCCGCAGCTGACCAGGAGAGCGGTCCCTTTTTTGCTTCTTTCTTCCCTGCTGCTCTGGAGTTTGGAGCCTGGGGTTTGCGGTCGTGAGCCTCTGTTGGAGGCACGGTGGACGCGAAAACGGTGGCGGAGGAGCAGGCAAGATTCGGAGGAGAGCTCCCTTCGAATTCCCAGACACCTAGAGGAGGGAGGGGAGCGGTTTGGTCAGTTGCTGCAGCAGAATTACATCGGAGGAGAAGAGCCATAATAAAAGTAAGTTTTAGAGGTCCCCCAAGTGGCTCCTTGTTACTGCCTCTGAAACTAAATGCTGAATTACCAAGCGAGGAACATAGTACTACTATAGTAACTCGTAAAGTAGTGTGTATGAGTTCAGCAAGAAGGAGGGGGAAGGGCCAGGTAAAAGATTTGTTTTCACCCAAAAACACCAGTACTATAAAGTCAGTACAAGACGAGGTTGTAACTTGCAGAAGATTTTAAATTACAGACTTTGGATGGAACTAAAAAACTGTTATAGACTTAAGGGATTCGGATAAAAAAGAGAGTACAAAAATCGAATCCAAGATATAACCTACGCACTAAGGAATAGGAAATTTACAACCGTCCCGTCTAAAGTCGACGCTGCTCTATTAACGCATAAAGAACTGGACCAAGAACAAGTTGCCAGCCTTAGCCATACCACAGTTATAAAAGCAATTAAGAAACAAGAAAATCAAAGAGTAAAAGCAGATACAGTAGCAGTGGTCTCTACTAGAGCAGCAAAGGCGGCGAAAAAGAGCAGCTAAAAAGGGGCGCCAGTTTAAAAGTTACACCATCTCTTCGCTCCTTTTTAAAGTTCAACAGGTGTCTAAAAATACACGATTAAAAGAGGAAAAATCTGTAGAGGGGTTCCTCAACATGCAAAAACCAGTACCTATTGCTGTTATGCAAACAATAGAGATATCTAATCCGTTTCAAGTCCTCGGTCAGACAGATAAGGAGGATAATAATTATATCGAAGAAGAGGAGGATCATGAGAGGCATGAAAATCAACAACAAAAGGTTATAAACAAAGATCAAGGTTTAGAGGTACCCCCGCATACTGAAATGGGGGAACTAATGGGGTCTCTCTTTAAAGAAATGAAGCATGGCTTTGCCAAGTCTGAAAAAAATCAGGAGAGGATTCAAGCAACATGCGAGGCCTTAGAATCTAAGGTTAATGCCTTAGTCGTTAGGGTCTCTACCATAGAAGTATCTTTGGAACAAACAAAAACAGAAGTGAGATCCTGTCAAAACGACATTGAGGAGTTGAGATCTTCGGAGAAAGAACTTAGAGACAAACTTGAAACGTTGGAAAACAACGCAAAGAGGAGTAATTTACGGTTTCTAAATATTCCAGATGGCGCTGAAGGTTCAAACCTAAAAAACTTTATAATTAATCTGATCAAGGGAATCTCTCCAGAGCTAGATGAAAAAATGCTGGAGGACGACATCCAGAGGGTTCATAGGGACCCTTTTAGACTGAATAAACCAAGGAAAAATCCACGTCGAATACTTGTTAATTTTAAAACCTACACTATAAAAGAGACTATCTTAAATGCTGCGTTAAAGTCTACCACTTTCATAAAGGATGGATATAACTATAAAGTCCGTTCAGACATATCTAGGGCGACAGCAGATAGACAATGGGCTTTAGGGAATTATATGAAAGAGTTGACAGCAGCAGGAGCCTCGGTTCAAATGAAATTTCCTGCCCTCTTGAAAATTATGTGGAATAACAAGACTTTTAATATTCGTGAACCAAAAGAGGTAGAATCACTGTTGGAGCAAATAAAAGCACATAAATAAATGAGACTGAAGTAAGAGCCAAGACACAATGCAATAAAGATAGGACAACCCTACAGTAGCGGAGCTCAAACAGGGCAATAAGATTGCTCAAATGGAAGTTGGGAGGGTTCTCCAGGGAGGGGTGGGAGCTTTAGAGGGGCTAGAAGTGCTAGGTTTTTCGGTTTTTTTTTAGCACATTAATGACGTTTTGTTTTTATTGGGTGGGGAGCATAGGGAAAAAAATCAAAAAAATGCATTTGTCCGATATGTATATTTTATGGTAAATAAGGCCACGATAGTTTGTAGAACCAAAAATCTCCTATAGGATGGGCGTAATGAAAGTTACAACATGGAATGTTAATGGGCTAAGGGTCAGGAAAAGGCGTCAAAAGATTTTCGAATATCTCAAACTAATAAAGAGTGATATTATAATACTACAGGAAACTCACCTATTAAAATCAGAATGGCATGAATTCACAAAATATGAAAAATGGATTGAGAGTAGTGCTTGTACAAATCAATCCTGTTGTATAAAAGGGGTTGCAGTGATTGTGAAAAGACCATCTAAAATAATTATGTTGGAAGAGTGTGGGGACCCGAAAGGTAGATGGATCCTAGTGAAAATGAAATCTGGGGATAACCTCTTCTCGATGGTGGGTTACTACGGCCCCAATTCAGATGACCCTGAACCACTTCAATCATTATATGCCCAATTAATTAATGTTTCTACGCCAATAATTCTTGGAGGAGATTTTAATATATTGTTAGATCCTAAACAGGACAGATATCCGCCTGGAAGAGGTCTCAATTTAATAAAAATGAGGGATTGGCTGAATAGGTTTAAAGAGGACTTGGGGCTGGTAGATATATGGAAGAGTAAAGGTGACCAAGGTAATAGATTTACTTATAGGAACCATAAATATGGTCACGCATCCAGAATTGATTTTTTTCTAATCGATAAACTATGGAGTAAAAAGGTAACAAAGGTAGTACATATACCAGCGCATCTGTCCGATCACTCCCTTGTCCAGATGGAATTAACTCAAGACCCCCTCAGGGTAAGAAAAGATGGACTGTAGACCGTACTCTCCTGTCAGATAAACAACTAATTGAGAAGTTGAAGGGCGAGACACTAGAATATTTTTTAATAAATGCTAATGGTGAAGTACCTAGCCACATAGTGTGGGACGCATATAAATCCGTTATTAGAGGAAACCTCATTGGTCTGGCAGCAAGGAAGAACAAGGAAAATAGGCATAAAATTATGCAGTATGAGGCAGACATTTTAGATATCCAAAAAAAGAGCGAAGACACTATCTCAAAGGCAGAACAAGGAAGGGCAATTGAGGAATTATTTAGGAAAAAGCAGGATTTGTCATTATATTTAGAAGATCGAGTTAGGAAAAGATGGGAGGCTAGTAGTTTGTCATCCTACGAGTATGGGGAAAATAGTGGGAAACTATTAGCATGGAAGCTTAAAACAGACCTCAATAGGAACAAGATTATGGCAATTTATAATGCTCGTAAAGGGGGAGGGTAGAAGATAGCCTAGATATAGAAGAAGCATTTGTAGATTTTTTTCAGGAACTGTATGAGGAAGATTTAACACCGTCCGCCCAGGCGGTAAACTTGTATTTAAAAAACTCACAAATAACAAGGTTGGATTTTGACTCATGCGAGGCCCTAAATAAAGCAATAACTACAGAGGAGGTCAGGAGGGCGATAAACAAGATGAAAAAAAACAAAGCTGCTGGCCCCGATGCTATCCCCAACGAATGTTATCTAGCTCTAAAGGAACAACTAGCTCCCATTTTGACAGACCTCTTTAACTCCATATACTTGGATGATCAACAGCTACCAAAATCATGGAATGATGCTACTATTAGTTTAATTTTGAAACCTGGCAAAGATCCTTATAAATGTGAATCATATAGGCCTATTTCTATACTAAATAATGATTATAAAAATTTTCACCCAGGTTTTAGCCATACGGCTAGGCAACATAACTGATAAAATCATTCATAATGACCAGAAAGGTTTCACTAAGGGGAGGCAACTATATGATCTCACTCACCAACTTATAGGCGCTATTGATATAGCCACTCAAGAAAAAATCCCATTAGCGGTACTCACGTTTGATGCTGCTAAAGCATTCGACCGTGTAAATTGGTCATTTTTATATTCTGTTATCTTTCATTTTGGGCTAGGAGATAACTTTTTGAGAGCAATCAGAAACATATATAAAGCCCCCAAAGCAAAAATTCTGATTAATGGAAGTCTCTCGAAAGAATTTATTATTAACAGAGGCACGAGACAGGGGTGTCCGCTATCTCCTCACCTTTTTAATCTGTATATCGAGCCTCTCGCAAACATGATCAGAAGGTCTCAAGAAATTATTCCTTTTACCTTTAAAGAATGGGTCATCAAGGTTGCATTATATGCAGATGATCTAATGCTGTACACAAGTGACCTAGATAAATCCCTTCACCCCATAACAAAGTTATCAGACTTTGGTAGTGTTTCTGGCTATCTACTAAATAGCCAGAAGACCGAGATGATGCTCTGGAATATGAATTCACCACCAATAGGAGCTAATAATAAAATTAAATATTTGGGGATAGAGGTTTTAAAAAATATTGATGAAATTGCTCAAGCAAACCTCAATTCAAAAGTCAAAGAAATGAGGAAATTACTAAAATCTTGGAATAGTCTGTCTCTTACTTTTTTAGGGAGAACAAATGCTGTAAAAATGTCAATTCTGCCCAAATTCACTTTTTTATTTAATGCAATCCCACTGGAATTTAAGCCTATATGGTTAAGGAAGATCCAAAGTGAAATCAATACTTTTATTTGGGCTTCCAAAGGAGTAAGGATAGCGTGGAAGAAGCTTTCCCAGAAGAAAATTCGAGGAGGCATAGCTAGTCCAGATCTTCTGGCTTATTACAGAGCCTTTCAATTTAAGAATATTAGGATTCTTCTTAGACCCCGCGCCTCGTATCCTCCGTATTGGTATAATGTAACGGATGAGGATAACTGTCTTTATAAATTTGGTCATCCAAAATATTTCAAAAAGATAAAACTAAAAGTTCTGAGATCAGCCTATAAGTTATGGTATGATCTAAGGAAAACTTGGAAAATCCCCTACTACAGTGATCTAGCACCTATATGGTGCTCACCCGGAACCCCGGATTGCCTAAAAGACTCTCTTGCTGCCCCATTAATAAGTGCTGGTATAACTAGCTGGGGAGAACTCCTTGAAAATGGCACTCTTCAAAGTTGGGCCTCATTGTTAGAAAAAACCAACGGAGGCATATCTAAGTTCAAATATTACCAGTTGGCGAGCTGGTCAAAAGATCAAGAGAAAACATTAGTTTCCACACAAAAATTGGAAGAAGAGATTCAAAAAGATCCAACTCGGAAAGAAGTATCTAAATGGTACTGGTATATGATTCAAGATGAAGAAAGCGATTTCACCACCCCAGACGACATCTGGAAAAAAGTCTTTCCCGATCAAGACTTGCAACAGTTATGGCAAGTATCCTGCACTTTTCTTTGGTATACTATTGCTTCTGCACCCCTAAGGAAAAACCATTTGTTTACCATACATAGGTCTTACTGGACGCCTGAGAAGTTGTCTAAAATAAATAACCGGGAGATGAAACACTGTCCGAAATGCAACAAGATAAAGGCAAACGATATTCACATGTTCCATTTGTGTACACACCTTGATGTCTTCTGGGAAGAAGTTGGTAAGAGTATTTCAAAAGCTCTAGATATTAACATTAAGGTAAGCACTTTTACAGTTATCTTTGGCATTTTGGATAATAACATAGTGGATACGGTATTAAGTAAAAATCAAAAATATTTACTATTTGTCTTGATCCTGTTAGCTAGACGGGAGGTGTGTATCAATTGGATTCTCTCTACTCCTCCCGGGGTGGCAGATTGGCATAGATCAGTAGATAGAATCAAGAAATTGGATAAAGCTAGTGGGAAGAGTAAACGAATAAAATATTGGGATCTATGGGATAAGAATACATCTTAAATTAGGGCGGACGTCCAATGATTTTAACTAATGCGATATGGATGGAATTATCATGGTGGGACCATGATTGACCATTTTTCAAATTCTTTGAAGGTTCTTGAGACCTGCTGTTAACCTTGTACCCTACGGGCGGTTCTCCTGTAAGAGTTTTGGGTATACAAGGTGACTTTGGCCTTACCATAACCACATTTAATCGCATAAATGAGGACAAAAAAAAAAAAAAAAAAAGAGGGGCTGCCAATTACACGCCCCACTGCCTTCCCTAAACCATTTCCGGCAGCTGTAGTATCACCAGACAGCAGTTGGAACTCCGCTTTCCAGTCAGGTAAGGAATAAACCTGACTGCTTTAAGACTTGCTATTCTATGACTTTGTAAAGTGTTTGGTTGTGTCGCTAGTAAACAATGTATTTTTTCTTTGACGTTTTATAGCATAATTGACTGGTGACTTTGTGTAAACATTAGCCTAGGGAGTGCTGCCTCATGTGATGATTAAAAACGGCTCGTGTTACTGGGCAATCAATAGTCATGCAGTTGATTTTGGCATCATGTCGTCAGTTTTCACTACCCCCTCAAGGCCACATTCATTTTTTAAGCCTTTTACCCCGCTTTCGGTCTCTTTCAGTTTCTCTAAGTTTCAGTTTCTATCTTTCTGCATTGTGTTTGTAATTGTCAGTGCCACTTCACCCATACCTTTATGCCCCATTAACGTGTCCCTACCCTTTGGTGTGAGTTCCCTGTACCTTTCTACCCTGTGTCTGCATTAAGTTGTAGTGACAGTCTGCTCATGTCTTTATGCCCCCATGTCTATCTCTCTAAATCCCAGTGTCTGTAAATACGCGCCTGTTACTGTATCTGTGTCCCAGTGTCTCTCAATCCACCCCTTTCCGCCTCTTTGTCGCTCAGTTGGAGTGTGCACATTAGCGCTTCCTAGCGCTAGGCCTTTCACAGCCTTCAGATGCTCCCATTCAAACTTCATTGATGTCCACCTCACACAGTGCAGTAATGTCTACTAGACATTTCACCCCCTGCAACAGAGGGCAGCAGGGGTGCACTGAGCAGCTAGTATAGTGTCTCATTGCACAATAGTTGTAATTTGTGATATTTATATATTTCCCTCGTCTTCATTGCTTCATCTTGCTCACGAGAAAGTGTCACTCATACTCCTTCAAATGTCACTCTTAATAACATTAAAATTCTGAAAATGTCACACATGGCAATCTGAAAACTTGGCAGCTATGTGAAAATACTTCAGCGCGCACTGCAAAACAATTAAAAACATAATGATAATTGACCTGCCGGTTAAAAAAACGAAGGTCCTTCACATTGCATCCATCATCCAGGACGGTGAGACGATTTAGGGAGAGATGCCGGGGGCCCGCATTGAAGCAAGTAAGTGCACTCTGCATTTTACAGAGTGCTATTTATTTCCTTGTGATTTTCAATCCGGAGCGCAATATATTTGCCAACCCCAATCTGTTACTGCAAACATGTGTCCCAATTGGGTATTCACACCTGAGACATGTTTTACAAAATGTATTTTAAAAGTATGCGTGTAATTTATTCTCATACACGAGCGCAGCAGATTTACCACTAATCCTTGATTCACTTTATTTTTTATGTCGAGGAGTGCCCATTTGCGCACCTCTCAGCCGAGTCCCACCAATTGGATAAATGTATTTGTAAAAAATATACCTCTAAAACAGCTATTTCCGATCGCCTTACACTTCCCAGGCTCTGGTCTGTTTTTTTGTGTCCGATGTTAGTGCTTAGAAGCAGGCACTCTATGTCGTGCATTATCCATGCTGCTCAGTCTTTTCACCAGGGAGGTTGAATGCTTCTTTCCCACTCAGTATGCCCCTTGCCACCTCTTTGCTTCCTAAGTGCCCCTCTATTTGTGGTGCTTTGCAGCAGTTTTAAAATCTTCTTAAAGTTTCTCATTGCTCAAATTGGTTTAATTAATATGTTTCACTTGTCCTAATTGCTTGACTTTTCACATGGGAAAGTGTCACTCATAGTTGCTGAAATGTCACTCATAATTCCGCTGAAATTATGAAAATGTCACACATAGCAATCTGAAACCTTGGCAGCTATGATGCGCTATATAGATGTGGACACATTGGCTCCATTTTGAATTAGTTGTCACCAGAACTCCAGGTGTCCCTTGCTTTTCTTGTAGGGTAACTTAGTGGGTTAAAGTATCAGTAGAACACTGCATTAAACCTACAGGCTATGGTCTGAATACCTTCAGGACAGACTTAGACCTTCATCCTCCCAAGAGTGATAAAATGAGTGTACCGTGTGTGTAAAGGTAACAAATGTTGCAGTCCAATAGCATTTGGCACAAAGAGCTACATGTCACACAATGGTCTATGAGAGTGGACTCCTCCTCCATGGTGCTCTATGTGCAGCAAATGTGAGGTTTGCATCCAAAGCTTCATGCTGTCTGCTTTCTTTACAGCTATGAAACCAACCACTACATGTGGCAAAGCCAGGACCAGGACACTAGACAAGACCTGTGTACATATGCATCCAAGTCCAGGCACACATCAGAGTAAATAGACAGTATGTATAGTCTCTACACAATTTGTGCACAATCAAATCAATGATCCATGAACATATGAGGATAATGTTGCTTTGTCTTTAATTCAGTATTTCATTCGACCAAAACCAGCCGACACGTGTTTCGTCGCATTTGGAAATAGTTCTGCGACTTCCTCAGGGCTGAATGGAGAAGAGAAAGGCAGTCCATAGCATACTCGCTACAGATCTTTGCTTAGCGCGGCCACCGTCTGACGCTCTGCACCCTCACGGCACCCGCTTCAGGAAAATAATTCCAAAAAGATACATTTCGTACATTGATTGTTACTACTTTAAGGATATAGCCCAGCCGGGTAGGAATTATCACCGGCAGCGCGATTACAAAGACCTTTCTCTTCTCCATTCAGCCCTGAGGAAGTCGCAGAACTATTTCCAAATGCGACGAAACACGTGTCGGCTGGTTTTGTTTTGGTCGAATGGAATACTGAATTAAATACAAAGCAACATTATCCTCATATGTTCATGGATCATTGATTTGATTGTGCACAAATTGTGTAGAGACTATACATACTGTCTATTTACTCTGATGTGTGCCTGGACTTGGATGTATATTTTGGAAGTGTGAGAACCTCTTCCCACACAATATTGAGGGGTTATAGGGCTCATCCCCTCTCCCAGTAGCACCATCCTAATATATTTTCAGAGCAACGAGTTGCGTTACACAGCTGAGCGCCTACATTCCCTAGCCTTCAAAAACCCTTCTATATAGATTTAAAGACCTGTGTACATGGCAGGCAACAGCACTACACTGTTTCATATAGCTTAGTTAAATAAATGGATGAGGTGAAGCTGACGCAAACCTCTACTGTGCCGTCTCATCCAAACATGACCAAAACTGGAAACGCACATTTTAAAGGCAAGGCACATTGTGGCCATTTTTATTATGCTCCCTTTGTTAAGAACAAATTAACAACCATGTCAGTTCTTGACCATTGTTCATGCTTCTCCACGCCAACCACCCTACAAACTCTCATCTTTGAATTCTATCTACTTTCTTCTCCAGCCACCCTCAACTTTTGACTACATGCATGCCTTTTGTTTAATCTAAAAACCAGTCTTCCTTGAATATTCTCAAAACGTTTTGTCTTTGATCCTGCATCCACACATCTGTTTTTTGCCCACTCTGAATCCCAGTCCTCCTTCCCATCCAGCATCCAATTTATTTGTTAAATCTCCCCTCCATTCTCTATTCAACTATTTTCCTTCCATGTTTTTGTCTTCATATCTCTCATTACCTCCTCGACTCGCCACTAGCACCCTTGAACTGTCAACCCTCATTGCTTTTTGTCCTCCACCTTTTTAAACTCCATTTTTTCATATGTTTCATATTTGCATTTATAGGGCAATACAGTACTTGTTGATTGGATTTACCAATAATGAAATTGCTGTGAGGTAATCCCAGTGCGCATACGTGAATTTGTGTAATTTCTGTTGCTCTCAACATTGGTTTTTCACTAAGTATGTTAACACAAATAAGGCTCTTACGCTGCAGTCGCAGGTATGATTATCTCCCCCAACCAAGCCTATCATCTATCAGTCTACCATTAACATCTAACACATGGTTAACTATTCTTGCAGACACAGTGATGTATGGCCTTTAACACTGGCTGCTTCACCCTAACTGGTTGTTTATAAGTAAACTATTTTATAGGTAACTGACTTAGTCACAACCTTAGATGCACCCATCACGCTCCATGCCAAAACAGATAGGTAAACACATTGTAATTTACAACGCCAATAGCTCTAACTCTCGCAAATGCGAGACCTATTGTATTGCAAATGCTTGTTGATTTTAATTGCTGCTTTCACAAATCCACATGTGAAGCAAGCTAAGAGGAAGTTATGGAATCCAATTGTAACATTAGGTCAATGGAAAATGGTAGATACACATTTTTCTACCTGTAAAGTTACTGTAAAATTTCAAGTCAGCTTGGTGCTTTATGAAGGGATTTTAGATTTTTCTGGTATGACTCCACTGGGCATTGGGCACGAGTGACGAGACAAGATCAGAGAGAGTGCCTGCTTTAGCACTGATGGCACCTGGGGCAATATTGTTTGTTGGCACAAAAAACCCTTCTCCACAGATTCCCCCCCACTACCACACTGACACTCCAACATTGCCCCTTATCTCTCCATAGCCCTTCTCTCATGCAATTCTGTTTTATACTGCTGTGTGTAGTGTGTACACTGTAGTTGTAGTGTAGGCTATGGCGACTGCTAAGGCGTTATGTATTTCAAAGTGAAGTAAAGGTGGAGACCGATGGTACGTTAACCTATGTATATCCTGCTGTCACAATCATTACAATACCCAGACTCTAAAAGCCCACAACAATGGTTTCAATGCTTAGATGTTCAAGTTGTTGCATCAGTTTTGTACACTTTTATATTTCTTGTCTGGATGTGTGACTCCTGCTGTGGTCTTCTTTTGAATGGTGAACTAAATGAGTCCACAATATGCATATCTTCTCTTATTCCACCCCCTCCATGGCATGGGATTTGCCAGGTAGAATATCATATCACCATCATCACCAGGCAGGCAATACGTTAATACTAAAATTTCTTCTTGAATGCTGCTAGTTTGTGACCTGTTTAGTTGGTTGTTTGTTGGTTATACTGAATAAGCAGCTACCTATGTTATTATATGATATCTCTTTATTAATGTAATAACTGCACTTTCACAATTGTTTTATTAACCTTCTTGCTTTCTCATATTTGCTTGAAAATGCACCATTTGCCCACTCTTTTTTCAAAATTTTCTCGGGGGAGAACCCCCCCGGACCCCCCTTAGATTGTTCGGGCTCGCTCGCTTCGCTCGCCGCAGTGAATTGCAAAACAAATTTTACGCTCACCACTTTCAAATGTCACCAGCTGCCACTACAGGAGGGGCCCCCTCCACGTACCTTGCAGGGGTGCCCCCTCAAGTTTCATTACGCCACGGAAATGTACACCAGTAACATTGCAAGGTGCCTTCACGTGCATAACAGCTGCACAACTTGCTCTTCACCAGCTGGACATTTACGGATGTTGAAAGGTGATGTAACTGTGCATCTGCAACTTTTTGCCTAAGGAGGAACCTATTCCCCTACACCTCAAAAAACATAGGTGGGTTTCCTCCCTCCTTCCCAGGCTGGAAGCGCACTTACTCCTACCCTGGACATTATGACAGGCTGCTGAAGCTGTGCGTGGCTTGAGGGGCCATTATTAGGCCTCGTTTAGTCGATGCCTTTTGATTTTACTAAATTTAGACATGTACTATGCCTCGACAATGGGTGCTCTGACCAAAGTGTAGAAACACCAACATTTATACTGCTTCCCTCAGCGCACGCTCTGGCAATGCTGCAAAACTGCTTGATTTAATTTGTTAAATAATGTGCAGCTGGCCCTCTAACAGTAAGTGTAACAAGCATTGGAAAGCCAAAAGGTCTCGTCTGTGTGACTTATTCACTTTGCTAATGGTTTTTAGCCATGCTGCACAGCGTGTTCAATGAGGAGGAGAGTGATGGGCACAGAAGCAACTAGGGGAAGACGAACTGAAAACAGAAACCAACCCCGGCAATTCCGCTCAGGGGCGTGGGGGTGCTACTGAGAAACACCCGGTGCTCGATATGGCCAGTCTAGCCCTGGAAGGCGGGGGAACCAGAAAAAACATTGGGGAGAGTAGGGCTGACACGGAAGCAGCACAGGAGTTTGCAGGGTAGATTCAACACGCAGAGGGACACAGGCAAGCGCAACAGGAGGTGGGCTAGGAAAAACAACCTGGGACAGGAAGCAGCACGACGGAGAGAAGTGCATGAGAGAGACAACTTGAAAACATTCATTCTCTGTGAGTGCTTACACAAAAGGAAAAAAGTCGTTCCCTAACATCTAGCACAAACGTTACGCAAACACACACATGATAAAGAGGCAATGCTCCATGGGAGGGAAAAACACAAGGTTGAGGAGTCGGGACATGAATAAGAAGCAGCCAAATATGTGACAAGTAAAGTTACACTCCACAAGCACCACAAGCAATGAGCGGGGTTACCTTGCTGAGTGAGCTACTGCTGTACATTCGGGTTTCTTTTTATCTGTACTTCACTCGCTGAATCCCAACTATGCCACAGTAGTGTTGGAAACAATTATACTTTTAGGTCTAAAAATGAAAACAATGATATGAAAGAAATATTAAATTGAATTGGTAACTGTTTGGCTAGTGACACGTTAAAAAGTGAGCTGTTCAATGATTTTAACTTTCTAATGTTGACGCGAACGAGACCTGAAGTATTGGAGCTAGGTTCAAATGGAAAGTGAAATACAAGTGTCACTCATCAGAATCCGAACAATGTGACACAAATCGGTGCTGCTGAAGCTTTTTCACCATCTAAATCAACAGTTCCACCCCTGCAAACCACTGGCTGAGATACAGATGTGCATTTGAACCTAAACGGCTTTATTAAAGTATTCTTTTATTTTAGAAAGCTCTATTAACTTAACTGTTCGAACTTAGTGGCTCTCTGTGATGTGCATGCCAGAAATTATTGCAAAATAAGACTGCAAGAAGCCTTGGCCGAAGTAATGTACATGTGCGATGGCACCTCAAGTGTGCATGTCAGAGCTCTTCTGTCCAGGTCAATCACTATCGGTCACCTCCTTCCCACGAAATGTTGCATCTGTTCAGTCAACGTACACAATTAAAATCTATTGGCTTTGCCAATGCTTGTTTTGTCTGCAGGGGCCCGATGGCTCTCTCAACAATAACGTTTAAGAAAGAATGACAAAATACACAAGCATTGACAAAGCCATGGGCAGCCAACACCAGACCTATTGGCTTTGCTAGTGCTTGTTAATGATGGTGCTTGGCTCCGCTGTTTTCCATCTGCACCCTAGTTTACTGTAGGCTGTTGGTTTCTGAAGGACTCGTGAGCTGGTCACTATCAAGGCTATTTCTAGTATAAGCAGTGCTTTAAATGGAAAAAAATAAGTGCAGGTACTCTCTAAAAGGAGCGGTGGACTGGGGGTGGAGTGTGAGGCGGGACTAGGGGCGGAGCCAGGGGCGGGCTAGGTTTTCAACCTTTCCATACTTTATATGCAAGAAATCCAAGTGCAAAGTAAAAAAATCGGAAGTATCTGTCCTATGGTTATGGCCCTAAAAATGATAAGGGTATGTTCAAAACCGTCTCTGAATTTTGCCATGAAAGCTTTGCATGCTGGAATTTTTAGAAACCCTTACTTATAATGGGAAAGGAGAACTACAAGTCCCAGCATGCAAAAGCATTACCAGCTAAAATCTTTAACTGTCAAAGTCTAAAGCATTCCATGGAGCATGCTTGTCGCATTTGCGTTAAACATGGTTTCCCATACAAAACAAGCGGTTTAAATGCACCAAACCCCCAAAAAAATTGTGTTGCCTTTAAATTGTGGGGTAGTCATAAAATTGGCGGCAAGGGCAGGGATTTACATTCAAGTAAAAATGCCTAATTTAAATTGCTGATGAACTAACATTTACGGTCATTTAAACCAATGGCATGCTAAAAAGCTGTACTGCCCTGAAGAATGCGCCCCACGCCCTCGTCCATTAGTTTTATGGTGAACGCTCAACTCCTACTGTGCAGGATCAAAGGGTAAACAAAACACCCTGCTACCGCCGCACGCTGCTGGAAGAGTGCAGAGAAGCAGGACAAGAGCTGCTGTTCTGGCACCGCCGCTCCTGTGCGAACTCAGCTCAGGATTGAAAAATCAGAGCTGGTCATGTGAAAAATGTGCTGCCGAGGCACGAGAAAATGAAGCGCAACACCTGTGTCAAGGCAAAGCCCCCATGAGTACCGGTACTCTCCTTGTCCTAGGAGAAGTTCCGGTACTCAAGGGGTAAAACTTAAAAAGTGCCGGTACTCCGTACCGGTGAGTACCGGCCCATTTAAAGCACTGATAAGTTAGATAGGATTGCTTAGCCACATTAGCAATGGTAAGAAAACAGGTCCAGCTCGTACCCGGAAACATCCAGTAATCTGTGCTGCACACAAAACTCACTTCAGTTTTAAGCTGCCAGTTCTTGGCGGGTTGTTGCATTGGTAACTGCATTGACTGGGCACTAGAGAGCTCACTGGCCTTCACATTCCTTTTACTCATTTGCACGGTTTTAAGCAACCTTCATTTGGCAAAACAATGACCCCTTTCACCATATTTAGTTTTGTATTCTCAAAGTTAAATAATGATGCTGACTGCAGAAACGGTTCCACAAATGTACAATCAGGGCTTTAAAGACAACTGCCTTTATTTCTAGCTAATGCGATGGCTAATAATCTTTTTATCACTGAAAGAAAATAAAGAGGGTTTCCGAAGAGACAGAAGCAAAATCAATCTAGATTGCAATTCTTGCCATGGATATAGTTATTGGATGGGACCCCACGTCCTTGCCTCCACCCCAAAACTCTGCCTGTCTGTTCTTTAAACTCTCTCTCTCTCTCACATGCACGCTCCCCCTGCCTATCCTCCCACCAAAACTCTGTCCCTCTCTTTCTTCTAGTTTCTCCTCTCCCTCACTTCTAACTCTGTGTTTATCTCTTTTAAACTGACTGCTATCCTCCAAACTCTCTGTTGGTCTCTATATATGCTATCCCATTGTCCCCCACTTTCCATCCTTCTGCAGAACTCTCTCCTCTCCCTCTGTCACACTGCCCCAAACACTGTCCTTAAAGTCTACCCAAACGGTGTTAGCTTTTTATTCAACACAGCTGGTCTCCCCATTTCATGCTCCTACCCTAAATGTGCTGAATCGCTAAATACGTATAAGGTCCCAAAGGCGAGACCGATTGCATTGCAAATGCTTGTGTTGATGGAGGACAAATTCAAGACAGAGGAAGGTTCTTCTTGTGCAAGCGGGCAAATAGAATATTTTTTTGTACGCTGCACATTGTATTTTTTCCAGGTCCTCAGCAAGCATTCCCGGTAATGCCTGTTGCGCATAGTTGAGTGATGGGAGTAGTTTGGCCCACAATACCCTTCGCATTGCCGTAGTTGTTGGGTTATCTAAGGTGGTATATAGCTTGCAAAGGGCGTTTGTGACCATCTTTCCTTTCAGTTGCATTTTATGTAGGTGGAGCGAGGGGCGGCCAGTTTCACTCAGCCAAGCACCTAGGTAGTTGTAATTTTGTACGCAGTCCAGGCTCAGCATGCCTAGGCGCCACTTTATGATTTTTTTCTTTCGGTGGCTGCCGAAGAACACAATTTTTGATTAGCTCGCATTGGCGACCAGCTGTTCTTGATGTTATATTCGAACAGAGCATTGAGGGCTTTTTGTAGGGCTATTTTTGTATGATCCAAGAGAACTAGGTCGAAATCATACTACATCAGGTGGATGTTTTTGTTTCCATTTTTCAGAGTGGCGAGGGAGGCCCCACACAACGCCGGGCCCAAGTCGGCGGTGTACAGATTGAATAAAAGCGGTGCCAGGACACAGCTCTGCTTTAGCCCCCGATCTGTGGCAATGTTTTCTGTAGCGGACTCCCTGGAGAGTTTGACCCTTACCCAGGTTCTGGAGTACAGTGACCTGATGGCTCGCAGTAGTTTCAGGCAGATGTTCCACCCCTCCAGTTTCCCCAAAAGATGTTGCGGACTACCCCAGCAAAGGCTGCTGAGTGGTCAATGAAGCAGGCGAAAACTGGGGGGGAGTGACGGGCTGCTGCTTGTTGGCCTAAGTAAGACACGACTGTGATGTTGTCAACTGTTGAGCCCCCTGGTGTAAACAGGGTCTGGTAGAATGGAAGGAGGCCTTCGGTATGTACCCAGTCCACTAGTTCCTGCAGGAGTGTGCTTGCATAGGCCTTTCCCTCGATATCCAGCAGTGCAATCATCCAATAGTTCTTTGGTTCGGTGTTTGCGCCTTTCTTGAAGATTGGTTGCAAAATTGAGCCCCTCCAAGAGTCTGGGACGTCCTCCAAAAGCCTACATTCAGCGTACAGCAATGAGAGGTTTGAAGTCCAAAAGAACATGTTACTTACCTTCGGTAACAATATATCTGTAAGAGACATAGATTAGTTATAGATTCCTTACCTTAGAATTACCTCCAGGCGTCAGACTGGATCCGGAAAGTTTTTTTCGTCAGCAGTACCCCAGCGCGTCGAAAGGTGGCGTCGGTCGGCTTCACGTTCGTCGTTGGCGTCGTGGTCGCTGGGATGACGTCGCGGTAGCTACTTAGACGCCGCCCTCATGCGCTGACGTCAGTTCTGTACACGACTTTCCACACCAGAAGCGCAGAGCCATGCAAGACACTGACCACTGGTGCATAAAACTAGGGGCCTGAAAGGAAGTCCTTAACCCTAGAAGACAGTTCGCAGAACGGGGAGGATGGGTGGGGCGGTAAGGAATCTATAACTAATCTATGTCTCTTACAGATATATCGTTACCGAAGGTAAGTAACTTGTTCATCTGAAAGAGACAATTAGTTATAGATTCCTTACCTTAGAATAGATACCCCAGCAATACCAACCCCGGAGGTGGGTCTGCGAACCAAGTTCACACCAGAAAATCCTGGAGAACAGAATGGCCAAAGAAGCCGTCTCTCCGGACTTGGCTGTCCAGGCAATAGTGTTTTGTGAACGTGTGCAGCAATGCCCACGTAGCTGCCTGACAGATGTCATTGAGGGGGACTCCACGTCCCAAAGCAGTGGTAGCTGCCGTCGCCCTGGTGGAATGGGCACGTAGCCCCACTGGAGGCTCCTTCTTAGCCAAGGAATAGCAAGCTTTGATGCACAAAACGACCCATCTAGAGATGGTCCGTTTGTGCACGGCCCAACCTTTTTTGGTACCCACGTAGCCAACAAAGAGCTGGTCATCCACAAGGAATTGCTTTGTGCGGTCCAAATAAAATGAAAGCGCACGTTTTGGATCCAGACGGTGGAGCCTCTCTTCTTCTTTGGAAGGATGCGGAGGCGGAAAGAAGGTGGGCAAAGTGATGGTCTGTCCAACGTGGAAAGAAGTAACCACTTTGGGAAGGAAGGATGGACAAGTTCGAAGGACAACCTTGTCCGGATGAACAGCCAGAAAAGGAGGTTTAGAAGAAAGAGCTTGGAGCTCACTCACCCTGCGAGCAGAGGTGATGGCCACCAGAAAGGCAGTTTTTAAGGTCAGAAGCCTGATAGGACAGTTATGTAGTGGCTCAAAGGGAGCGCACATAAGATATGTAAGAATCAAGTTTAAGTCCCACTGGGGCATTACAAAGGGAACAGGAGGAAAAAGATGAGTAATGCCCTTAAGGAAGCGATTAACAACAGGGGACTTGAAAAGAGAAGGCTGATCAGGAAGCCTACGAAAGGCTGAAATGGCCGAGAGGTAGCCCTTTAGAGTGCCCAGAGCAGAGCCCTGCTGGGCCAAATAAAGGAGAAACAAGAGAACCTCAGAAATAGGGGCGGAAAGGGGATCCACAGCCTTTGCTGTGCACTATGCCACAAATTTGTTCCATCTGCTGGCGTATACCATCTTAGTGGAGGGACGCCTGGCTGCCAAGATAACATCACAGACTTCGGGAGGAAGGTCGAAAGCTGTCAACTGTGGTCGCTCAATCTCCACGCAAGGAGGTGGAGGCTAGACAGGTTCGGGTGCAGGACCGTCCCCTGCTGCTGCGACAGAAGATCCTCCCGAAGAGACAGACGTATCAGAGGATCAATGGCCATGTGTAGTAGCTCGGGATACCAGACTCTTCGTGCCCATTCCGGAGCCACAAGAATGACTTGGGCCTGGTTGCGCCTGATCTTCTTCAGCACTCTGGGCAGAAGTGGTATAGGCGGAAAGGCGTATAAAAGTCCGCAACTGCACTCGCGACGAAAAGTGTCGCCGAGCGACTGCTGCCTTGGAAATTCCAATGTGCAGAACTGTTGACATTGCGCGTTCTCTTCTGTGGCGAATACATCTAACCAAGGCTCTCCCCACTGCCGAAAGAGACCTTGCACCACGTAAGAGTGAAGACGCCATTCGTGATCCATCATGCACCTGTGGCTAAGTTCGTCCACCCTGGCGTTCAGTGAACCTGCCAGGTGTTGAACCACCAGGGATATGCCCTGATGTTCCAGTCATGTCCAGAGACGAAGGGCCTCTTGACATAGGGTCCACGACCCCAACCCACCCTGTTTGTTGCAGTACCACATGGCGGTGGTGTTGTACGTGAACACCTGCACTACTCTTCCCCGGACACAGGGAAGGAATGCTTTTAGTGCAAGACGAATCGCCCGAAGCTCCAGAAGGTTGATGTGAAGCTCGGACTCCGCCGAAGACAAGAGGCCTCTGATCTCCGCCTCCCCCATGTGGCCCCCCATCCCAGAAGTGATGCATCGGTCACCACTGTGAAGTCTGGTTGGGGAAGGGAGAGGGATCTGCCGTTGACTCAATCCTGGTTCGATAGCCACCACTGCAATTGTTGTGCAGTGCCCTCTGAGATCTGGACGCAATCGGACAGGTTCCCCTGATGCTGTGCCCACTGGAACTTCAGGTCCCACTGCAGAGCCCGCATATGCCACCTGGCACGATCCACCAGCAGGATGCAGGAGGCCATGAGGCCCAGCAGCCGCAGGGTCATCCTGACCGAAACCCGGGACAGAGGCTGAAAGATCGGAATCATCGCCCGAATATCCCGGACTCAGTGTTCGGGAGGATAGACCCGAAACTGCGTCGTGTCCAGAACCGCTCTGATGAAGAGGAGCTTCTGGGAGGGGATCAGGTGTGACTTCGGCACGTTGATAGAGAACCCCAGCGAATGCAGGAGGTCCGCCGTAGTCTGGAGGTAGGAGACGACAGCCTGGGGCGAGCCCGCCTTCAACAGCCAGTCATCGAGATAGGGGAAGACTGGAACCCCGGATCTGCGCAGATGAGCTGCGACCACCGCCATCACCTTCGTGAACACCCGAGGGGCACTGGTAAGGCCAAAGGGGAGCACAGTAAACTGAAAGTGCTCGTGGCCTACCTTGAACCGCAGGTAACGCCGGTGGGCCGGCAGGACGGGGATGTGAAAATAAGCATCCTGCAAGTCCAACGCTACCATCCAGTCTCCAGGGTTGAGAGCAGACAGGACCTGAGCCAGAGTCAACATTTTGAACTTCTCCTTCCGGAGGAAGCGGTTGACATTCCTGAGATCCAAGATAGGACGCAGGCCCTTGTCCTTCTTGGGCACCAGAAAGTAGTGGGAATAACAACCACAACCTACTTCTGGGGCAGGAACTTGCTCGATGGCTCCCTTGGCCAAGAGAACCGTAACTTCCTGTTGGAGAAGGGCCACATGACCCTCTGACATGCGATGGTACTGAGGTGGCATGGCTGGGGGGATAGTCTCGAAGGGGAGGGAGTAGCCCCTTTGGACTATCTGCAAAACCCACCTGTCCGACGTGATGGTGCGCCAGTGGGGGAGGTGATGGCGAATCCTGCCGCCCACTGACGATTGATGGGCCTGAAAGGCCGGACTAGGAGGGTTTGGAGGCTGCTGCAGAGGAAGCGGTGGTGGACTGGCCCACTCGCTGGCCCCCAGACCCACGATGGTGGGTCCCACGTCCCCTGCCGCACAGGGGCTGAACAGCTTGCACCAGCCTGTGGCTCTGGGTGGATCGTGGCAGGGCACCCCTTCCGTAGCCACGAAAGGGGCGAAAAGCAGACTGTGCAGGGTGGGTGGTGGAGAGGCCCAAGGACTTGGCCGTAGCCCGAGAGTCCTTTAAGCGCTCTAGCGCACTGTCTGCCTTGTCGCCGAACAGGCGACGGCCATCAAAGGGCATGTCCATCATGTTGTTTTGGGCATCCCCAGAAAAGCCAGTCGACCTCAGCCAGGCATAGAGTCGAAGGGCTACAGACATTTAAATTGTCCTACCTAGCGAGTCGGTGGTGTCCAGTCCACAGCGGATGGTAAACTTCGCTGCGTCTCTCCCCTCGGCAACTGCACGGGAGAGCACGGCCTGGGCCTCCTCCGGGCACTGTGGCAGCACCTGCGCTACCGTATCCCACACAGAGTGGGTGTAACGGCCCAACAGACATGCAGTGTTTACCGACCGCAGTCCCAAACTGGAGGAAGAAAACATCTTTTTCCCAAGATGGTCCAGCTTTTTGGATTCCCTATCAGGTGGAGTGTTAGGGAATGCGCCTTTAGACGTTGAGGCTTGGACCACCAAGCTCTCAGGGGTGGGGTGTTGGGAGAGGAAAGTGGGGTCACCCAGGGCCGGGCGCTGGCGTCGGGCAATCATCCTATCCACAGGAGCCCCTGTGTTGGGCCTGGACCAGGTGCCCAAAAGGATGTCGGTTAGGGCTTCATTGAACGGCAGGAGGGGCTCCGAAGAGCTCGCCGCCGGCTGTAGCACCTCTGTCAGGAGGTTAGTCCTGACTGCCACCGTAGTTAGCTCGAGGTTAAGAGCCTCGGCCGCCCTACGCAACACCACTGCGTAGGACGCTCCCTCCTCCGTAGCCACGGTAGGAGGAGACAACATGCCAAGGTCTGGGGAGGTATCCAGACCACTGGCTTCCCACAGCTCCTCTCTCCAGTCCGGCTCATACTCCAACTGGTCAGTCAAAGGGTCTTCAGACCCCTCCCAGTCCTCCTCACCCTCCTCTGGTTGCCAATCAGGCCTAAAAGGACCAGGGTAGAACAGAGGCACAAAAGTACCCGTCGGTGCAGGATCCGGCGTCGGGCGACTCCGGTCCGGCTCCGTGTCTACGTCGAGGTGGAGGCCGGGGTCGACACCGGCTGGGGACACAACTGGCGTCGGCTGCGGACGTGGTGCAGGTGGAATCGGCGCCAGTGGACGTGTTATGAGGTCGACCGGCACCGATCCGGATCCAGGCCTGGATCCAAGGGGACCCTGCGGTGCCGGGGCCGAAGCCAGGGTCCCCAGCCGAGTCCGCGGGGCCCGAAGGAGCGCCAGAGGAGTCAGGCTGCCCAAAGATGGCAGGCATCGCTTTGTAGAAACTCCGAAGCTGGGCTGGGGTCGCTCCGGGTCCCAGAAAGGGAGGGAAACTCAGAGTCGACCCTTCAGGCTCCGCACGCGGAGCCGCGGGATGGGCACCACCAGCATCCCTCGTCGCATCGGCCGACGGACGGGGAGAAGTCGAAGAGCGACGATGCTTCTTCAACTTCTTCTTGTGCTTCGACTTACCTGAGGAGTGCAAAGACTTAGAAGAAGACTGGTGGTGGTGGCTCCACGACCGGTCCCTCGACCTCCCACGCGACCGGGACCTCGAACGGCGTGGAGCGGACTGCCGGGCCTCGAGAAGCTTTCGGGACCGCTCCCGCAAAGACTTTGGATTCATGGTCCGACAGTCGGAACACGACCTGGAGTCGTGGACGTGTTCCAGGCAGAACAGGCACATGCAGTGCGGATCCGTCACTGACATCAACCTTCGGCAGGTGCCGCACGCCTTGACACCGGGCCTCCCTGCGTGCACCAGGAGTCGAAGACTCAAAACGGTGTCGACAAAAGTCTTTAATAAGTCAGTCAAAAAGTGACTGGAGGTACCGCTCTCTCCGGATCTGCGCTGGCTGGCGCGGAAATAGAAATAATGGACGTCAGCGCGCGAGGGCGGCTTCTAAGTAGCTACCGCGACGTAATCCCGGTGACCACGACGCCAACGACGAACGCGGAGCCGACAGACGCCACCTTTTGACGCGCAGGGGTACTGCTGATGAAAAAACTTTCCAGATCCAGTCTGACGCCTGGGGGTAATTCTAAGGTAAGGAATCTATAACTAATTGTCTCTTTCAGATATGTATGTCCTCCCTAAAAAGGGAGCCGGGCAGGCTGTTGGGGCCTGGGGCATCAATATTTTCTAATCCTTTTTAAGGCGGTGCGTACTGCTGCTTCGCTTGGGACTGCGAGATCCACAGGAGGCCTGGGGAGCTTGAAACTCATGTTTTCTGATTTTCTCTGCGGGGCATGTCCATTTGGGCAGATGGGTTTCTGCTCACTAGTGTAAAGTGACTTCACGTGCACAACCCATGTCTCTGCTGGGACCGAGTTCCCTCTATTTGTTGATCCATGTATTAGTTTGTATAAGTATTGCCAGATTTGTTGAGTCTTGTTGGGGGCCAACAGTTCGAAGATCTCTATCCATTTCTCCTCGGTAGCTTCCCGTTTTAATTTCCATACAAGTTGCGTATGTAATTTTGCTGCTGATTGTAGCTGCTTTTTGGAGAATTCGGATCTTATTTTTTTATATGCCCTTTGTTTTGTTTTTAGGTGCTGCGCACTTGTTTGAGCACCGAGACTGGGCCTAAGGTGTGGGAAGTCGTGCTTGTTTTTATGCGGGGGTCCTTCCTCGGAGCAGCGTGTCCAGTTCTAGTACGAGGTTTTCCCATGCTCCTATGATTTCCGGCTTGTTGGTCACACTCGACCAGCCTGTCCAAGTAGATTTCCATGTGTCAAATTTGTTGATGGTACTCTGCACCCATTTTATTCTACTCAGGAGTCTTGGTTGTTCCTCCCCGTTTGACCGTCCGAGGGGGCTCAGAATATAGCAACTTCCCACTGTGGCCTTTAGGCGCAGAGAAAGGGCTGGATGATCGCTTTCGTTCCGTGGGAGCATTTCATAGCTTAGCATGTTTTTGCCTAGTCGCTGGCTCAGTAAGATGTAATCGATGGTTGTCTGGTTGTTGTAGGTAGGTGGGTGGACTGGTCCCGGCTCAATCAGTGTTGAAAAAAATTGCGCTAATTCTAGGTTATACATCTGAAGGAGGGTGTTAATTCCCCCCGTGCTTCCAGTGGTGCTGCCGTCAAGATTCCATTCCCCCAGGTGGTGCGTAGTGAAGTCGCCAAGGATGATGATTTCCAGGGAGGCATGTTGTATTATCAGGGATTCAATATGTTCGATCAGGCGGGTCAGCTTTTCATTAGACCCTTGGCCATGGGGGTTGTAGTATACATTAATTAGTAGTATGGATAAAGGGTCTTCCACACACTTAAGCCTTTTTAAGATGCCGGCTACAACCATGTCAGAGGTGTTTTTTATTTCTGTGAAGCAAATCTTTAGGGAGCGTTTAATGTATATGGAGATGGCCATAGAAGACCTCCCAAATAGGTTGGTTTTAGTAGCTGGTTTGTAAAATTCCGCGTAGCCTGTTAATGAATTGGGTGTGGTTGCCCACGTTTCTTGTACACAGATGAGATCCGCGCCTTTGAGGAACGTGATCACCGTCGAGCTTTGCAGGGTTTTGTTCATGCCAGCAATGTTCCAGGTCATGATTTTGAACACTTGAATGCTTCCTGCAGTGCTGCTGTGATGGAGGGGACCCTTGCTAGGGACAGGCCTGTATTTTGTCAGCCAAGTTGGAGGCGACCCAACCCCGGTATGCCGAATTTGGAGAGAGTGGGGCGTGGAGAAGTGTACAGTCTTTAGTAGTGGTGGTAACGTGCATGCCTCCATTCTGACCATCCAGCACCTGATGTTCATGTTTACATGTTCTAGCGGGGTTTCGCCTCGGCTGGTCCCTTTCAGGACACAAGCCGTGGGGATGTTGTTGGTGGGTGCTTGCAGAATGAATGGAAACTTTTCCTTCTCAATCCCCCATTCGGTGAATTGGTCTTTTTCTGTGAGCACTCTTGCTGATATGCTGGTGTCACGCCAGGTTATGATAGTTTGTTCCCTCCTTGTCTCCGAGGTCAAAGTGGCAAACTGCACCCTAGCGATGTCCCTACTGGTGATATCAGACAGCGGCTGAATGTGTTGTAAACGTTTGAGGATGTTTGCTCTGTTGAGGATATCCATATTGCCTTTCGATATGTATAGCAGGGTCATGCTCATCTTTGTCGGTTGACCGCCCCATGGAGATGAAGTGTTTAGCCAGGGGCCGGAATCGCAGTGGGAGCTCATTTGATTTGATGGAATTATAGGGACATGTGTATGAGTACTACGTAGATCTTGTGAGTCACCTGGATTACTAGATTCTGTCCCTTGTGCAGTTCTTGTGGGTTCTGTTTGCTTTGAGGCTGTGACAAGCCGATGTGACTGTTCTATTCAACTTCCTTTGTTGATCGAACGTCTTTGTTGGTTTGTTTCCTGCCTTGGGGCATTGAGTGTCCCTTTGGATGTTGGTGCTGATGCCTGGTTTGTAAAGCTTTTCAGATTCCTAAGGGTACCCCTATATCGTCTGCCGACAGAGAGGCTTCTTTGGCTTTAGTAGTTGGTAGGCATATGTGAGTGCCGGGGAGGAACTGATTGGAAGTGGACTGGAGTCCGTCGTAGTGCTGACTTAGGGTGGCTGTGCCTGGGTCGCTGGCTGATGTGCGCGGTTGATTGGCTTGGACTTTAATTCCCTGCACTTTATCCCATAAATGTCCATTTTTTTTTTTGACAAATCTTTTTTATTGAAAAGAAGTCAACATAAAACAATACAAACAAAACAGGTGCAGTGAAGAGCAGTCGTCAAGATGTTCAAAACTCGCAACATAAAATTACATTTAAATACAAATCAGCACAATGGGTCAGTAACACAATCAGATGAATCATGGTCCCATTTATCTATTAAAACCTCACAGCGTCTCATTATCAACAACGAATGGGGGAGTGTCGCTAAAGGGGGTACTAAGTAAACCTCTGCTCTCGTTCCAGGGGCCCCATATTTTCGTCCATTTGCCCGGGCATCCCCTGTTTTCATAAACCACCCTCTCCGCCTGCATACACCAGTCCATGTCGGACACCCAGTCAGTATATCGAGGCTCAACTCCTCCCTTCCATGTTCTGGCGATATTGCGTTTTGCCACCATGCAGCCCAACAAGACCCACATTTTTTCAGTTCTTGACAAATCGGTAGCTTCCCAGATGTTCAATAGACAAAGCCGGGGAGAAGCCTCAATAGGTTTATAACATATCTGGGACATGGTGGGCACAACCCTACCCCAGTACTGCTGAAGGACAGGACATTCCCTCCACTGGTGTTAAAAGGTACCAGTGGAACCACAGCCACGGGGGCAGACCGGGGAGCCAAGAAGCCCCATCTTAACAAGCACTGAACTAGTGTAGTAGGCTCTGTGGAGTATTTTAAGCTGTATAAGTTTGAAACGGGAACGGATAGCCACCTCCCGGGCCGAGGCCAGGGCCTCCCTCCAATCCTCATCGGTCATGTCCCCTACATCGTCAACCCATTTTGTACGTATTTTATCATGAGTCTCAGGTGAATTATTGATGATTTTACGATAGGTCAGTGAGATGGCTTTTTCTGGGAGGTAATCATCCAGGAGCCTGTCCTCCAAAGGCGAGGAGACAGATGGGTCAGAACCCTTGGGAATTGCTTTATATAATGCACTTCTTGCCTGAAGATATCTAAAGGTTTCCCCCTCATGCAATTGGTACTGTGTCTGTAGCTCGCCGAATGGGACAACCCAGCCCTTCGTCCACAGGTCCCCAACCTTAGAGAGACCAATCAGGTCCCATTTGTCAAACCCCGGCTGCCTTGAGAGCACCTAATTGACAGGACTCTAGCAGTGGAGTAACCTGTGTGATCTTACCCTTCCAGCCCAAAGAAGCAGTTACAGCGTGCCAGATGGAAACCGTGGTAGAAGGCGGGGTGTATTTAGGTGCATATCTTGTCCCTCCATAAAGTGCCCTCAAGTAGTTGCCTGCAAATATATTGTGCCTGTCCATTCTATATGCTGGGTCTGTAATAGGTCGGTGTGTCCAATGATTAAGGACCACTAGCTGTGAGGTCCAGTAGTATGATCTAATGGCTGGTAAAGCGATACCCCCATCATACCAGCTTTTTGTGAGCTTGGCGAGAGCGAGTCGGGCGTGCCGTTGTTTCAAAGCAGAGTGCGTACCTCGGAGTCAACTGACTGAAAGTATTGAGGTGGGACTAAATATGGCGTATTCTGTAAGGCGTAGAGAAAACGGGGAAGTGCCATCATTTTATAAAGCAAAAGACACACAATTGATGGACGGAATGCAGAACAAATCAAAACATTCACCCCCAGTCAAGAGATCTGGGTTAAATCCATCATTCTTTTGCTCACCATGCCACCCCAGTTTAGACCTGGCCATATGCAAATCAGTCTTGACCCTGTGCCTCATGGGAACAGTCCAGCCCGAACTGCCAAGCCAGGCCCTCCCTGGACCGGAAACAAGCTATCCTGGCTGAAGAGGGGTGAAACCGGTCCTAGGATGCTTGTTTCCAGTCCAGGGAGGACCTGGCCGGGCAATTCGGGCTGGACTGTTCCCAGAGGGCACAGGGTCAAGACTGATTTGCATATGGCTGAGTTCAAACTGGAATGGCATGGTGAGCAAAAACGATGGATTTAGGCCCAGATCTCTGTACTGAGGTGAATGTATGACATTGTTCTGCATTCTGTCCATCAATTGTTGTTTTTGCATTTGTCACCCGAGTGGGACGGGTATGCCCAGACGTGGGTCCCGTGCTCTCCATGCCGCTGGAGTCAAGCTATCCTGGCTGAAGAGGGTGAAACCCCGAAACCGGTCCTAGGATGCTTGTTTCCAGTCCAGGGAGGACCTGACCGGGCAATTCGGGCTGGACTGTTCCCAGAGGGCACAGGGTCAAGACTGATTTGCACATGGCTGGGTTCAAACTGGAATGGCATGGTGAGCAAAAAAACGATGGATTTAGGCCCAGATCTCTGTACTGGGGTGAATGTATGACATTGTTCTGCATTCTGTCCATCAATTGTTGTTTTGCATTTGTCACCCGAGTGGGACGGGTATGCCCAGACGTGGGTCCCGTGCTCTCCATGCCGCTGGAGTCAAGCTATCCTGGCTGAAGAGGGTGAAACCCGAAGCCGGTCCTAGGATGCTTGTTTCCAGTCCAGGGAGGACCTGGCCGGGCAGTTCGGGCTGGACTGTTCCCAGAGGGCACAGGGTCAAGACTGATTTGACATGGCTGGGTTCAAACTGGAATGGCATGGTGAGCAAAAACGATGGATTTAGGCCCAGATCTCTGTACTGGGGTGAATGTATGACATTGTTCTGCATTCTGTCCATCAATTGTTGTTTTGCATTTGTCACCCGAGTGGGACGGGTATGCCCAGACGTGGGTCCCGTGCTCTCCATGCCGCTGGAGTCAAGCTATCCTGGCTGAAGAGGGTGAAACCCCGAAACCGGTCCTAGGATGCTTGTTTCCAGTCCAGGGAGGACCTGGCCGGGCAATTCGGGCTGGACTGTTCCCTGAGGGCACAGGGTCAAGACTGATTTGCATATGGCTGGGTTCAAACTGGAATGGCATGGTGAGCAAAATAAACGATGGATTTAGGCCCAGATCTCTGTACTGGGGTGAATGTATGACATTGTTCTGCATTCTGTCCATCAATTGTTGTTTTTGCATTTGTCACCCCGAGTGGGACAGGTATGCCCAGACGTGGGTCCCGTGCTCTCCATGCTGCTGGAGTCAAGCTATCCTGGCTGAAGAGGGGTGAAACCCCGAAACCGGTCCTAGGATGCTTGTTTCCAGTCCAGGGAGGACCTGGCCGGGCAATTCGGGCTGGACTGTTCCCAGAGGGCACAGGGTCAAGACTGATTTGCATACGGCTGGGTTCAAACTGGAATGGCATGGTGAGCAAAAAACGATGGATTTAGGCCCAGATCTCTGTACAGGGGTGAATGTATGACATTGTTCTGCATTCTGTCCATCAATTGTTGTTTTTGCATTTGTCACCCGAGTGGGACGGGTATGCCCAGACGTGGGTCCCGTGCTCTCCATGCCGCTGGAGTCAAGCTATCCTGGCTGAAGAGGGGTGAAACCCCGAAACCGGTCCTAGGATGCTTGTTTCCAGTCCAGGGAGGACCTGGCCGGGCAATTCGGGCTGGACTGTTCCCAGAGGGCACAGGGTCAAGACTGATTTGCATATGGCTGGGTTCAAACTGGAATGGCATGGTGAGCAAAAAAACGAAGGATTTAGGCCCAAATCTCTGTACTGGGGTGAATGTATGACATTGTTCTGCATTCTGTCCATCAATTGTTGTTTTTGCATTTGTCACCCCGAGTGGGATGGGTATGCCCAGACGTGGGTCCCGTGCTCTCCATGCCGCTGGAGTCAAGCTATCCTGGCTGAAGAGGGTGAAACCCGAAACCGGTCCTAGGATGCTTGTTTCCAGTCCAGGGAGGACCTGGCCGGGCAATTCGGGCTGGACTGTTCCCAGAGGGCACAGGGTCAAGACTGATTTGCATATGGCTGGGTTCAAACTGGAATGGCATGGTGAGCAAAAACGATGGATTTAGGCCCAGATCTCTGTACTGGGGTGAATGTATGACATTGTTCTGCATTCTGTCCATCAATTGTTGTTTTTGCATTTGTCACCCGAGTGGGACGGGTATGCCCAGATGTGGGTCCCGTGCTTTCCATGCCGCTGGAGTCAAGCTATCCTGGCTGAAGAGGGTGAAACCCGAAACCGGTCCTAGGATGCTTGTTTCCAGTCCAGGGAGGACCTGGCCGGGCAATTCGGGCTGGACTGTTCCCAGAGGGCACAGGGTCAAGGCTGATTTCCATATGGCTGGGTTCAAACTGGACTGGCATGGTGAGCAAAAAAACGATGGATTTAGGCCCAGATCTCTGTACTGGGGTGAATGTATGACATTGTTCTGCATTCTGTCCATCAATTGTTGTTTTTGCATTTGTCACCCGAGTGGGACGGGTATGCCCAGACGTGGGTCCCGTGCTTTCCATGCCGCTGGAGTCAAGCTATCCTGGCTGAAGAGGGTGAAACCCGAAACCGGTCCTAGGATGCTTGTATCCAGTCCAGGGAGGACCTGGCCGGGCAATTCGGGCTGGACTGTTCCCAGAGGGCACAGGGTCAAGACTGATTTGCATATGGCTGGGTTCAAACTGGACTGGCATGGTGAGCAAAAAAACGATGGATTTAGGCCCAGATCTCTGTACTGGGGTGAATGTATGACATTGTTCTGCATTCTGTCCATCAATTGTTGTTTTTGCATCATTTTATAAAGGGCAGCTCTACCTAGTAGCATAAGAGGTAATGTTTTCCAATGCTGCACGTCGGCTCGGAGACGATGTAAAGGAGGTAAGAGATTTCGTTGGTGGAAGACCCCCGTATCTCTCGTGATATATATGCCAAGATATCGGAAACCATCTGCGACTATGTTGGCGTCGCAACCCATGGGAAGGATCGGGGGTTCCCCACTCAAAACGTAGACCAATGATTTATCCCAGTTGATGGTATAACTGGAGTATTTTTGGAAGAGGGCAAAAATATGTAATATCCTGTGAATCGAAAATCGGGGTCTGGCCAAATAGAGGAGGATGTCGTCGGCATAGAGGGAGATTTTATCCGACCACTCCGGCGACCAATTAAGTCCCCGAATAAGGGGATCATCCCTAATCCATAGAGCCAGAGGCTCAAGAGCCAAAGCAAACAACAGTGGTGACAGGGGACAGCCCTGTCTCGTACCCTTTCCCAACTCAAAGATTGCCGACCTGCCACCATTAACCGTAATCCGGGCCAGGGGTTTTGAATAAAGTAGACGCACCCAGGATAAAAACCGACCACCAAATCCATATCTCTCGAGTGAGGCAAACAAGAAGGGTCATTCTATCATATCGAAAGCCATCTTGGCATCTAAGGACATAATCACTGAATCCTCTTGTATGGTAGAGGCCCTGCCCAGTACCCCGAAGAGGCGACGGAGATTGAGCGCGGTGTTCCTAGCAGGCATAAAGCCGGACTGGTCCGGGTGTATCAGTTTATGGCGATAGGGCGAGAGGCGGAGGGCCAGAATTTTGGCTAATATTTTGACCTCCGGATCAAGGAGAGAAATAGGTCTGTATGAACAGCATTGCTCAGGGGGTTTCCCCTTTTTGTGTATGACGGCAATATTTGCTAATCTCTGTGTTTCAGGCAGAATCCCCCGAGCAACACTCTCGTCATACATTCGCACGAGAAACGGAGCAATCATCGAGGAGACAGTTTTGTAAAGTTCAATTGGGAGGCCACTCGGGCCCATGGCTTTTCCAGATTGTAGTGCGCCGATCGCCTTAGATACCTCATCAGGAGTCAAGGCGGCGTCAAGCTCTGTTACATCCTGGGGATCTAACACTGGCAGGGGCAGAGTGGAGAGTAATTCGGCTGCCGCTTCCTGGGTGGATGCGGACGAGGGGACATAAACACGCTCAAAGTGGTTAGCGAATGTCTCCGCAATCCCGACTCAATCATGTTGCCTCACTCCTTTCGGATCTACAATTTCAGCCACCCACCTATTGGCTAACTCTCGCCTATCAAGCCATGCCAACAGCTTACTTTATTTGTCACCGATGTCATACACATGGTGTTGAGTGGCCCGGTACTGGGTCCTGGCTGTATCATCTGCGATGTCTCTATATTCTTTTTGTTTTACGGCTAGTTTATGTGAGGCGTCTAATGATGCAGATGCCACCAATTCGTTTTCAAGAAGGGCCACCTCCCTCTCTATTTCTTCCAGCTGTTTACGTTTTTCTTTCCTGTGGCCCGCTACAGCCGCCACCCAACAATCCCGGATCACTGTCTTATGCGCCTCCCATAGCGTTACATCTGACTCAACAGAGCCATCATTTTCCGCAAAATAGTTTTGGGTGGCCTCCATCAGCTTGTCCCGTATCGCTGGTACGTTAAGGTACCAAGGGTTGAGAACCATTTCATGGCGAGTGAGGGGTAGCACGCCACCGTAATGAGTCATAATGGGAGAGTGGTCGGAGATACCCCTGGGAAGGAAGGCGATCTCGCTGAACATGGGAAGTTGGATGGCTTTGCAGAAGAGATAATCTATACGGGACATACTCCCATGAACCCCGGAGTGGAAGGTGTATTGTCTGGTGATAGGGTAGCGTACGCGCCATACATCTATCAGTCCCGTGGCCCCCCAGAAAATCTGCCAATAGCTTCCCTGGTGGTTCCCCTCGCCTGGGTGGCAAGTAGTCAAGATCGCCGTTCAAGGCAGCATTACAGTCTCCCCCCATCAATATATCTCCCTCGGGCAGGCCCAGCATATGTGGACCTAGGTCAGTCAAAGTAGAGGAATGTAGTTTGGGGGGTAAATATAAGGAGGTCACGTTGAGGGACCTACCCTCCCATTGTCCAGAGACCGTGACAAAGTGACCAAAAGGGTTGCAAGTGATTTTATGTACCTGAAAGGGGAGGAAGCTGCGTGCCAGGATGCCCACCCCCCTGGATCCCCGAGCATAACCGCATGAGCTATCAGTTTATAACCCCATCTGTTAAGTGCACTCGACCATGGAAAAATTATTAAGTCGACTATTGGCGACCCAAGTGACTTTAAAGGCGACATCAGCAATCAGACTGCACAAAAAACACAATAAGAAACTACAATAAAACTCCCTGGAACCCTCCCCCACCCTGCCTCCCTGCAACGTGGACTTAGAACTGCCCACCCCCTAATTTTGCAGAGCGCCTGTGTACCCAAAACAGATAAACTGTGTAAAGGGGAACGCTACACAGCCGAAACTACCCTAGAATGTGGCCTACATCCCCCATAAAAGCAGTTATGTGTGCCCAAGATATCGCACATAGGACCTCATGTGCTATGATTGGGGTGATACATACCCACCCACAGTGGTCGATCCCACCCCTCGTGACAACCCACAATAGCTGGACCAAAACCTTAATAACCGTTGGTTGCGACCCCCGAATATTAAATACACAGAAAGAGTGGAAGTTAAAACAATCTTTCGCCAAATATAGTCACCCTTGCCCCAGTGGGCCGATAGCTGCACATAGTTCCTGTGATGTATCAGGGGTTGCGTCTGTTCGCGAGGGGTAGGACGGGCCATCACCACGGATTGCGGTCGGCCATAACTCAGACACTCTCGTCTTGATCAGTCCTCTCCAGTTGACCCTCAGGTCTTTGCATGCCATTAGGGGAAGAGTGTCTCTGTGAGCCAGAGGATCGCCAACTTTCCAACCAGTCCCAGGTGTCCTCCGGAGTCGACTTTCCATCTGCTTGTACTCGCAGTTTTGCTGGAAAAAGCATGGCGTATTTCAGGTTGTGGCCTCTGTGCGCGCGCTTAATTTCCAGAAAGGACCGGCGTTTCTGTTGAACCTTGTAAGTGAAGTCTGGAAAAAAGGTTATGATTAAGTTTTCAAACTTGAGCGGCGGGGCGGCCCTTGCCGCTTGGAGGATAATGTCTCTGCCACGGAAATTAAAAATTCTTGCTAGTATGGGACGCGGCGGTGCTCCCGGCTTCGGGGGGCCCCCAGGCACCCTATTTGCATGCTCCACAGAAAAGTATTGGGAGAAGGAGCGAGGTTGTAGGTGTTTCGAAATCAGAGATCTGTGGCTTGCCCCTCTGATTTCTCTGGATCCCCCAAAATACGCACGTTGTTTCTGCGTGTGCGCCCTTCGTAATCCTCCAACTTAGCTGCAAGGTCCGATGTCTGGGCCTGTAGTTGCTTGACCGTAGTTTCAAGCAGTTTTGTAGAGTGTTGAGGGGTTGAAACTGAATCCTCGGTCGCCTTGACCCTTTCACCCGAGTTTCGCAGATCAGCACGTATGAGAGTAACTTCCGTGGACACCGTGTAAATCTTGTGCTCCAGTGCAGTACGAACCCCCTGAATGGCCTCCATTATGTCCACCAGCGTTGGGGCTCCCTCGTCGGCCGGCTGCTTAGTTTCGGATTCGTCCAGTCTCCCATCGACAGTGTCTGACTTGGAGTGGGCAAATTTCGCTAGTTTCACCACGTGGGATTGCAGTGGCCATGGCGTCAAACTTTAACCCCTTCGATGCTCATGACGAGCTGGACTCGTCATGGCACACAGTGGTCGTGTGCTCATGACGAGTCCAACTCGTCATGAAACATCGCCTGGGAAATCCCTCTGGTGCGGGCACCAGAGGGATTCCCTTTATGCCAAAGAGCCTCGGGAGCTGGGGAAGAGCTTCCCCAGCTCCCGAGGCTCTGGTTTCCCTGAGAATGACGATCGGCGCGCACGTCGCGCTGAGCGTCATTTCAGTGAAGCGAGGCTGAAATGAGCCAAGAGGCTCATTTCAGTTTCCCTCTACGTGCTCAGGGGCTATCTCAGCCCCCTGAGCACGTAGAAAGACGGAGAGGTATCGTTGGAAAGGTGAGAATCTCCCTTTCCAATGGTACCCCTCCCCAGTGGATCCCTGCTAGGGATCGCCACAGGAGGGCGATCCCCAAGCAGAGATCCACCCACTAGACACCAGGGAGGGGAGCGGCCCCTTGGGCAGGGGCCTTTGCTCCCCCAATTTAATTTGGCAAAATTTAGTCTTTTTGCCCCCGTGGGGGGCAAAAAGCCCACTAGACACCAGGGATTTTTTTTAGAAAGTAAAAATAAGGGTGGCCCATGCCCCCACCCCCCCCCCGCAATCATTGGGGGCAGATGGGGCATTGGCCCCTAATCGGGGGGCAGAAAGCCCTAAATGCCAGGGATTTTATTTATTATTTATTTTGCACAATTTGTTTTAGGGTGGGGGCTGCCCAAAATGGGCATGCCAATGCCCCCACCCCCGCCACCATTACAGCCTTTCTGCCCCCTGGGGCAGATGGGGACAGTAGCCCCCAATCTGCTCCCGGGTAGGGCAGAAAAGCCCACTGACGCCAGGGATTTTTTTGCGCATTTGTTTTTAGGGTGGGGCTGCCCGAACAGGCACGCCAATGCCCCACCCCCCACAAAAATGACAGTCTTTCTGCCCCCAGAAAGCCCACTAGAAACCATGGATTTTTTTGTTTTATTAGTGTAGGGGTAGGGGCTGCCCAAAATGGGCATGACAATACCCCCACCCACCCAGAGAAATTCCAGTCTTTCTGCCCCCGGGAGGCAGATGGTGGCAGTGGCCCTGGGGGGCAGAAAGCCCACTAGGCGCCAGCGAGTCACGCAGGCTTTTCTATGCGTGGGGGCGGGGCTGCCCAAAATTGTCATACCAATGCCCCCACCCCCACAAAAATAGCCACAGTCTTTCTGCCCCCTTTGGGGGCATGTCGGGACAAACCCCCCTCCCGATTCCCCCAGGGTGACAAAAGCCCACTAGGCTCCGACTTTTTAGCAATGTGCCTACCTGTGGATTTTGGGCCCTAGCGCAGCTGGCACGTAGGGAAACCTAGCAAACCTGTACATTTTTGAAAACTAGATACCCAGGGAATCCAGGATGGGGTGACTTGACTGGCTCTCACCAGGTTCTGTTACCCACAATCCCTTGCAAACCTAAAACTTTGTAAAAAAACACATTTTCCTCACATTTCTGTGGTGGAAAGTTCTGGAATCTGCGTGGATCCACAAAATTCCACAAACCCCGCGTTCTCCAAAGTCTTCCGAGAAAAATGGTACCTCACTTGCGTGGGTAGGCCTAGTGCCCAGCGACAGAAAACGGCCCAAAATGCAATGTGGACACACCACATTTTCACAGTGAAAACTGACCCTTTTTTTGCAAAGTGCCTAGCTGTAGATTTTGAACCCTAGCTCTGCCGGCACCTAGGGAAACCTAGAAAACCTATACATTTTTGAAAACTAGACACCCACGGGAATCCAGGATAGGGTGACTTGACTGGCTCTCACCAGGTTCTGTTACCCAGAATCCCCTGCAAACCTAAAAATTTGTCCAAAAAAACACATTTTCCTCACATTTCTGTGGTGGAAAGTTCTGGAATCTGCGTGGGTCCACAAAATTCCACCCACCCCGCGTTCCCCAAAGTCTTCCGAGAAAAATGGTACCTCACTTGCGTGGGTAGGCCTAGTGCCCGCGACATGCAAGGGCCCAAAACCTATTTAGGAGACATCAAAATGACCTATCACAAAACAACCTGGTTTTGCAAGGGAGTCCCATGACTTTTTGGCCCCGGGCTTGGCGGCCATCTAGGAAACCTACCAAACCCACACATTTTTGAAAACTAGACACCCGGGGAGTCCAGGAGGTATGGCTTGCGTGAATCCCCCAACGTTTCCTACCCAGAATCCCCTGCAAACCTCAAACTTAGCTGAAAAAATCACTTTTTCACACATTTTTGTGTGGGAAAGTTGTGGCATCACCGGGCTGACACAAATTTCCTACCACCCAGCATTCCCCGGGTCTCCCGATAAAAATGGTGCCTCACTCGTGTGGGAGGTCCAAGTACCCGCGACAGGCAAGGGCCCAAAGCGTATTGAGGCGACATCAAAATTGACTATCTCAAAACGACCTGGTTTTGCAAGGGGGGGTCACCTGGGTTTTTGGCCCGGTGCTCGGCGGCCACCTAGGGAAACCTACCAAACCCACACATTTCTGAAAACTAGACACCCGGGAGATTTCAGGGAGGTGTGGCTTGCGTGGATCCCCCAACGTTTTCTTACCCAGAATCCCCTGCAAACCTCAATTTTAGCTGAAAAAATCACTTTTTCACACATTTTTGTGTGGGAAAGTTGTGGCATCACCGGGCTGACACAAATTTCCTACCACCCAGCGTTCCCCCGGGTCTCCCGATAAAAACGGTGCCTCACTCGTGTGGGAGGCCCAAGTACCCGCGACAGGCAAAGGTCCAAAACGTATTGAGGCGACATCAAAATTGCCTATCTCAAAATGACCTCGTTTTGCAAGGGGGCTCACCTGGGTTTTTGGCCTGGTGCTCGGCGGCCACCTAGGAAACCTACCAAACCCACACATTTCTGAAAACTAGACACCCGGGAATTCCAGGGAGGTATGGCTTGCGTGGATCCCCCAACGTTTCCTTACCCAGAATGCCCTTCAAACCTCAAATTTAGCTGAAAAAATCACTTTTTCACACATTTTTGTGTGGGAAAGTTGTGGCATCACTGGGCTGACACAAATTTCCTACCACCCAGCATTCCCCGGGTCTCCCGATGAAAACGGTGCCTCACTCGTGTGGGAGGCCCAAGTACCCGCGACAGGGAAGGGCCCAAAACGTATTGAGGCGACATCAAAATTGCCTATCTCAAAACGACCTGGTTTTGCAAGGGGGGTAACCTGGGATTTTGGCCCGGTGCTCGGCGGCCACCTAGGAAACCTACCAAACCCACACATTTCTGAAAACTAGACACCCGGGGGCTTCCAGGAGGTATGGCTTGCGTCGATCCCCCAACGTTTCCCTTACCCAGAATCCCTGCAAACCTCAATGTTAGCTGAAAAAAATCACTTTTTCACACATTTTTGTGTGGGAAAGTTGTGGCATCACGGGGCTGACACAAATTTCCTAGCACCCAGCGTTCCCCCAGGTCTCCCGATGAAAACGGTGCCTCACTCGTGTGGGAGGCCCAAGTACCCGCGACAGGCAAGGGCCCAAAACGTATTGAGGTGACATCATTTTGTGGATCCACGCGGATTCCAGAACTTTCCACCACAGAAATGTGGGGAAAATGTGGTTTTTTTGACAATTGTTTTGGTTTGCAAGGGATTCTGGGTAACAGAACCTGGTGGGAGGCAGTCAAGTCACCCCATCCTGGATTCCCCTGGGTGTCTAGTTTTCAAAAATGTATAGGTTGGCTAGGTTTCCCTAGGTGCCGGCAGAGCTATGGTTCAAAAACTACAGCTAGACACTTTGCCAAAAAAGGGTCATTTTTCACTGCGAAATTGAGGTGTGTCCACGTTGCGTTTTGCGCCGTTTCCTGTCGCGGGCACTAGGCCGACCCACACAAGTGAGGTACCATTTTTCTCGAAAGACTTTGGGGAACGCGGGGTGGGTGGAAATTTGTGGATCCACGCAGATTCCAGTACTTTCCACCACAAAAATGTGGGGAAAATGTGTTTTTTTTGCCAATTTTTTAGATTTGCAAGGGATTCTGGGTAACAGAACCTGGTGGGAGGCAGTCAAGTCACCCCATCTGGATTCCCCTGGGTGTCTAGTTTTCAAAAATGTATAGGTTTGCTAGGTTTCCCTAGGTGTCAGCAGAGCTAGGGTTCAAAAACTACAGCTAGGCACTTTGCCAAAAAAGGGTTATTTTTCACTGCGAAATTGAGGTGTGACCACGTTGCGTTTTGCGCCGTTTCCTGTCACGGGCGCTAGGCCGACCCACACAAGTGAGGTACCATTTTTCTCGGAAGACTTTGGGGGACGCAGGGTGGATCCACGCAGATTCCAGAACTTTCCACCACAGAAATGTGGGGAAAATGTGGTTTTTTTGCCAATTTTTTAGGTTTGCAAGGGATTCTGGGTAACAGAACCTGGTGGGAGGCAGTCAAGTCACCCCATCCTGGATTACCCTGGGTGTCTAGTTTTCAAAAATGTATAGGTTTGCTAGGTTTCCCTAGGTGCCGGCAGAGCTATGGTTCAAAAACTACAGCTAGATACTTTGCCAAAAAAGGGTCATTTTTCACTGCGAAATTGAGGTGTGACCACGTTGCGTTTTGCGCCGTTTCCTGTCGCGGGCACTAGGTCGACCCACACAAGTGAGGTACCATTTTTATCGGGAGACTTAGGGTAATTCAGATTTGTAAAGCAACTGTTATTACCTATTGACTTTCGATGCATTTCTGCCTTCCAAATGAAAGACATTGTGTAAAAGAAGTCATTTTGAAAAATGACCGATAATTCTCATGCTAGTATGAGTATTCCCAATTTCGAAAATGTGCAAATATCTACTGTTTCTAAACTCTATAATTTGTTCCCATTTCAGAAATACATAGGTGTCTTTCATACCGATTTTTCCATGTATACATTTTCCCACAATAATTGATATATACCCGGTACATAATAAAAAGCCATTGCAAATTGCTGCTCAGTTTTTGACTCTGGGTTCGTCGGGTTCTTGGTGAACCTACAAGTCCTATATATCCCCACAACCAGAAAGGTCCAGCGGATGTAACGGTATATTGCTTTCAAAGAGCTGTCATAATTAGAAGAAGTTACAAGTGAAAACGTTGACACAAAGGCTGTTTTTTTCAACTAATTTTCAATTTTTCCTATATTTAACTGTTAGTTTCTATAAAGAAACCTTGATGGATCTACACAAATGACCCCTTGCTGAATTCAGAATTTTGTCTACTTTTCTAAAATGTATAGCTTTCCAGGATCCATTATTGCTTTCATACCCATTTCTCCCATTAACTGGAAGGAGGTTGAAAGCACAAAAAATAGCAAAAATAGGCTATGTCCCAGAAAAATGCCAAAACTGTGTAAAAATGTTCGTTTTCTGACAAAAGTCTGTCATTCCCTAAAAGCTGGGAAAATGGTGATTTCAGCCCCACAGACCCTTTTTTGATACCATTTGCAGGGAAAAACCCAGACGCTTTCATTTGCAGCCCTTTTTTCCCATTTTTCCCCCCCAAAAAATTGTTTTGCTGTATTTTGGCTAATTTCTGGGACCCCTCCAGGGGAATCCACAAACCCTGGGTACCTTTACAATCCCCATGATGTTGGAAGAAAAGGACGTAAATTTGGCGTGGATACCTTATGTGGTCAAAAAGTTACAGGGGCCTAAGCGCGCACTACCCCAAATAGCCAAAAAAAGGCTTAGCACAGGGGGGGAAAAGGCCTAGCAGCGAAGGGGTTAATATTGGGTGAGGAGCCCAGGCAAGAGGAGCAGTGCAGGCCTTGATAACAGGGGCTGCCGGTAGCGTGGCCAAATAGTAGTGGTAATGAGCCTCCACCAGGCACCCACACTGCATAAATCCCGCCAAGATCCCAGGAATCAGCAATTATGGTTGAGTCAGGAGATCTGTAAAAGTGCTTCGCAACGGCCACACCTCCTGTGCCGCGTCTCCACTCTCCAATGCCCCGTTTAAAGCATTACTGCTGGGTGCAGAGAAAGCTTGTGATCCTCAAGGGAGCATGGGGGCTGACTGTGTATTTACTGCACTACAATATACCTGGGAAGCAGGGAGGCAGCCGGCGTTCAAGGGGGCCCCCGAGTCGCATGCAGTCAGAAATGCCTCACTCAGGCTGGCCCGTAGTTGCGGGGGAGGGGCACGGCAAATTATACAGGGATGAATCCTCTCCTGGATGTTGACTCACCTCCCCACCGGTGCCGAGCGCACACCAGTCCAAAAGCACCGCGGGGGGGACCGGATCCAAACGCGGCCCCCGCCACACACCTCTGTCACTTGGCACAATACGGGAGGCGCAAGAAGAGCCCCAGGGCGGCCACACGCACCGGAGCCCACACAGTGCATCAGTCCACCCGCGCACCGCCGGGGGCCCCCACCGCAACTCCGGAGCAGTCCAGGCGAACAATCGACCGGGAGTCGACAAGGCGTGAGGCCCCGAGACGGGCGGGGCCGCACAGCAGACCGCAGGGCCTCTGGGCCTGTGCCTGATGTACCGGTCTCGCGTATCAGAGAGCCGTGCGACGTCACGGCCGGTTCACCCTTCTCTCCTCGCGGGCGGCAGCTCCGGAGCGGATATCTCTGGAATGAGAGGTCGGATTTTCCTCGTTTTTGGGTCGGGTGACGTCTGGACACCAGGCGCTCCCGGTCCGTAGGTAGAATGGGCAAAACGGATATGTTTAAACGGATGTGGGAGAATTTCAATTAAGTGGCGATCGGAACTCTATTCCTGAGCGGCCATCTTGGGTGTCGGCCAGCCACGCCCCCTCATAAATGTCCATTTTGAGTGTTGTCAGTCTGAGGCTTTTTGATCCGACAATGTAGTGTTATGTCCCCTTGCATGACAGTCGCTGGCTGTGCGAAAAAGGCCCCGAGGTGGCCTGCGCATATGTGTGTGCAGTAGATGTTTTTGTGGTTGTGGGGCACCGTTGAGGGGCAGCCTGTGGGGTGTACGTTCATATAGAATATGGGGAAAATAGGTGTTCTATTCCCTACATCGATGATTTGCTTTGGTGGTTCCTTTTTGCCTGCCGTTTGGCTTGGATTAGACCAAACATTTTTCATTGGTTGTCGCTTTAGATGCTTTTGTTGTTTTTTAAGGCGTTTCCTCTCTCTCCGTGTCATTGGCAGTGCTGTTTGAGGCGCGCCCTTTGTGCCTGTGGCCCCTAAATTATTAGGCTTGGGATCCGCTGTTTGGTTACTGTGCCCTGTCATTGGCGCAGAGTATGATGACAGGGTTGCTTTGACTGTCTTCTGCTGGTGGGATTGGCTAGTTGAGGGGTCTGTGTCCCTGCTAGCTTCAGTAAATTCATTTATGTTGTTCCCTGGGTTCTGAGGGCCTGAGTCAGTTTGGATTTCAAATTTTAACCCCTCCACCAGCAAGGTAAGTACCATTGGAAGAGATGTCAGTTTGTCCACTATCTCCGGGCACCTGCATTCTGGTGAGAGGGTCGCACTGCTGCTGACTGCAGCGATCCGATCTACTTTCTTGGCTGTCAGCCATTGTGAGTGCCATTACTTGGAGGGTTTCGATCTGCATTTCAAGTTTCTCCGATTGCCAAGTTAAGGCATTTATAGCTGCCGTCAAGTAGGTGCTGACCGACCTTAACAGATTGTCTTAGGTACATGAAAGTTCAAACGGTAATGGCAAGGGTGATCTATGCAAAGAGTAACTTATCTCAGGCTCGGAGAGGGAGTCTAAGATGATACATGAGCCCTCGTTGCACTTGTGCTTGTTTAAGTCTTGGGTCGGCTCTGCCTTTGCTGCTTTTCTTTGTGTGCACGAGATGTCAGAGCACCCAGGTTGTGGCAGGTGTGGGACCTTTTCTTTTCCCAAAAGAGGCTTGTTTCCTTGGAACGGGTGGGTGCTGATTGAGTGATGGTTGGGTAAGGTGATTATATTACCGATATTGCGAAGGCTGGATCTATCTTGGAGACGCTGCCTGTGCCAGTAGCTGGGTGTAGGGTTTGCTCTCTTGTGATTGAGAGGGCGTTTGTGCCAGTACTTTGGAGGTCCTGGGTGCACTGGCTTGTGTCGTCAGGGCTGCTCTCTGTGGGAGTGGGATTCCGAGTCTGTGCCCAGCTGCGCAGGTTATACGTCTTGGGTTTGTTTGTCTGGGCTGCTGCTCCTCTAAGTACGTCTGTGTATGGGTACGGTGACGTGTCTTCAGAAGTAGATTTTGATTTCAGCTTTGGCTTTGCTGCTGCCTGGAGTGTACCTTTTTCTTGTCATTGCGGTGGCGCCACCTTTGAGTGGTGTCTGCATGTGCAGAGGCATGGAGGCTGATGAAGAGATTCTGCAGTTGTGTAGGAGAGGTAGGGTAGGCGGCTGGTGGTGGCAAAAGTGTTCAAGGTGGTGTTTGTTAGCGCTACTGCGTAGTGCCCCAGATGGGCAGGCGGGACCCACCAGGTTACTCTGCCCTGATGTCTGCCACTAGTCGCCACAGCTCACCCTCACCTAAGGGCAGCTGTAAACTGTAGGCTGTGAAAGCCTGCCTTCGGTGTCCTACTTGCAGGGGAAACAACCATTACAACGTAGTCATTACAACGCACTACCTTTACAACGCAGTCATTACAACGCAACATCCTTTACATCCCATGCCATTACAACGCAGCTATTACAACGCATGTCACTACAACGCATGCCATTACAATGCATGCCACTATAACGCATGCCATTACAAAGCATTATAAGGTAAGTAATGGGAAACAGTAATTTTTACCCCTACACTATCCAACACTTACTCTACTGTTGCACTCACTGGAGTGGGAATAGTAATTTTCACCCCTACACTATCCAACACTTACCCTACTGTTGCACTCACTGGAGTGGGAATAGTAATTTTTACCCCTACACTATCCAACACTTACTCTACTGTTGCACTCACTGGAGCGGGAATAGTAATTTTTACCCCTACACTATCCAACACTTACACTCCTGTTGCCCTAAAAGTATTATGCGTTGTAATGGTATGCGTTGTAATGGAATGCGTTTAAGTGTAGCTTCTAAAAATGCGTTGTGATGGCATGCGTTGTAAAATCATGCGTTGTAATGGATGTTGCGATGTAAAAACCGCGTTGTAAAGGCATGCGTTGTAAAAGTTTGCGTTGTAACGTGTGCTATTCACTTGCAGGAAAGCTTGGACCCCAACCCTGAGCCACGCTCGGAAAGAGCTCCGGGGGGGTGACTCAAGGGGCACTGGGGGGGTTGCTCAGTCAGTGTGTCCTGCCACCGGTGGCTCGAGTCTGAGCTCGGACTCACCTTGCCCCTCGCTGCGCAGCCTGAGTGGAAGCAAGAAAAGGCTGTGCAGGGGGGTGCAGCTGGTATGCCTGATGCGGGCACTAGCTCATGCACAGGTTTTAGAGGTTTCAAGAGCCGGAGGGGGGGACGGATGCAAGCTAGCAGGTCTTACCGGAGATAGGCGAGTGGGTTCAGCCTCCTCGTGCAGCCAGTCGCTGATTCCCCCTTCTTCTTCTACCCAGCCTTCTTCAGCCTTCTTGCAACCCCTCCTGCAGACAGACGAGTTGGGCACACCAGGTGGCCTGCAGGCTGCACCCGGACCTAGCCGGGCCGCCTCTGCGGGCCACCTGGGGCTCACTTTCCGCAGGAGTCAACTACAGCTCCTGCACTAGTGACTGGAGAGAGGGGAGGGGCTGGTGGCAGGCCAGTGGCTGGCTGGCTGAAGGTTGTCGGGCGGAGCTCAATTCCGCTCGGCGACCACAAATGGGAGCTGGGGGGGCTGTCCAGCCAACCCGGGCCTCGGGGCTCAGTGTGGCCCGGCTTGGTCTGCTAGCTCGGTGGACGAAGCGTGTGCAGCGCGAGCGGCTCCGACCAGCTCCGCTCCGTGTTTCTTGCTGGCCCCTCCTCCTGCATCACTCCTTCACCTAGAAAACTTATCACACTGTCTTCCAGTCCAGAATCCCGGGGCACCATCGTGGATGAGACAGCCAGGGACAAGTCACCGCCATCAGCCTGACATGACCATTACATTGGCCAGAACTGATTCCGTCGATGACAAAGTAGCCGACGACTGCCGTCCGAGACAGCAAGAAGTCCCTGTCTACGAGGAGGCCATTGACTGCACAGGGTTCGGGGGCCTCAGATGAAAACCCTGGTTTTGCAGCCACTGACGGTGCTGGGCTGTGGGGGCATCAAATGAAGCCCTGGTTTTGCAGAGCGCCTGATGACGGTGCAGGGCCGCGGGGGTCAAATGAAAGCCCTGATATTGTGGAAGCGGCCGCTGATGGCACAAGGCCGCAGGGGCTCAGTTGTATACTCAGCATGTAGGCTTCTGATGAGTATATTTGTGTTTCTCCTTTTAGAATTGTCCTTTATAGACCCAGGGTGACTCTTTTCTAAGGAGCATCATAGTTACCTTGCTACGTTTATGTGACATCATGTAGAGGTGGATGAAGTGTCACTGACGTCTTGAGAGCTGCTTTAAACCCATAACCAGTATTTCTTCTAGACCCAGGGTGAGTCTTTTCTAAGGACCGCCAGGGAGTCTCATAGTTACCTTGCTCCATTTATGTGACATCAGGTATAGGTGGATGAAGTGTCACTGCTGTCTTGAGAGCTGCTTTAAATCCATAAGAAGTATTCCGTCTAGACTGAGGGTGAGTCTTTTCTAAGGACCTACATGGAGCATTATAGTTACCGTGCTCTATTTATGTGACATTATGTAGAGGTGGATGAAGTGTCACTGCCGTCTTGAGAGCTTTTTTTTACTGAGTAAAGACCTTTATTCTCCCATTACTGCCATAGGGTCAAAGAGACCCTTTTATTGGTGTTTCAGGTCATAGTAGTAGTAAAGTTTTACTATAGTAGAGGTAGATAACTGAGCAGAGCTCAGGGGACTCCATGCACAGGATGGGTTGCAGTAGAATATCTGAGGGGCTCAGCCTCTGTTGGGAAGGTTCTAGAGGGTGCTATCACCTTACTGGTTATTGTTCAAGTTTGTTCCTTTTTTTAAAAAAAGGACACTGATAGGCCATTTAGCAGACTTTCTATTGCCATTATAGCTTATGATAGTGATACATACTGCTTTTTTATGGTACTGTGGGACTCCCACTTCGACGACGGGAATGATTCAAGCATGTGAATCTATGAAAGATCCAATACTGGATAAATACTCTGAATCAAAAGAATAAAGAATAATTTTCTTCAACTTCCTGATCCATTGAAAACATTCTTTGACGCAGAGTATCTGGGTGTCTTTTGCCTGGAGGGCCTTGACAGGTGGCATTTGTGCCTGTCTTTAATGTCGCCCAGAAGCAATGTGGATTAGTCTGCACCTTTTTCCTACCACAGGAAGGGAACTTCCCAACGAAAGATGACTTTCTCTAGTGTAAAATAAAATATTTTTTTGGCAGAAAACAGAACGGAAACTGTTTGGATGGAAAAAACCTCTGCATGGTAATGGACGTCTACCCCTGTCCTGAGTGCCCTTCTGTACTGTTGTCTGTATCCCTAATGCTGATTTTTGTAGTTATAGGCAACATGTATCATTCATGTGCACCATGACATAGGCCTGTGTCATGGATTGTGGTCTTGTGGAACCGGGAGGTGCACCCAATGCACTACCCTCATAGTGGTGGAAGGCTACTGCCTTCACCAGGAGTTAAGTAGCACAAATGTGGTGGTGGTAGCATATCAAGTAGTGATCAGTAGGAGTTTTTTAACCTGTGTCCCTGGAGTGAGGCCTTCCAGCTCATTCAACATTTTGAAGGTTCCGCTGCTGTGTGCTTAATCACCCATGGCCTACATCAGTTAGATGTAAAGTGTTGCACAGCGCAGGAGTGATGACTGCGCTAGATGCACGTGTGGCTGGGGAGGGTGCAGTACAGGGATAGAGCAGTGCTGTGTATGCATGGTGAGTACATGTACTGGGTGTATGAATACAGGAGAAGAATACATAACATGAGAGATGTAGTGCTGTGCAGTGCGTGTGTAGTGAAAGCGTATGTTTTTTTATGTGTGCTTGCAAAAAGTATACATACGAGAAGGGTGATGTGTTGCGCAGTGAGACATAGTGAATGTGTGTGCTAGCAGTGTGTGTGTGTTTGCAAGTAGCACACCATGGCACAATACAGAAAAGCTACAGTACTGAGCAGTGCGTGCAAAGTGTGTGCTGAATGTATGTGTGTCTGCAGTGGCACAATACTTGGAAGAGAATAAGTTACTTACCTGTAACTATGGTTATCCAGTATTGGTATCTTTCATAGATTCACATGCTTGAATCATTCCCAGTTGTCGAGATGGGAGTCCCACTGTAATATAATCAAGCAGTAGTTAACAAATACCATAGGCTATAATGGCCCTATGCCATGTTTTAGATAGCCTATATACGTCCTTTTTAAAAAGGACCAAATGTTGAATGCAACCAATCAGCTGCTAGCACCCTCTATAACACTCCCAGCAGAGGCAGTTTCCCACAGATTTTCCAAGCACAAGTGGGAAGTAAGTATCTTGTAAAATAAGAGAGAAGCCTGTATGGGGAGGAGGGTGGGTTGCATGTGAATTTATAAAAGATACCAATATTGGATAACCTTAGTTACAGGTAAGTAACTTATTTTCTTAGCCAGTATTGGGGTATCTTTCATACATTTGCGTGCTTGAATCAGAATAGCAAGCAGTAACGTCCAGGATAATGTTGTCTGTTGAGGACGGTGGGAGACATCTAAAGTATGCTTGTAGCAAAACCTGCAATAATATAACAGGCACACTTACAAATTGTCTGTATGCTTTTTTTTTTTAAATGTTGCAAACGTTGTTGCATACCCGGGCTGAATAGAATATAACCAATATAACATATTTTCAAACTAAGAATATAAGAACAACTCGTATAACAATTCTGAAAAATGCTAACTTATATTTTATATAATCGCATTTTAATCTGCAGAATAGCGAAGAAATGTAAGAGAAAACCATCTAATACGTACAAAAACATGTTTACTTATACCCTACATAATCATAATCTTATGCATGCATGTAATTACCAGAAGAATGAGGACTCTCCTTGCTAGAGCGAGGCTCACCTTAGTTGAAGAGATGACGTGGCCTACAGCTGCATCTGCACTCTGTGTAGCATCCAGGCAGCAGTGCTGTGTGAAAGTATGGGTACTTCTCCAGGTTGCAGCACAACAAATCTTTTCCAGTGTCACACCAGCGAATGGGGCCACTGATCTGGTGGAATGAGCCTTAGTCTTTCTTTGCAAAGGCCAGTTAGCCTTAATGTGACAGAACTGAATTGTCGAAGTGACCCATCTGGTGACCGTAGCTTTCGTGATTGCAGTTCCTTCCCTGCCTTGGCCGTAAGCCACAAGCAATTGATCAGTCTTTCGGATGTCTTTTGTTCGTTGTAGGTAGAACTTGAGGCACCGTTTAACGTCAAGCATGTGCAATGTCTGGTCCGCTGGTGTTGATGGATTTGAGAACAATGATCCGAGTTTAACCGGCTCATTAAGGTGAAACTGAGATGGAACTTTAGGGATAAAGGCAGGATTAGTTCTCAGAATCACAAAGTCCTCTTTGAACTGGAGAAATGGCTTTTTGATGATGAATGCGTATATTTCACTTACCCTTCTTGCGGAAGTGAGGGCTAGGAGAAGAGCGACTTTCCATGTCAAGAACTTTAAGTCAGCTCTTTGAATTGGTTCAAATGGCTGTTTCATCAACTGTGCAAGGACCACATTTAGCTTCCATTCCGGGGAGGGGGGGTGCTCGCACCGGAGGGAAGGTGAGGAAAAGACCCTTCATGAATTGTTTCACCATAGAGGCACAGTGGGAAGGAGCCTTAGAAGCTCTTCTGTACCGAGAGATGGAGGCCAGGTTTACTTTCAGCACTAGACCTTGCGAGGGATGTCCCTGCATTCCTGGGAGATGTTCATTTCACTGAATTCCAACAACTCAGGAGCCCGGCATGCAAGTGCAGTAACGCCAGTTCTGGATGGCACACCTGACCGTTGTTCCTGGTCAGTAGTGATGGAGATGGCTGCAGGCGTATGGGTCTGGACTCAAAGATGAAGAGGTTCCGGGAACCAATGTTGCCTGGGCCACCTGGGAGCTATCAGTATCAGGCGGAAATGTTCTAGCTTCATTTTTGTCAGTACCCTGGGGATCAATGGGAGGGGGGAAATGGCATAGGCATATATCCCTGACCATCGCATTGAAAGAGAACTGCCCTGAGATCCTGGGAGAGGTGACTTGCTGGCATAGAACTGGCATTTGGCGTTGTCGTCTGTGGCAAATAGGTCTAGCACTGGTTTTCTCCACAGCACAAATACTCTGTCCAGCTGGTGTTGACAGAGCTCCCATTCATGGCGACTGTCTGTTGCTCTGCTGAGGGCATCCTCTAGAGTGTTGTGCAGCCCAGGAATGTGTTTGGCTCTGAGAGATATCCCAAGCTCTGTTGTCCACTCCCATAACTCTTGAGCTTCTTGTGAAAGCGTGAGAGACTTGGTTACCCCCTGTTTGTTTATGTAGAACATGCTGGTCGTATTTTCCGTACAAACCAGCACGGAGGCACCTGCTATCCTCTGTAAAATATGGCTTTTAGTTCCAGACTGTTAATGTGTTTCAGTCTCTGAGTACTGGACCATTTGACTTGAATCTGGAGGTCTTGTTATTGTCCTACCCAGCCTTCCGTAGGTGTCCGTTGTTAGGTTGTAATCTGGGATTCCTTGCAATTAAGTGTAGCCCTTCGAGAGATTTGGCTTGTGATACCACCATCGCATTGCTTCTTTCATATTCGGGGTGACACGGAGAAGTCTTCAAAGGATCCCGATGTTTGCAGCCACTGATGTTGAAGTTCCTCCTGAAGAGGTCTCATCATTAGCCGAATCGAGGCTGGGAGGAGACGCCTCTGACCCCTGTTTCACTACGTTAGACCTCTTTGGTACATCTTACCAGGACTATATCCGGGTAGTGGTTTTCAAACCTTTCCTTCCACCCTGGCATCCTGAGCCCTTTGCTCACCCTCATCCTATGGATGCCCCGGGAGATATTCTATCTTGTGATACCGTAGTGGGATCGTTTTTATCCATACTTCCATGCTTATGCAATGCCATAGTGGGAAATTTCCCTACTTATGAGTTCATGGCTTTACATATCATGAGGAACCTTCTCTGATAACAGTTGTTGTGAAGACTGTTGTGAGCCCCCTGCCATGTGCACAGTTCTTCTGAATATTTCTTGAGTGGATGGCTTTCTGCCACAAACAAATTTTCACAGACAGCGCCCTGATGAAGGTTGTTGACATCGATTGTACTTCCGAAACGCGCGTCGGCGCATTTCTATTTATCTGTTCTAATACATGCTATACCAGTACCATTCTTGTTGTGCTATAACTGTTATCACAATGAGTAACAATTTGTTTGACTCCTTTTGTTTTTGGATGTTTGTTATGTGATCATTGTTACATATTTTTTGATATGTGTTCTCTGTTTTCATTGTTCTGCAATTGGTCATGTGTTTTTTTGTGCTGTATTTAGATTGAATATTTGTAATGTTCGTATTTTCGTGTGGTGCTCACTAATTATGTATATATAGAAGTCAAGGTAATATCACAACAATATGTGCTATGGCTCTTTATTTTAAAAAATGAATAAAAAAATATTTTTGTACTTAAAATGAATAAATTATAAACTCAACTGGTCTGACTTATGGCTATTGTACACCATAAACATACTGTTTTTGCTATATGAAGATTTGGAGAAGTATTTATTTCTGTTTGCTATGTGTATTTTTCCCTGCCTTCTTCTCCAAATATATCCAGTCTGTCAGGGACCCTCTATGTACTTTTGGAGGTCTCATCTTGAGCCTGGCCAAGAGCACTAGATCTATTGCAAATGAGCACATTCCTAGGAGCGATTTGTACTTCCTTATGGAAACGGACCTTTTTCCTGAGATGGCTAGCGCCAATTGCTGTAGCTTTATCTGGCGCTCGTCTGATAGAAAGGTTTTGCATTGGACTGTATCTAGTTTGGATCCCAGAAAAAATATGACTTGGCTGGGAAGAAACAATGACCCAGATTGTGGAACAGTTAAAGACAAGCATTTGTTGTTCTGATAAGTTGTTGTGCTGTTGGTGCCCTCAGCAGTCAGTCTTCCAAGTAGGGGAATACTTGGTGATCTTGAGAGTGTAGGGCTGTGGCTACAGGAGCGAAGCATTTGGTAAATATCCTGTGTGCCGATTTGAGGCCAAAAGAGAGGACCTTGAATTGGTAGTGTGTACCAGCTACCGTAAACCTGAGAAATTTTCGATGGATGGGAATGTGGAAATATGCGTCTTTGAAATCGAGGGAGGTCATGAATTCTCCTCTGTTGAGGCGACAAAGGATCTTGGTTAAATTTACCATCCTGAATGTTTGTTTTCTTAGGAACTTGTTGAGCTTCCTGAGATCCAGTATTGGTCTCCACTCCCCTGATTTCTTTTTTATCAAAAAAACGGGAGTAGAAATCCCGACCCCTTTGCAGAGTTGGAACTTCCTCTATTGCTCCTTTTGAGAGCATGATTTTGACCTCCTTGTGCAATAAGTGAAGACGAGGGGGAGGGGCTCCCTTGGGTAGAGTAGTGGGAGGTCTTTTTGTGAATTCAAGAGTATGACCAAAGACTACCAGATCTAATACCCATTGGCTCGTTGTTATCTCTTCCCATTGTTGCAAGAAGTTGGAAATCTTCGCACCCACGGGAGGGGGAAATGGAAGGGAAGCTGGTACCCTGTCCAGATCATTGTTTTCTTCCGGTGTCTCATCCCTGGGTAGGTGTTCTTTTGTGGCCCCTTTGACGAGAGAAACCAGCCGTAGAAGATTGGCGGTATGTAGGAGGTTGTTAGGTTTGCCTATATTGCGGTTGATAGGCTTGGTATTGCTGGGTTCTTTGGAAACCACCTCTGTATGCGGTGAAGCCGCATCCTTTGACTCCTCTGAAAGGCATTTTCCTGTACTGCAGGATGCCCAAAGACTTTGCCGTGTCAGCCTTAATAGTTAAAAGAGCCATGTCAATATGTTTACCAAACAAAGAGTCCCCATCAAACGCCATGTCCAATATCTTTCTCTGGACTTCAGGCCTGAAGGTAGTGGCTTTTAACCATCCTTGGCACCGCAACACTGCTGTGCCAGCCAGCTGCCGTAAACCTGTATTGGCTATGTCCATAGCACAGTCGATAGGCTCTGAGGGCACTCGTTCTCCTTCAAATAAGATCTTTCTGGCTTCTTGTCTCCTATCCTCCGAGATTAGGGCTAACATAGAAGCCATGTCAGACCACATCTGACGGTCATAATGGCCGATGATTGCTAGAGCGTTGGCCACTCGAACTATGACTGCAGCCAATAATATCCAGTTGACGGCCCTCCTTATTAGGGGGAGTTGTGATGGGAATGGTAAGATTTTTAGATCTCCTCTGTGCCGCCTACGAAATGACGGAGTCTGGCCTTGGATGACCTGTGAGGCAAGATGGAGAATCCTCTGGGGCCCTGTATTTTTTGTCAATCTAAGGCAGCACTGGCGATATCGTGGCTGGAGTCTTCATAATCTTGACTCCCCCCAGCCAAATGTAGTCGATAATGGGGATCAAACATACTGATTTTCTAGTTTCAGCCTTGAAGTCATACAAGAAACAGTCTGTATGCTTCACTGTCATTGGCAGATGAAACCTGGTGGTTGCCCTCTCCATTAAATTGTGGAACCCCCCCCAATGTCTTCGGGAGGCAAGTCTGCTGGGTGATGTGGAGGAGAGGGGGTGGGAATAATATAATCATCCCAAGGATCCGCCGATGGGTTCGGATCTGGGATTTCTCCCTCTTCTCTATCCTCATCCAAGGAAGAAGGGTCTTCTGTGGCAGGCGCCGCTATTAGTGGGCGTGGTGTTATGGTAGGTGTCAATGGTGGTAGCAAAGTAGGTGTTCTTGGAGGTTCCTAGCTGGTCACCCTGAGGTGGAGACCTCTGTCATAGTCGGCCAACATCGCTTGAAGGTCCTGGATAAGAGAAGGTGGCAAGTGTGACAACTCTCTAGGACGAGGCTCAGGAATGTAGCCATAAGGTTGGTAGTGATGAGGCGGAGCTAGATATGGTTGGTAATACTGCTCCTCATCCTCATAATCCTCATCTTCTTGGCACTTGACGTGTAACTCAGACATACTGTGAGTTACACCATACACTCCATCATCCTCATCACAGTCCTGTAAGTCCAGTAGATGTGAAGGTAAGGGCGAAATCTTACTGAGTGAAGATACCGCTGAATGTAGAAAGTTTTTCGTCACCTTAATAATATTTACCGTTGTCGACGGTACTGTATTCAACGATGCTGGAATTTCTGTCGTCAACGGTATCGTCGTCTACAGGTCAACCGTTGATGGGGTCTTCGTCGACGAGATCTTCATCGTCAGGCTCTTTGCCAACAGGATGTTCGTTGATGAGGTCTTCGTCGAAGGGGCTGCGGTCGACAGCCCGGTCATCGACATCATGCTCACTGCCAAAGGACTCTTGGACTTAGAGATCCTCGCCGACGGTATATGACCAGAGATAACTACCGTTGTTGTTGTTCCTTCCGTCAACTGCACTGACGATGACATAGTAGTACTTGTCGACGAGCGTGGTATCATCGCTGATGACGTCTTTGACGATTTTCTGTCAGTTCTGTGCCTCCTTGGATCTGGAGAAGAGGCTCGAGGACAGTCTGTCTCCTTACTAGAAGGCGTAGTTGGCAAGGATAAAGCAGGCTCTGAGGAGACTTTATGAGATCGCTCCTTTGTAGAGCTTTTACCCTCATGGGAGGGTTTTAGGTGTTTCCGACCCTCTCCAGAGGTATCCTCTTGGGATCTTCCTGTCTTGGCAGGTCTAGAAGAACCATCACTATCCTCAACAGATGGCTTCTGCTGTTTGGTCGACTGGAGCCATAAGATCAGCCTCCCCTCTCCATCCCGCAGTCTTTGAGGAGAAAGTGCGACATATCTTGCACTCTCTTACCTCATGGTTGGGGTGGAGGCAATATATGTAGTCTTTGTGTGGATCATCCACATGAACTCTTTTCCTCCCACAGGTCTTATATGGGCGGGCAAAGCCTTTTTTTATCAGACATGCTGGTAAAGTTGAGATTTCATGACAAAATCCTGAAAAAAGGTTGAAGAAAAAAGTGAGTAGAACTCAGGGAGACTCCCTTCACACATGATGTGCTGTGAAAATCTGAGTGAAACTACCTCTGCTGGTAATGTTCACAGAGATGTGTGCCATGCGGACTCTTCACTTTTCTCTGCACCAAAACACGCAGCCTGCAATGGCAGTGTGTGGGTGTTAAGGTACAGGGCCTCTAAAGGCAGCACAATAGGTGCTGCAGCCCTTAGAGGCCTTTTCTGGTCACAGTGCCCTTGGTACCCATGGTACCTTTTAGAAGGGGCTTACCTGTAGCCGCAGATGTGCAAATAGTGGGTACAAAGGTACAGCTTTGGGAAAGAACACAGGCTCTGGGAACCTGATTGGCAGGGACACAGGGCACACCAGGTCAAAGTGCATCATGTGTCAGGCAAAAAGTGGGGGTTAACCATTTAAAAAGGGGCACTTTCCTACACGTGTGGTTCTGCAGTGGCCTCGCACCACCCAGGAAGAGATGGAGAGGAGCTGCACATAGGCACCATTCCTGCACCATGACATCTTTTTCCGTATTGTCCTTCTGAGACCTCATTGAAAATGACAATATGTGGAAAACTAACTTGGAACCTTTTTAAAATCAGTAGATCCCAGGTCTGGTGGTGCAGTGGACTAATGCATCCACTGTAGGGGGCTGTGTTTGACCTCATGGTCACAGGTTCTAATCCTGGCGGGTCCACTCAGCCTTTCATCCATCTGAGGTCGATAAAATGAGTACCATTGAGTTGGGTAACAATATACATCTGTTATTCAGCGCCTTGAGACCCTTGGGTGATACGTGTGCTTTACAAATACACATGTTATGTTTATGTAACGCATGACTTTACCACGCATGCGTTACAAAGTGAATGCCATTGCAACACAAATCTTTTCCACACGTTTTTTCAACAAATATGCCTTTACAAAAGCATGCCTTTACAACAAAGTTTGTTGTAAAAGCATGTATGCTAAAGGCATATGCGTGGCAAAGGTTTCCCTGACACCTACCCTAAACCCTACTCCCGGTCCCTGGAGCACCCCACCTGGCCCCCAGCCCGATACCCTTCTAAATAAATACTCTTCCCCTGCCCTAAACCCTATCCCTGCATGACCTCCCCTTGGCCCCCAGCCCTTCCCCTGCCCTAAACCTACCCCTACACGAATCCACCTGGCCCCCAGGCCTTCCCCTGCCCTAAATCCTACCCCTGCGTGACCCCCCTTTGCTCCCAGCCCTTCCCCTACCCTGAACTTTAAAACACTACCCCTGCACTCCCCCGTCTCCCAGTCCTTCCCCTACCCTAAACCCTAAAACACCACCCCTGCGCCCCCGTCCCCCAGCCCTTCTTTAACCCAAACACCTAATATAGTAGCTCCCCGCCCCAGGCCCATTCCCCCTTAACTCTTTCCCCATCCAGGCAGCTTGTCTGAGGGGCGGTGCACGTCGTTGTGAGGAAGCAGAAGAGTCTCCCCTTTTCCTCTAACGACGTGGATTGCCTACCAACGTGGCTGTTTCCACACATATGCCCTTACTATACAATTATGCCTTTACCATACATACCTTTACAACGAAATTCGTTGTAAAGGTATGCATGGTAAAAACATATGCGTAGTAAAAAACTGCATAGTAAAGGCTACGCGTTGTAATGGAACATACATTGTAATAGCATGCATGGAAACAGCCGCGTTGTAATGGCTGTTTCCCGAGTAGATGCCCATGCCACAGAACAGGGAGGCAGTGAGGAATGTGCAGTTAGATTGAGTATCCATCAGAAACAGTATTACCAAAGCTAACTTTTTCTTCTGATGGAAACTTCAAACCAGTGATTCCTCACTTTTAGATTAGACACCCAAGCAGTACTTACCAAAAGGTGGCGGGTCTGAGGAGCGGACTCAAACCACAAAATCCTTCAGAACCAAGAGAGCAAAATTACCCGCTCTGTGGACCTGGCTATCAAGGCAGTAGTGCTAGGTGAATGTGTGCGGTGACACCCATGTCACAACTTGACAGATGTTCAAGACAGGAACTCCCCTAGCTCATGCTGTCATCGAAGTCTTAGCTCTGGTGGAGTGGGCACTTAGGCCTTAAGGGGCTCCTAGGACGATACACCTCGACAGAGTCCTCTTCTGTACTGCCTTTCTGTTTTTGACACTGGCAAACCCTACAAAGAGCTGATCAGTGACATAATACTTTGGCATGCATTCAACAGAGAAGATTAAGGCTCATTTGCGCTCCAGCAGATCAAATCCCTCCTTATTTGAGGGTTGTGGCGGAGAGAAAGATGTAGTACGGGTGAATAATTACTCTCCAAGGAAAAAGCATATTACTGTAAGCAGAAAGGAGGCCCTGGTACTCAGCACTAACTTATTGGGGAAGAAGGTAGTGTATAAAGGTTGCACTGAGAGGGCGCACAGCTCACTCACACAGTGCGCCAAAGTGATGAAAAAAACATTGGTAAAGAGCTGCAGGCATTGGTTGTATGTAGGCATGCAGGGTGTGCACATGTGAAACACTAGAAACCAATTAAAGCTTCATTGTGGCATGACGAAAGGTTTTGGGGGAATCGTGTTGCACTCTTAGGGAACCTCAGAATAACAGGAAATTTGAAGAAGGGTGGCTGGCTTGGCAAACACAAAAAGGCTGAAACAGCTGACGTAACCTTTAACAGTGCCCATTGCAAGGTCTTCCTGGACTAACCATAAAACAAACAGCAACACATCAGAAAGTTTGGCCTGAAGAGGATCAAGAAGAATTACCCTGCATCAGGCCACAAACTTCTCCAATTTGTCTAAAATAGATCAATTTGGTTGACTGTCATCTGGCTGCGAGGATTACATCTACTACTTTGGCTGGCAAGCCAAAGGTGCCCAGTCATTTATCAGGTTGTCATTTATCAGTCTCCACACACAGAGGTGTAGGCTGTGGCGACCGGGTGTAGACTGTTTTACTGTTGCAGAGACAGGAGTTCCTCTAGAAGAGACAACCATATTGGATAGCAAATGCTCAGAAGATCAGGGTACCACACACTCCTGGCCTAATCTGAGTCTATCCAGATGACTTGAACCAATCTGCCTGGACTTTCCTCAGGAACAGACATGAGGCGTAATTGAGGGAACGCATACAGGAAAACTTTGCTCTATTACAGATGGAATGTATCTCCTAACAACCTTCCTGGTGAGAACTCCAGCATGCGGTAGTCTAGGTAGTTCTCGGTGGTGGTGTAAAGATTCAGCCAGGGCTCACCATTCTGGTCGAAGATGTCTTGCGCCATTGCAAAATGGAGACAGCATTTGTGGTCTGTCAGCCGACGTCTGCTCAATTCATCCACTCTGGCTTTCAAAGACTCTGCCAGGTGATTAGTCACAAAAAGATCTCTTGCTGATCCAGCCAAATAAAAAGGCACAGAGCTTACAGGCAGAGGACCCCTTCCCACATTGCCTGTTGCATTACCACATGGCTGTCGTGTTATCTGTGAAAACATGCACCAGCCCTCCTTTGATAGTTGGAAGGCTTTGAGAGCCACCCAGACGGCCCACAGCTCCAATAGGAAATGTTGAAACCATCGCTATGCCAGTGAGCACATACCTCTTGTAGGAAAGTAGGATCTGCTTTTATGGTTACCCACACTTTTTGCTTGATGTAATGTTGTTTCTGACTAGTCTGACTGGGATCCTGCTAATAAGGACCCCAGTCTCTGTGCTTTCTCCCCTAAATTGATTTGGTAAGTACTTAGGAACATCCCAGATTGGACACTGGTGTAACCATATCAGTCCCTAGTATATGGTACTAAGGTACCCAGGGCATAGGTACACCAGGGGTCCCCCATCGGCTGAAGCATGTATTATGCCACCCATGGAGCCCACTCAATTTGTAACTACAGGCCTGCCATTGCAGCCTGTGTAAGTTGGTGCTAACACCACTTACGATAGATATAGGTTTACCTATATCTAAGGTCACTGCACTTAAAACCTATAAGTCACCCCTAAGCCAGGCCTTACAATCCTGAAGGCAGGGTGCTCGGTTCTAAGTGTGAGGGTGCCCCTGCATGAGTAGGACACCCCTACAGCCTACGGAGTCCATTCTCCCGGGTTGTAAATGAGACAGCCATATAACATATAGAGGGGCATTGCATCATTACATGATGACCATCTCAAAACTGGCTGTAACAAATCCTATCATGTTTGGTATCAAACATGTTGGAATTATACCCCCACACCATAAACGGTGTGGGAGGTATAATTCCATGCACCGTAAAGCGCCTTTAGGAGGCCCTCGGTGCTCCCGGTACCAGTCTTCCAGACCCGGACAGCAAGCTAGGGCTGCTGTCGGCCAGAGACACATTTCTGTGCTCCTGCTGCTGAGCCAAGCTTGGGCAGGGGAAGGCAGAACAATAGGTATCCTGTCACAGGGAGGTGTGACCACTTCCCAGACAGGGTTTAGTGTATTAGGGCAGGGTGGGGGCGCTTGCCAGCACCACAAAGTCTGCATGCTGGGCACACTTGGTGCCCATCCATGCCTAGTTCAGTTCAAACCAGTTCAGAGAGCCGTTGGCTCCCGCTCTGGAATGAAACTGGAAAAAGGACAGGGGAGTATCCTCCCCCTTGTCCAGCCCCTCCTTAGGGAGGGACCCCTGAATCGTCCCAACCCTTTCCTTAGGGTATTTAAGGGCTTACCTGTGGGTGTGTCCCTAGATTCGTTGTGGGACAAGATTCATTTCAGACACCACTTCTTCTTCACCCGTCTGGGCACTCTGGACTTTGCTGGACTTCGCTCTGGGCATCAAGGCTGCAACCAGGAAGACTCCTGCTGCTCCTGATTTAGTCGCCCTGCTCGTCTGCTGCAATGTCCGTGCCTGTGCACCATACGGGAACCTTCCAAGGCCTGTGGGCATCCAAGACACCTGAAGGAATCTCCCTTGAAGTGAAGGAGTCACTTCCCTGCATCTGAAGGCACCGCAACTAAGCTGGCAGGTCTGCTGATCCTGGGCTCCCACAGACTCTGAAAGGCTCAGCAACACAGGTGGTGGTTCTTCACATCCCTCGAGGCCTGCCCTGTCCTCTCACCAAGTTTGAGGCCAGTATCCCCCGTCAGAGCCGCAGGAACCAAAGCCCTGTGCACCGTGTCGACTTGCAGTTGCGTTGCAAAGGCTTGTTGGCTTCCTTCCACCAAGATATTAGGGCTCCAAGTAGCCCCAACCATAAGCATCTCCAGTGACCAAGATCTTTGTCCCCACCGCATCACTTCCACCGTGGGCCTGCATCTTTGGTGAGCTGCTTGAGGTCATCTTGAGACTCCAGTGCCTCCGGCCTGTGGGTAATCTTGAGGGTCATCTTTGAATTCTTTGGGCTCCCCTGATTGCTCGGGCCTGCCCTGAATCCCCTGCTTGTGGTGAGTCTCCTGGGCATTGCTTGTCCCGACATTGCACCTTCTTCAACTTCCACGTTGGTTGCAGTTGCCAAGGATTGTTGGTGCTCCCGCCAGACACCGACCCCTCGACTCTCGACATCCGAAGCGGGACAGCTCGTGTACGGCTCCTGGTCTTTCACAGCATCGCCTGGTCCACACAGCTGCAGTTTCAAGGTCACCTTCAGCTCTCCTGCAACACTCGACATCGGTGGGCATTCGTCTTCCGTGCCTCCTGGTCACTCCTGAGTGGAATAGACTCTGTCCCCCCTACTTGCAGGTTCTCCACATCTTGAATCCACCTTTGGGTTCCACCAGACACTTTCACCTTCTCCAGGAGCAGCATCTTTATGAAGTCCTCCAGTGAGTTCGACGGCGGTTTCCGACGCTACTTCACACCTATGCACCCGGCTTCCCTGGTGCAGGTATCCTGGTTCCTAAGGTCTCCACGGGTGGGGTGGCTCTCCAACATTCTGTCTTCCACGGGGTTTCTTCAGGGACCACTGGGAAGGGTCCTTCTTCTTTAAAATTGCAACTGCGACTTACCCATTGACTTGCATTGATCCCGCTGTCGTGTTCCCACTCTGCACACGGCCTCCGTGGGGCTCCTAGTTACTTACCTCGGGTGGTTCCTTGGGTCCCCGGCACTTCAACGTCTTCTGGGTATAGTCTTGACTTGAGTCGTGGTTCGCATACCACTATTTTAGTATATGGTTTGGTCTCCCCCTGATGACCACTGTGTATTTCGTGCTACTTACCTGTTTCTATTGCAAAGTATTGTGTGCATTGTGTATATTTCCGGCTAGGAGATATCTGTATGTGTTAGTGAGTGTCATATAATAAATACATATTTTTATAAATACACTGTGTGGTTCTTTTTCACTTAATCTATACCTATAAGATTATGTTCTAGTAAAACAAGCTGCTTTACACTCCTTCTGAACTAAGTCAGAAGGCTGCTTTCCACAGCTACCACTTAGAGAACTTTCTAAGGTTGTCTAAGACCACTAAAATCACCATAAGGGTTGTTTGGATTGGTGCAAGGTGCCCACTTACATAAGTGTACACCATATACCAAGCCAGCTTCTCACACCTCTGATTTCTACTTCTCGCACGTGTCCTCCTCAACTGAGAGACGATGCATCTTTCACTACTGTGAGTTGTGGCTGGTGCAGGGAGAGTCAGGTTGGTGTCCGTTTACCACTACTGAAGGTCCGGTGCGTTTTCTCCTTGATGGGGATGGTGTTACCCAGGACAGACTTTCTTTGTGCTGAGCCCACTAAAACCATAGGCTCCACAGTAGGGCCTGCATGTGTCATCTGGTGCACGGTACAAGGAGGATGCATGAAGCTAGGAGCCCAAAAAGGCTCAGAATCCTCCTCACCAAGGCCAAGGATTGAGCCAGGAACCTCTGGATCACATTGTGAAAGTCCTGGACTCACTATGGCAGTGGAAATGCCACCTTGTTCAGGATAGCCCCTTAAAGGGAATCCTCTGCGTAGGCAGCGTGTGGGACTTTGGTCGTTGATGGAAAACCCCAGAGATGTCCAGATGGCTACTGTCCTACAATGGTGGTCCACAGCTGACTGTAGGGACCCAGACTCGAACAGCCAGTCATTGAGTTACAGATGCTCATGTATTCCTGACCTCTGAAAATGGTTGAAGACAACTGCCATCACTTTCGTGAACACTCAAGGGGCTGAGGTTAGGCCAAAGGGTAGATGGGCAAATTGGAACTGTTCTGACCCTACTGTGATCCGCAAATAGTGATTGTGAGCCTGCAGGACAAGTATACGAAAATATGTATCCTGCAAGTCCAAAGACACCTATCTACTGGATCCAGAACTTGAGCTTCTGCCCAATGTGGCAACCCACACAGTCTGAGTTATCAAGGCCGTCTTGCAACACATATTTTGCTGTGTTCTGGCTACACTGAATGGTCTGAGCCAATGTGTACCTGAGGTCCACCAGAATGGCTAGCAGGAGTTCACTGGTCATGTTGGACAAGTTACTTACCTTCAGTAACGCCTTATCTGGTAGAGACATGATCTAGCTGCAGATTCCTTACCTTTGAATTTCCCACGCGGCACTGGGTCTGAAAGATGTTTCCTCATGCAAAACCCCTGAGCGCCGGTAGGTGGCATTGGTCGGCTCTGCGTGATGTCGTCAGCGCCGTCTGCGTTGTTGTGACGTCCGCATCACCAATATAGGCACCACCTCGGCAAGCTGAAGTGAGTCACTTTTAACGACTTTCCGCACCAGAAGTGCGGAGCCATGAAGTGCACTGACATTGCTGTGTTTCTGAACAATGAGGGCCCTCTTCTGATGATAGCACACATCAGGAAGATAAGAACCAAACTAAGGTCCCACTGAGGCATAATGAAAGGGGAAGGTGGGAACATATGTACAAAGCCTTTGATGAATGTATTTACAGTAGGAGATTTCAATAATGAGGTTTGGCCTGGAGGCCTCAGGAAGGCAGACAGGGCAGAAAGGTACCCTTTGAGAGGGCCCAGTGCAGAGCTCCGCTGGTCAATGGTCAAAATAAAAAGCAAATCTTGAGAAGGGAAAGCAGAAAGAGGATCAATAGACCTTTCTGTACAGTATTTTATAAATTTGTTCCACCGACAGGCATACATGGGCTTGGTGGGTAGCCACCTGGCTGCCAAAATAATATTACAAACTTCAGGAGGAAGGTCGAATGCTATGAACTGCCGCCGTTCAATCTCCACACAAGAAGGCGTAGAGCTGACAGGTTTGGGTGGAGGACCCTCCCCTGCTGCCGTGACAGAAGATCCTTCCAGAGTGGCAGCCTGATGGGAGGCTCGATGATCAATTGGAGAAGCTCCGGATACCAGACTCTCTGTGCCCAGCCTAGAGAAACAAGAATGACTTTGCCCCAGTCACTCCTGATCTTCTTCAGTACTCTGGACAGGTGTGGTATGGGCAGAACGGCCTGTAGGAGGCCTAAGCTCCACTTGAAATGAAAAGTGTCTCAGAGCAGAACCGCCTTGGAAACTCCAGCGAATGCTATGAACTGCCGCCGTTCAATCTCCACGCAAGAAGGCGTAAAGTTGACAGGTTTGGGTGGAGGACCCTCCCCTGCTGCCGTGACAGAAGATCCTTCCAGAGTGGCAGCCTGACGGGAGGATCGATGATCAATTGGAGAAGCTCGGGATACCAGACTCTCTGTGCCCAGCCTAGAGAAACAAGAATGACTTTGGTCCAGTCAGCCACCACTGCAGGTCCTGTGCAGTTCCCTCCGAGATCTGGACCATGTCGGAGATATTCCTCTGATGCTGCGCCCACTGGAACTTCAGGTCCCACTGCAGAGCAAACATATGCCATCTGGCATGTGTCACTAGCAGGATGCAGGAGGACCGTGGGGCACAGCAGCCTTAGGGTCATTCTCACCAAAATCCAAGATAGAGGCTGAAACATCGGTATCATAGCCTGAATATCCTAGACTCGCCGCATTGGAGGATAGGCCTGAAACTGCATTGTGTCCAGAACAGCTCTGATGAAAGGGAGCGCCTAAGAAGGAGTCAGGTGTGACTTTGTCACATTGAATAGTGAACCCCAGCGAATGCAGGAGGTTCACCATATTCTGGCGGAGGGAGACAACAGGCTGGGGCGAGCCTGCCTTCAACAGTCAGTCGTCGAAATAGGGGAAGACTGTTACCCGTCATCTGCACAGATGCACTGCGACCACCGCCATCACCTTGGTGAACACCCGAGGGGCGCTGGTAAGGCCAAATGGGAGCATGGTGAACTGAAAGTGTTTGTGGCCTACCGTAAACCGCAGGTAGCGCCGATGAGAAGGCAGGACGCGAATGTCAAAATAGGTATCCTGCAAGTCCAATGTGACCATCCAGTCTCCTGGGTCCAGGACAGATAAGACCTGAGCCAGAGTGAGCATCTTCAACTTTTCCTTTTTGAGGAAGTAGTTGAGGGCTCGCAGATCTAGGATTGGGTGAAGACCCTTGTCCTTTTTCGGGACCCAAAGTAGTGGGAATAACAACCACAGCCTACTTCTGGTGCCGGAAACCTCTCTATGGCTCCCTTGGCCAAGAGAGTCATGACTTCCTCCTGAAGCAAAGTCTGATCCTCCGTCAGCCGGTCGTAAATTGGAGGCATGGAGAGAGGCGTAGTCTCAAAGGGGAAGGAGTAGCCCTTTGGACTATATGGAGAACCCACCTGTTCGAAGTGATGTTCTGCCAGTGGTTGAGGTGATGGCTAATCCTGCCACCAACGGGCCGCCCATGATCTGAAAGGGCCAGACTAGAAAGGTTTGGAGGCTGAGGCTGCAGTGGGGGTGGGTGGCTGACCCGTCCTTTGGCTGCCCAACCCACGGGGTTGGAACACGCCGCGCCCACGGCCGCACACAGGTTGTAGAACTTGTGTAGTCTTGTGGCTGGGGTATGGCAGGGGTGGCTGAAAGCCCCTTCTGTAGCCATGAAAGGCAGGTGGAGATAGTGTGGCCACTTGGAGGCCCAAGGACTTGGCTGTAGTCCTTGAGTCCTTAAAGTGCTCCAGCACCATGTCTGCCTTGTCTCCGAAGAGATGAGTGCCATCAAAGGGCATGTCCATGAGAGAAGCTTGGACAACCCCTGAAAAGCCAGACGTTCTCAACCAGGTGTGGCGTCGAACAGCCGCCATCGATAAAATCGCTCAGCCTAGCGAGTCGGTTGTGTCGAGACCACAACGAATGGCAAACTTTGCCGCATCTCTTCCATCTGATACTGCTTGGGAGAGGATGGTCAGGGCCTCCTCCAGGACATGTGGCAGCACTTGCACAACCGTTTCCCACAGGGAGTGGGAGTAACGGCCAAACAGGCATGCAGTGTTCACCGACCACAATGCAAGGCTGGCGGAAGAAAACATTTTCTTACCCTAAATGCCCAGTCTCTTGGATTCTCTGTCCGGGGATGCGGAAGGGAACACACCGTGGGAGATAGAGGCTTGGCTAGGGTGGTTGGTGAGGAAATTTGGGTCGCCCGATGCAGGGCAATGGCGGTGGGCACTTGTCCTATTCACAGGAGCCCCCATGCTGGGCTTGCACCAGGTTCCCAGTAGGACATCCGTTAAGGCATCATTAAAGGGAAGCAAAGGTTCAGAGGAGGAGACACCTGGCTGCAGTACCTCTGTCAAGATATTCATCTTGACTGCCACGGAAGAAAGCTGAAGGTCCAGAACCTCAGCTGCCTTTCGCACCAACATAGCATATGATTCTCCCTCCTCCGTAGCTAGGGTAGGGGGAGGAAGCTGGTCAGAATCTGAAGAGATATCCAGTCCACTGGCCTCACCCAATTCCGCGTACCTGTCCATGTCTTGATAAGGCTTGTCTTATAAAGGGTCCAGCGACCCCTCCAAATCTTCCGCCATTCCTAGCCCTTCAGAATAAGGCTGAGGAACCGACCTAGGAACTATGGGTTCTGTCGCACTGGTATCGTCATAGGTAGGCGCCGATCCAGCTCCAGGTCATCGGGGATCAGAATGGGGCTGGCGCTGCCGGTGGCGTAAAGAGTCTCTGTGTTGGGGCCGGCGCTGGGGAAGGTCGCAATTTTACGTCTGGCATCAGTTCGGATCCATCACCCGATCCATGAAGGGTCATCAGAGCCGGGGCCGAAGCCGCCGGCGTGGAACCAGATGGAGCCCCCTCTGAGCCTCCAGGGCCGAAGGCGTGCTGGTAGGGTCAGGCTGCCCAAATATGAGGCACATGATGTTATAAAATTCTTTGAGCTGGGCGGGGGCCACTCCGGCTCCCGGGAAGGTGGGGAAGCGCAGAGCCGACTCAGGTGCAGGTTCAGATGAATGAGGCCTAGATCACCGAGACTTCTCCGTTGCGTCGGCCGATGGACAGGGAGAAGTCTAAGCACGCTTCGTCTTCTTATGTTTTTTGTGCTTCTTACCTGACTGACTTGACAACTTCGAGTGGGAGGACGAAGACTTAGGACTCCCGGAGCGGTGCCTAAACTTTCCTCTCGACCGGAACCATGAACAAGACCTTCGAGTAGAACGACGTGGTACCGAGCGCCGGGCCGCAAGCAGCTTTAGGGACTGCTCCCTTAAAGCTTTCGCAGCCATGGCCCGGCAGTCAGAGCACAACTTCAAGTGTGGTCCCGCTCCAGGCACCAGAGACAAACCAGGAGTGGGTCGGTCACTGACATGGCGCGGTGGCAGGTGCCGCACGGTTTGAACCCAGAAACTTCTTGGGCATGAGAAAAAACCTACACACCAAAAAAGGGGTAACAAAAAACGTCAAAAAAAGGCTGTCACAAAGTGACACAGGGTAGCTCTGTTAACGGATCTGCGCTGGCTGGCAAGGAAAGAAAAGAACTGTTGTCAGCTTGCCGAGGTGGTGCCTATATAGGTGACGCGGATGTCACAACGGCACAGACAACAGTGATGATGACATGAGGAGCTGACCGACGCTACCTACTGGCACACAGGGGTACTGCTCGAAAAAAAATCTTCCAGATCCAGTCTGACACCCTAAAAACTCAAAGGTAAGGAATCTGCGGCTAGATGTCTCTTTTCAGCTCTACAGTGCATGGGTGTATCTACCCAGGAGGCACACCATGTTCAGAGAGTGCAAGGCTAGGCTGGCTAATGAAAACATGTTTTGTCCGGAAGTGTCAATGCGTCTGATTCCCTGTCTGGAGGACTGGAAGGAGAAGCATTCAGATTCACTCTACTGGTTAATTCTTGCACCACTAGGATATGCACTGTCTGGTGCTGAGTGAGAAATGTAGAGTCACAAGAGGCTGGTCTATGTACACAAGTCACACATTGTAAGAAGCTGGCTCTGTATATACTATACCAAAGTAAGGTATAGTGTGCACAGAGCCCAGGGGATCCCCAGAGGTATAGCAGAGGCTAAATTAGATAATCACTAACAGTTCTCTTTGTGGTAGTGTTGTTGAGCAGTTAGACTTATCAGGAGGGTGTGTTAAGCATTTATTGTATTCACTCAATCAAGAACTGATTACACACACTCAACAGAATCCAGACCAATTAGGTAAGTATTAAAAAAGGTACACATATGTTTTATCTCTAGAACCAAGCAGGACCTGGTACAGGTAAGTAGAATATGCTTTCAAATGCAAAACTTTACAAGGAAATGCAGTTGTGGAGGAAATTGCAACCGTTACAGGTTTGTATTTGCTTTTAAAACAGTTTAAAATACATGGAGACTACTTTTGGAATACTTTTAGATTACTTTTGGATTACATCAACTACTAGGGGTGATATGCCTAGATATCACACCGTGGATCCTACAATAAAAAGGTAAGTAAGACACTTTGGCGTTTAAAGCACAGTTCCTTTTCTTTCATATAAAAGTTCAGCTCCACACTTAGAACATTTTTAGGAACAAAACATCATAACATTGGTCTAATGTGCTGAGAAGTTTGCTACCAAACTTCCCAGGTTTCAGTAAAGCCAATATGGAGCTGTGGAGTTCGTAATGACCAACTCCCAGACCATATACTGTTAATGGTTTTACTGCACTTACAATGTCTAAGAATGGACTTAGACACTGTAGGGGCAAAATGCTCATGCAACTGTGCCCGCGACTGGGGACTAGTGCACCCTGCTAGAGAGGTGACTTACCTAGGCCCCAGACAGTGGGTTGCAGGCATGGCACACAGAGATGTGTGCCATGTTGACTCTTCACTTTTCTCTGCACCAAAACACGCAGCCTGTAATGACAGTGTGTGTGTGTGATGGTGTAGGGTCTCCAAGGGTGGCACAATAGGTGCTGCAGCCCTTAGAGGCCTTCCCTGGTCACAGTGCTCTTGGTACACATGGTACCTTTTACAAGGAGCTTAGCTGTGGCCAGAGATGTGCCAATTGTGGCTACAAAGGTACAGTTTTGGGAAAGAACACAGGCCCTGGGAAACTGATTGGCAGGGACCCAGGGCACATCAAGTCAAAGTGCATCAAGTGTCAGGCAAAATGTGGGGGGTTACTGCAACAGAAACCCACTTTCCTACACACGTTGACTGACAAGAGGGTTCGAGCATAGTTTAGTCCAACAAGTCATAAGAGTGACTGTGAGTGCCACATTGAAGGGTAATAAGGGCTCTGTGAAGGATGGATCTGGCTGGAGGATTTCTGGAAACAATTAGATTTTGTTTCAAACAGTAAGCAGCTGCAGGTCAGGGACATTTGCTGCCCTGTATACCAGAAATGCAAAAGAAGCACTTTCCTCTGTTGTCGGAGCAAGTGGTGAGTCCAGCTCCCTCTCTGAACAGGTATCCAACACACTTGTATTCTGTAGGTCCAAATCAAGTCAAAATTTCTTCCTCTGTACACAGAGAGGGGGAGTACATTTTCCACTTCCCCACCGTTGTTGTTGTCATGGGGAGCATGGTATAAACCTTGGAGCATGTCCCAATCAGAGCTGAAAACAGGGCCTGCAGCCTCTGACGTTAATGGTGTTATTGAAGAGGCAGGGAATCAGGTTCAATTGTTACTGACTGCACCTTTGTAATTTCATAATATGATGTAGGCCTAGTGTAGACTGATGTTGGTTCAGGGTTAGAGATTGGCGTCTGGGTGGGTCCGGCACAGGTACCGATGGAATCCGCGGCAGTGCTGGCACTGAAGGAAGCAGTGTGAACCCAGGGAATGGAAGGGAGGTCTGGACCGCTGTGGCCTGGGGTCAGTACCAGCTCCTATGGATACAGTCAGTGCCGGGGTAGAACAAACCAGCAGAAGTGTGACTGGAGTCTTCTACTGCTTGATGGGGCCCAAATATGCTCCGGAGGGAGCCAGCAGCATCTTAAAATCTGTAGCATGTCCTCCACCTGGAGCAGAGTCAACCAGGGAATTTGAGGTGCTACGGGGCCAACAGAGGAGTGGGCTCAGAGTTGGTAGATGAGTGAGGTGATGGGCCCTTGGAGTGTTAACTTCGGGGAATACTCGCTGGACTTTGAGTGACGAGAAGGGGTAAATCCCACTTAGCCTTGTTGCGGCTTACTTTAGATTTTAACTTACTCAAGAACTTCGAGCAGGACCCAGATTTATTGTGCCATCATCCTCATGGCCTGGAGTAAGATTGGCCCAACAACTTGGAACAGGAGCCGAACCGTTGCTTGAAGCGTGTCCTCTTCATATGTTTGGTGACATATAGCTTTGCATCCTGCTCTCTGACCGTCTTTTGGTGTATCAGGTTGCACTTCTCGTATGACTGAGTTGGGACCAGAGCCCAGGCACCAGAGACACATATTGCTAGGATCCATGACTGACATATGCTTTCAGCAGTTACAACATGACTTGAACCCTGACTTAATCCCCCAATTTACAACGCGCCAGGGGGTGCGTTTGCACACTTGTTGTTTCAGGCCCGCCCCCTCGCTGCACCACTGTGCAAACGCGCCCCCTGGCGCGTTGTAAATTGGGGGATTTAGTCCCCTTCAATCCTGAGGGTCCCTGGGGGCTAACTAGCCCACCAGGTACCTCCAGTAAGCGCCACAGAGCTGCGTTGCAGAGAGGTGGTGCGAGGCCACGCCCCTTTTTACACCACTCTGCAAACGCGGCTTCTGGTGCACTGCTGGTGGGGCGATAAGGACCTCAGGACACAAGTGGACTTCATCCTCCGAGCAGCAGTGCGCCAGAAGCTGCGTTTGCAGCGTGGTGTAAAAAGGGGCGTGGCCTCAGGACACCTCTCTGCAACGCAGCTCTGTGGCGCTTACTGGAGGTACCTGGTGGGCTAGTTGGCCCCCAGGGACCCTCAGGATTCAAGGGGACTTAATCCCCCAACTTACAACGCGCCAGGGGGCGCGTTTGCACAGTGGTGCAGGGAGGGGGCGGGGCCTGATATAACAAGTGTACCTTTTTAGGTCTCGCCTACGCAGCGCGCAAGCGCCTTTTACCTTGTTAGGTCTCGCCTACGCAGCGCGCAAGCGCCTTTTACCTTGTTAGGTCTCGCCTACGCAGCGCGCAAGCGTTGCTTTGGAGTGACCTCTTGGAATCACTCCGGGCTTTATTGGAAACTCGTGCATGTTCTGCACTGTTTCCAATGAGCCCTCGTGCATGTACGGCGTTTACCTTGCAGGAGCAAGCAGCGGCGCCATCTGTTTGCAATTATCGCGCTCGTGCTTTGGAAACAGATGGCGCCGCTGCTTGCTCCCGCAAGGTAAACGCTGTGCGAGTCTCGCCCCCGTCTGAAACCTTGTCCACAACTCTGCCTTCGGCGCGCAGTGTGCCATCTGTTATCTTGTAATTTTACCGGTATCTACATTTCCCACTAAAAACTAAACCTTAACACAAGCACAAAACTGTCTTGAGTAAATACACGAAAACTGAATAATAAAGGCGGTTCTTCAACAGATCTCGTGTTTATTGTTCTAGCTGAATAGGCAATAACACCCATTCGCTGCTTTCCTTCCTATTCGGCTATTCCCGTCAGTTCTCGGCTTTCATCACACTCACGTTCGGCTGTTTCCGGGAAGCCATAGTCGCCATTTGTCAGAGGCGGCTGCACTGTTGTACTTACCATCGCAGCGGCGACCTGTTCGGCAATTTATTTATTTATTTATTTATTTATGCATTTTTATATAGCGCGGACTTTACCCGAGGGTGTCAGAGCGCTTCACAACAGGATCAGCAACATTACATAAGGAGGAGGATACAAATGAGCATAATACAAAGACAAGCGTTACATTGCATGAGGAAAAAGTGACAATTGTGCAAAAACAAACAAACCAAATACAAAAGAGGAATGAGTTCCAATAGGAAAAAGTGACAGATGTGCATGAAACATGGGATACCAAATACAAATGGAGGTATAATACTGCAATAAATGGCAGTCACACATGACACACTGGGAAGGCGCTTCTATAGGCTTGGAGTACAGAATTTCCTATAGTGGAAGAACTTCCTTGAGGTAGTAGAGAGGGCGTGGATTCAACAGGGGGTACATGGGGTACAAAATATATGATACATGGGGTACAAAATACACTAAAGGCAAAATACTGTAATAAGTGGCAGTAACTCGAAGCACACTAAGAAGGCCCTTCTATAGGCTTGGAATACAGAATTCCTATCATGGAAGAGCTTCCTTGAGGTAGTAGAGAGGGCGTGACTTCACAGGGGACTTATAATGGGGGGAACACGCACATAAAAACCAACACAACACATAAAATAAGGAATGAACAGACACAAGTACAACTTTATACTGACGAGCGGACTTCCTAGAGGGGCCTAAGACCGAACGTATTAGTTCTGGAAGTGTCTTTGGAATAGAAGAGACTTGAGGTCAGCTTTGAAGATCCGGGTAGAGGAGGTGGCACGGAGCAGTGGGGGAAGCGAGTTCCAGATTCTCACCGCATTGCCCGAGAAGGATTGAGCCATCGATCTTTCCCTTTTGAAGACGGGGGCTCAAGCAGAAGCTTTTCCGCATTGCGAGAAGGGCGAGAGCCACCGGACAATTTCAGTTTATTCGCCAGGTAACGAGGGGAGGACGTGTGTAAGGCTTTGTGTGTGATGCAGGCAGTTTTGTAAATAGATCTTGCCTCGATCGGAAGCCATCGCAGAGAGGACAGGATAGGAGTGATGTGGTCGCTTCGCTTAGACCCTGAAATGAAGCGAGCTGCTGAATGGAGGATGGATTTGAGAGGGGAGAGGTGGGATTTGGGTAGGCCAGTCAGAAGAGAATTGCAGTAATCCAGTCTTGAGAGAACCAGAGATTGAACCAAGGTTTTTAAGTCTTTCTCCGGGAAGAACCGACGGATCCCCCACAGAAGGCGCAGCTGGTACCGTGCATTCTTAGCAATAGAGTTGATGTGGGCGATTAGGTTGAGTCTTTTGTCGAGAATGACACCTAGGGATTTAGCGCTGTCAACAATGATGGGTTTGTTGTTGAGAAGGTTCAGCTGATCCATCCAAGATTGAACAGGAGGAGGTGAGAGAGAGGTAGAGAGGAGGAGGAATTCAGTTTTGGCGGGATTCAGAATGAGTTGGTGAGCAGACATCCAGTTGTGAATAGAGTTGAGGGTAGAATTGAGTAGGGAGAGATCGTGTGCGGAGGACACCTTAAGGTAGATTTGTGTGTCGTCCGCATACAGATGGTAAAGGATCCCAGATTTGCTTAGGAGGTTCCCTAAAGGTTCCAGGTAGAGATTAAACAAGGTGGGTGCCAAGATAGAACCTTGAGGGACGCCTTGACCTACGGCAACAGGAGATGAAAGACTGTTCCCTATCTTGATCATTTGGGATCTGTCCGAGAGGAAAGAGGCAAACCATTTGAGCACTGTGCCATCCAGTCCCATTCTCTGTTGAAGAGTGTTGAGGAGGGTGCTATGATTAACCGTGTCAAAGGCTGCAGAGAGGTCTAGAAGAATCAGAAGACATGAATCCCCAGCGTCGAGTATATGCAGCGCATCGTCAATCACTTGCAGCATGGCTGTTTCAGTGCTGCAGTTTTGGATGAAGCCCGACTGGAAGACGTCGAGGAGGTTATTGTCCATAATATGTGAGGAAAGTTGTTTCGCAACACATTTTTCGGTGATTTTCGACAGAAAAGGGAGGTTGGAGATAGGGCGGAAGTTGTTGAGGTCGTTCGCATCCGCGGCGGGTTTTTTTAGAAGAGGGGTGACCTGACCTGATTTGAGGGTAACTGGGAGGGAGCCTTGACTGAGGAAGAGATTGACTAGCCTGGTCCAGTAAGAGAGAGTATAGGTATAGAAATCGATGGCGATGTCGCTAGGGATGGGGTCGGAGGAATGGTTGGAGGGTTTAGTTTCGCGGATGCATTTGAGGAGGTCATCTTCCGAGATGACGTCAAAGTTCTGCCAGGTGACCAAGGATTTCCGCTCCTCCATGGGGGGGGTGGGCGACCTTATCCACCAGAGCTTTGACCTTTTCATCGAAGAATATAGCGAAATCTGCTGCTTTCTTTGAGGAATCCTCAGGCTTAATGGTTGGAGGAGAACAGTTTGGGTTTTTGAAGAGGTCAAAAAGTTTTTTGGGTCTGTTTTTAGCCGAGTCAAGGAGGGATCTGAAATGTGATGCTTTTTCCAGGAAGATGTGATTGTGATATATGGATCTTGCTGAGCGTAAAAGAGAGAGATTAGCGGTGGAAGGAGATTTTCTCCAGTGCTTCTCCAGGAATCTAAGGTTTTTCCTTTCATCGTAGAGCGCTTTATTGAACCAAGGTGCTGAGGGGGTGGGTCTTTTCCTTTTGCTTTGGAGAGGAGCAACAATGTCGATTTCGACTGCTAGTACTGAGAGGCACTGAGAAGTGAGATCGTTGACATCCACGCTAGGGTCTAGTCTAGGAAGTGCCTGCATAGCGGAATCACAAAAAGTGTCAAGATCAATGTTCTTAGTGTTACGGAACCAGGTAGTAGCTCTTTTAGGTTGGCCGAGAGTTATAACGTGCGAGAGGTGAAAGCGGAAGGGAATGAGGAGGTGGTCAGACCAGTCTACATGGATGGGGGAGCAGTGGTCAGCAGGTCTTCTTTGGATATGACAAGGTCCAGAATAGAGCCCTTAGAATGTGTGGTTTCCGAGCAATGTTGGAGGAGATCATTGGCTGAGAGAAAGGAGGCAAGCTTGTTGGCAGCCGAGTCTTCCAAGGAGCCCCAGTGGAGATTAAAGTCACCCAGGAAGATCTGTCTGTCACTTTGAGAGAGTTGGTCACTGATGAAGTCAGTCAGTTCCTCCACAAAGGAAGAGCAGTAACCAGGCGGGTGGTAGATGGCATGGAATCTAAAGGGTGAGCCGTGATGTATTTGAAGTTCTAGGGAAAGGCATTCGAATGTATGGAAGAGGGTGGTTGGGACCGCTTTAATTTGAAGGGAGTTTCTGAAGATGATAGCGACACCTCCTCCAGTTTTGTCTGCCCTGTCATTTCTGAGGATAGAATAGTCAGTGGGTACCAACAGATCAAACAAAGTATGAGAGGAGTCATTAAACCAGGTCTCAGTGAGGAAGATCATGTCAAGATTTTGGTGAGTGATAGTATCAGAGATTTCCACTTTGTGTTTGACTGCAGATCTGCAGTTGTGGAGCAAACAGTGCAGCTCTGACGCAGATGTTTTGGTGAAGGGGGTGTTAGGGTTGTTCAGGGAGATAGGGATAAGATTCTTGAATGAGGGAGCCCGGCAAGAGGGAGGTTGGTGAGGTCTGACAGAGGAGATGACCTGAATAGGAAACTGCGTAAAATTCTTAGGAGAGGAGGGCGGAGAGGGAGTGACGTTGGTGGTCTTGAGGCTGGCCCGTAAATTGGTGATGTCTGCAGAGGGCAGACTGTGATTGGTTTTATTGGGGTGCGGGAGCAAGGGACTCCTCGGGAGGGTGTTAGGGACAGGGGATAACTTGGCGCTTAAACGAGAGATGGACGCTACCAGCTGGGAGATGGAATAGATGAGAGAATCCAGTTTATTTTCCAGAGAGAGGAGAGCTGAGCATGGAGTGTTAGGTGGCTCGGTGGATAAAGAAGGGAGTGCAGAGGGTGAGGGAGGACGGGGAGGGGTGGGGGAACGAGTAGAGGGCGTTGGTGCAGAAGGTAAGGGAGGACAGGGCGGGCTGGAGGAGCCGGATATGAGATGGAGTGCAGATGGTGAGGGAGGACGGGGCGGGGGTGGTGGAATGGGATAAGTGAGGGAGTGCAGAGGGTGAGGGAGGGAGGGGAGGGGAGGGGGAATGGGTGGGGGTTGGGGAGCAAGGGAAGAGGGTGAGGAACGATGGTGAACAGAGGGAGTGGAAGGAGAAACAGTGGTGGGAAGAGAAATATTTTTACTGGAGTTGAACAGAGGGGAAGAGAAGAGGGCATACGTCCGAGGAGGAAGTTGAGGAGTAGGAGGGGGGATAAAAGAGGGCCGGAGGTAAGGGGAGAAGAGGGGAGACGAGACTGACCTGGGCGGGGTGGGCGGGGGGACAGATGAGGTCCGAATGTGCGTGGATCCGAAAGAAAAGGGGGCTGTAAAGGAGGGGGAGGGCAGGGGGTCCGAGGAGGGCCAGAGGAATGGGGAGAAAGGAGAGGATGGTGCAAGATAGGTACTGTAGGCTATGCAAGGCGAATGTAGGGGGACAGGTACCAGGTGGAGTGGGGGGAATTGACTAGAGGGAAACTGAGGGAGAAGCAAGGGACTGCAACGTCGGAGGGAGAGACGAGGAAGGAATTGTCAGGGAGGGAGATAAGGTTGGGAAGCAAGGGAAGAGGAAGGTGGGGTTGAGGATAGATGGGAGGTGGAAGAGGAGAATTTAGGGTACGGGGGACGGGGAAGAGCGGAAAGGGATGAGGCGAAAGGGGGAGGTAAGGGGGAAGGTAAGGACAGTTGATGGGAAGACCAGGTTGTAAGAGAGGTGAATTAAGAGGGGGGCGGAGGGCAGATTTAGTGGGATTAGGGGGCGGATAAAATGTTGGAGAATCGAGCAGGTGTAGGGTGGGGAGGGGGGTGGAGGCCAGAGGCCGGAAAGATAAGATAGGGGGAGGGGCATTTTGGAAGGGGGAAGAGAGGGAGATGAGGGAGCAGTGCCTGGGGGAGCAAAGGGTAGACCTGCGCCTCCCGGGATAGCGGCCTGCTGGAGTATCGGGGGTCTGGGGGAGAAAGGGAGAAAGGAGAGGAGTTCAAAGAAGAGTTGGGGGAGATCATAGTTGTGTGGGTTGGACGAAGGGAGTGGAAGAGATGGTCGAAGAGGGAGAGACAGGAGTCTGTCGCTTGAATCATGACGGTGCCATTGTTGTAGAGTGTTATGGTGAGCGAGCCCTTAAAGCTCGTGGAGGGGGAAATTTTTAGTCGCTGTCCATGCGGGATAGGTGAGGAGGAGGAGACGTTGAAGAAATTGAAGAAGCTGGTGGACCAGGAAGGGATGTCATGGGTGAAAAAAATTAAGTCATTTTTTAGCTTCCCTAGGTGCCCATTATGGAATTGATCAACAAAGAGGGAATCAGGGAAGTGTTCAATGGTGTTGTGTTTGAACCGTTTTGCTGCTGCTTTGGACAGGTTGGGGGATAGATGACTTTGAAGCAGTTAACTCCCGACTTAATTCGAATGGAAGCCATGGTAGGGAGAGGAGGGCCACTAGGGTAGCGATGGATCAGAAAAGAATAATATGAAGAGGAGGGCACATAAGCCGGAAGATGAGTGAGGATAATCCAATGAGAGCGGTCAGGAGGCTACTAGACATGCAGGGCCAGGGCCTCTGGTCTTACTCCCTAATAAGACATCGTACCGGTGGGATAGAAGGCTGGCTTGTCTCCAGCAGTGGAGAGGGTGTGGGATCATACCGGGGCAAACCCTACCACCCGGGATTGGGACCTCCCAGTGTGGAAACCCGCATGGAAATGGGAGTCGCCTATAGGATCGCAGTGATGGGGAGGGACATTCTTTGGCTCCCCAGGGAGGAGGCCCAAATGGACACCATACCTCAACCAAGAGCACAGTTAGAGGAGAGCCAAGTGAACGACAATTATGTGCATTACTCATCCCATGGGCCACCGATCGAGCCAGGACAGCCCAATCGGAAACTGGCAATCTCAAAGAGGGGCTCAAATGTCCTATGACCCAAAAGTTCCGGGCGCGCTGCCTAAGCAGCGAAGGTCAAGGGTGCGCAATCTGCGCAGGTCTCAATGTTGCAGCTGGCACTATAGCTGCGCAGCTGTGAAGGACCAGGGCGCGCTGCCTAGGCAGCGGAGGTCAAGGGTGCGCAATCTGCGCAGGTCTAAACGTTGCAGCTGGCACTAGGTGCTGCGCAGCTGTGAAGGTCCGGGCGCGCTGCCCAAGCAGCGAAAGTCAAGGGTGCGCAATCTGCGCAGGTCTAACTGTTGCAGCTGGCACTAAGTGCTGCACAGCTGTGAAGGTCAGGGCTAAAGGAGGGCATCTCACTTCTAACAGCCAAGGTATGACCCCCAACCCAGGTCTAAACGTTGCAGCTGGCACTAGGTGCTGCGCAGCTGTGAAGGTCAGGGCTAAGGGAGGGCATTTCACTCCTAACTGCCCAACGCAACATTAGCCTAAACGGTGCAGCTTCCCACTACTTGCTGGGCAGCTGTGAAGTGAAAAGGCCTGGCACTAACCGTGCCTTACTAGCCTCTGCAGCCACAGCATCGCCACCAACAGGGGCAGAGGGGCTGCAGCAAGTCGACTCGAGATCATGAGAGTAACAGACAGTCTGTTGGTCAGTGTGTGAGGAGGTACTCTGCTGATGTGTCTGCCTTTTCGCCGCTCCTATTGCTGGTCTGGCGCTATAATTAAATTAAAATTTTCCCAGTGTTGCCCCGTACTCCGCTGTAATAAAGTGTCCTGCCTGGGCGCCATTTTAGGGTCAGGCAGCATGGGGCATCTACTTCGGCCCGGGAGGCCCCATTGTCCGTTACTTCTCAGGGAGGAGGGGGCAGGTAGAAGGCAGCGATAGGAGGGTGGTCACTCTCCCGCATGGCCGGTTCCCCCCGCCTCCGCGCTGTAGCTGGAGCACTCACCGGTTCAGCCGATCGTACTCCCGTTCACTAGCGCTGCTGGCCCAGAAACGAATTTGTACCGGCCGCCTTTATCTGTGGGGCGAACTGGGACCCAGTGAGTGCAAGGATAGGTAAAAAAGCGATGTATTCTAGCAGGGTACAGGATCACTGTGATCGCAGCACATTTGGCATCTAAACGGACAATGGACGGGTAGGTGGCTGCACGTTACCACTGTGCGCCTGGTACTGGAATGAGGAGGTCAGGGTGGCAGCGAGACGCCTCTGGCGGGGACTGTTGCGAGGATTTGCCACTTTTGCTTTGTTAGCCAGAAGACAACGCCGGGCCCCCTGTAGGAAAGGCGGCAGGCTTACAGTTCTTTCATGCGTGCTGCAGCGCTTCTCTGACACGGATCTGGTGTCAGCGCTACTTTAAATTCCACAGCTAGGTCAGTGGGCGTCAGAGGTGAGCCAGGAAGCAGGATTCGGCGTTACTCTGGGCACTTTTGCTTTGTTAGCCAGAAAACAACGCCGGGCCCCCTGTAGGAAAGGCGGCAGGCTTAAAGTTCTTTCATGCGTGATGCTTCGCTTCTCTGACACGGATCCGGTGTCAGCGCTACTTTAAATTCTACAGCTGGGTCAGTGGGCGTCAGAGGTGAGCCAGGAAGCAGGATTCGGTTTTCACGGAAACTCCAATCTCCCGCCCAGGTGTTACTCTGGGCACATCTGTGTCTGATACTTAAGCAGTCTATTTAGCACAATGCATTTAATTTCTCCTGCAATCCTCTGCAAACAGCCAGCGCTGTGTGTGGCCCCCATCTGACCCATGCAGCCACTCCTAATGTGGTCAGAACGTGGGTTTCCAACGTAGGTCCAGAAGGGTCACGTCCGCGCCAGATTCTTATGGTAACAACTGTGCAATTCCCGTTTACATTTATTATGCTTAAATGGTCATTAAAAGTTGTACAGAACGTCGGCCGTGGCTCCAGCCTCCTGGGTCTACTGCACTGGAGGGATAAAAGTTCCAGTGATATGCAAGGCCAGTTGGTGATACCAAGATAGAACTCGATTTGAGAATGTCACCATAGTGGCACTTTTTCTCATGCACATCCTATATTTTTTATATATAAAAAGTCATGTTTTGTTTTGTAATCCTGTACTCTAATGGTAAGCATTATCACCGAGGACGTTGAAGACACGAGAGTTGAGGGGCACAGTGTTCCGCTGTCCCAAGCCCGGCTTAACATTAGCTTATTTGATTTCGAGTTTCTTTTGCTTTGTTAGCCAGAAAACAACGCCGGGCCCCAGGCGCGCAACGCCCATTGGGCTCAAAGGGCTTCAGCCCCCCCCCCCCCCCCGGTCGTGTGTGTCAGCCCGGGCTGAGACACCTTCCCGGGCACACACACACAGACGCACCCGAGTACTTCACAGGTCTTTGAAAGACCGTTTACGTGTTAACGAGGCTTTGTTGCTTTTCACCCCTTCTTAGAGCCCCTGCATCTCCACTCTGCATTTTGCTGGAAGAGTCAGCCCCCCCAAAAAAATTTCATAGCCCCCCTGAAATTTGCCTCAAGTTGCGCCTCTGCCGGGCTCCCTGTAGGAAAGGCTGCAGGCTTAAAGTTCTTTCATGCGTGCTGCAGCGCTTCTCTGACACGGATCCGGTGTCAGCGCTACTTTAAATTCCACAGCTAGGTCAGTGGGCGTCAGAGGTGAGCCAGGAAGCAGGATTCGGTTTTGAGCCTGTGAATTATGCGGCACACACATACCTCTCCAGGCATGGCACCCTGCCCTTTCCGCTGCCCTGATGCCTAAACTTGTCCTTTTGTTTAGATGTTAAGACACCGCCACAGTCAGCGCTACTGTGAAATGTCAGTGCTTCAAGGGGGTCCAGCTAAAACTGCATTTCGGATTAGAGAGGCACGGCCCCCTGCCCTTTCCGCTGCCCTCCGTGCACCTGATGCCTCAACTTGTCCTTTTGTTTAGATGTTAAGACTCTGCCACAGTCAGCGCTTCAGTAAAATGTCAGTGCTTCAAGGGGGTCCAGCTAAAACTGCATTTCGGATTAGCATTCGTTTCTCTTTTTTACGCTTCATTTTAATGTCCGATTTGTTTTGCTTAAACAGTTTTGTTTGTATTTAGTTAGACTGTGTAACATAGCGCTTGAAAGGCTGTGCCTCTCACACTAACCTGTGTGAGTACTTACCGACCCAAGGGGACAGCGTCAGCTCTGCTGCCGGTGACGTCTACCTGCCTCTCTCACACAGTCTCCGTCCCTCTCTCTCTCTCTAGCTGTTCATCTCTCTTATTCACCCTGTTTCTCGCTCGCTCTCTCGTACTACCTCTCTTTCGGTCACTCTTTCTCTCTTTCACATAGTCTCGCTCCTGCGCTACATGTGTGTCTCTCTCTCTTCCTCTCATCTTTCTTCTCTTCTGCTTTCTCTATTCTCTCTTTAACTCTTGTCTTCTTTCTCGTTCTCACCCCTCTCTTCATTGCTATTTCTCATTCTTTTCTTTTTTTCACTCACTCTCCCTCCGGCCCTTCCTCTCTCCCTCCCTCCGTCCCTTCCTCTCTCCCTCCTTTCCCCCTCCCTCCTGCTCTCCTTCCCTCCGTCCCTACCTCTCTTCCTCCCTCCGTCCCTTCCTTTCTCCCTCCATCTATCCCTTCCTCTCTCCCTCCTTCCCACTCTCCCTCCCTCTCTTCCTCACTCTCCCTCTCTCCGTCCCTTCCTCTCTCCCTCCCTCCCGCTCTTCTTCCCTCTCTCCCTCCCTGTCTCCATCCCTTCCTCTCCCTCTCTCTCCTTCCCTTCCTCTCTCCCTCCCTCCCTCGTTCCCTCCCTCTCTCCGTCCCTTCCTCTCTCACTCTCTCCCTCCCTCCTTCCCTTCCTCTCTCCGTCTCTTCCTCACTCCGTCTCTTTCTCTCTCCCTCCCTTCCTCTCTCCCTCACTTCTCGCTTCTAGCATTCAACTGCCTCGGATCGTGTGTTAAATATTTATAAGGTGAAAGCACGCACAAGTTGCAGTAGAGCGTGTCTTCTCCATTGATTGAGATATTATAAGAGGTTTCCCCATGCCCTCTTCTCATTTGATTAAACTGCAGGTACTGAATGTATCAACGAGGTGTAGGATCCCTTTATGTTAAATTGCATCTCTTACCAAACTTCCAAACACTTCTGGCAAAACACTTATAAGGTCCCAGAGGCGAGACCTATTGGCTATGCCAATGCTTGTTCTGTACCTTTCCTGCCTGTTTTTACATCTCACTTGCCTCTTTCTGCACTTTTCTTGCTTCTTTCTACACCTCTGTTGCTTCTTTCAGCAATTCTCTTGCCTCTTTGTGCACTCCTCTTGCCTGTTTCTGCACCTCTCTTGCCTCTTTTTGCACCTCTGTTGGCTCTTTCTGCACCTCACTTGCTCCTTTCTACACTTCTCTTGCCTCTTTCTGCACCCCTGTTGCTTCATTCTGCACTTTCCATGCTTCTTTCTGCACCTGTCTTGCTTTTTTCTGCACCCCTGGTGTCTCTTTATGTACCTCTTTTGCCTCTTTCTGCACTTTTCTTGCCTTTTTCTGCAGTTCTATTCCATTTTTCTGCACGTCTGTTGCCTCTTTCTGCACCTCATTTGCTTTTTTCTGCACCCCTGTTGTCTCTTTCTGCACACGTCTTCCCTCTTTCTGTACCTTTCCTGCCTGTTTTTGCATCTCACTTGCCTCTTTCTGCACTTTTCTTGCTTCTTTCTACACCTCTGTTGCTTCTTTCAGCAATTCTCTTGCCTCTTTGTGCACTTCTCTTGCATGTTTCTGCACCTCTCTTGCCTCTTTTTGCACCTCTGTTGGCTCTTTCTGCACCTCACTTGCTCCTTTCTACACTTCTCTTGCCTCTTTCTGCACCCCTGTTGCTTCATTCTGCACTTTCCATGCTTCTTTCTGCACCTGTCTTGCTTCTTTCTGCACCCCTGGTGTCTCTTTATGTACCTCTTTTGCCTCTTTCTGCACTCTTCTTGCCTTTTTCTGCACCTCTCTTCCCTCTTTCTGCACGTCTGTTGCCTCTTTCTGCACCTCATTTGCTTCTTTCTGCACCCTTGTTGTCTCTCTGCACTCGTCTTCCCTCTTTCTGTACCTTTCCTGCCTGTTTTTACATCTCACTTGCCTCTTTCTGCACCTCTATTGCCTCTTTCTGCAGTTCTCTTGCCTCCTTCTGCATGTCACTTGCCTCTTTCTGTAACTCTCTCGCCTCCTTGTGCACCTCTCTTGCCTCTTTCTGCACCCCTGTTGCTTCATTCTGCACTTTCCATGTTTCTTTCTGCACCCGTCTTGCTTCTTTCTGCACCCCTGTTCTCTTTATGTACCTCTTTTGCCTCTTTCTGCACTTCATTTGCTTCTTTCTGCACCCCTGTTGTCTCTCTCTGCACTCGCCTTCCCTCTTTCTGTACCTTTCCTGCCTGTTTTTGCATCTCACATGCCTCTTTCTGCACCTCTATTGCCTTTCTGCAGTTCTCTTGCCTCCTTCTGCATGTCACTTGCCTCTTTCTGTAACTCTCTCACCTCTTTGTGCACCTCTCTTGCCTCTTTCTGCACCCGTTGCTTCATTCTGCACTTTCCATGCTTCTTTCTGCACCTGTCTTGCTTCTTTCTGCACCCCTGTTGTCTCTTTATGTACCTCTTTCTGCACTTTTCTTGCCTTTTTCTGCAGTTCTCTTCCATCTTTCTGCACGTCTGTTGCCTCTTTCTGCACTTCATTTGCTTCTTTCTGCATCCCTGGTGTCTCTTTATGTACCTCTTTTGCCTCTTTCTGCACTTTTCTTGCCTTTTTCTGCACCTCTCTTCCCTCTTTCTGCACGTCTGTTGCCTCTTTCTGCACCTCATTTGCTTCTTTCTGCACCCCTGTTGTCTCTTTCTGCACTCGTCTTCCCTCTTTCTGTACCTTTCCTGCCTGTTTTTGCATCTCACTTGCCTTTCTGCACTTTTCTTGCTTCTTTCTACACCTCTGTTGCTTCTTTCAGCAATTCTCTTGCCTCTTTGTGCACTTCTCTTGCCTGTTTCTGCATCTCCCTTGCCTCTTTTTGCACCTCTGTTGGCTCTTTTTGCACCTCACTTGCTCCTTTCTACACTTCTCTTGCCTCTTTCTGCACCCGTTGCTTCATTCTGCACTTTCCATGCTTCTTTCTGCACCTGTCTTGCTTCTTTCTGCACCCCTGGTGTCTCTTTATGTACCTCTTTTGCCTCTTGCTGCACTTTTCTTGCCTTTTTCTGCACCTCTCTTCCCTCTTTCTGCAAGTCTGTTGCCTCTTTCTCCACCTCATTTGCTTCTTTCTGCACCCCTGTTGTCTCTTTCTGCACTCGTCTTCCCTCTTTCTGTACCTTTCCTGCCTGTTTTTGCATCTCACTTGCCTCTTTCTGCACCTCTATTGCCTCTTTCTGCAGTTCTCTTGCCTCCTTCTGCACTTTACTTGCCTCTTTCTGTAACTCTCTCGCCTCTTTGTGCACCTCTCTTGCCTCTTTCTGCATCCCTTTTGCTTCATTCTGCACTTTCCATGCTTCTTTCTGCACCTGTCTTGCTTCTTTCTGCACCCGTTGTCTCTTTAGATACCTCTTTTGCCTCTTTCTGCAATTTTCTTGCCTTTTTCTGCACCTCTCTTCCCTCTTTCTGCACGTCTGTTGCCTCTTCCTGCACCTCATTGCTTCTTTCTGCACTCGTCTTTTTCTGCACTCGCCTTCCCTCTTTCGGTACTTTTCCTGCCTGTTTTTGCATCTCACATGCCTCTTTCTGCACCTCTATTGCCTTTCTGCAGTTCTCTTGCCTCCTTCTGCATGTCACTTGCCTCTTTCTGTAACTCTCTCACCTCTTTGTGCACCTCTCTTGCCTCTTTCTGCACCCGTTGCTTCATTCTGCACTTTCCATGCTTCTTTCTGCACCTGTCTTGCTTCTTTCTGCACCCCTGTTGTCTCTTTATGTACCTCTTTCTGCACTTTTCTTGCCTTTTTCTGCAGTTCTCTTCCATCTTTCTGCACGTCTGTTGCCTCTTTCTGCACTTCATTTGCTTCTTTCTGCATCCCTGGTGTCTCTTTATGTACCTCTTTTGCCTCTTTCTGCACTTTTCTTGCCTTTTTCTGCACCTCTCTTCCCTCTTTCTGCACGTCTGTTGCCTCTTTCTGCACCTCATTTGCTTCTTTCTGCACCCCTGTTGTCTCTTTCTGCACTCGTCTTCCCTCTTTCTGTACCTTTCCTGCCTGTTTTTGCATCTCACTTGCCTTTCTGCACTTTTCTTGCTTCTTTCTACACCTCTGTTGCTTCTCTCAGCAATTCTCTTGCCTCTTTGTGCACTTGTCTTGCCTGTTTCTGCACCTCTCTTGCCTCTTTTTGCACCTCTGGTGGCTCTTTCTGCACCTCACTTGCTCCTTTCTACACTTCTCTTGCCTTTCTGCACCCCTGTTGCTTCTTTCTGCACCTGTCTTGCTTCTTTCTGCACCCCTGTTGTCTCTTTATGTACCTCTTTTGTCTTTTTCTGCAGTTCTCTTCCCTCTTTCTGCACGTCTGTTGCCTCTTTCTGCACCTCATTTGCTTCTTTCTGCACCCCTGTTGTCTCTTTCTGCACTCGTCTTTCCTCTTTCTGTACCTTTCCTGCCTGTTTTTACATCTCACTTGCCTCTTTCTGCACCTCTATTGCCTCTTTCTGCAGTTCTCTTGCCTCCTTCTGCACTTCACTTGCCTCTTTCTGTAACTCTCTCGCCTCTTTGTGCACCTCTCCTGCCTCTTTCTGCATCCCTGTTGCTTCATTCTGCACTTTCCATGCTTCTTTCTGCACCTGTCTTGCTTCTTTCTGCACCCCTGTTGTTTCTTTAGATACCTCTTTTGCCTCTTTCTGCAATTTTCTTGCCTTTTTCTGCACCTCTCTTCCCTCTTTCTGCACGTCTGTTGCCTCTTTCTGCACCTCATTGCTTCTTTCTGCACCCGTTGTCTCTTTCTGCACTCGCCTTCCCTCTTTCCGTACTTTTCCTGCCTGTTTTTGCATCTCACTTGCCTCTTTCTGCACTTTTCTTGCTTCTTTCTACACCTCTGTTGCTTCTTTCAGCAATTCTCTTGCCTCTTTGTGCACTTGTCTTGCCTGTTTCTTCACCTCTCTTGCCTCTTTTTGCACCTCTGGTGGCTCTTTCTGCACCTCACTTGCTCCTTTCTACACTTCTCTTGCCTCTTTCTGCACCCCTGTTGCTTCATTCTGCACTTTCCATGCTTCTTTCTGCACCTGTCTTGCTTCTTTCTGCACCCCTGTTGTCTCTTTATGTACCTCTTTTGTCTCTTTCTCCACTTTTCTTGCCTTTTTCTGCAGTTCTCTTCCCTTTTTCTGCACGTCTGTTGCCTCTTTCTGCACCTCATTTGCTTCTTTCTGCACCCCTGTTGTCTCTTTCTGCACTCGTCTTCCCTCTTTCTGTACCTTTCCTGCCTGTTTTTACATCTCACTTGCCTCTTTCTGCACCTCTATTGCCTCTTTCTGCAGTTCTCTTGCCTCCTTCTGCACTTCACTTGCCTCTTTCTGTAACTCTCTCACCTCTTTGTGCACCTCTCTTGCCTCTTTCTGCACCCGTTGCTTCATTCTGCACTTTCCATGCTTCTTTCTGCACCTGTCTTGCTTCTTTCTGCACCCCTGTTGTCTCTTTATGTACCTCTTTTGCCTCTTTCTGCACTTTTCTTGCCTTTTTCTGCAGTTCTCTTCCATCTTTCTGCACGTCTGTTGCCTCTTTCTGCACCTCATTTGCTTCTTTCTGCACCCCTGTTGTCTCTTTCTGCACTCGTCTTCCCTCTTTCTGTACCTTTCCTGCCTGTTTTTGCATCTCACTTGCCTCTTCCTGCACTTTTCTTGCTTCTTTCTACACCTCTGTTGCTTCTTTCAGCAATTCTCTTGCCTCTTTGTGCACTTCTCTTGCGTGTTTCTGCACCTCTCTTGCCTCTTTTTGCACCTCTGTTGGTTCTTTCTGCACCTCACTTGCGCCTTTCTACACTTCTCTTGCCTCTTTCTGCACCCCTGTTGCTTCATTCTGCATTTTCCATGCTTCTTTCTGCACCGGTCTGGCTTCTTTCTGCACCCCTGTTGTCTCTTTATGTACCTCTTTTGCCTCTTTCTGCACTTCACTTGCTTTTTTTTGCACCTCTCTTGCCTCTTTTGGTACCTCTGTTGCTTCTTTCTGCACTTCTCTTGCCTCCTTCTGCACCTCTTAGTTAGAGGTAGTTTTAATCCCCCTGCCCTATTATGTACTAGGGCCTTACAGGGAGGTCATTCCAATCACAGGGGTAGCCCAACCCATAGTGTACCCTAGTGTATGTAGGTGTTTTCACTGTATTCTAAGTGTCTTTCAGCATAGCACTGGCTCCGGGCCTGGCTAGTCAGAGTCAGTTACTACCAGTACCCATCAGCAAAAAGTTGGGGGCACAGGATGACTTTGCATTAAGGCCTCTTTCTGCTCCTCTGTTGGTTCTTTGTGCACATCTCTTGCTTCTTTCTGCACCTTTCTTCGTCTTTCTGGACTTCTGTTGCCTCTTTCTGCATTTCTCTTGCTTCTTTCTGCGCCTTTCTTCCTCTTTCTGCACATGTCCTACCTCTGTAGGCATAGTTAGAAATTAGCATTTAAAAAACCTTAGAAATTTACTGAAAAAACCACAGGTTTCAGGGACGTTATAGTTAGTTGGACATTTCACTCGTACAAAACCAGAGAAATTCGGCCGTTATAGTTAGTTCAGCTAACTATAACTCGCGCCCCCGCAATGCACTGCTGATGACGTCACATATTACATCATTCATGACATGGTCAGTGACATCACTGATGACATCACTGATGACATCATCCACGTGATAATCTGATGCACCTCCTCACACCCTAATATAACCTTTGATACACCCACTCTAAAATGCAGACTACCATTTTCGAAACCATAGACACACCAATACCAGTTACTACATACCCACTCACTGATTCCTAGGTCTACACACATGTCCACTCATTCATCCATACAGTTACTCATACATGCAGTCACTCATCAATACAGCACTATCATATGCACTCATACACCTATACAGACACCCACACACCACCACTCACCCATAGAGTTACTCACACACCTAGTCAGTCATGCAAAGAATCAATCATACTCCCATTTACTCACCTATACAGTTATACACACACCACTTCACTTATTCATACAGCTACTAACACATACTTACTCTCTTCTACAATCACTGACACAAGCACACACTCATCCATACAGCCACTCTCACAATCACTCACTCTCACATATAGTCATTTATATACTCCAACAGTCACATATACTGCCTTTCACATATGTAGTTACTCACACATGTACCACTGAGACATCCATTCACTCACCAACACACCCATACATACACTCACCCACCCATACAGCCCTTCACAGATGCACTCTTGAACCCATACACCCAGTGAATAACCTACTCACACATCTATGCACAGAGTCACACACCCCCCACCCACCCACAGACACACTCAGGCACCCATACAGATTCTCAGACAACCAATCAATAACCCATAGACACTCATGTAGCTACTCACCAACCCATGCAGCCGTTTACACACCAACTGACAGACTAATACAGACATTCACACAGTTTAGTCACTAACCCATGCATTCAGTAAGACACGATTAATGACTCACTTATACAGTCAGTCACGCACCTACTAAATCATCCATTCAGACACTTATACACCCACTCATTCTTCAATACACCTTGGCATATATATATATATAAAACTTTACAGAAACACAGTCACTGGATGATGTCATCAGTGATGTCATTTGAGATGTCATCAGTGATGTCACTGATCATGTCATGAATGATGTAATATGTGACGTTATCAGCAGTGCATTGCGGGGGCGCGAGTTATAGTTAGCTGAACTAACTATAACGGCCGAATTTCTCTGGTTTTGTACGAGTGAAATGTCCAACTAACTATAACGTCCCTGAAACCTGTGGTTTTTACAGTGAATATACATATATATATATATATATATATATATATATATATATATATATATATAGTTTGATAATTAACACTCCTCATAACTAATAATATATATATATATATATCTCGTAGTAGCTCCTCTACATTACAGAGATAAAGAATACGAAAAAGACTGTACCTCACTTGAACAGATGCCTTAGGACCATCTGACCAACTGTCGCATCAGTCTTCCATGCTGAATCCAGGCAGTAGTGCTTGGTGAACGTACGCACGTTCGACTACGTTGCCGCTCTACAGATATCTGGGAGTGATACTCTGGCAAAAAGGGCTGTAGAGGCTGCCACCTTTCTTGTGGAATGCGCTGTAACCTTTGCGGACAGAGGTCTTCCGGCTTCTTCATGGCAGAAGGCAATCGCGGATGATATCCAACGAGCAATACTACTCCTTGACAGAGCGTGGCCTTTCCTTGGAGATGCAAACGATACAAAGAGCTGTTCTGACTTCCTGAAAGTCTTTGTTCTGTGAATGTAGAATTTTAGGCAACGCTTCACAGCCAAAGAATGTAGAGCCCTTTCCGCAGGAGTGGAAGGGTTTCCGAAGTATGTTGCCAGTATTATCGGTTCATTTAGATGAAAAGAGGTTGGGACTTTTGGTATTAAATGTGGATTTGTTCTCAACATTACCTTGTCCTGTTTAAACTGGAGAAATGGTTCAGAAACAGTGAAGGCCTGAATTTCGCTGACCCTTCTGGCTGACGTGAGAGCCAACAAGAGTGCAGTTTTCCACAAGACGTATTTTAATTCTGCTTTATGGATCGGCTTGAAGGGTGGCTTCATGAGTTGAGCGAGAACCGTGTTTAACTCCCAAGGAACCGCAGGATGCTTCAAAGGTGGAAAAGCCCTGAAAAGGCCCGTCATGAATTCCTTCACTCTTCTCGTAGACTACAGCGAGAGCTCTCCTGGCTTCCTGCGAAACCTGGAAATTGCTGCCAGGTGCACTTTGATTGATGAATGCGCCAATTTTGATTCTGCCAAAAGGAGGAGATATGGCAGTATTTGCTCCGGTGAAGAACAGAGAGGATGAATACCCTTTTCAATGCACCAGTGGCAGAATCTCCTCCATTTTGCTGCGTATGATTTATTAGTGGAAAAAGCTCTGGGATGCTGTAGGATGGACTTACACTCTGGTGAAATGTCTAGATCTCTAAACTCATAGTTGTGAGGTTCCATGCTGTTAAACTCAGAGATGTTATCTGAGGGTGAAGAATTTGACCGTTGTCCATGGACAGCAAGTTGGGCAGTGGTTGAAAGAGAATGTGCGGGGTTATTGAACGCAGCAGAAGCTCTGGGTACCAAAACTGCCACTGCCATGCCGGGGCTATGAGAATGAGATGATATGGTTCCGTCTTCATTTTGCACACCACCCTTGGGGTAAGAGGGAACGGCGGAAAAGCATAAGCGAACATCCCTGTCCACTGAATATGTATAGTGTTCCCCCAAGAGTTGGTCTGAGGAAACCTGCTGGCAAACTTTTCACACTTTTTGTTGTTTAGGATTGCGAAGAGATCCAGCCTCGGAGTGCCCCACAGTTTGAAAATGCGCTTCTGCTGCTCCCAATCCAATTCCCATTCGTGACATTGAGAGCTGGTTCTGCTCAAAGAATCCGCCCACTCGTTGTCCACGCCTGGAACGTGTTCTGTTTGCATAGTTGTTTTGTGCTCTATCAGCCATCTCCAGATTTCCTGGGCTTGAGTCGATAGTGTGCGAGACCTGGTGCCTCCTTGCTTGGCCAGGTAAAACATCGTTGTGGTGTTGTCTGTTCTTACTAGAACATAAGCGCCTTGAATCCTTGGAAGGAACGCCTGCAGCCCCAGAAACACTGCCCTCAATTCAAAGAGATTGATGTGCATTTGCGCCTCTTGGACAGACCATCTTCCATTAATTTGTAAGTCTTGGAGATGTGCTCCCCAACCGTTCATCATGGCATCCGTTGTCATAATGTAACTGGGTTGTGTCGGCTAGAACGATAGGCCTGGAGAGATATTGCGTTCTTTCTCCCACCATGACAGGGCCTGTTTCATTGTCTGAGAGATGAGAATGACGTCTTGGAAAGAGCCCTGAATCTGAATCCACTGCATATCCAGTTGTTCCTGAAGAGGTCTTATGTGCAAACGACAATTTGGTATCAATGGGATGATAGCATTCCTAACATAGGCTTGTACACTCTTACTGAAGTGGACTCCTTTGCTCGCAGCAGGGCTGCCATTTGCATTATCTTGTGCTTTCGCTCTGGTGTGGGAAATGCTTTCATTATTCTGGTGTTTAAGACCGCTCCGAGAAATATCTGTTTCTGACTTGCAATAAGACATGACTTTTCTACATTGAGTTGCAAGCCTAGAGATTTAAAAAGCTGACAACAGGCCAATGTAGATCTTCTTGCAGAGTGGAACATGGACCCTTTTACCATCCAATCGTCCAGGTAGGGAAAAACCTGGCGACCCTGCCTTCTCAGAAAAGCTGCTACCGGAGCCATGCACTTTGTGAAAACTCTGGGGGCTGAACGAAGGCCGAAAGGAAGAACATTGAACTGATAGTGGCACCCTGCCACCTCGAGTCTCAGGAACTGCGGGTGTTTGGCGTGAATGGGAATGTGGAAATATGTATCTAATAGATCGAGCGATGCTAAAAAATCCCCCTTGTTCACCAACAAGAGAATCTTTTGAGGACAGCATTCTGAATGGTTGTTTCTTGATGTATTTGGTCAGCTGTCTGAGATCCATGACCTGTCTTCACTTCCCTCATTTCTTTCTTATGAGGAAGAAATTTGAATAGAAGCCCTTCCCTCGTTGGTGTGAAGGAACTCTTTCTATTGCCCCCTTCAACAGCAGAGTTGAAATCTCTTGCTTTAAGAGAGGAAGATGTTGATGTGTACTCCTCGAAGGTGGATGGTGTGGAGGCTTTTGAACAAAGTCTAGGGTGTGACCTCAATGGATGATATCCAACACCCATTTGTCTTTCGTGATGGCTTCCCATTGACGGAAAAAAATGGACAGATGATGGATCCCCTGAGGCTGGTGACGAGAAGAGGTGGGCGAAAAATGTCACTGTCGTTTGGAGGTATCTTGGGATTTACCTCGTGCCCAAGATCTGCGTATAGCTGACTGCTGGTTGTGCGGCGCATTGGAAGCGCGAAACTGTTGCTGCTGCTGACCACCGTACTGTGGCCTATAATTCTGTTGGGAAAAAGGCTGAAATCTGTGCGATTGAAACAACGGTCTCTGCTGAAACTGACCCCGTCCCCTTCCTCCACGAAAGGACTGAAAATACCTTTGTTGTAGTGTACCTAGAGAACGTGCCATCTCCATATCCGTCTTGATGCTATGTAACACCCCGTCCACATGTTTGCCAAACAGGTTCTCTCCATCAAAGGGCATGTCTAGGATTTTCGATTGGATCTCCGGGCGGAAAGACATAGCCTTCAACCAGCCCTGCCTACGGAGAAAAGCGGCACCTGCCATCTGCCTGAATGCGATTGAAGACATATCCATAGCCGAGTCAATAACTTCCGGAGATGCTCGGGCACCTTCCTGCAGAATGTCTTTTGCCTCCTTTTTCTTGTCTTCAGGCAGGTGTTCAAGAAGCGGTGCAAGATCTGACCACAACTGGCGGTCGTACCGCCCCGGAATCGCTAAGGCGTTGGAGGCCTTAATGGAAGTAGCTGCCATAGTGGCAAAGCGCCTGCCGATGTTGTCTAGTCGTTTTACCTCCCTGTCTGGAGGCACTTAGCAAGGAGCTGCTGGATTCCTGGAGCGCCTCTTCGCTGCTTGCATTATCACTGAATCCGGCCGAGGATGACCAATCAAGTACGCAGGAGCAGAATCAGGGGCTTTGTACTTCTTCTCCATTCTTGGTAATACGGCCATAACAGAGGCCGGATTTCTCATCAACTTCAGCCCTTCCTCCCAGATGTAATCGACTATTGGTATGGATCTTTAAAATCATAGAGGAAACATTCAGTCTGGGTTACGAGCAGTGGTAAATCAAATCTTTTGGAAGTTCTTTCCAATAACTCATGGAAACCCCCAATATGCCCTGGAGGAGAACTCGCTGGAGGGGGAGATGGGGACGGTGAAGATGGAGCAACATAGTCGTCCCATTCCCTGCCGATCATGTCTGTATCCTGAATGAGTTCTCCCTCCTCAGGCTGATCATCAGCATTGCTTTCAATGTAGTCGTCCCTTATTGTAATACTCCGAGGAGCTGGTCCCTCCTCCTGTGCTGGAGGTGCCGGAGTAGCCACTGGCGGTGGCGATGAAACCTGTATGCCAGGCCCCCCTGCATGAGCAGAACTGCGGCGTGAGAGTCCGGAAAAGGTTTATAATTATCATCAAGCATGTGCCTAAGGTCGGTGACAAGAGAAGTTGGTACCAACATGGCATTGCCTCGTACATCCCGATGTTCCTCGAATGCTTCAAACGGATAATGCTCCTGAAAAGAGTCATATAGTTGTGGTTGATGACGAGCCGTAAAGGAGTAGTCCCCTTCCATGTACTCTGAGGTATAGTGGATATGAGCGTCCTCCTCATCACCAGTGTCCTGGCATTTAACCTTAAGCTGCGATGGACTGTAAGCTGGACCAAACAAGCTCCTGTCCCCTGATTCCTCCGTATCTAGAAGATGAGATGGGGGTAAAGGCGATACCTTGGTTAGGGATGTCAGGCCTGGAGATTTCTGGATCAACCGATGCTTTTTAATGTTGTTTTTAAGCTCCGTCGACGACGCCATCGACGAAGGAAGACTTCTAAAGGTAATCGTCGTCGACACCGGTATTCTTGTAGGAGACTTGAACACCGTCGTCGATGGAGTGACCGTCGACAATGTTGACGGAGTTGCCATCGTCGGAGCCATAGATGTGGCCATCGATGCAGTTGTCATCGTTGATGCTGTCGCTGAAGTCGCCGTCACTGTGCTCGTCGACGAGGCCGTTGCCACTGTTGCCGTCGAAGCCAGCACAGTAGAAGCCACAAATGTCGACGGTGATTTGGCCGTTGTTCTCGACGACGGGTCCGTCGACGGAGCCTTTTTCGTTGATGAAGCCTGCTTCTGAGGCATGACAGGCACAGAGGCAGAAGAAGAGGAGGATTTCTTCTGGTCAGAACCTTTGGATGGCTGTTTCATGGCTGCTTTATCAGAAGTGGATGGTTTCTCAACCTTCATCTTCTTTGATTCTGCCTTTAATGATGTGGAGCCCTCATTTTTACGTTTTCTCTCAGATGTGGATGGACCAGGACTTTCCTCCACATCAGATCCAGAATCAGATCTGGACTTTTTCTTCTGAAGCCATAATAATAATCTGGCCTCTCTGTCCTTCAGAGTTTTGGCCGAAAAGGTTCTGCAATATTTACAATCTTTGGCAGTATGCTTGGGATATAGGCAGTAAAGACAGTCCTTGTGGGGGTCCTCAGAGAAAAGTCTTGCCTTCCCACAAGATCTGCAGGGTCTAAAAGCCTTTTCTTAGATCCCTCCAACATCCTTGAAAGTATAGAAGATAAAAAACAATATTTTGAGCTGAATTCAGCAGGGTCAAAAGTTCACTAACTGACAAACTGATCAGAGCTCAGGGAGACTCCCTCACACATGACTTGAAGTTAGAAATCTTAGTTATGGTGGCTCTGCAGGGGAGATGGGGTCTGGGGCTTGTCTCTGATTGGTCAAAGTCTGGATCTAACATAAAGATGCAGATTGGTTTTAAAATTTCCTTTCTTTATTAATGGTTTCTAATGTTCTTCTATAGTACTGCTTATCTAAGTACCATGGGACTCCTACCATGACGACTGGGAAGATTCAAGCATGTGAATCTATGAAAGATTCAATACTGGAGAATCTGCAGTTAGAAGTATTCATCAGTAGAAGATATCACTGACAGGGAGTATCTTTGAAAAAAAATGTGTTCTGATTTGAGAACAAAGACCTCAATTTATATGTTGTCAGAAAGGTGCTCTGTTGCAATGGCTAAGAGTACCTTTCTGCCAACATAATGGCCCACCCGGCATGATTTAAATGCGAATGGACCTTTGGTGTTATGACGGTGGAGACTTCTTCATCTCCACTGTGGTTACAGCTCTCTGACAGACAGACAGAGTAAGGGCTGTCAGAGGATGACCTCTATGTCCGCCCATCTAATTTAGATGAGCTGACTTACAGGTCAGTTTTCACTGCCCGTTATCCCCAGGAAAACCCTGGCGCTAAACAACGATGAAAACTGCAACATGCTCCCCTTGCCATGGGACTTGACCTCCCATAGCTTTTTTATTTTCAAAAAGAAAATCCTGCTTTGGGATTCTCTTTATGATTTTTTTTTTTTTAAACCAAGTTTGACATATGGCTCCATCATGTTTGACAAAGCTGTACGGCAATGTTACTTTACACTGGCAGGAAGTGTCTTGACAGCGGTTACTGTCAATGCTTCAAATGTCTCCTGGCCCGATGGACATTTCAAATTTGGCAGTTGGGATCTCCACCAGGGCGACAGAGTGATTTACATTGTTACCCTGGCGGAGGACGACCCGATTGCCAAATACTAAATCGGGCACAAAGTCCTGGACCTCTCTGTAAATGCTAATAAAGAAAGCCTTTACTAACAATATTTGATGTCCTTGAGTGAAAGAGAAGGACAGAAACTGTGTGTCTGATGATAGTTACCTAAACAGAGGTCAAGAGATCCTGCACCATATTAGGCCAGACATCAGAGGCTCAAGAAACAGAGGTCCTGAAGGGTGTTAGTAACAGCACTAAATGAGTGTAAACCTTCTGTGAAGAAGTGAATGAAAAAAGTTTAAGACGAAAGAAGACCTTCACTCATCTTAGAGAAAGAGGAGAAAGTGAGGAAGAGAAATTTTATGGAGGTGAAGCATGATCATGGGTGTGGTCATTCTCAGGTCCCTTCAAGTGTTTATGCATGTACTCCTCCATCATCCTTGAAAGGGAAGGACATCCCATCACTAGTAATTTGTGGCTGGGACATAAAATTCTGTTAGCATTTACTAAATGTTTGTACTATAATACTTTATTAAACTTTCAGGATTCATGATCTCCGATAAACTGTTAATCAGCAGCCCATATCCTTCATGTTCTACATTCATGCCTGACTATTGCAAGAGTGGAATACTTGGTGGAAATACCACTATTCTGAAGTAGGATTAAATTACTGGCGATTAAAAGATACTGCTCCTGAGAGTAACATCAGTCATCAATACACTGCCCAACACAAGGCATATGTGCGTATTTAAAATATTTATTATGTACCAACAAATCTAATGCATACATACACTGTCTTTAGTACATGGTAACAGTGATAAAAGTGGAACATTTGAAAGAAAGTCAAGATCTTTTTCGTTCAACAGTAGACAATGCCAATTTCTCCCATGGTGTTTGCTTCTATTTTATTGTTGCCCATCTCTAAACTAAGAGTCTGGATAGCTTTTGAAAGTGTGTCCTCTTCTTTCTTGTCACCTGCTGCAGCTCCTCCGAGAGTCTCGTCTACAGTGGTACAGGTTTTCTCATCTGGCTGGACAATAGTTACACCATAGCCATTATTATTGTAAATGTGGTTATTGTTCAGCTTCACATTAGGGGCAGGAAGAACCTGTTGAAACATCACAAAAGGAGAAATGAGTGATGACAGTAATACGTTTACTTCTTATCTACAGGTTCCTCTACACTATCGACCTTTGGGAATACTACCAACCGGAGTACAGGTTTGGAAACTGTACTCAAATTTCTAAAGAGTGTTGAGACCAAATAAGTAACAGGATAAGAAACTGTACTCAACTGTACCTATTATATGTTTTCTATTTTTACGTTCCTTGCTTTGAGTGCCAATAAGATATTCACACTGTTCACCACACGGCTAACAGAGTTAAATGATCTGGTGACAAAAGGTCATTGTTGGCAATATTAGAACTAATGAACAGGTGTCCCAGATACACATTGGTAATTAACTTTTCCTTACACTGACTGGCAGTTATTCATACTTATAACCACTGCTAACATATTATTACAAGCATAAAAACATTTTAGATTGTGATGACACATACAATTGTACACGGAAAGTATTAACTTCTGGATGTTTTTCAGTGAGGGGCTCTGGGTGACGCTCCTCAACTGTCCTCAAGGACAAACAAAGTAAGGGTTTAATAGAGCTTTAATGGCTCAGCCATGAAAACATAAAAAGCACCATCTGAACATTGTCTTCTTCCCAAACTCAGCTAATATACCCCCAATCTCCCTCAGAGTGAACTCTCAGACTGCAGAAGAAGCCATTAGTCATAGCACTGCTTCTGCTAAGGGATAGAGCCCTGTTGGTGGCTATTTAGCCAGTTTTGTGAGCAGTGAGTTTCAGGATAGAGTTAACCGTACTTTAGCTCTTGCAACAGGGAGGAGTGAAGGTTGCTTATGATTTCAATGGAGATCCCCCTGAGCGAGAGCTAGGATTACAGGTAAGAAACCATTTCTTCTCTCTCATGGATCTCCATTGATATTCATAAGCACTGAATAGATTAGCTAGATCATCCCCTAAAATCCTACATGGGAAGAGATAAATAAAGTATTATTTAAAGCGAAGAGATGTCTTAGAGAAACTTGTCCAACTTTGGCATCCGCACTAGAATCCGAATTAGGATAATAGTACCTGGTAAAGGTGTGAACAGATCGTTGCAATTTTGCACATCTCAGAGACTGGAATATTTCCAAGTAATGCAGCAGTAGCCGCTGTACCTCTGGTGAAATGGGCTGTAGGTTTCCCAGATAAGGCTTTGTTGGCTTTCTGGTAACACAGGGTTATGCAGGAGACAATCCATCTAGACAGGGATTGTTTAGAAGTGGCAAGCCCTGTTCGTAAAGGAGAATAATTTACAAATAGTTGTTTTGACTTTCTCAAAGTTTAAGTCCTATCCAAATAAAGCTTCAGCACCCTCCTAACATCGAAAGTGTGAAGAGACCTCTCTACAGTAAGTAAGTAAGTAGTTTATTTTGTATAAGTTAATAAAAACCTTTACAATATTCGCTAAAACGGCATGATACATCAGAAATCCTTGTTTACAAGTTTAAAAGCATAACTTGAAAAAAACATCTGATTCCTAGTCAATGTCACACTTTAAAAAAAAAAGCTCAAGTTTCGCTTTTGCACATTAAAGACAGAAATACAGCAAGATCCCTAATTGCAGGATCGAAAAACTTAGCTTAAAACAACTGATTCCTGGTTAATGCCAGGCAATTAAAAAAAATTTTTTTTTAAAGCCGGAGCCTCAAAATTGCGATCAAGCTTAAAAAATTCTACTCAAGCTGAATAAGTCTCAAAATTTCAGTGGAATGGCAGTTGTAAACATACTACTTAGTTTCGAAGACTTGAATCCTGAGTGCTTTCTTGGTCTAAGTTAACAGGCAGAGTTGTTGACCTTGGACGAGTTTTGACAAGTCAGCATATTACGATCTCATGAAGTGCCTGGTGCATTGTGCATGAAGATAAATGCATTAGGGCTCTTGAATTTTTAAAACGGCTGTACCGATGAATTAAAAAATTTAACGTTGTATATGTGCCTTGTCATTATTAAGCTTAGACAGGTTTTTGGCAAGTTTGCGTGTTGCAGACTCATAAAGTGCCTAGTGCCATGTGCTTGGCAATGAGTGAGTTTAATTATCTTATTTTGGTAAAGAGCCATGCCGCTGAGATCTAAATTTTTTCAATGTGGGGTTACTGTAAAGGAGTATAAAAGCAATATTGGAGTAAAAACCTCTCTACAGGACATGTGGGACCTGAAAAATGTAGGGAATGAAATAGTTTGATTGACATTAAAATCCAACACTATTTTGGGAGGAAATACCACTCTATTACTGTGAAATACTGTGTAAGGCTAGTGGCACATGGAGCCTGTATTTTGCTAACCCTACATGCTGAGGTGATACCGACCAAAAATGGAAGACTTCTAGGATAGGTGTTGAAGGGAAGCTTTATATATAGTCTCAAAGGGAGAGCCTATAAGATGATAAAGGACAATATTCAACTTCCACAGAGGACAAAGTCTCCGGATAGGAGGATACATTTTCTTAATGCCCTCAAGGAAATACAGGACTACAGGAATTTTGAAAAAGGACATTTGAAAAAGACATTTTCAAAAGGCAGTAATTGCTGCAAGATGGACTTTAATGGAGGTAAATTGTAGCGTTGTTTTAGTCAAATGAAAGAGGTAAGGGAGAAGGAAAAGTTACTTACTTGTATTCCTAGCTCTGCGTCATAGGTATCCTCACTGAAGTCATAAACACAGAATATTCCCATGCATCTACAGGGATCCCGGAACACTTTTTCTTCAAATCTTGAAAAATCATTTTTTGTAGGAGATAATACCTCAATCCCCACTGAATAGAGTTACCTCCAATAAGGAATGACAGGCCTGCTTCTGGACTGAAAGGTTTCTGTATATAAATGGTATCTAAACAATGTAAAAAGACCACATTGCAGCACCTGACAACAAGGCAACCATGAGTGAAATAGAAGCACTTCCATTGAGCACTTGCAGAGGAAGAAAATAAAGTAAAAAAGGAACCTGACAGGTCAAGAGTTCACTGAGTGTAAGGAAAAATACACTTTTACTTTAGGGAGTCAGCAGCTTCCCTACCCAGCATGCACTGTAATGGCAATTTGCCTCACAGCCTCAGTTCTTTTTAAATGGTGGTAAAATGTGGAGAAACTGAAACATACATAGTAAATGTATGGACAATCGGGGAGGAGGGAGGGTTGTTTATGACTTCAGTGAGGATACCTACGATGCAGAACTAGGATTACAAGTAAATAACTTTTTCTTCTGCATCGTAGGAACCTCACCGATAGTGCAGGAAGGTAGGATATGCTTTCATGGTTACCCACACTTTTTGCTTGGTGTCAGTCTGTTTCTGACCTAGTCTGACTGTGATCCTGCTAATCAGGACCCAGTCACTGTGCTTTCTCCCTAAATTGACCATGGTAAGTACTTATGTACATCCATAAGTGGCTAATGGTGTACCCTTAAAAGTCCTAAGGGTCTCCTATGGGCTGCAGCATGTATTGTGCCACCGACGGGAGTCCACTTAAACTGTGACTACTGGCCTGCCAGTGCAGCCTGTGTGAGTTGGTGCTAGCACCTCTCACTACAGATATAAGTTTCCTTATATCTGAGGTCACGGCACTTTAAACCTATAAGTCACCCCTACGCAGGTTCTTCAGTCCCGAGGGCAGGGTGCTTGGTTATAAGTGTGAGGGTGCCCCTGCATGAGCAGGACACCCCTACAAACCCCGGAGTCGATTCTCCAGGCTTTGTAAGTGGGGTCAGCCATTTTAATACATATAGTGGACATCAGTCATTACGAGATGTCTAACTATATAGTGGCTCCACCGAATCCGGTCATGTTTGTTATCAAACATGTTGGAATCATACCCCAACACCGATTACTTTGTTGGAAGTATTGTCCCATATACTGGGGGGCTTCCTTGGGGTACCTTTCTGTACTCCCAGTAACAGCCTTTCAGGGTCTGACAGCGAGCTAGTGCTGCTGCCAACCACAGACACGATTCTGCCCTCCTGCTGCTGAGCCAAGCTCGAGAAGGGGAAGGTAGAACAATAGGTTTCCTGTCGCAGGGAGGTGTGACCACCTCCCCAGACAGGACTTAGTGTATTGGGCTGGGGTGGGGGCGCTTGCCAGCGTCACCAGATTGCTTTGAAGGGCACATTTGGTGCCCTCCTTGCACAATAAAGTTGGAACCAGTTCAGAGAGCCCGTGGTTCCCGCTCTGGCACGAAACTGGACTAAGGACATGGGAATATCCTCCCCTCTGTCCAGCCCCTCCTGTGGGAGGGACCCCATAGTTGTCCTAACCCTTTTCTTAGGGTATAAAAGGGCTTACCTGTAGGTCGGTCCTCAGATTTGTTGCAGGGACCAGACTCAAGCCTGAAACCACATCACTCTTTGACAGTCTGGACGCTTGGACTTCGCTGGACTTTGCCTGGAACCGAGACTGCATCAAGTAAGACTCCTCCTGCTCCTGGACTTGCTGTTCTGCAAGTGTTCTTCGTCGTTTGTGTCTGTGCTTTTTCCAGGATCTTCAACAGACCTGTGGGCATCAAGGATACCTGAAGTAATCACCCTTGGAGTTAAGGAGTCACACTCCTGCATCTGCAGGCACCGCAACAAAGCTGACCGGTCTGCTGCTTCTGACGTACCAGACTTCCTGAGGAACAGCTACTCCTGAGCACGGACTGTCAGCCCTGCAGTTTATTTCCTTGTAGGCACTCGTTGCCATTTCGGGAGGTGCCTGGCTCCCTGTTGCAGGAGCCATCTTAAAGGAAGCAAGACTCCCATTTTATTCATGTTATATTTTAAGCTTTCGCACTGCTATTTTAATTACTATTACTTTACCATTATACAGTGCTCACAGGGGAGCCTGTGAGCCCTGTAGGGGTTGCTGGACCCAGTTAAACCCCCCTTTTTCATTTGCCCTCACCTTTGTTCGCGCTTCGGCGCTGGTTCCTCGACACGCCCCATGCCATGGAGGGCTATTTAAATCACGGCTGAGCGCGTCCGTGCAGCTCCTCCTGAGCACGGACTGTCAGCCCTGCAGTTTATTTCCTTGTAGGCATTAGTTGCCATTTCTGGAGGTGCCTGGCTCCCTGTTGCAGGAGCCATCTTAAAGGAAGCAAGACTTCCATTTTATTCATTTTAGATTTTAACCTTTCGCACTGTTATTTTAATTACTATTGCTCTACCAGTATACAGTGCTCACAGGGGAACCTGTGAGTCCCGTAGGAGTTGCTGGACCCCAGTTAAACCCCTATTTTTAATTTGCCCTCACCTTTGCTCGCGCTCCTGCGCTGGTTACTCGACACGCCCCCTGCCATGGAAGGCTATTTAAATCACGGCTCAGCGCATCCGCGCAGCTCCTCCTGAGCACGGACTGTCGGCCCAGCAGTTTATTTCCTTGTAGGCACTAGTTGCCTTTTCAGGAGGTGTCTGGCTCCCTGTTCCAGGTGCCATCTTAAAGGAAACAGTTGGTTCTGTTGGGTAATGCAATTGCTGTGTTCCAAGTAATTAATACGATGCAACAGATACATTCAGATAGCATTTAACAAATGAATTTTTGAGAACACTTGTATAATCTGAACACACCAAGGAATAATAAAATGTGAGTTTAAGAAAACAAAGTTTACTCTTTATCTTGTTCAGGGTATAATATATGTGGCTGTCACAAGCACATATTCATATCGCGAAATGGAAATAGTGACTCGTGTGAAAATAAGTGCAATGAGGTGACAAAGTGAAGTCAATAGTGAACTATATACATGACATATACAGGTGACATACAAAGATAGATCTAGTTTATTAGTTCGGTCCTATATCAAATTACAACGTATTAATTCACAAGACCAAAAGTGATTTTAAGGATAGGGTCAAGGAAACTGCTAGGACATGAACAAGGACAGCGTCGACGTTTTGACCCAAAGGTAAGTGCAGATTGTCATGCGTCACGGCGGGTCTTCTTCAGGACTGTGGAGGCAGATATGGACAGCCAAATGGTAGTAGACAAATATTGAAGTGCAGGAATGCGTTAATCAAGGAATCCTCAGAATGTGCAGAGATCCAGGTAGGATATTCAGCAACTGGAGTTAATCCAGTGATCATATATGAGTGGCATAATGAGGCTTCATTAAATGAATAGGGTCATGTGTCGGTATCCCAAATTCCGAAAAAATCTTAGTTGAATGGCAAATTGCATTGATTGCTTCGTTCGAGATTCCAATTTTATGGGGGCTCACTAATTATACTACCCGATTAAAAACTATAACCTTTAAGCAAGATTCCAACCGGATGGTGGGTCTTCTCTTTTCCCCACAAACAATTGCTGTACAAATAATGATTTAATCGGAATTTGCGATACTGATACAGGACCCTAAACAATTAATGAAGCCTCATTGTGTTACCTGATAAAAACAATTACCTTATTCAAGATTCCAACCAGATGTTGGATCTTCCCTTTGCCTACAACCAGTTGCCATTCAACTAAGATTTTTTCAGAATTCGGGCCATTGCGGGAATCGCGGCTTTACGCTGGCTTTATTGGATTCCCCCTAATTTAGGTCACACTCATCATAACATTAGCATCATATCCAGCCTTAAGGGTGATGAGGCAGCCTGAGTTCGTGGCGCTCTCATCAACCCGCGTTCCCTTTCTAAACATAAAAACAAAATAGCCGAATTGATAGATAACCAGTAACTGGACTTCCTATTTATCACAGAAACATGGGCCGATCCTTCTGCGGGCCCTGATTTTTGTACAGCCACCCTTGCCGGCTTTTCAGTGTACAGACACGATAGACCTAAGAAAAGAGGTGGTGGGCTTGCGCTTATATATCGCAACAGGTTTCTAGTAATGAGTGAGATGGCTCCTTCCTCACTATGCGAAGCAACTATTATTTAAAGGCATGCTCCTTTATCGTCCTCCTGGACCTAGGGGAGTCTTTCTGGGCAATGTGGGGTTCCTCTTAGAGGCCACTGTCTGTGAAAGTAGTTTCACTGTATTAGGTGATTTTAATTTCCACTTAGATCTCATTGCTGATAAGGATACAGTAACCCTCCTGGACACATTATGATCATTAGGGCTCACACAAAAAATCAACACACCCACTCACTCAGCTGGAAACACACTAGACGGTTTGTTTACCAATAATGAGCAGATCACTTTAAAGGAGATTCTTCCTCTAGCTTGGTATGACCATCACGCCATGTTATTTGAGTTAAATGTGCTGGAACGACCTTCTTATACCTAGCCATATCTTCCCAAGCAGCTTCGGTCCTGGAAAAACATAAATAGTTCTCTCCTCACGCAACAGCTAAATAACACACAACCTGAGCCTTTTCCCGATGCAGAGCAGGCCTCCCAGAGCTACACAGATTGGCTTCAAGCCGCCTTCTCTAAATTAGTCCCATACAAGAAAGTCTCTAAAAACAGAAAAACTCTGTCCGCCCCACGGTTTTCTGAAGCTCTTAGGCTCGAACAACAGCAATGGAGGAGACAGGAAAGACACTGGCAGCTTCACTATGATCTCCAAGAGAAAAGGCGCTACAAGCAGGTTTTGGCCGAATATAAATGTCTCCTAATAAAGGAAAAAAGTGATTATTTCACACAGGAAATAGAATCTGCACACGATTCCACTAAACAACTGTTTTAGGTGGTTTAAACTTGCGGCACCACCAGAAAATCATTCTTACATTGCCACACAAGCTTTCTGTGACTCTCTAGCCCAGTGTATCAGGCAAAAGTAAACCAAATTTACTCTAAGTTTAAGGCTTCCTTCTCTGTCGAGACTCTATTCGATTCCAGCAAGGAGCAGCCCGAGACCTGCACTTTCACTGAATTCTATTCGGTCACTAATGAACAAATAGCCACTATGGTGAGCACGGCTAAAGCTGGATCACCGCTTGACCCTTGCCCCCGTTGGTCCTAAAACCTATCCCGGACCTAATAGGCGCAAATTTGGCAGCCATTTTTAATACAATGTTTATTTCAGGAGTCTTTCCGACTCAGTGGAAGAAGGCCTCTATTCTTCCGCTGTTGAAGAAACCAAACTTAGACGCAACTGATTCCAAAAATTACGACCCATCTCGTGTCTCCCCTGCCTGCTAAACTTGTTGAAAAAGTGATGAACAGTCAGCTCACACAGTATATTCAAGATAACCAGTTGCTGGATAAAACACAATTTGGTTTCAGATCCGGCCATAACACTGAGACAGCGCTGATCAAGGCCACCAAGGAGATAAGGATCATGCTCGACAGAGGTGGAGCGGCGGCACTTATTCTTCTCGATTTATCAGCAGCCTTTGATACGGTTGACCACAGGATGCTGATCAAACGTATCACCACCCCGGGTATCAAGAAGAGGGCTAAATCCCTGCTGATATCTTTCCTGACTGAGCGTGCACAATCATTAACTTTGGGCTATTTTGAATCAGCCACTTTCTCTCTTCTTTGTGAGGTTCCACAGAGTTCATCTATCAGGCCCACGCTGTTCAATATTTATGTTACAGAGCTGGCTCTTGTAGTCAAATCCTTTGACCTGGCGTTAACTCCTATGCTGATGATACCCAAATAGCTCTGTCCATCTTACTTGCGGATTTATACTCCTGGCAGATAGTTGCGATCGCTAGGGACGAACCTTTTGACTACTCCCAGAATCTATGGAGTGCACTGGGGAGGTAGAAGCTTTGTTGTTGGACCTGCCAAGCTTTGGAACATCTGACCTTCCCACATCAGAGCTCTTCCCACCCTCATCTCTTTCAGAAAACAGCTAAAAACTTGGCTCTTCAATAACTAGGCTTTTCCTACTCAGGAGTAGACAGCGCCAAGACACCCTAGAGTATACGTGCGCTTTAAAAATCGCATTAACATAACATAACAAAACAGGTGGTAGCTCTGTAACTACCTTGAGGCCTGAGCTGTCCTCTCTGCAATTCTGAGGCCAGTATCCCTCGTCGGAACCGCTGGGACCAAATCTGTGTGCACCGTGTTGACTTGCCGTTGCCAAGGCTTGTTGGCTCTGTACTCCAGAGATCTTCGGGCTACAAGAACCTCCAGCATCTCTTCCCCCCAAGATCAGCATCTTCACCGCATCCTCTGCACCCTGGGCCTCCACCTTGGGTGAGCTGTTCAAGGTCATCTTGCGACTCCTGTACCTTCGGGTTCTCCTGAGGGTCTTCAACTGCTTCAGAGGGCTCCCCTGCTTGCTCAGGGCCTACTCTGACTCTCCTGTTGTTGGTGAGTCTCATGGACCTTGCTGGTCTCAACGTTGCTCCTTTTTCGTTTTCCACACCAGTTGTGCTACCAAGGCTTGTTGGTGCTCCAGCCGGACACTGACAGCCTAGTCACAGACATCTGACGTAGGCTGTCCACTCTGCATGCAGGTTCTTCACGTCCAGAATCCACCCTTAGATTCCATCAGACACTTTCACAGTCTTCTCCAGAGGCATCTTCATCTAAGTCTTCCATTGTCATCTACGAAGGTTTCCAATGCCTCTTCACCCCTATGCACCTGGCTTCCCAGGTGTAGGTAACCTGGTTCCCGGGGCATCTGTATTTTGTGCTTACTTACCTGATTGCATTTTAAGTATTTGGTGTACTGAGTTGATATCTCCGGGTAGGAGATATACCAATGTGTTAGTGAGTGTTGTGTAATAAATAGAAGTATTTTTGCATAAACACTGTGTGGTTCTTTTTCATTTAACTTACACCATAAGAGATTAAACTGGTAAAACAAGATGCATAACATTCCTTCAAGATAAGCCTGAAGGCTGCTCTCCACAGCTACCACTTTGAGAGCTTTCTATGATCATCATAGACCACTAAAATCACCATAAGGGATGCCTGGATTAGTGCAAGGTGCACCACTTGAATAAGTGTGCACCATATACTAAGCCAGCCTCCTATATAAACACAGAATAGAATAGCTAGTATATCCCCAACCCATGGATGTCAAACCAAAGCTATATGAAAAATAAAACTAATTTTGATTGCAGAAAATAGGCATGAGGCAAGTAAGAATTAGCCCAATTAAATAGACTTTTCCGAGCTGCCTGGCCTAGCAAAGAATCTGCTCCAGAGACTTCATCTAAACAGTAATGTTTAGCAAAAGTGTGAACCAATTTACATTGGCTGCTTTACAAAATTCTGTAATTAGAACATTTTTAATCCAGGAAACTGATGTAGCCTCACTACGTGTAGAATGGGCTCTAGATTTGCCTGGAAGAGGTTTATCAACCTAGCTATAGTTTGTTTTGATGGAGCCATATCAGTTCTCAAGGGTCCATAGTTCATGAACAACCGATTAGTTTTGCGGATTTCTTTTGTTCTATCCAAATAAAACTTAAGAACTCTCCGCACATCTAAAGAATGCAGAGTTCTTTCTGCTCGTGAAGAAGGATTATTGAAAAATATTAGGAGTGAAACTGTTTGATTAATGTAAAACCAAGACATGATTTTTGGCAAAAAAGAAGGATGTGTTCTCAAAACTACTCTATTCTTCTGAAAAATAGTAAAAGGTTCTACAGAAGATAGAGCTTGCAGCTTGCTAACTCTTCTTGCTAAAGTAATAGCTACTAGAAAAGCTACCAAGTCAGATGTTGCAATGAGGCCTTAAGTATGGGCCCAAAAGGAAAAGCCATTAATTTAGATAACATTAAGTTAAATTCCCAAGGAGGAGCAGGCTGTTGGACAAGAGGAAACATCTTTTCAGTGCTTCTAGGAAGTCTTTAACCACTAGTGAAGTGAAGAAAGATCTTTGATTTGGCCCTTTCCCATATGCCGTTATGGCTGCTAAATGCACTTTTATATAGTTGAATTGAAATTTTGAACAAGGCAAATGAAGCAAATATGGCAAGATAGCATCTTCTTGGCATGTAACTGGATCATTGTTGTTCTGAAGGCACCAGATGACAAATCTTTTCCATTTAAAAGCATAGGATGTCCTTGTTCTTGGTCGTTTTGCTTCCTTTTGAATGGTCATGCAGTCTGAAGGAAGATTAAGGTGCCCCCAAATTCAAGGATTGTACGTTGGGATGAAAAATCTTCCCTTGCATCCTCAACAGAAGGCTGTGTTTGCACGGCAACCTCTTGTAGGGCCTGACGGAGATGTGAAGTAGCTCTGGATACCACCACCGTCTGGGCCATTCTGGTGCTATCAGAATCATTAAGGCATCCGACGCCTTGAGTCTGAGTCATACTGTTGGAATCAAAGGAATCAGAGAGAAGGCATAGAGAAAACATTTTGACCAATTGATCAAAAGGGCATTCCCAAACGAGTTCAGTTCCCACATTCTTGATGCAAAATTTAGGCATTTGGCATTTTCTTCTGTTGTGAATAAGTCCATTTCGGAGAAATCCCAGTCTTGGAAAATGCTTAATAAAACTGTATTGTCTAGTTCCCATTTGTGGGTGTCTATAAAGTATCTGCTTAACAGATCTGCTTGGCAATTTTCAATGCCTGGTGTAGGAGGCTGGCTTAGTATATGGTGCACACTTATTTAAGTGAAGCACCTTGCACTAATCCAGACAACCCTTATGGTGATTTTAGTGGTCTAAGACAACCATAGAAAGCTCTCTAAGTGGTAGCTGTGGAGAGCAACCTTCAGGCTTATCTTGAAGGAGTGTTAAGCAGCTTGTTTTACCAGATCTAATCATGTAGTGTAGGTTAAATTAAAAAAAAAAACACAAATATATATATATAAACACATTGGTATATCTCCTACCCGGAGATATAAATACAAATACACAAGAATACTTCAATAGTAACAGGAAAGTAAGCACAAAATACAGTGGTCTCCAGGGGGAGACCAAACCATATATTACGAAAGTGGAATGCGAACTGCGACCGAAGTCAGGACTTGGACCAGGAGACTCAGAGGAGCTGGAGACACAGGGAACCACCCAAGGTATGTACCCAGGAACCCCACGTAGGCTGTGTGCAGAGTGGAAACACAGCCGCGTGTTCAATAGAAGTCAACGGGGAAGTCACAGTTGCAGTTTTAAAGAAGGGCCCTTCCCAGTAGACCCTGAAGAAACCCAGTGGAAGACAGAAGGTTAGAGAGTCCCCCCACCTGGGGTTACCCCCAGAATCAGGATACCTACACCAGGGAAGCCAGGTGCACAGGTGCAAAGTCACGTCGGGAACCGCCATAGACCACAATGATGGACTTCAGTAAAGATGCCGCTGGAGAAGACTGTGCAAGAGACCGGTGGAATCCAAGGGTGGATTCTTGAAGAGGAGAACCTGTAAGCAGAGGGGATAGTGTCTATGCCACTCGGAGGTGACCAGGAGGCACGGAAAAGCAATGCCCACCGATGACAGATAGTTCAAAGGAGTTGACGGTGCCCTTGTCGCGGCAGCTGTGAGGACCAGGTGCCGTGCACGAGGTGTCCCACATCGGAAGTTGAGAACCAGGGGTCGGTGTCCGGCGGGAGCACCAACGAGCCTTGGCAGCTGTAACAGGTGTGGAAAGTGAAGAAGGAGTAACGTTGGGACTAGCAAGGTCCAAGGGATTCACCACCAGCAGGGGAGCCAGAGCAGGACCCCAAGCAAGCAGGGGAGCCCACTGAAGCCGGAGAAGACCCTCAGGAGGACCCATAGGCCGAAGGCACAGGAGTCGCAAAAGAGGACCTCGAGCAGCTCACCAATAAAGATGGCTGACGATCCAGAGTATGCAGTGAAGATGCTGTACTTGGCAGGAAGAGATGCTGGAGGCTGGAGCTTCTTGTAGACCAAAGATCTCTGGAGTGCAAGAGCCAACAAGCCTTGGCAACGGCTAGTCGACGTGGTGTACAGGGATTTGGTCCCAGCAGTACCGACGAGGGATACTGCCCTCAAACTTGCTGAGAGGACAGGTCAAGCCTAGAGGGAGTTGCAGAACCACCACATGTGTTGCTGAGCCTTTTGAAGTCTGTGGGACATCAGGACCAGCAGACTGTCAGCTTTGTTGGGGTGCCTGCAGATGCAGGGGAGTGACTCCTTCACTACAAGGGAGATTACTTCGGGTGTCCTTGATGCCCACAGGTCTGTTGAAGATCCTGGAAGAAGCACAGACACAGACGACGAAGAAGACTTGTAGGACAGCTAGACCAGGAGCAGCAGGAGTCTTCCTTGATGCAGTCACAGTTCCAGGCGAAGTCCAAGTGTCCAGACGGTCGAAAAGTGATGTGGTTTCAGGCTTGAGTCTTGACCCACAACGAATCTGAAGAGCCACCCACAGGTAAGCCCTCAAGTACCCTAGGCAAAGGTTTGGAACGACTCAGGGGTCCCTCCCAAAGGAGAAGCTGGACAGAGGGGAGGATACTCCAATGTCCTTTGTCCAGTTTCGCGCCAGAGCGGGAGCCAAGGGCTCCCTGAACTGGTTCAAACTGGAGTATGCAAGGAGGGCACTAAATGTGCCCTTCAAAGCAGTCTGGTGGTGCTGGCAAGCGCCCCCACCCCAGTCCAATACACTAAGTCCTGTGTGGGGAGGTGGTCACACCTCTCTGCGACAGGAAAACTATTGTTCTATCTTCCTCTGCTCGAGCTTGGCTCAGCAGCAGGAGGGCAGAATTGTGTTTGTGGTCAGCTGCAGCACTAGCTTGCTATCAGACCCTGAAAGGATGTAACCGGGAGTACAGAGGAGTACCCCAAGAGAGCCCCCCAGTACATGGGATCAAACTTCCAACACTGGAATCGGTGTTGTGGTATGATTCCAACATGTTTGACACCAAACATGACCGGGTTCGGTGCAGCCACTGTATAGTTAGACTTCTCGTAATGACTGATGTCCACTATATGTATTAAAATGGCTGACCGCACTTACAAAGCCTGGAGAATTGGCTCTGAGGTTTGTAGGGGTGTCTTGCTCATGCAGGGGCACCCTCACACTGATAACCAAGCACCCTCCCTTCAGGACTGAAAGGCCTGCCAGAGGGGTGACTTAAAGGTTTTAAATGTTGTGATCTCAGATATAAGGAAACTTATATCCGTCGTAAGAGGTGCAAGCACCAACTCACACAAGCTGCAATGGCAGGCCTGTAGTCACAGTTTGAGTGGTCTCTCATGGGTGGGACAATACATGCTGCAGCTCATGGAAGACCCTGTGTGTACCTATGCCCTGGGTATCTTAGTACCATAAACTAGGGACTTACAAGGGTACACCAGTAGCCAATTGTGGAGGTCCAGTTGGTATGTGGAAATATGCATCATGGAGATCCACAGGACACATCCAGTTTCCTTTCATCAATTGTGGGTAGAATTGATGCAGGGCTAACATCCTGAATTTTTGTCTTTTGACAAATTTGTTTACATGTGTTAGGTCGAGTTTAGGCCTGAATTCCATTTGTTTGCCTTTTTGGACACCAAAAATATCTTGAATAGATACATTTCGCTCTTTGAGAAAAAGGAACCGGTTCTATTGCTTGTTTTTGGAGTAAGGATTGTATCTCCTTTTTAATAGCGACAATTGATGGTTTGGTGCTGGTTTTGGATGTGTTGCAGGTGGCGGATGTTTGAACTGGATGGAGTAACCATTTTAAAACCTTATAGGACCCATTTGTCTGTGGTTATCAACTACCACTCTAATAAAAGATGTAAGATACTCCCTCCTACCAAAGTAGGATACAGAAGAGAGGGAGTATGATTCTCACTATTTCGAAGCCGTTCTGTTCTTGGAGGAGAATTGGCGGTACACCTGTTGTTGATGTTGTTGTCCTCTGCCTCGGTTATTCCTAGATTGGAATTGTTGCTGTTGGCATTGCTGTTGATGGCCATGAGGCTGGGAATGGAAAGACCATTAAGGGGATAGAACCCTCTGTCTAGATTGTAATCTGTAGTCCCTACGATAATATTGGAAATGGAAAAATCTTTTCCACTCCTCAATATCCACTGCTTTCAGCGTTTCTGCTTCTTTTTTCATGTTTTCTATTTCTTCATCAGTGTGTGAACCAAAAGCACCAGTAAAAGAGAGGCTAATAATTTTTGATAGAGCGTCAGGTTTAAGTGAAGTCAGTCTGAGCCAAAGATAATCTATGGAGAGATATCCCATTATAGAACTGAGTAACAACTAAATCTGCCTCATTGATGGCTGCACTGATGGATTGTTTTGAACCAGTTTGACCTTCTTGTACAATTTCCAGGAAATCCTCCTGTCTTTTGGTAGATCATTTGCAAACGCACCCAAGGATTCTCATAAGGCTCGGTCATATCTAGCCAATAGGGCAGATGCACTGGAGTTTTTAAAAGTAACAGCTACTGAGTTACAAGTTTTCCTACCCACTGCATCTAATCTTTCGCTTTTCTTTTCAGGAGGGACTGAAGTCTCTGGAGCCGAAGGATGTTTCTTGTTAACTGCCGCAACTATGACTGAATCAGGCTTAGGGTCTTGTCACAGATATATAGGATCTTTTTCCGAGGCCCTGTATTTTTTATAAAGTCGAAGAGTTGCCACCTTAATGGTGAAAGGAGAAAGGATTTTTTTCCATAAGCTCTGCAAAACCCGGTAACAAGGGTAAGATGGGTCTTGGTGAGGCTCTTTGTTTCAGCGTCTCCATTACGACAGAAACTGAGGCCTGTGGCGTTTGTAACTGTATATTCAGTTTGTTGGCTCCTCTAACTAAAACATCTTGGAAGGCCAAAAAGTAATCTAAAGGAGACGTTCTTAGAGGTGATGCTGCTGGAAAAGTGGGAGTGTAGGTGGAGAGGGAATCAGTGAAATAACTCTTAGTCTGTGATGGAGACTGAGAAGGCGTTCTTCTTTTACGTGTTTTTGGCATTGAATGTCTTGGCGGAGAGTATTGCAGGTGGCCTTCAGTACATAGAGACACTGTTGGTGTAGGTCTTGGTTCTGATGTTAATGGACGAGGTATGGTACCTATAGGCGAAATAGATCTTCGAGGCAAATCAAGAGGATAAAGATGCTACTGAACAGAATCATCCTGAGGAATTATCAAGGTTGGTCTAGTCCCCCTATCGTCACCTGGCTAAGGGGAGTCAGAAATCGAAAAAATAGACACTTCTGAGTGTCTCAACGTAGATCTTCTTGATGTTGAGTGTCTCGACGGCGATCTTGGCACCAACATCACAGAAACTGATCTTCTCGACGTCAAACAGTGATGGGTCGGCATCAAGTGTTCCGCCGTCAACAATCTTGCCATCAACGGCTGTGGATTTGAAACACGTAGTGATGCTGAACGTAAACTTAATGGTACCTGAGGTGTCGTGGTCAACAGGGTTGTCGTTGTGCTCCTCGACGGCGAGCAAGTCAGTGTCGAAGCAGGCCTCAACATCAACTGGTGTTCTTTAGAGCGGTGAGAGTGTCCAGAATGATGATGACAGTGTTTTTATGTCTTCTCTTACTGGATCTCTTTCAATGGGAGTCTTTCAAGTGGGAGGTTCTTGTTTCAGAAGAAGAAGCCCCTTCTCAGTCCTTTTTTCTTTGCTTTTTCTTCTCTTACTCCTGGCGTAGGTTTTCCAGTTTGCCTCTCAAGTGGAAGCCCTCCCAATCTTTTAGGGCTCTCTTGGACATTTTGTGACAAAACTCATACTCTTTAAGGGAGTGAGAGGCAGGGAAGCACTCCGAATATGGGTCTGATGAGGCATTTTTTCGCCCACATGCAGGGCACTTCACAAAAAGTGAAGGCATTCTTAGAAAAAAAATCACCAAACTTGATGAAAAAATTGTGAAAATTGTAGTATAGCTTCAAAGATGTAGAATGAAGCAAGTAGAATTAACATTTGTGTGTGAAAAGATAAAGAACAAACTGTGTAAAGGAACCCAGAGAAGGTTCATAGATCCTCTCAGCATGAGCAAGAAAAAAGAACTGAGGCTCTGAGGCAAAGTGGCAGTACAGTGTATGCTGAGAAGGGAAGCTGCTGGCTCCTTAAAGAAACAGTGTCCTTTTTTTAATTCAACTCATTGTTGCCGTGTTGTCAGGTACTGCATTGTGGTCTTTTTACATTATTTAGATACCTTTTATAATACAGAAAATTTCAGGCAAAAAGCAGGCCTATCATTCCTTATTGGAGGTCTAACTCTATTCAGAGGGGATTGAGGTATTACCTCCAACTAGTAATGATTTTTTAAGATTTGATGCATGGATATATTCTTTGTTTACGCCTATCAGTGAGGATCCTACGAAGCAGAACTCCCTTTTCTTTGCAGGTGTGAGGATTAAAATAGTTTTGAGCACACCAGATGCAGAATATTTCCATTCAAAAGAATAGGATGTTCTTTTAGATGATCGCCTGGCTTCTTTCAAAACCTCCATGCATTCCTGAGGAAGGTTTAGGCAACTATATTGTATGAGTTCAGGAGCCAAACTGCCAAGTTCAATGATTAAAGGTTGGGATGTGTAATCTGGCCTCAAAACTTGTGGAGAACGTCTGCTCTGCACAGCAGCCTCCTGTGTGGATGCTCTTAGAGAGAAAGGAGGTTTGTAAAATACCACTTTCATGGCCACTCCGGAGCAATGAAAATCATTCTGGACTTCGAGTGGGACAGTTTGATGATCACTGTTGGCATTAGGGGATTCAGAGGAAAGGCGTTGTTAGACCTGACATCCTTACAGTGGTCTTTTCCCAGACTTTTTTTTTTACCTCCTGTTTTGCTGATTCTCTTTTTGTTAGAATTAGGACTCTGAGCACTTTAGCACTGCTAACCAGTGCTTAAGTGCATATGCTCCTACCCTAAACATGTTTGTGATTGGTGTATACCTGATTGGTACATTTAGTTTACTTGTAAGTCCTTTGTAAAGTGGTACCTCCGGTACCCAGGGCCTGTAAGTTATATGCTACTAGTGGACTGCAGCACTGATTCTGCCACACACAGAAGTGGACTTTCAAACCTGTCTCAAGCCTGCCACTGCAGTGCCTGTGTGTGCAGTTTACTGCCACTTCGACTTGGCATTTATAACTATTTGCCAAGCCTTAAACTCCACTTTTATTACATATAAGTCACCCCTACGGTGGGCCCCAGGTAGCCCTAAGGGCATTGTGCTATGTAAGTAAAAGGTAGGACAAGCATTGTTGTGGTTTGCATGTGCTGGTAGTGACAAACAGCCTATTTCGTTTTTCACTACTGTAGGGCCTACCTCTCTCATAGGTTAGCATTGTGAATTCCCTTATATCTTTTTAAGTGATAATTCCTGATCAGAGAGGAACAGCTTTTTGATGTTTCATATGTTTGGAATGGTATTGATACATCCTACTTACTGGTAAGCTTGGATTTAACTTTACTATTTTACAAATGCCACTTTTAGAAAGTGGACATTTCTCTGCACTTACTGCTCTATGTGCCTGACAGCCTGTCTCCAATACATGTTTGGGTTGGACTGGGTAACAGCTACATTTGTGCATTCCCTCTAGACAGCCACAACACAGGTCACTCAACTGCATCTGCATTCTGATGGATCTTCTTGTGCTGGGAGGGGTCACCCTCCACTTGAATAGGTAGTGTCATGTCTACAAAGATGGTACTGATAACTCCCCACCGATCACCTGGCTGACAGGACTGGGTTGAAAGGGATCCTTGTGCACTTCAGAGAACTCCTTTGAAGTCACCCCCTACATCAAAGGCACTTTTGGGTATAAGTACTGGGGATCTGACCCACTAAAAACATAAACTTTTGGACCTGTAACCAGATATTGCTGGCTCTACATCTGAACACTGCCATAAGGGCTGCTGTGCTACTAGGAGGGCCTGCCACTTTGGTCACTGCTCTGCTGTGTTGGCCTGCTGCTTGTTGTACCACTTTGCTACCTACCTTGTTGTACTGGCATGCTGCCTGCTACCTCCACATTTGCGCCTTTAAGTGTTCTCCAAGGGCTTGTTAGCTTTCCCCCTGTTCCCCGAAGTCTTAGGGCCATCAAGGACTTCATTTCTGGGCTTTAAGCATTTTCCCTGCTGCAAGAGCTGTACTGCAAGAACCAGTGTGCTCCCACCGCTTTGCTCTGCAGAAGGGAAGGACTTTTTCTCCCGAGAGTGAGCACTACACTCTGTCTACAGCGGCACCATCTCGAATCCTGTGACCTGCAAACTTCAGCTCCACATGCTAATTACAATCACCCCGTCGCGGAGCCTGAGCCGACAACACATAACAGAGGGAAGTCCTCCTGAGGCGTTACCATAGCAACCAAGCTTCCCCATTGACAACGCGATTGTGCTGCACACCTTTCTCGATTTGGTCCCTAGTGACGCGAGGGCAGCTCCGACTATGAAAGGTACTGTGCCCGAGAGGTCCTCTGAGATTGTACGGCCCGCGCGGCGGTCAATCTGCATTCATCCTTGCCCGGTTTGCGCATAACCACTTTACTGCATATTGCCAATTTCTCATTGGGGGAGTCGGCGGCCGCACTGTATGAGGCCTGTACCTGCCGGGATCCATGTTTACTCCCTTCGGTCCGGTGAGACTGCAACGAAGGCAGCAATCAAGAGTGTTTCTTTGCAGCACTCCCCGTGAACATTACCACAATCAGAAGCAAGTGTATTTCAAGCACTGTGATTTTCCCTGCCTATCTTTTGAAATGTTGTAACTTGAGAACCACTGATTTAATCGGCATCATTTTGATCTTGTTTCCCTCAGTATACTAGCTTTGAAACGCGTATAACTTGAAAAGTATCAAACATATTTTAATCGTTCTGGTCCTGTTTTGAACCTAATACAAATATCTATTTTTCTAAACCAGTATGGAGTTTTTTTGTGGTGTATTCATTGTTTTACTGTGGGTGTGTGTTGCACAAATACTTCACACATTGCCTCTTTAGATAAGCCTGACTGCTCTATCTCAAGCTACCAGAGGGTGATCACAGGCTATCAGTTAGTGTGTACTTAGCGTATCCTGACTAGAGTGGTGATTACTGCCTGGCTTGGGTGCATACCTCAGCCAACAAGGAATCCGATTTCTAACAGGCGTAAAGAAATTTGCCTGACCAGTTGATCCATAGGGCATTTCCTAATGTACCTCATTGGTAACCTTGAGGCGAAGTCTGGGCATTTCTTGGTTTCTCTGTTTGCAATGAGGTCTATCTGAGGAGAACCTTAGTTGCCTCAGAGGACCGCTGTGAGTTTCCTCTTAAAGAAAAAGTTTCTAACCTTCGGTAACATCATATCTGGTTGAGACCCTATTCAGCCACAGATTCCTTACCTCAGAATTATTCCCAGGCGTCAGACTGGATCCGGATAATGTTTCATGAGCAATACCCCTGTGCGCCGGTAGGTGGTGGTGTTCTGCTCCGCGTGGCGTTGTCCATGCCGGAAATTATGTTCGCTGTGCCTATAAAATCGCCACCGAGGAGCACTGACTTCAGTTATTTTCACGACTTTTCACACCAGAAGCCTGGAGTTACAAAGTACACTGACCACTGGTGTGGAAAACTAGGGCCTCGAAAGGGGACAGTCCTGTCCCTAGATATCTGTTCGCGGAGCGGGGAGGATGAGTGGGTCGGCAAGGAATCTGTGGCTAGATGGAGTCTCTACCAGATAAGGCGTTACAGAATGTAAGTAACCTATTCATCTCATAGAGATCTCTAGCCGCACATTCCTTAACTTAGAATACATACCCAAGCAATACCTCCTGGAGGTGGGCCTGTGGACCAATTTCACATGAGGAAGTCCTGCAGGACCGAACGGGCAAAGTGGCAATTCCTATGGACCTGACTGTCTAGACATTAGTGTTTGGTAAACGTGTGTGGTGAAGCCCACCTTGCTGCCTGGCAGATGTCTAGGACTTGAACGTCGCGGGCTAACGCAGTGGTTGCAGCTTATGGGGAATGAGAACGCAAACCCTCAGGGAGCTTCTTCCTAGCCTAAGCGTAACAGATTTTGATGCAGACTACGATCCATCGCGAGATGGTCCTCTTCCACACCGCCTGTGCTTTCTTCGCTCTGACATACCCACAAAGAGTCCACCCGGAACTCTTTCGTGCGGTCAAGGTAGAACAACACTCTTTTTGGGTCCATCCGGTGAAGTCACTCCTCTTCCTTGGAGGGATGAGGCAGAGCTTTTAAAGTAGGTAGAGTGATGGTTAGGCCTACGTGAAATGAAGTGACCACTTTCAGAAGAAAGGAAGCTCTTGTACGAAACACCAGTTTGTCTGAGTAGATGTTAAATTAAGGTGGCTTGGATGACAAGGCCTGAAGCTCACTGACCCTCTGGGCAGATGTTATTGCCACGAGAAAAGCTGTCTTGATGGTAAGGAGCCTGAATGGACAATTGTGCAGAGGTTCAAAGGAAGCACACATAAGGAAAGTGATGTCCCACTGGGGCATAACGAAAGGAGTGGGAAGAAACATATGTTGCCAACTTTTCAAAAACCCATGTACAATAGGTGTTTGGAAAAGGGAAGCTTGGTCAGAAAACCAAAGAATAGTAGATATTGCAGAAAGGTATCCCTTCACAGTGCCCAAAGCAAAGCCCTGCTAGGCATGGAAAGAACGAACAGGAGAATCTGAGAAAAGGGAGCAGAAAGGGGATCAATGTGTCTTTCTGTACACTATGCCACAAATTTTGCACAACAGCAGGCATAAACCATCTTGGTAGAGGGACTCATGTCTGCCAAGATAATGCTACAGACCTAGGCGGAAGGTTGAAAGCTGCCAACTATTGCTGCTCAATCTCCACGCAAGAAGGCGGAGCGTTGACAGGTTTGGGTGGAGAACCCTCCCCTGCTGCTGCGACAGAAGATCCTCCCGAATGGGCAGCTTGATTGGAGGACCTATGGCCATGCTCAACAGCTAGGGATACCAGACTCTTCGTGCCCAATCGGAGTCACAGGGATGACTTGGGCCCAGTCGTTCCTGAGCTTCTTGAGAACTCTGAGCAGGAGTGGTACAGGCGATGAGGCGTACAGGAGGCCTGAGCTCCACTCAAGACGAAAAGCATCTCCAAGCGAGAGCCTCCTTGGAAACTCCAGTGTGCAGAACTGCTGACATTGCGAGTTCACGTCAGTGGTGAACAGATCTAATACAGGCTCTCCCCACTACTGAAAGAGATCTTATACCACCTCCTGATGGAGACGTCATTTGTGATCCACTTGGCATCTTTGGCTGAGTTTCTCTGATTTGACATTCAGGGAACCCGCCAGATGTTGAACCACCAGGGATATGCTCTGCTGTTCCAGGCATGTCCAGACAAGCAGGGTCTCTTGACAAAGGGTCCATGACCCCACCCCGCCCTGCTTGTTGCAGCACCACATTGCGGTGGTGTTGTCAGTGAACACTTGCATTAGCCTTCCCTGGATGGAGGGTAGACAGGCTTTCAATGCCAATCAGATCGTTCGGAGCAGCCAACAGGTTGATGTGTAGTCTGGATCCGCCAGAGAACAGAGCCTTCTAATCTCCACCTCTCCCAGATGGCCGCCCTCTCCCAGGAGTGACACACCCTTCACTACTGTCATATGTGGTTGGGGAAGGAAGAGGGTTCTACTGCTGACCCAATCACGGTTCGTAAGCCACCAATGCAGGTCCTTTGCAGTTCTCTCCAAAATTTCGACCATGTTGGCAAAATTCCCCTGATACTGCGCCCACTGGAACATCGGGTCCCACTGCAGAGCCCGCATATGCCAATAGGCATGTGTCACAAGCAGGATTTAGGAGGCCATGATGCCCAACTGCCTCAGAGTCACTCTCACAGAAATTCAGAATATAGGCTGAAACATAGGTATCATAGCCTGAATATCCTGGGCTCACCGTTCGGGAGGATAGGTCCCAAACTGCACCGTGTCCAGAACAGCTCTGATGTAAGGGAGCATCTGAAAGGGAGTCAGGTGTGACTTTGACACATTGATAGTGAACCTCAGTGAATGCAGGAGGTCCGCCATGGTCTGGAGGTAAAAGACGACAGCCTGGGTCAAGCCGGCCTTCAACAGCCAGTCGTCGAGTAGAGGAAGACGGGCACCCAGATATCTGCAGATTTGCTGCAACCACCGCCACCACCTTGGTGAACCCCAGAGGGGGGCTGGGGTAGCCAAAAGGAATCACAGTGAACTGAAAATGCTTGTGGCCCACCGTAAACCGCAGGTAATGCCTGTGGGCAGGCAGGATGGGAACACGGAAATATGTGTCTTGCAAGTCCAACTCCACCATTCAGTCTCCAGGGCAGACAGGACCTGAGCAAAAATGAGCATTATTTCTCCTTCTTGAGAAAGAAATTGAGAGAGCACAGGTCGAGGATAGTACAAAAGCCTTCGTCCTTCTTGGGCACCAGAAAGTAGCGGGAATAGCAACCACGACCTACCTCTGGCGTCGGCACTCTCTCTATGGCTCCCTTGGCCAAGAGAGCCATCACTTTCCGGTGGGGCAAGTTAAGATGGACCTCCGTGAGTCTGTCGTAAGCAGGTGGCATGGGTGGAGGGGGAGTCATGAGGAGAGGACTCCTTCAGACAATTTGAAGAACTCATCAGTCTGATGTTATAGACCTCCAGTGGGGCAGGTGATGGCGTATCCTGCCTCCCACTGGGTGCCCATGATGGTTAAGAGGGCAAACTATAAGGGTTTGGAGGCTGCGGCTGCGGCTGCTGGAGGGGTGGTGGACTTGCCGGACCTCTGGCTGCGCGACCCATGAGGCCTGTGGGTATCGCGTCCTCAACCATGCTGAGGCTGAGAATCTTGTGTGCTGCGGAGGCTGGGTGGGTATAGACGTGCCTGGAAGCTCCTTCTGTGGCCACGAAAGTAGCGAAAGGCATATTGGGAGTGGCGAGTGGCTATGGTAAAGCCCAAGGACTTGGGCATAGCCCTGCTGTCCTTAAAGCCTTCCAGCGCTAAATCCGCCTTGTCTCCTAAGAGACGGGAGCCATCAAAGGACATGTCCATAAGCAATGCTTGGACATCCCCTGAAATGCAATTGTCCTCAGCCAGGCGTGGTGCTGTAAGCCCACTTTCGAGAAAACCGTTCTGTCTAGTGAGTCGGTGGTATCTAAGCCACATCTGATCGTGAACTATGCTGCATCTTTCCTGTCAGTAACAGCCTGGGAGAGTCTGGCACCTACATAATCGAATTCCATACAGCATAGAAGTAACAGCCCAAAAGGCAAGCTGTGTTCACGGACCGCAGTACCAGGCTGGTGGAAGAAAACCTATTCTTTCCTAAGGTGTCCAGCCTCTTGGATTCCCTGTCCGGGGGAGCTGTAGGGAACACGCCAGGATTTAGGTGGGAAGTAGAGGCTTGGACCACCAAGCTCTGTCGGGTGGGGTGTTGTGTGAGGAAACTGGTATACTGGGGGCATTGGTGGCAGACAATTGTCTTGTTTACAGGAGCCCCTATGCTGGACTTGGCCAGGTCCCAAGAAGGAAGTCAGTAAGGGTTTCATTGAATGGGAGAAGCAGTTCTGAGGGAAACATTCACGGCTGATGCACCTCCATCAAGACATTCGTCTTGACTGCCAGCGGGGGCAGGCTAAGGTCCAGGATCTCAGCTGTCCTTCTCATCACCATTGCAATGGATGCTCCCTCCTCTGTAGCCATGGTAGGGGAGGAAAGCCTGCCAGTATCTGGGGAAGTGTCCAGTCCACTGGCCTCCATCAAGTTCTCACACAAGTCCAGGTGAGGATCTTAGGGCTGGTATTCCTCAGGTCCAGCGACTCCTCCCAATACTCCCCAAGTCCTAGCCCATAAGAATAGGGCACAGGCTCCGGCCTGGAAGGCATGGCTCCCATCGGCGTCAGCGTCGGACGATGACTCTCCGGCTCCGTGTCGAAGTTGGGGATCAGAATGGGGACTGTGCCAGCGGCCCTGGGAGCGTCGGCATCTGGACCTGGGAAGGAAGAGGTGGTACAACCGGCACCGGTCCGGATCTATCTATGGTTCCAAGGGGCTCGAATGGCGCTGGAGCCGCTGGCGTGGAACCAGTAGGGGCCTCTATCTTAAGCAAAGGAACACCCTATCTCACAAAAATGGATACATGACAGATATCTTATCAAATGTATAATGCACCAAACGGTTGCGATTGAGCCTTGTGATTCAAAGAAAAAATAGAGTTCAAAGTCATTTATATCAAAGAAAGTTTGCAGTTTATTCACATTTGCTCTTTGCTCAGATAAATACACAAACAAATGACAAATTGAGTCTCCTTGAATAGTGTCCTTTGGGATCACTATATAGTACAAGGAAAAAATAGAAACAGAATAATCAATATACCTAATAATAGACACTCAAAATCGTTCTGATAAGCGTCTCCACTCACACCCAGTACCATTCTTATTCTCAATCAAACCTGTACATCACATTCAGACTGCAATTATATCCCATCAACTGATGGACAACAAAAACAATATAAAATCAGCACAGCGCTTTAGCAAGACAAGGACCAAAATCAGAATTCCATTTGTTATTCAATAACTTATTAATATCTGGTTGTGTACAAACAGGTAAGATTTATACAAACATCATATGGGTATCGTTGATCACCAAGAGAAGTGAAAGACAAGGAGAGAAATAAACAATATACAACTTCACAAATAGTTCTAATATTGTGTTAAAAGCAATATTAATTTCATTCCACAAAAATAACGTTGAATTTCAAAGGGTCCTTGTTATCAGAAGGAGGTAGGTGCCAATGCGCATTTCGGTGAGGACCAAGGGGAGGTCACACCTTCTTCAGGGTGCAAAGAAGATTAAAAAATGAACAAAAGGGGGTGGAGGAGGGCAAAATAGACTCCCAGAGCGAACTCCTACAAATGAGAAACACATCTTAGAGACTCAAAAAAACATTAAAAAAATTATAAGAATAAACTCATGTAGAGAAAATATGTGTACTTTGCCCAAAGAAAACCATCATAGGGGTATGGAAAAAAGAAAACATAGTGAAAACCTTTCAGTTCCAAAAGAGCTGAAATAATAAAGAAAAGATATATTAGAAAGTATAGGACAGCCAGAACAAAAATACAGAGTGCTGCCCCAGTCAAAGGAGTTTCAAGGGCCTAGGGTATGAATCACAGATGAAAGACAGAAACAAATGTAGATAGGTCACTGGGGGTGACGTCATACTTACAAATCCACAGGTAGGTACATGCATACCCAACTTATCTGGAGACAGGGCCAAGGATATGGCCTAGGGGGTACTGGAATACAGAAAGGGACCACTAGAAAGAGAGAAAATACATCAATGAATAGAAGCCAGAAAGTTCACTGAGGTTAAGAGCTGAAAAACCCATGGGCAATAGGTTACATAAAGGCACACGTCCCAGCCCACCATCGGGAGAGACATATCTTGAGTCGCCCTTGTTAATGCCTATCCCTGCGAGGGCAGAAGGTACTCAAACAAGGGGTCACAATAGTCTTTGGCCTGGACTAATAAAGAAATTTGCTCAAGGCAAGGAGCAATGAACCCACATAGGTTTCTGCAATAAAGACAGAACACGAGAGGAGAGTAAGAGCTCCATGTCACACAAATACTTAGTTTTAGTGAAGGAAGATATAGAGAGCCACTGGGTAGCGTTACTATTCAAAGGAAAGAATAGTCCAAGAGACCAGGTAAGTGGTATAGGACTTATGTAGGAAAATGAGAAACACATCTTTTGGGGGGCCCAATAATGAATGGACCGGAGGACACAGCACAGTTAACAAAATGAATAACCACCCATAAGGGCCCACGGCGACAATAAAAGCCGAAGCACAAAGTGCAAGCTGAGATAGTTACAGGAAAAGCAAGAAAAAACTTTACATAAATAATAAATGATACGGAAGAGTACAAAACGGGAACAAGAGGGAAAAGGTTATCAGCTTACCTGACAATCTGACGTGTGGTATACGATAAAGGTAGGTGCTGTCTAGGTGCATCCAAAGTAGCGATTGAAGAAGAGTTAAAGAGGAAATGCTGGATTTAAAGGGTTCAAGTGTATGGCGGTATAGGCCAAGGCGCATACGTCATAGAACACATAAAAGAAATATAGATAGAGGTCTAAAAACAGCACAAGCATATTAAGAAAGAAAAAGTGGGTGCCATATTGGAGAGGTCCAAAAATACTAAAAATTGCGGAGGGAGAAGGCTAATAAGAATAAAAAGGGAGTGTAAAGAATTCTAGAATGAAAAACGACCAAATGATCATCCATAGGCATGGCCAGGAGTGCATTAAGGAATGTTAATTAAAATTGGACGAACACTAAAGGAAGGAAATACTTTCTGAGATAAGAATTATATACCATCAAAAACCAAAAGCGGAACGGGTCTCGCCAGTTCAGGGGCACTTTCCAGCCAGTCAGAACAAGTTCCTCAGGGACGCACAAGGAACAGGGTCACAGAAGTAACCACCCAAGAAAAGGTCAAGTCTGAATGGCATTCTCGGAGGAAGTTGATCTCATTGAGACCTTGCTTGCGTGTATCAATGGAAAATATCCCAAATACTTCCCTTTTTTTACTGTGTGCCACATCGTCTTTTCCCTATTAGGGTGTATTTTTTAATTCACTGTCCAATTTAGATCTTGTTTAAGGTGGCCCAATTGTAGCCAATGTTGGACCAGAGGAGCCGTGATCCTTTGGTTACAGATTGCAGATTTGTGCTTGCCGATTCTAACTCTGCATTCACGTCCAGTCTCCCTCAAATATCCTAGCCCGCATGGACACAGGATAAATTAGATAATATTGGGAGGTTCTACAGTTCATATCTTTTAGTGTGATAATTTTATAACCAATGGTGATTTTATCCGATACTATGGCTCCTTCACAAGCGTGGCAAGTGCCACATTTGTGGTTGCCCTTGATGGGGTTTGGTCCAGTGATGGACTTCTGAAGGAACCTGTTCTGGTTCGCGGGCTTGGCTTTAGCCAGAATATTCCTCAGGTTCCAATGTCTTTTAAATGCGAACAAGGTCTGGGTAGTCTATTCTCGTTGGCATCAATGTTCAAGAGATGTCATTGAGAGTTTATGGCTTGTCTAATCTTCTGGCCAAGGTTAGAATGACGGGTAACACAAACTTGTTTCTCTTCCTGCTCCTTGACTCTGTTTTCAAGCATGTTGTCTCGGTTAAAGTATTTCTCCATTTTAAAGGAGTCACAGACCAGACGCCTAGGGTACTCTCGATTAAGTAGCTTGGTTTTCAGAGTCTCATCGTGTTGTAGAAAATCAGCAAGGTTAGTACAATTTCAGCGCAGGCACACAAATCAGCTGAAAGGAATCCCGTGTTTCTGACAGCAAGGATGAAAAGCAAAGGAGGGTATTCCTGGCGGTATGTTTCGTATAGAGAGATTCCTGGAGAAGTTGGTTTTGGTGCTCAATCCAGATATCTAAAAATTCAACTCTCTCTACTGATTTTGGGGGTAAACTAAAGATTAGAATCACAGAGGTTGTTCACATTGAAGGAAATTGCCCGATTCGGGTCACCCGGGTCACTAATGACCACCTCTCAGCCTTCCATACTAAATGAAGAGTCGGTCAGACAGTAGAGAATACAAACCAATAACTGTTTATTAGATATACTCAGAGTGGAGCCCGGTCTGCCCAGTCTCTAGGAGTGCTGCAGAGGGACTGAAATCAATAAGCATAAAGACACATTATGTACACTTCGTAACTTGGGCTAGAACACGCCCATAGTGGAATATTCCAAGCTGATGCAGCTGGACAGTGAAATACAAAAAATAAGTTTTGGTTCTCATATCTCGCACCTCCCTTTTACTGCCCAAGGTCGTTTCACCCTGCTCCCGCCATCAGACAAGTGGGAGGGGGCCTCTATCTAGAGAGAAAGGTATGTGCTAATAAGAACAGTCTATTCATTAGTGTAGCAAAACTTAACATTGCATAAACGAAACATAACTGAGGCCTTTTCTCGGAAACAGCAAGAAATTTGTTTCGATCGTGGTTCAAAATGGCGTCTACATATAAAATGGTGCCGTGAATGCTAACTTACATAAAGCAATACACAAACATGAATATTTCTAGTCTAACAACATACAGAATGGAATTCATGTAGTTCCTCCTCCTCTCACCTGCAGATGAAAAATATGTCATCTATATAGCGGGATCAGGAGTGCATGTTCCAAAAGAACGGAGCTTATTCCTTGTAGATATATATTTTTCTTCAAAATTGCCCATGTACAGGTTCGCCACGCTGGGAGCGCAGGTCGCCCCAATACTTACTCCTTTGGTTTGCTGATATATCTCCCCATCAAATTAAAAAAAAGTTTCACTGATAACAATCTCTAGGCACTGTATAATGAATTAATGGTGATCATTCAGATCGTCACTCATGTACTTATCCTTGATTACCTCGATTGCCTGTAGATGGGGTATATTCGTATACAGAGCCTCTATATCCATAGTGACCAGAAATTCCCTCTGGGAGTTGAACGAAATGCCCTCAAGTTTGAAGATAAGATGGCCAGTTTCTTTGATATATGCCACTAGCTGGCAGACCAATGATTTAAGAAGAACATCGATGTATTTAGAGAGTGGTTCAGTTGCCACGCCAATTGTGGGCACTATAGGGTGTAGAGGCAGGTCCGACGCATTTTTGTGCGTTTTAGGCACCCCGTAAATCACCGGAATTCGTGTATTGGGGGATTGAGAAATTCAAGTTCTTTTTTGCAAATGATGCCTTTGGAGGCTACCTTTTTGCTAATGGTCTGAATGTGATTCCTTACTTTAATGTCGTGGTCCCCTCTGTAGTGTTCAGGGACCTCCAACATTTTTTTCATTTTATCTTTGTAATCTTGGGTGTTCAGGAGTACAATTCCACCCCCTTTATTGCAAGGTTTGATAGTAATGGAGTCATTGTCTCTTAGTTTTTTAAGGGCCATATTCTCTTGAAGAGATAGATTGTAGGAAGGTTTCGACATGTATTTATTCGCCTGCTGGATCTTAGGGGCCCGACTGGTGCCGGGGCCGCCGGCCTGGACGGATCCCGAAACCGAGAGGCCCAAAGGGGCACCAGTGGGGACAGGCTGGTCAAATTTGAGGTGCATGCCTTATAAAACTCCTGGAGTTGAGCGGGGGTCGCTCTGGCTCCTGGAAACTTGGGGAGGCGTGGAGGTAAACCCACATGCTGGCTCAACCGAGCCAGGTCTCGATTGTCGACGCTCCCTCGTCTCATCGGCTGACGGACAAGGCGAAGTCGAAGACCACTTCGACTTCTTACTTAATTTTCTTCTTGAGGGACTTACCCGAGTGGCCCAATGAGTTAGAATGCGACAAACATCTTGGACTCCATGACCGATCCCGGAACCAACCTCTCGACTGGGATCAAGACCGTTGGGGCATCTCTCATTGGGCAGCAAGGAGCTTGAGGGAACACTCCCTCAAGGCCTTGGGGTGCATGGCGCAGCAATCGGCGCATGTCTTTGCATTGTGGTCACGTTCCAGGCACCAGAGGCAAAGAAGATTTGGGTTTGTCATTGACATCTGCAAAAGACAGGCGCCACAAGGATTCAAGCCGGTCTTCCTAGTGGACATCCCTGCCACACCAGAAGAACTCTCAAAAAAATGTAGACAAAACGTTGAAAAAATCTCAGTCAAAAAGTGACTGACAGGGTAGCTCTCTCTGAATCTGCGCTGACTGTCGCAGAAAGAAAAGAACTGACGTCAGCACTGTGGGGTGGCGCCGATATAGGCACCTCACATGTCACTTCTGGCCTGGACAATGCCACACAAAGCAGATTGGCGCCACCTGTCGGCACGCAGGGGTACTGCTAACGCAAGATTGCCGGATCCATTCTGACACCTGGGATCATTCTAAGGTAAGGAATCTCAAGCTGGAAGTCACTATCGGACACTTAAAATTCTACTTTACACGTTCGGCCTAAAGGAAATTGCTCGTAGCTAGCCTTGTCTACGTAGTACAGCTGCTCCCGCTAGTAGACTAAAGCCTGTTGATGATATATCCAAGGCAACGTCAATGATTGTCAAATACATTCTTTCTTCTTCTTGCAATATTGCTTTCGCATCTGCTTTTTTTTAATCATCCTGTAAGTAGTTGAGATACGGGCCTATATCGGACCAATGCTGACAATCTTATCTTGCTAGAATTGTAAGATCTTTTGAGGCTCTTAAACAGGTTGCAGCAGGGGCAAAAAAGGTTTTCCAATGTTGTCAAGCTTTCTACCTTTACTAGCTGGAGGATCAGTACATGGTGCTGATAGATTTCTAGACCATCTTTGAGTGGCCTGTATAATAGAATCTACTCGACGGTGACCGAGTAGACATATTGGGGTATTATCTGGCCCTTTATGTTTTCTATCCACACAGCTGCAGTTGTGGCTGCTGTTTTCATAATTTTAAAGCCTTCCTTCCAGATATGGGAGGGATTGATATGCTAGTCTTTCTGCCAGGTTCCTTGACATCATATAGAAAACAATCATTATCCTTTGTTATCACTGGTAAATCAAACCTCTTTGATGCCCTTTCAATGAAGTGGTGAAAATCACCTATTCCATCTGGTGGAGAATCCACTACTGGAGGAGTGGCATCATCTGGGGTGGTAGCCACATACCGATCCCATTCAGGGTCTGAATTCTGAGGGGTGTTTGGTAATTGTCCATCTTCCTGATTATCATCCGTATATGGTGATTGTGGTGGAATGGATTGAGGCTGCGCTGGTGACAACTGTGGTAAAGATTCTTGAGCAGGTTGAAAGAATTGCCTTGGTGAAGGAGGTGTAATAGGCCTCGCTTGAGGTTTGGAAACAATTTGTGTTGTAGGCGTTGACGGTTGTTGCATAAAAAAAGTATCTTGTGCTTGTGGGAAGCTTCTATCTTAATCTGTTACTGTCAGGCATAGACCCGTAACCAAGTCAATGGTATATGCATCATCTCTTCCTGCTGATTTCGGATAGCTTGTTCTGAAGGCTCCAAACCCTATTGCTATCCATCATTCACTTCCGCAAGTTGTACGAAAGACTGGTAGGTGCTTTCGTCCAAGTGTAAAATGTTTGCTCATATTCCTCATCTTTGTCAGAGAAGTGCTATTTTACGTTTAACTGAGTTGGGCTATAAGCTGGAACAAGAGGATTCTTCTGTGTCAAACAAGTGTCTCGGTGGATAAGGAGACACTTTGCTAGTGGAAGTATGTTCCGGCATTAGAGTGCCTGAAATGTCTTCATCCAAAATGATTGCTATATTCTTGAATCTTTTGGATTAGGTAGTATGTGTTCCTTTGATGCTGTTATCGTCTTTGTTGACAAAGTCATGATCATAAAAGTTGTGCTTGTCATAGCCATGGAACATGTAGCTGACGATATACGTTGAGTAGTCATTGTTGACGGTATCTTAATTGCTGATTTCCTTGTTGCTGATGGTATTGTCAATGGTGTTGGCATGATGGTGGTACGGACGTTGCTGCTGAGATTGTAGTTGCCAACCTCATGGATGGTTTAGTCCTCGATTTTGTTGTCAAAATTGTTCTAGTCTATCAATTACTTTTTTTTTAACAGATGGTTTTGTTGTTGAATTCTTCGTTGACATTGCCGTCAACAGCAATAAATTTTCATATTTTGTCACTGGAAAAGATGAAGATTGCCTTAATATTTCAGAAGCTAATTTCTTTCTTTTAGGATTTGGAGGTGTGGTTGATATTCTTTTAGGACTTGGAGGTGCAGATGATATTCTGACGCTTTTTTGACAGGTTTTTGTCTATCTTGTCTACTAATTCTAGAGAAGGAAAAATTGCCTAACGGTAATCCTAGTTCTCTTCCAGGGGAATCCTCATCAAAGTCATATGCACTGAATAGTTCTGCCAACATCTGGGGAGCCCAGAGCACTTTTCCCCTGGAAGAGAACTAGGATTACAGGTAAGCAACTTTTCCTTCTCTTCCAGGGGATTCTCATTAATAGTCATAAGCTCTGAATAGAATAACAAGCCCATCCCACAAGAAGAGGACATGAAACAACAACAGCTACAACTATACGAAAAGATACAGCAAAGAAACCTGCCATACTTGAGTATCTGCTCTAGAATCTGAATCTAAACAAAAATGCCTAGTGAAAGTGTTTACAGATCTTCATGTAGCAGCTTTGCATATTTCAGAAATAGGCACATTTTTAAAAGAGCTGCAGTAGCAGCCTTTCCTCTAGTAGAATGTGCTTTAAGTCTCCTAGGTAATGATTTCTTGGCTAGTTGATAAGAGAGAAGTATACAGGAAACTATTCACCTAGATCTAGAGACAATTTCCAAAGCTGTGAGTTGGGTTAAAGCGACATATCAGGTATATGTGCTAGAAAAAAGGGTAACAATGTCTTTGAGTAAAAAAGCATGTAGGCATCATGTGACAGTAACATTTTCAAGCAAGTGTAAATTGTACTTAACACTTGATATGCCGGTCTTCCATAGGCGACTTCTAACTTATTTTCGTCTAAATCAGTTCCCGTAGTTACTAGCAAGATGGCATAGATCCTCTGAACCTGTAATCTGTACCTTTGATAACGTTACTGCACTTGACACTGTATATATTTATCTGTCCCATTTTTAAAAAGCTTCGTTTTAAGTATATTCGCCCTTTACTGTTGCCACTGGGCTTCACACAAGCGAGGCCGACGTTACTCTACTTACAATTTTTACAGACCAATACAGTTTGTTTTTATGTCATGGTTTTTAGCGGGAGTTTTTCATTCCTTTAGATGAAAGGTTTTAACGTTTCTACTGTTCTTAACAATCATATATTGTATATGCTCTTATGATTTATTATGACAAATCAAATAAAGTGATTTCATTGATTGATTGAACCCAGATATAGTCTGTTTTGATGATGCAACACCTTTTCTCACTGGACCATAATTAATGAAGAGGTGATCTGACCTCCTAATGCCTTTGGTTTAATCTAGGTAGAACTTCAGAACCCTTTCCACAAGAGTGTAAAGCTCTTTCAGGTGGAGTTGAAGGACTAGGGAAAAACATTGGTAATCACATATTTTGATTAATCTGCAAGTCTGAAACTACCTTCAAAAGGAAGCTGGGCGAGTTCTCATCTGTAGGAAACTGCGTTTTTGTTGCAGTAGTCCTCCCACTTTTTGTCTGGTATTTGATGCAACTTTGACTGAAGTGCTGAGGTAGCGAGACGAGACGAGTGAGACGGGAAGGTCGAGAGGACCCGCAACCCGCAGCCTGCAGCTCGCCGTTGCAGTTGCAGCTGCAGATTCTGCCGCAGTTTCTGTCATCGGCAGCTGCGCGGTTCAAGCGGACGCGGACCTGGTGGACCTGGCGTGCGGCCCCTCTCTTCATCTCTTGCATCAGCCTTAGCCACGGTTTTAACCTTTGGCGGCTCACGAGGCAGAGGGACTGGTACTGGAGGACTGTGGACCCCCTGGGCGTCGTAAAGGTAAGCGGCAAGCGCGGCCGCCATTAGTAGGCGGCCGCAGTGAGTGTGCACCCTTGGTGGTCCTGCGGAGGTGGCCCGGCTAGGCTGGGTGCAGCCTGCGGGAAACAACCTAGAGAGCCCCGCTTGCCACCAGGACGCCCCCCGGACGTCAGCCCGTTAACACCGTGCCTCCCTGTCTCTTGCTTGTCGCTTGTCGCTCCTGCACCCTCCTGCACTTTCTCCTGAGCTCACTCTCTCACCCAAAAAAAAAAAGCATTAATAAAAGATAAAAAAAAGTGGGGGAGTAACATAGTTACTGTCAGGAACGACCGCGACCACTCTGCGACCACTCAGCAGCCATTAAGTAGCCAGCAATACAAGCAACTCATAAGCAACACAAGCAACACTAGTATCACAAGTGCTATATAGCACCAACCTGCTAACCAACTAACAAAGCAATCGAGCATTCACTAAGTGTGCTTGGACGTAAGCTAGGGAATAAGGAAAATAAGAAAGGCAAGCACAAAGCAAGCAAAAGCAAGAAAGAGCAAGGAAAAGAGCAAAAGCAAGGGAAAAAAAATCTATCTAGGAAAATAATTAAATCACCCTCAGACTCCGACTCCAACCCCGACCCTCAGCCAGTCCCGTCTAGCCCAGTTCAATCTAAGCAAGCTTAGACCGGACCGGCCCCTACACTAGACCCCTGCTGCCCAGCAGAAGCAGACCAGGGCTTCGGCTCCATCAGGGCATCAGGGCATTAGCAGGGCACCATCTAGTGTCCATAACCCATCAGGTTGGCGATAACTAATCTGGCATGAGGTCAGGGAGAATGAGAGGTAGAGATAAAAAAGATAAAAAAAACTCAAGCGAAATCCAAAAAGGAAAAGGAGGGTCCTTTGGGCATGGACCATACAATCAAATCACCTGGAACAAAGTCGGAGGCATTGAATTCCTCAGAGCCAGAGACATTAAAAAAAGAAGAGCCGCTTGAGCACGAACCTTCAACTACAATAACTGCAACAATTACTACAGCCGCCTCAAAAAACGTCACAGAGTCCGCCCCACATGCTGACCACGAAGGAAACAAGAAAGTCACATTGTCAGCATCGGCTAGGCATAAGTCATGCCTAAATAACAGCAAGCGGGCGCTGATAACAGACTTCTTAAAAGTATGCAGTAAAATCTCCACTGATAATAACCAGGATTACATGGATCCCAAGGACCCAAAAGACATCAAATCAAGTAACAACACCATAGATTTCCAAAGCGAACACAACAAGGACTTCCCTCATGATAGTTGTAATAACAAAAAGAGAGGACACCAGGACATGGGATCAGACGCTCCTCATGCCTTAAATAGAGAAGTCTTAGGCTCGCAATTAACAACTCAGGAGCTATTAACACCTAAAGTCCCTCACTCTCCGGAAATCTGCCAAAGACATAATCACCAAGTTATTGAGGCATTAGTTCCCAGTCACATGCCCCCTTCAGATACACAGCAACAGCAAACATTAATTGAAAAAACAGAGGATGATTCAACGCATCAGAAGAACAAAAACATCCTCAGCCCTTTCGGAGATACACACACGTTCCTGGCAGCCCTATCGCTCCCGGATCAGCCGGGTTTCGCCAAAAGCAGTGCTCACGAGCAAGATACTCTTGACCTATCATTCCTTTCAGTTGAAATGGTACATCAACCCGGTCAGGAATTACCGCATTACAAACTAAGCGACTGCACGCAAACCAAACTTAAAAAAACCAAAGCAACGCCCACCAGGCCACCTCTACAAAAAAATTAACAACCAAGCAGGATCCTGGGTTCTCCGGACTATCCATCCCAACTGGAACAACCTGCCTGTCCCCAGTCAGAAGAATCAATCAGCTCACCAACATCTTCCGTATGGCTCCACTTGCTAAACTCCATGGATACCATTGGAAAGGCAATGATTTATCACGCAGACAAGTTAGACACTCAAGTTGAGCTCCTAAATATCCTAGCAATCCACGTCCAGGGGGTTGAACAAAAGTTGCACAGCTTTAATGAGATGATCGCGACGGTCCAGCGAGACCGGGAAACAGCATATCAAATGTGCCACTGCACCCAAATAATCGACAAATTAGCAGCGGTTCCAACCCTAATGTCAGAACTATTGGGGGCAGTCAGGGATCCCCCATCCAAGACCGAAATGACAATCGACCAGGAAAAGAAGTATTAAGGAGAGAAGATCAGTCGTGCCCCAAGACCCCCAGGGGGCAAAACTCAAGAGAAAAAGGGATCCATAATGCCCCAGTACAGGCAAGTTCATCCACACTTAAAACACCAAGCAATCCTGGCAATATAGGAGCACCATCGTCCATTGACCAATGTTTGCAATTGTCAGCAGAAGCAAGCCAAAAACAAGCGACAACCTTGTTAACTAAGAGGGAGAGAAAACGCCTGAGAAAAGCAAGGAAAAGCAAACCAATTGGACAGGGGCCAAACATAACCATTGCACTGACTGAGTATGATAGGAACAAAGGCAAAGACAACACTAAACAAACTATTACGGATGCAGCATGCACCGAGCAGAACGCTATTCCACCCACAAAATCGTCCATTGCCTCAAGCAGCCAAAATCAACATGAAAGGGAAAAATCTCCATTAACAAAAATATACAGCATATTCAAGCCCTCTGACGGGCGAGAGAAAAATAATCCAATACTCAGGCTACTCAAACAACGAACACCACACCAACAGTATGGGGCAAAACGACTGAAGTCAGCACATTTTGCCCTCAGGAGGCCACTATCACCAAGCCAACCGCCCGAGAAGAGAGGCGCAACATTGAAATAATAAACACACACTGTTCGGGAGGCAATGAGGCCAACCCTGTAACGAATCTCGAAAGCACTCAACAAAATAATACACGAGATTACTCGAACCCACTTTAAAACCACCTGGAGCTTATTATGCTCAATACAGAGACTGAAAGGAGCTTAGCCAAGGAACAACGATTTGGGGGCATATCTACAAGGGCTGGCGATAATTATCGCTCAGCGCTCTTAGCGTGAGGATAATTATCGCCGGCCAACTCTGAATTTTATCGCGGAGATAGCGTGCTATCAGCAACGCTTATCTCCAAAGCGATAAAATTCAGAGCGCAAGCTGCTAACTGTACGATTATCGCTGGAAATCCAGCGATAATCGCACGACTTTGGCGATAGCTTGCTGATAGGGCAAGACATACTTAGCCATGATATCCACCTTCCATAGGATATCATGGCTAAGTCAGTCTTGAAGCAGGCGTTAGGAAAGCAGCGATAACTGAGGTTATCGCTACTTTTCTTGTCGCTATGCTTCTTTGCCTGAGGCTTGATAATAGGAGAAATGTCGCTTAGCGACATTTCTCCCGTTATCCTGGGGAGGAACGCCCACTTTGCATCTCATTAGAGATGCAGAGCTGGGCGATAAGGGAAAGGGCGATGTAGCATGGATTCACGCGTTAGCGTGTCCTTGCTAATAGGGCGATAAAATTATCGCTGCTTTTCGTCCGAAAACGGACGCTAAAGCGGCGATAATTTTATCGCCAGCCCTTGTAGATATGCCCCTCGATTCTTTAAGGAAAAGCCACAAGATAGGCCTGATTCCACACTATGTCTCGAGGGGAACGCACGACATTTTAAATAGAAGCGCATTACTAAAACTATTTAAAGCTCTTCCTACCCTGAGCCACATCAATACCAGCGATCTGGAAAGTATAGAGTTCAAACCCAATCCCAACTTTATCGGACAAGAAATTACAACAGCAACATGGTCCAATAACTCCTTTGTCGAACAGATCTGGCGGCAGAAGGAGACATTCTCTAAATGGGGTATCGAGCTAAAAAAGGCCTATTACCACTGTTACCCAAGCTCGCAACAACAACACAACCAGACAGAGGGCATCTTAAAAGGCGCTAAAGGCCCGGACGAACTTAGCATAACAAATGGCAATGGCCAAACCTCAAGGAAAATCACCTTCGCCCATCCCGAAGCAGCCATGCCCTCCGACACCCGACAGACGACTATTTCAACAACCAACTATGGAATGGCATGATTAAAACCAAGCAAGGACACAAAACCGATCCAGGGATGCAAGATCTGCTCCTGGAATGTGAATGGCTTAAGTACAAAATTAGAAGAAGCTGACTTTGTGGAATTTATTCTACAGTATGACATACTTCTTCTTCAAGAAACATGGCAGACGAATAACTCACCAATAGCAGGCTACAAGGAATATCTGAACCTGGCTAAGAGAGACACAAAGTATGGTAGAGCAAAAGGCGGCCTTTCTATTTTTATCTCAACAGACATCTAATGGAAAGTTTCTGTTATAGATCTTGACTCCTCTTGGATGCTATGCATTAAACTAGATGTTTCGCCCTCTACCAGTCTGTTAATATTGAATATTTATATCCACCCCGCGGTCAAACAAAAGGGGCCAAGAATTGAGCAACTAATTGCAACACTAGTAACATTAAAACTCATTTATCCACAAGCCAACACAATACTGACTGGAGACTTTAATATGAACCTACTACAGGGCAGGAAAAAAATACATCAGGCTGTACACAGGCCACACAACGACGTGATACACATGGCAAGAGATGTGCGGCTCGTCTGGACGACCTTTCAATGTGCGCGCTCAACGGACGAGGGCAGTCAGATAGCCCTGCATCATTCACAAGAGTAACACACAAAACAGGTTCAATTATATACTACACATTCACGGACCATGACCTTCTTCCTCTTATCCCGAACTTCCAAATAAATGAAAGGGCAGAAAGCGACCATCATCCTCAAACTTTCACATTGCTCACAACTATAGAAAGATCTGGACAAGACAAAGCGATGTCTCTATCAACTCAATTCTACAACTTAAAACGCCTCACCTGGAAAAAGGATAGCATAGATGACATCATGGGGACATGCACTAGAATATTGGAGGTATTCGAAGCCGAACCACTGCGTATAAAGGCCTGGGAGTCATTTATCTGTGAACTAAACAAAAAAATTTCCAGACAGGACAATGGTCACAAAGCGGATAGACCAACAGGGGCAGCTTGGTACACTAACAACTTAAGGGAAAAAAAAACAATTGAATAAACATCTAAGATTACTGCGAACTCGGGGCCCAGAACCTTCACAGGAGATTCTCACGTCAATAGCAAGAATAAAAAAAGACCTAGAAAAGGACATCAAGGTGGCCAAGCAAGAGTATAAAGAACAATTTTGGGCGAAACTTCTCCATGCCAGCAAACAAAGAGACTCCAAACTTTTCTGGGAAACCATCAACCTCCTATCAAACGGTAAGAACCGACACTACAACTCGGATATAATGGAGGACACATGGACAGCCCATATTGAAGTCACATACAACGCAATCCCACTCCCAGGTGAGCAAGACATCACTAAACCTGGAAAACCGACAGGGAAGGAGGACAACTGTGAACCAGCAGTCCAAAAGGCAACCAGGTTAGAATTACTGGAACTTTTCCTGCGGATTTCACAAGAGCAGGTACAGAAAAATATTTAAAAAATTAAGATCAGACGGAGCACCAGGGCCAAACGGCCTGCCAAACACATTATTCCAACAAGATCCATTATTTTGGTCTGGCCGTCTCACCCCTCTGTTCACACACATTTTAGAGACCAGCACGATTCCCGACTCCTGGCGAGGAAGCATCCTACACCCAATATACAAATTGGGTGCACGCTCTGATCCGTCCAATCACAGATTGATAGCACTCATTAATGTCGAGGCGAAAATGTATGCATCAAATCTGTTGGCAGACTTGGAGGACTGGGTCAGCCAAACAAACCTTATACCAAATACACAAACAGGATTCCGGGCAGGGATGGGTACCCTCACAAACATATCTGCTGTCATTCTTTTAGCCAATTAAGCCTGCGCAAAATCAAGCACTCTGTACGCGTGCTTTGTAGACCTCAAAGCAGCATTCGATAAAGTACCGAGAGCTAAGCTATGGGCTAAAATGAAAAGCTGGGAAGCCCCAACCAAACTCCTGGAGGCAATTATCAACCTCTACTCACAAACATGGGTTCAAAAAAGGAAAGGAGACGGGCGAAGTATAACAAACAAAATTCTAACCAGCAATGGACTAAAACAGGGGTGCGTGCTGGCCCCCTGTTTATTTAACATCTATACAGCTGACCTAGAGAAGAATCTTCGCTCAAAACAAGCTGACCCCCCAAAACTGGGTAAAACACCAATAACAAGACTCCAATATGCGGACGACATTGTCCTCCTATCCCAAACACCCATAGGCCTGCAGTGACTGATTTTCCAACTAGGCGCATATACCACCTCTGCTCAATTAATAATCAATCATCAAAAAACGAAGGTCATGTGCTTCTCCAAATATCATTAAAAAAAATCAAATTCATCTTGAAGTTAAATGAGAAACCACTGTCCCAGGTGGATTCGTATAAATATCTGGGGCTCCAATTAGACTGCAACCTCAATTTTAAGCAACACCTGGATCAAGGAAAAACAAAAGCCAAACAACTGCTTTTTGCATTCAAAATTCCACAGAAAAAGCTCAATGGCTGTGCAACAAGTCATCTGCTTAAGGTCATCGCAGCAAAATGTTTGCCATCCATATCATACGGATCGGAAATGTTGAACACAAAGGACTCAATAGTTCTAAACACAACTCAATCTAGCCTCTTCAAGAAGTTGTTTCTAATTCCACGACACATTTCAGAGGCACAAATACGATTAGAATATGGCCTAAAAAATCAGATACCAGCAAGACAAGGAGCCTTGGCTAAATATTACTGGAGGATGAGGGCAGCAGAAGATAACACCTTAGCCCATTATTGTTGGCAGGAGATTGAAAATCAATACAGGCTAAGCAAATCCATTTATACAGTTTTAAAAGAATCGCTTTCGGCACTACAGCTAGAAGAGGCTGGGCTTACAATTACTACCTACTCCGGATTTAAAAACATAGTGAATAAAGCAACCAAGCGGATCTCACTGTTACTGGACAAAACAGCCTTTGCTAAAAAGCAACACGCATGGGCCGTGATACAATCTTACAAAACGCTGAAACCCCAACCACACTTGTCCAAACACTTTTCACACCAAAAAAAAGCGAAATCTGATGCTATTGAGGCTGGGATCATTCCCTACGAAAGATCTCACCCCAAAATGGAAACAGACGTGGATGACAAAGGAATGCCGCCTCTGCGGACAAAGTGAGGAGTCACTACTACATCTTCTATGTATCTGTCCTTCACTACTAGATATCCGGAAAACTGTCCTTCGGGAAATATTGAGGAGAGAACAAATAAGGACTTGCAGAGCGGCAGTCATAAAATGCCTTGGAGGCTCATCTGTCCTACTGTCCTGCAGAGCCATAAAACATTGGAACATTGCGGCAAAAGAATTAGACAAAAAAGAGAACTTATATGAATCTGTCAAAACGGAATTGCTTTACTCACTTACTTTTTTATCGCTTTGCTCACATTTTTTACACATTTTCTATTTATTCAGCAGACTGCTCCTTCATTATATGAATTTTGATGTGTTTTTATTTCTTCGTTTTAACCAAATGATTGCTTGATGCTCCATGTACCTCGGTGGCTTGTTCCACCCTTTTATGATTTTAATGAAATCAAATAAAAGTATTATTGACTGACTGACTGACTGACTGAAGTGCACTGGGTTCCTGCTAAACATGCCCCCAGTGCCAGTGTTCTTTCCCCAAAACAAGACACCTGGTCATTTGATCCCCAAGTGACCAGGCCTTTAGCACCTCTGTAAGTCCCTAGTAAGTGGTACCTCTGGTCCAAGGGCACAGGTACTAAAGAGGGTCCCTAAAAGCTGCAGCATATCTTGTGCCACTCTGAGGGATGCAGCACCAAACTCATACAGACTGCCACTGCAGGCTATGTGACAAGGTGCTCTAAAAAGTGAAATCACAACATGTTACACACCTGTGTGCTATGCCCCTTACCACTGCATGTAATATTTGTAAGTCACCTCTACAGAAGGAGTTACAGCCCTAAGGCAGGGTGCATTATATTACATGTGTGGACATATCTGCATGACCAGATATGCCCCTGTGCTGACCAGATGTACTGTTGCCAGTACAGTGATCAGGGAAGCCACTTTAAGAATATGTGTTGGACCCTGGTGAAAACGAGTTCCCCAGCTACATGATGGCTTCATTGAAAATAGGGATGTTTGTTATTAATATCTCGTATTAATAAACCCACACTGATGCCAGTGTTGGATTTATTAATACAGGCACCCAGAACCCCCTGAACACCTACCAACCCCTAGTGTGCTAGCTGACTGGTCCTAGCCAGCCTGCCACCAGAGACAAGTTTCTGATCGCCAAGGGTGAAGGCCTTTGCTCTCAGGAGGTCAGAAACAAAGCCTGCTCAGGCAAAGGGTGTTTACACCCCCTCCTACAGGTTGTCCTGCAGATTAGCATTTCAAGGCAGGGGAGCTTCAAAGAGCCCACCGCCTTTGAGATGCGATTCTGGCTTCCCTCACAGGAGAGGAAGCTGACCCCCTCTGTCAAGGGCCCTTTGGCCCCTGGATAGGTGGGAAAATTAACTAGTCAGATAGGTATGTCCACCCTCTGGCTAGTACCGCCCCTAAGGTGGGCTACCTGAAGTGAAGGCTACCCTACCCTACACTCCCCTTATACCCCTAAATTCAGTATTTGCGGGAGCCCCTGGCACCAGAAGAGCACATCCTGCTGACCTATGAAGAAGAAGACCACTGAGGAGCCGAGAAAGCAACAACTGAAGAACAGCAACTGACTTGGCACTAGCCCTAATGGCCTGTCTGCTGTTACCCATCGAATTGCACCAAAGTCGTCTCATCCTGCAAGCTGTCGTGCCTCCAAAGCCTGGGAGGACTGCCTGCCTTCAACAAAGACCCAGGGACTCCCTTAGAGCAGGCACCCAAAGAAGAACCGTGAGGAGTCCGGAACCATGAAAACCTGACGTTGCCAAGCACCACTGCACCCGAGCCACCCAGTCTGAGGTGAAGTGGGCCAACTGTGTCAGCATGGTCCCCAAGCCCTAAAGAGACAGAGTCCCCTTTGGTTTCACCCCTCGTGAACTCTCCGACAAAGCCTTCAGCCTCTGTTTGTAGGCCCTCTCAACCGCGAGTGCTCCCGGACGAAGAAACCTGACACCTCAAAGACCCTCTGCACCCGGCTGACCCAGCCTGAGGAGAAGAGGACTACCGGTGTCCCCACGTCCCCTACCATCGCAAGAGTTGAACCCTCTTTTTTTTTAAAATCTTTTATTGTATATTCGGTTAACGTGCATCAGTTCGGTTACAGATTATTAAATATACATGCATGCTTCACATCACAAACAGCCAAATCCGAAGGATTATACCATCATTACCTTGACAATATAATTAAGTGACTAACACCGCTTCGCTTCCTTTAGTCACTAATGTACGTCGTTGACTCGTCAGGCGGTGGATCACAGATATTCCCTCTAAAGTTGTTCCACTTTCCCCAAACCCGCTTCCACTTCTTAGGGCACCCCCTGTGTGTATATACTGCCTTCTACGCCACCATGGCTCCATCCATATCTCCACACCATTCCCGATGTGTTGGAGTCGCTTGTGCTCCCCAGTGTTTAGTGATGTTACGTTTGGCTAACATCATACCCAGCGCTGCCCAGTCTTGAGCCGCGTGGTTTAGATCTGTTGGTTCCCAGATGTTTAGGAGACACCTCTTGGGTTCTGGAGAAACAGTGGCTCCGCTAACTTGTGTAAGTGTATGCATAATTGCTCCCCAATATGTCGCTATCTCCGGGCATTCCCACAGCGTATGAAAGAAAGTACTGATTGCCCCGCAATTCCGTAAGCAAAGTTGGCTATCAGTTTTCCCTATCTTCTGTAGGGTTATGCTCGTGTAGTAAATTCGATGGAGTATTTTTAACTGCACTAGCTTTAATTTTGACGGTATTGCCACTTCCCGTGGGGACGCGAGTGCCTCCTGCCAATCTGTCTCGTCCAGTTCTCCCACATCAGCCTGCCATTTTTCTCGAAGAGGTTTTGTGGGGTCCGGTTGGTTGTTGATAATCTTACGATAAGTTAGAGAAATGGGGCGTGGCCAAGATGGCGGCTAGAGCGGACGCAGAGCCTTGAGCTCCGCTCTATGCCTGCCGTAATTATCCTGTTTTCAACCTACCTGGCCGACTATCCTGCAGTGAAACCGGTGCGGACGGCGACCGGCATCTGGATCCTGCAGAAACCGGACCTCTTCGGGGTCCCGCGCGGCTACAGCAAGCTCCGGTCTCCGGCCCCGTGACGGGGTGTGCTCCCGCGGCCCAGAGCTTCTCCACGGCGCTGGGGTGCTTCAGCGCGGGACGAGAATTGGCAGCGCGGTGTATGCGCCCGTTCCCCGCTGCGCTCGGGCACTCGAGACACTGTGCCCTGAGCGCCCATCTACAGATGCCCGCGACCATCGGCCGCGGTGGGTGACGCGCCCGGACCCGCCATTTTGAGTCGGGCGGCCTGTGACGGCTAGGCCCGCCGCGGCGAAGACCAGTGCACAGGGTGCCTAGCGGACAAGCAGCGGTTGCGCCCTGGACGTGGTGAGTTGCTTCCGGAGATTCCCCCCCCTCCTTAGCCCCCTCATGACTGGTGAGCGCGGAGCGAGCTGTGGCCGAGCTGCCTGACCTGCGCACGTTGGCCTGTGTGCAGCGGGCGTGCTTTAGGAGGACTGCCTGCCTTGTGGTGATTCCTGGGGCGGCTGGGGCCGGCCGGATGGCTGTGCGCTGCCCCCCACGGCGACTGGGACTACACCTGCGCTTCAACTGGGGACCTACGGGGAAGGGCACAAATCGGGGCACGCATCGGTGCCGGGCCTGTGAGTGCTCCGTGGTGCGCAGTGGGGCGCCTTTTGATGGGACGTGCCTTACGGCCGACATTCTGCGTGCCCCTCTATGGACTGCAGGTTGGTGAGTGAGGGGACGCGGAGTGCATCGCTGACTGCCTCTGTGTATGCCGCTCGGGGGGGTCTAGTGTGGCCCCGGCGCTTTGGAGTCATCGCTGCTGCCACAGTGAGTGGGACTACACGGACAGCGCGCGATTGCGAGGTGCCTAGCGTTGGAGACCAGCGCCGGGGGCGCCTCGATTTCAGACGGTGCAGTGCGCGCGCCTTGCTCTACGCCTCCGTCCTCCGTTAATCCTGACCTCTGGAGGTATCCCTATACTAACACCCAGCCCGTGATCTCTTGCGGGTGGCAGAATGGGCAAACCCAGTGCGGAAAAGCTTCAGGCACAACCTCTGGAGACGGGGCCGGCGACCACGGACCGTGGGGGTGCGGATCCCCTGCGGCCTCCCACCCAGGGAAACCACAATGATCAATCCCATCACTTTGATGAACTATTAGCGGCGATACTAGACATCAAAACTACCCTGGGTGCGAAGATTGACTCTCTCAGCATTAACATGGGGTTTCTACGTGAGGATCACAAGAAACGAGTTGATGAAACTGAATCAGTCTTGGCGTCAATGAGACCTACGGTGACCACAACGACCACCCAACTGCAGGCCCTCCAGCAGGAGGTAGACTATCTCACGGCGCGTGTGGAGGACCAGGAAGGGCGCTCGCGCCGCAACAATGTGCGCCTTGTGGGTCTTCCCGAGCGGGCGGAGGGACCCAGCATGGAGCTTTTCTTGGAGGACTGGTTCTCACGTGAAGTCCTGCAGGGCAAGATGTCGAAATTTTTCTCCATCGAACGAGCGCACAGGGTCCCGGGGGGCCCCCCGCGCCCAGGTGCATTCCCTCGGCCAGTGGTGGCCAGGTTCTTCAATTATCGCGACCGAGACCACGTGCTGCAGGTCACCAGGGCCAGGGGCTCTTGGCAGGTCAACAACGCTACAGTCCACATCTACCCGGACTACACTTTGGCTGTGCAGCGCCGTCGCTCCTCTTACTTGGAGGCCAAGAAGTGCTTGAGAGACCATGATGTCCAATATTCTCTACAATACCCCGCACGCCTATGTATTCGACACAGGGAGGGCACGATCTTCTGTACTACGCCAGAGGAGGCAGGGGCTTGGATCGACCAACAGGGTATGGCACACGACCCCCCTACGCCACAGGCGGACTCCGCACGACCGTGGACCCTGGTGGCAGCCTGAAGGGGCCGGGGCGGGAATCGACCACAGCGCCCAACGAGGGCACAGGTTGCGAAGGAAAGGGCCGTCAGATCGGTGGAACAATTGGGCTCTCCTGGCTCATCTCCTCGACGAGAATCGGACTCCGATGTCCAGATGGACCGCACGCTGCGACTCACGGACTCACAGATCGAGGCATTGACGGGGGCGGCCCGGCCCTCACCCCGCAAACGGCGGACGCACTAGGTTGAAGACACCGAGGAAGGGCCTGTTCTTTGCTGTGGGGACGAGCGCCCCACACACGAATGCTGCGGGCCGGACTGACTTATGGGAGGTGGAATAGATGCTGGACGCTGCCCACGAACTTTGTAGTACCCTCCCCTACGAGCGATAAGTAGCTGATACAGCAACTCATTTGTTTTTTTTGTTTTTTTTCCTTTACCATATGTTTTAATTTGTGTGTTTTTGTATTTGCAGTTTAAGTGCGAATGGCCCATTGCCCGTTGGCAACCAGGCCTGGGGTGGGAAGTTGGGGTATTTCTGATGATATTGTTCTTATCTTTTTATGTTCACAATTCACAAGCTCTGGTGCCGAAATATGTCTGAGTCCGGTAGTATGGGACTGTAAGTGTACCGCTGGGAGTGCAGACTGTCACACAATGGGGGGCTCTATGCAATGTTCTTTCACACACCTATGTAAATGGCGCGCGGGGATTACTCCTTTGACCTGGAATGTGAGGGGCTGGCGGGATGCGCCAAACGTCACAAAGTGTACCAATACCTACGCAGTCACAAGATCACGTTCGCGTTGCTCCAGGAGACGCATCTCACGGCACAGACACTAGCATCGCTCCGCAAGCGCTGGCGGGGCACAGTCCTGGGCACGACATACTCTGGGTACGCCAGCGGGCGCTAATCTGGGTGGCTCCTGGGACTCCTCTTCAAATCACACACTCCAGGGTGGACCCGCAGGGTCGTTATGCCACCATGGAGGGCTTGTTGAATGGTTCCCCCCTGGCGCTGGTATCCCTGTATGCCCCGAACTCGGGCCAATCCAATTTCTTGCGTATGCTCATGCCCTCGCTGCTTGTGGACCCTCCAGTCCCCACATATTGGGGAGGTGATTTTAACGGAGTATGGGATCTCGCCCTGGATCGTTCCCGTCCCCCTCTCACAGGGGCGCAATCCATTACACTAGCACACCACATGCAGGAATGGGCGCTTCAGATGCAGGTACACGACGTATGGCGCAGATTACATCCGCAGACGCGCGTATACTCTCATTACTCGACACTGCATGATCTACACACGCGGATTGACATGGTGTTTTGCTCGGACACTGCTCTACACAGTGTGGTACATGCTGAGTATTTGGCGCGTGCGCTCTCTGACCATACTCCCTTACACCTGAGCCTGACCTGGGGTGTTCAACGTCCTGCGATCTCGACTTGGCGCTTGCCTGGGGCAGCACTTGCTGATTCCTCCTTCCGGGCCACCCTGCTGGAGTCCATTGCCTCCTATTTTGGGGAGAATGAGGGGACTGCCTCATCGGTAGGGGTGGAATAGGATGCCTTCAAGGTTGTTCTTAGAGGCCATGCCATCAAGACCACGTATGGGGCCCATAAAGCCCTGACTGCGGCGCTTGCCACCCATGAGTCCGTGATCCAAAGCCATGAGCAGCGTATTCGGAATGATCCCCTGCTTGCCCCCTCCCTCGCCCAGGTTCGATTGGCGTATAAGAATGCGATGGATGATTTGTGTGCCTAGGACTACAAAATGTATTTGGCGCGTAGGCATGGGGAAGGAGATAAGGCGGGGAGGCTCCTGGCGTGGCTCCTTCGATCCGACACTGCCCAGCCCCCCATTACCACCATATACACGAACGCTGGGACCCTGGTGAACACACAGGCCGCTATCAACCTCTCCTTTTATGAATACTACACTACGTTGTACGCAGCCCCGGCCCCACCTGACCCTGCTCTCCTCCGGGAATTCTTAGCGGGAGTCCAGCTCCCACAGATCACCCCGGCCCACCGTGATGCCCTGGAACAGCCCATTGCACTAGATGAGATCACGGATGCCATCCGGCAGCTAGCAACGGGCAAGACGCCCGGGACGGACGGATGGCCAGCTGAATTTCCTATTGTATCTTCTCTGCGCAGTTAGCGCCTAAACTGGCCAAGGTGTATGCTGAGGCCTTTGAGGCGGGAGAGCTACCGCCCACTATGAGAGAAGCGACGCTGGTTATCTTACCTAAACCAGGCCGAGACCCCCTTTTAATGGCTTCGTATTGTCCCCTGTCGATGCTGAACGTCGATTATAAGATCCTGGGGAAATTATTAGCTAACCGACTGATCGTTACTGTCCCCCTGTTAGTCCACGAGGACCAAAATGGCTTCATCCCAGGCCGCAATACAGGACTCAACCTGCGGCGATTATTCACACTTCTGGAGTGGGCGCGGGGTGGGGGGGAACGATCTTGGATCGCCTCACTTGACATAGAAAAGGCGTTTGACACCTTAAGCTGGGCATAGCTCCAATCAAAATCCTCCGTCCTAAAAGATTACATCCCTCCGCTCCATGGTTTACAGAGGAGCTAAGAAATCAAAAACTCATTTGTAAACAGTTTGAGCGGAGGTGGAGGAGAAGCTATAAGGAATCTGAGAAAAAATCCTATAAACTCAGCCTGCAGAATTATAAACAACTCATTTTTGCAGCCAAACAAAAATTCTATGCAATTCGTATTGAAGGAACAAAGAATTCAGTAAAAGAATTGTTTAGAACAGTTGCCACCTTGGCCTCACCTAGGCCCACCATAGTTCAACCAAGTCAGGAACTATGTGAAGAAATCGCCAATTTTTTTTCTGTCCAAGGTGGAATCTATCTTCTTGGCCTTTAGTGGGGCAAGCATAGACAGGACGAACATGGCTAGGGAGGAATCCAAGGTAGCGAGGGTTTCTACCTCCACTCTTGAGAAATTTTGGCCAGTGTCCCCTGTTGATACTCAAAAGATCCTTATGGATGTAAATTCAGGGTCACCATATGACCCATGTCCAGTTGCGGTGATCAAACTGGCCCCGGGCCCGATCGTAGGATCTTTGTCATCCATATTCAATACTATGTTTTTAACATGGCACTTCCCCATTCGCTGGAAATTGGCCTCTATTTTGCCCCTTTTAAAAAAGCCCAGTTTGGACCCTAAAGACCCAAATAATTTTCGCCCTATTTCGAGACTCCCACTACCAGCAAAATTGATTGAAAAAATAATGAATACACAACTAAGCTTCTTTCTAGCGGAGACACAAGCGTTGGATCCCTCTCAATATGGCTTCAGAGAGGGACACAGCACAGAGTCCACACTCATTAAAGCCACGGAGGAGATCAGGGAAGCTATTGATCGGGGAGGCAGGGCAGCCCTGATCCTACTGGATCTGTCCGCTGCCTTCGATACGGTCCATCACGTTATACTAATGGACCGTCTAAAAGCATGTGGAATCCGTGGGAAAGCCTGGGATCTTTTGAGATCTTTTCTTGCTGACAGAAGACAAATCGTGGCACTGGGAGACTATCAGTCCAATTCTTTTGCACTGCCCTGTGGGGTACCACAGGGGTCCTCTCTCAGTCCGACGCTTTTCAATGTTTATGTCAGCGCTCTGGCTCCTATTATAAGCGCATTTGGATTTGGTCTCACCTCTTACGCGGATGATACCCAAATTGTGGTATCTCTGACACCAGGCAAAGAGGCAGGCATTGAAGGACGTTTCCAGGATTGCATGCTATCAGTGGGAAGTTGGATGGCAGAGAACTGCTTAAAACTTAACTCGGGTAAAACCGAGGTTATATTGTTCGGGAACAATGCCAACTTTTGGACACCCAATTGGTGGCCGGACTCGATGGGCACTCTCCCGGTTCCCACAAAAAAGGTTAAAAACCTGGGTGTAATAATGGACGAGAGACTCACCTTCGGGCCTCAAGTAAATGCAGTGGCATCAAAAACGATGTTTGTTATGAGAATGCTTAGGAAAATATTGCCATTTTTGCCTCTGGAAAGCAGGCAAATAGTGGTCACGGCTCTTGTAATGGCGAGACTGGACTATTGCAATAGTCTTTACCTAAATGCTCAGCAAAGATCCTTGAACAAGCTACAAGTGTTACAGAATGCAGCAGCTAGACTGCTCACAGGAACATCGAGATTTTCCTCGGTATCTAAAGACCTCAAAAAATTGCATTGGCTCCCAGTAAGGAGTCGAGTACGCTTTAAGGCTCTATGCATGGTTTTTAAAGCACTCCAGGTCACAGGGCCGGACTATTTAAAACGGCGACTCCAATGGTATACTCCGGAAAGAACACTGCGATCAAAGGGGGCCAAGTTGGTCATAGTGCCGCGTATAAAAAAAGCCCAATGGGGTGGCAGAAGCTTCATTCATTGCGCGGCCAAAGATTGGAATGATTTGCCGTTTTATTTAAGAAACACTATGGATCTTCTGTCCTTCAGAAAGGGCTTAAAAACTTGGCTCTTCTCACAATAATCCGGTCATAATATCCTTTCTTCCGCCTACGGCCATTAGAAGATCTAGCTAGCGCCAGGACACCTCCGGGTAATCGACGCGCTTTATAAATGTCATTAACATTAACATACCTTGAGGCAACGCTGGCAGGGTTTGGCATAGGCCCCCATTTCCTGAAATGGATAAGGCTACTGTACACTGGGCCACAAGCTAGGGTGAAAACGGGTCGCACTTACTCACCGCTTTTATCGATAGAGAGGGGGACGCGCCAGGGCTGCCCCCTATCACTGATCCTTTTCACTCTGGCCATGGAGCCGCTCGCGTGTAAATTACGGCTGCGAGTGGGGGATTGGGGCCTACGGGTCGACCAACGATGGCACATTATCTCGCTGTACGCCGATGACGCGTTGATTTACCTCCGCGGCGAGGCCGAGATATTGCAATCCATTATGGCTCTCTTAAATGCTCATGCGGGCGTCTCTGGTCTCCAGGTTAACTGGGCTAAATCGGTGGTGTTTCCGATGACACCGATGTCACTGATGCAAAGACAGTTGGCACCACTTACTCCGCTGAAATGGGCGTTCGACACCTTTAAATACCTGGGGGTCCAGATCTACCATACCGCATCAGACACGATTGATGGGAACCTAGGCCGGGCTATCACGCGAGCTCGCTCGACCCTTCCGTTCTGGACGGGTCTTTCCTTGTCTCCGATGGGCCGGGTAGCAAAATCCAAGATGTTGGTTCTCCCTCGTCTCTTATATTTTTTCTGCGTACTCCCGTATCGCCTGCCCCGGAAACTCTTCCGGGACCTGGAATCACTGCTGGTATCGCTGATATGGGGAGCCACACGGGCTAGAGTGGCACTCCATAAGTTATACTTGCCACTGTTGGACGGCGGCCTGGGCGCGCCCAATTACGAGCGATACTATGCAGCGGCACAGCTACAGTGGCCAATGCGGTGGCTCGCCAAAAGCAACCTCACGGAGTTGAGCACTGGTGCCGTGGCCTGGGACCTCCCGACGCTCCTGGAATGGCTCTCGGGAACGGCAACGCCGACCCAGAGGCGACAGGGCAACCTGTTAATGCTAGCAGCCAGACAACACTGGGTTCGGTACGTGACGCCCAGAGGCCGACCACCGCCTTACGCACCTAATCTGCCCTTGGAGCTACTCCCTGGCACGTACTCATGCCATGGACGTCCGGAGCTGGGGGCGTGGAGGGAGAGTGGACTGACCACATGGGGGGATATGTTTGCGGACTCGCAGATACTGACGTTTGAGGGCCTGGTGGAAACATATGGAGTGCCACAGGGCTCCTTTTTACTGCATGCCCTACTGACTCGCCTGTTCTTGCAGACCTGGGGCGTCGACAGGGTGGAGCCTGCTACTTCGTACTTATTGCAAACTTTGCTCACACATGGTCACGGTCGTCACGCCGTAACGGCCATCTACACCTCCATCAGATTAGACGATCCTCCTGCCCTGCTTACACTGAGAGCATACTGGGAAAGCGAACTGTCCACTACCCTGTCGGATAAACAATGGCAACAATGTCTTACCCACCCCAAAATTATCTCAATTAACGCCAGGGTGAAATACACTCAATTTAATTACCTTCACCACACGTACCTCACTCCCCACAGACTGGCACGCATGTACCCTGCTGCCATGGACGTTTGCCCCAGATGTAGGGATCAGGAAGCTACTTTCACACACATGGTCTGGACTTGCACCACCATTTGCGTATTTTGGCTGGAGGTGGCCGCTGTGCTTACGGCAGCGGCAGATGCGCGGGTGGAGATGGAACCCCTCCACTTCCTGCTGGGAGTTACGAGACGTAGCTCGACTCGTAAGAATGTGAACACATTCCTGGATCTCGCTCTGGGTTTAGCTAAACGGAGGATCGCCATGGCCTGGAAGGCGCAGGCGGGCCCTGGGATTGCTGTGTGGCTGCTGGATCTGCAGAGGGCACTGGTCTCGGAATGCATAAATCAACGTGAGGCTGAGGCGCGAGCACCGCTCCCCTCGCGACAAACCCCTGCGCAGTGGCAGGGATATTTAACAGTGATTGAGGCTAGAGCCGCTGCGGGCGTTGCACCCCCCTGAACCTTTCTCCCACGTAGAATAGGGATGTGGGGTTACCTTCCCTCCACTTGTCGCACGACCTCCTCACCAATCTCCACGCGCCCACTACCTCCCCCCCCTCCTCCATTTATTCTTGTTTTTATCCTCAAAATGCACGACACGACGGTACACAACCCATCATGGTCCTATGCATATATAATCACAACACTTTCTATTGCACTAGGCCGGCGACTATAGTTGAAATGAGCTTTGTATATAGGGAGATTGGCTCTTGTTCTCTTATTCAGGTTACATGTGAATTTTTTCTTTACTTTTCTCGTTTACTGAGCTTCTTGTGTTAGACTCCGTGCTGTCTCTTTCAGAGGTATGTGGTCTATTGCGAAACTGGATTTGCGGAGCAATGCCCGACTCTCCTATTGATAGTCTTGCTGTAATTTGCCCATGTTCGACTGTGCGGCGCTGCGGAGTGAAGCAGTGAGCCGCCCAGCACAGCAGCCATGGACATGCTAAATTGACTGAGAGTTTTCTTTTGCTCCTACCCCAGCCATTCGGTATCATTGCTAATCAATGTTGTCAAATAGTATGCTCAAATTGTTATGCAAGTGCTCTGGACGTTACATTGCTAAAATCAATAAAAATCATTTATGAAAAAAAAAAGTTAGAGAAATGGCTTTCTTATCCATATATTCGGTTAGGAGCCTATCTTATAATGGAGAGGCCTCCGGTAGGATAGTGCCTGATGGAATGGCCGCCTTGAGTGCATGCCTGATCTGAGTGTAACGGAACCTTTCTGTGGGCGCCATCTCATACTTCTCTTGGAGTTGAGTAAAGGTGATGACCTCTCCCTTACCCCAGAGATCCCCCACTCTTGAGATTCCTAATAAGTCCCATTGTTTGAATCCCTTACAACCACTGAGTCTACCCAGCCTTTGGGTTTCCCAGAGCAGAGTTAGTTGTGTTATAATACCATCCCAGCCCAGCTTTTTGAGCACTATATGCCATATTCGAACTGTATGTGCGGTTGGTCCCATTAGGGGTGCTTTTCCGGATTTATTGTAACGCGCTCTCATGACTCCTCCCTCTCCCAGGACATATCTATCCATGCGGAATGCCGGTTCTGCTTGAGGGGCGTGGAGCCACTGATTGAGCACGATCAGTTGGGAGGCCCAATAGTATGTTTGTATATTTGGGAGGGCAATTCTGCCATCATACCATCCCTTAACCAATTTGTGCATGGCTATGCGGGCTGGTTTTCCGTCCCAGAGGAGGTTGCATACTTCCGCTTCAATTGCCTTAAAATAGGTAAGAGGAACCAGAAATGGGGTATTTTGCGGGGCGTAAAGAAATCTAGGGAGTGCCATCATCTTGAAGAGTGCGGCTCTTCCCAGCAGCGTCAATGGTAGGGATTGCCAGTGTTTGGTGTCACGGCGGAGCCTTTTCAGGGGTTCTAGAAGATTTTTTTCCATAAATTCCCCAGGTTGTGGTGTAATATAAAGGCCTAGGTATTTGAAACTTCCCTCCACGACCTGCACCGCACATCCCCTCAGCAGTTGCAGCGGTGAGCCGCTTAGGACATATAGAATCGATTTGGTCCAGTTGATAGTGTATCCAGAGAATCTACCATATACCTCACAAATGTCCAGGAGCCTGCTAAGCGAGCGCCTGGCAAATACAACAGAACATCATCCGCATATAGGGAGATGCGGTCTTCCCATCCCTCCGTCCAGCGGAGCCCACAAATAACCGGGTCTCTCCTTATCCAGGCTGCCAGCGGTTCCAGCACCAGGGCGAATAAGAGCAGGGACAGGGGGCAGCCTAAGGCTTTGTGTATAGCAACTGTACCCAGGCGCAAAACTTGGGGCCGAAGCCCATGTGCTTAAGGACGGCAAAAAGGAAAGGCCACTCGACCATATCAAAGGCCATACGCGCGTCCAAGGATAAAATAACAGCATCCTCCCGGATGGTAGGTATACGGGCCATTACGCTGTGGAGTCGTCTCAGGTTGAGTGCCGTGTTTCTCCCAGGCATGAATCCGGATTGATCTGGGTGAACTAATTTTGTAAGATAGGGTTGCAATCTGGCGGCCAGTGTTTTAGCCAGTATTTTGGCCTCTGTATTAAGAAGCAATATTGGCCGGTAGGAAGTACAGTCTTGTGCCGGCTTTCCAGGTTTGTGTATAGCAACTATTGTCGCCAGTCGCTGGTCCCTGGGGAGTTCACCTGCATCTAAACTGGCCTCATACATGTCGAGCAAGTGTGGTGTGAGTTTAGTCGCTGCTTTTTGTACAATTCAATGGGTATGCCATTAGGTCCTATAGCTTTCCCTGATTGTATGGCACCTATGGCTAATGCTAGTTCGTCCGATGTGAGATCTGCCTCGAGCATCTGGGTGTTGTCTAGTGAAAGCGTGGGCATCTGAATATCTCTGAGGAAAGCTAGAGCCTCTTCGAGTGGGGCTGTGGCCGTCGGGGTGTATATCCGCTCGTAGTGGAGGGCTAGTGTGTTTACTATCCGTTGTCTAAGTGTAACTGCGCCACCCAGCGACTAGCTCGTTCTTGTTTATCCAGCCAGGCCAGAAGCTTGCCCGCTTTATCCCCGACTCCATAAATCTTATGCTGAGTGGCTATAAGCTTGGCTTTTGCTTCCTCCCACATGTAGTCTCTATATTCCTGCTTTTTCAAATTTAACTTGTGGGCATTGATTGCGTTGGGAGTCTGGGAGTGTGTGGCCTCTGCCCGACCCACCTCCTGCTCAAGAACCTCTACTTGTTCCCGTTTTTCTTTTTTGTGAGCTGCAATTAACGAAATTGCCTGGCCTCGCAGAACTGCCTTATATGCTTCCCATAAGATTATCGGGGAGGTTACTGAGTGCTCATTTTCGCTAAAATAGTGTTGTGTAGTTTTGGTTAGGCCTTTCCAGATCCTCTGGGTTTTTAAGAAACCCCGGATAAATTGGGAATATACGTCACTGGTCTGGGGCATGTGACGTGTATTGGACAAAGACCGGGGAATGATCTGAGATGCCTCTAGGTAAGTGTGTCGCCCCCTCCAGCTTCCCCAAACTATCTGCCAGCGTGAGTATGTAGTCTATTCTAGAGAGGCTGTTGTGTGCCCCGGAATGAAAAGTGTACTGCTGTTTCTGCGGATAGGGGGAACGCCAAACTTCTATGAGGCCAAGTGCGTCGAGGAATTCCGCAAGACGGGAAGGTGTACTGCGTTGGTTCCTGGGGGGCTTACGGTCAAGAGTGTCATCAACCGTGGCGTTGAAATCCCCTCCTATGAGAAGTTTCCCCTGTGGAAGTGTGAGTAAGAAGGTGCTGAGGGCGGGGAGTGTCACTGAGTGTAGTGCTGGAGGAATATACACAGATACTATGTTAAATGCCCATCCCTCCCATTGACATGAGACGGCTGCGAACCGCCCCTGGTCATCTGTCCATGTCTTGTTAACAATGAGCGGGAATTCCTTTCTCACCAAGATACCCACCCCTCGTGAACCTGAGGTGAACTTGGAGTGTGCCATCATCCGAAAACCCCACCTGTCCAGGGCCTTACATGCTGATCCCACTAAATGCGTTTCTTGGATCAGGGCAACCGCTGGTGCCTGACGCTTAAGATATTGCAGGACCAGCCCTCTCTTTATTTTATCGCAGAGGCCATTGACATTCCATGAAAGAATTGAGAAAGGTGGTCCAGCTGCAGGGTGGGGCAGTGGCGTCATGGTCACAGTGTCAGCTGACGTTACTGGCTGAGTCATATGTTGTAGTTATGGAAGGAAAATTGGCTGGATGTTGTGGCGGAGGCGTTGTGTGGAAGCAGTGAATTCATACCATGAACTGTTTCAAACATTTGAAATATAGTGAAGGAGAACCATGTAATTCTACCCCCTTACCCACCCCCCTCCCTGCATGACGGACTTAAAACTACCCGCCTCCCCAACAGCGCAGAGTGCTTGTTTCCCATACCCTAATACTTGTGTGGGGGGAGAGCAGTCCAATAACTTCCCCGGAACCTCCCCTTACCCGTAGCGTAGTTTGTAGGCGAACTTATCTTAGCTTAGACAATTAACCTGTGGTGCGAAGAGCGCAAACTGGAACAGAGTTTACAGTAGTCTGTTAATCATCTGGGTCGGCATCAGCCACCTTGACAGACGTGTGTGGTCCTCTGAGTTGGGCGCTGTGGTCTCAGGGCACAGTCCCATCACGGCAGGTCTATATGTATTTCAATCTTGCCATAACGTACTGTGCTATTGAGTATGTACTCCCAGTCTTAAGACCTAGTGATCAAGAGGGCCCCCTCACTCACCACCTGTCGCCTGCGCCGATCCGTCCACTGATCTTGTCTCGTCCGACTCCATTAAAGTCTCTTCCTGTGAACGGTGATTGAATTTATTGCCAGACCTCCCAGAGCTCGCGGTTTGTCGCCATCCCTCTAGCCATTCTTGAACCTCCGCAGGTGTCGTGAAGAACCAAGTCTTACCCTCAGCCTCTACTCTTAATTTCGCCGGGAATAGCATGGAGTACTTAAGTTCACGGTTCTTCAGCTCTTTCTTAACTTCAAGGAAGCTGCGGCGCTGTCTTGTCACCGCCGCCGTATAGTCCGGGAAAAATGTCACTGTAGTATGCTCGAGTCGTGGCGGAGGGGCGACTCGAGCTATTTGGAGGATCAAGTCACGATCTCGGAAATTGAAGATGCGGGCCAGTATGGGCCTGGGGGGGCCCTGGTCTGGGTCTGCCTCACGGAACTCAGTGGGCCCTTTCCACCGAGAAGTAGTTGGACAGTCCCCGAGGCTGCAGATGATTCTTGATGAGGTCTTCGACAAATAGATCTAGTGCAGGTCCTCCCGTCCTCTCCGGCACCCCAATAATTCTGATGTTATTGCGCCGCGAGCATCCTTCTTGATCATCGAGCTTGGCGGCCATGATCTTGTTATCTACTTCCAGTTGTCGTACTTGGCGCTGAAGCGCAGTCGTGTCTTTGGCGAGGGTTGCTGTTGTGGCTTCGACCTCCGACACTCTCGTAGTCATTTATTTAAAATCTGCTCGGTTTAGGGAGAGTTCTATGGAGATCGATCCTATTCGGGAGTCTAAGGAGGTATGTACATTGTTCAATGTAGTCATGATGTCCTGCAACGTGACCTCTGGTGCCTCCGGAGATGTAGGGCTCGGTGCCCGGCCATTTTCGTGTTCCGACAGTTCCGGCGGACCCTTGGCGCAGGCATATTTGTCCACCTTTGTCTTATGTGTGCTGCGCTGGCCTCTTCCCCACATCGCAACAAGCCGCAATCAGTGTCACGTTGAGTGGCGTGGGTAGGTGGTAGTACTCACCGCTGCCTGCCTGTGTGATGATAGGTCACACGCGGCCTTTCGGGTTTTCTACCTCCGTCCGGATGCGTCGTTGTCTTGCTGCTGCTGCGGAAAGGGGCCAGGGGGGCTTCTTCCTTAGCCTCACCTCACGAGCTGTGCACCGCTGCAAGGAATCGCACGCCCGGCTTATCCTACAGATGTGCTCTTAAACCTGGGCGCCAAAGGGTCCGTCTCCGTGTAACCTCACGGCTGCGTGAAAATGGCGCCTGCCCCTACCCTGGAGCCTGAGTGCGTGTCCTTGTCTCTTTGACTTTATTGTGTTCTCCGGTGGGAGAGGGAAATTGGCACTTTGTGGACTGTGGTCTTAGCACTCCTACTGGCGTGGGCCCTCTAGCAGTCCTGCACTATTGCCCATCGACTGCCCATGTCGAGATGCTCCTGAGTCTTCTGCAGTATCGTCCGCGTGGTCGCTGTATTTCAGGGCCCCGTCGTTATGAAGTGTGCCGCAGTGGGGCTCATACGCCTCAACAAGTGCGTGTGTGCTGAGGGCGTTTCACGGCGCTTCGGAATCAATGCAGTCGGACTGACCGTCCCGCAGACTGTTTCCGGCTGCCGTACGGCTCCGCCGGTTCACTGCGTCTCCCCAGGACTCCGGTACGCCGATCCGGCCTGCGGATCGGGACACTGCTGCTACTAAACCCTGCCGGGCCATCTGGATCTTCTCCAACTTTTTACTGAGCGGCCTACGCCCTTGGCCTCACCAGTCCTGTCTCTGGGCCAAGGGCTCGCCGTCTCCACGCTGCTCGGACCCTGCAGCACTCGAAATCCCGGCTGCAGTTCTCGGCTTAGGCTGCGCCTCTTCACCGCGATGTGGTCGTGCCGGTGTTCACAGTGCGAGGTTTACGGCAGGCGCGTCCGGTTCCGGACCTCTTCCGCCGCTCTGCCCACTACTTTGGAGGCGTTCACGCCCGCGGATTAATTATCGGATCTGTGGGGACGCTGGTGGAGTCACAGAGCCTCTCTAGGCAGCGGCCATTTCCCTCGGCTGCTAGCCACGCCCCCCAAGAGTTGAACCCTCTTGTTGTTCAACTCAACTGGCTTCTCAGTCCAAACATGCAGCCTCTTTTCCTACAGACCAATCCCCATTGACTAACAATGGGCACCCGACGCTGTATTGCACCCAACCTCCTAGTGTCGCTGGAGGTGACCTACTGGTACAGCCTTGGACCTTGCCCAATATTCACCTTAAGTCCCGGAAATTGGTCTTGTAAGTCGTTGTATAGTACCAGAATGTGCACTTGTTTTTCCTCCCATAGGATATAATTGTAGTTCTGAAAAATGCACGGTCTACTTTTTAAACATAAAAGTATTTCTCTTGCAAAACGTACTTACCTGATCGTAGATTCTGGTGCCTAAACATATATAAAGATATGTGTTATTTTTAATAAATTGTTGTGGATTTCCTTATTGAGTCGTGTGCATCATTTATTGACTATTGTGTGTATTTGCAGATGTCTAACACTCCTCTCTCATAACCCTAAAGCTGCTCGACCAGACTACCCCCTAGAAGAGCACCTTGGGATTGCTAGAGCAAGCCCCTGTCTACTCAAAAGAGACAGACTCGCCTCCAGCTTCCTACATTATCACAACTCTATTGTTAGGAAAAACTGTGTATGGCTCTTCAGGGCATAGTGCCTAACGAACAAGTTACTTACCTTTGGTAACAATATATCTGTAAGAGACATATATTAGTTATAGATTCCTTACCTTAGAATTACCCCCAGGCGTCAGACTGGATCCAGAGAAATTTTTTTGTAGCAGTACCCCTGCGCGTCGATAGGTGGCGTCGATCGACTCCGCGTTCGTCGTCGGCGTCATGATTGCCGGGATGACGTCGCGGCATCTACTTAGATGCCGCCCTCGCGCGCTGACGTCAGTTCTTTACACAACATTCCATGCCAGAAGCGCAGAGCCATGCAAGACACTGACCACTGGTGCACTAAACTAGGGCCCTGAAAGGGAGTCCCTTACCCTAGAAGTAAGTTCGCAGAACGGGGAGGATGGGAGGGGCGGTAAGGAATCTATAACTAATATATGTCTCTACCAGATACATCGTTACCGAAGGTAAGTAACTTGTTCATCTGAAAGAGACTATTAGTTATAGATTCCTTACCTTAGAATAGATACCCCAGCAATACCAACCCCGGAGGTGGGTCTGCGAACTAAGTTCACACCAGGAAGTCCTGGAGAACAGAGCGGCCAAAGAAGCTGTCTCTCCTGACTTGACTGTCCAGGCAGTAGTGTTTTGTGAACGTGTGCAGGGATGCCTACGTGGCTGGACACAAAAGGTTCTGCACTCAACTACAACAGAAGGTATATAGATGATGGATATTATTGTCCATAGTACATCAAAACGATATCTCCCAAATGAGTCACTGTATGAGTCGTTGTTGTCTTTGAGAATTTCTTTTTCTTTTTTATTCTTTATTCAACAGTCGTTTCTTAAAACCAGCGCACAACAGAAAGCCGACGCCTTTCGTCCCATCTGGGACTTCTTCAGGGCTAAAATACACATAAACAACACTTATTTACAATGTGTACAAATTAAAAACAAAACAAGTTTTCTCTACACACAGAACCAGACATTGCATAGAATATTTTCTACAAGTTAACATGATAACGTAACCAATGCTGACTGATACAGACTTCACATACAGTTGCAGGGAGAGAAACACAAACATCAGTTATTTAGTAATGCTATACACTTTTTTCTTTTAATATATCAAGATACATGGTAAGTGCTATACATCTATTTAGACATATACAGGGAGAAAAAACTTTTTTAGAACAGAAACCATATCCAAGTTTATGAAAACTATCCCATTCACATGATAATTAATCATTATTTATACAATTAGTGCCCTGTACTCCATACTAGAACTCGGTCAGAAAAAGGAGAGTAGCGTACACTGAGCAAAGGAGGGATATTAGTAATGGCAATATTGTGATTTAAAATCAGCCATCGTAACTGGGAGAAGGCTCGTTTAGCTGGGACATATGGAAGGGACACGTTGGCTGAATTGTTGATGCTGGGGACATCGGTCCCCAACAAATGTCCGTATATAATACTGCATGTGGCAACACTGTGGGAAAACGTAGTTAGACGAGTGGTTCAACATGCTCCATATGCACCCGATATGCCCCTGTGGGCAATCTGGCCATTTGCCACGATTGCAGACTCTATGTCGGTCAGACGCTGGAAGGAGGGAGGCTGTCAACTGATGGGGGACCATTATAGAGGAGGACAATTCATAACACGCGAGGCGCACAAAGTGAGTTTGGGATGGGGCCAGGCCAATTTCTACAATTCTAAAATATTGAGTGTCGCACGGGAGTTCTGGCACAATTTCCCAGTAGAGCCCCCCATAACCACTATCTTAAAGATAATGTTAGACATGGCGCAGGGAAGGCGACTCATTTCCCATCTTTATCAAGCACTACGGGAAGACCTACAGAGGGAGCCGTTAGGACTCCAGCAGAAATGGGATACGATAATGGATGAACCTCTGACAGAGGCTGAGTGGCGAAGGGTACACGGATGGGTGCACAAAGTTAGTGCAAATGCTCAATTCAAATTACTTCACTATAACGTTATCCATCAAGTGTACTTAACCCTGCGCACATTGCACATAATATACCCAAACCACGCAGATAGTTGCCCCAGATGTACCACACAGGGAACAGACTGCATCCACATGATCTGGCAATGCCCCACGCTACAACCCTATTGGGAAGAGTCCTAACGAGTCTAGGGGAGGCCACGGAGTGGACCATCCCGCTGGAGGTTAAACAAGTATTGCTGGGCCTATTACCTGAACCAAAAAACAAGAAGCTGAGTGGACGCTTTGTAAACTTGGGGTTGGTATTGGCCAAGAGGCGGATAGCATGGATGCAACCACAACCTCCGAAATATCCAGACTGGTTGAGGGATACTAACGAATGGGCGACGGCAGAGCTAGTCAGGATGAGGTTTGTAAGGAAGGACAAAAAAGCTGAGGAAGACAGACTGGCATGGACATCTATGATAACAGATCTCCAGAAAGATCAGGAGCCGACCTCCCAACAAAGTAATGAGAGGGAACGATAGAAACAGAACTGACTTGAAGGCAGGGGAGGGTATTGTTAAACGTTCTTCGGGTTGTTATAAGGAATGTCGGCAAGGAACAACGGGATATTACAAAAACATCATAAAGTTATAGAAGGTCGAATACAAATGGCCTAGAACATTACAACGTCTAAGCTAGATCAAGAATTGTATTAAGTGCTTTATATTGGGATAATGTGTCACAATGTGTTTTGTATAGAATTGTAAATGCCAATAAAATATATATTAAAAAAAAAGAGTCTGAGAGGACAATTTGGTAGCGGCTCGAAAGGAGCACACATAAGGTACGTCAAGACCAAGTTCAAGTCCCACTGGGGCATTACGAAAGGAATAGGAGGAAAGAGGGGAGTAATGCCCTTAAGAAATCTATTTACAATAGGGGACTTGAAAAGAGAAGGCTGATCAGGAAGCCGAAGAAATGCTGAAATGGCTGATAGATAGCCCTTAAGGGTGCCCAGAGCAGAGCCCTGCTGGGCCAAGGAAAGGAAAAACCTCAGAAAGAGGGGCAGAAAGGGGATCCACAGACTTTGCTGTGCACCATGCCACAAATTTGTTCCATCTACCGGTCATATACCGTTTTAGTGGAGGGACACCTGGCTGCCAAGATAACATTACAGACTTCAGGAGGAAGGTCGAAAGCTGTCAACTGTTGCCGCTCAATCTCCACGCAAAGAGGTGGAGGCTGGACAGGTTCGGGTGGAGGACCGTCCCCTGCTGCTACGACAGAAGATCCTCCCGTAGAGGCAGTCTCATCCGAGGATCGATGGCTATGTGTAAGAGCTTGGGATACCAGACTCTTTGTGCCCAATCCAGAGCCACAAGAATGACTTGGGCCCGGTCGCGCTTGATCTTCTTCAGCACTCTGGGCAGAAGTGGTATAGGCGCAAAGGCGTATAGAAGACCGCAACTCCACTCGCGACGAAAAGGGTCGCCGAGTGAGTACCGCCTTGGAAATTCCAATGCCCAGAACTGCTGACATTGCGCGTTCTCTTCAGTGGCGAATAGATCTAACCAAGGCTCTCCCGACTGCTGAAAGAGACCTTGCACCACCTCCGAGTGAAGACCCCATTCGTGATCCATCATGCACCTGCGGCTGAGTTAGTCCGCCCTGGCGTTCAGTGAACCTGCCAGGCGTTGAACCAAAAGAGATATGCACTGATGTTCCAGCCATGTCCAAAGGCGGAGAGCCTCTTGACATAGGGTCCACGACACCACCCCACCCTGTTTGTTGCAGTACCACATGGCGGTGGTGTTGTCCGTGAACACCTGCACTACTCTTCTCTGGACAGAGGGAAGGAATGCCTTCAGTGCAAGACGAATCGCCTGGAGCTCCAGAAGGTTGATGTGGAGCCCGGACTCCGCCGGAGACCAGAGGCCTCTGATCTCCGCCTCTCCCATGTGGCCGTCCCACCCCAGAAGTGATGCATCTGTCATCACTGTGAACTCTGGTAGGGGAAGGGAGAGGAATCTGCCGTTGACCCAATCCTGGTTCGTTAGCCACCACTGCAATTGATGTGCAGTGCCCTCCGAGATTTGGACGCAATCGGAAAGATTCCCCTGATGCTGTGCCCACTGGAACTTCAGGTCCCACTGCAGAGCCCGCATATGCCACCTGGCATGATCCACCATCAGGATGCAGGAGGCCATGAGGCCCAGTAGCCTCAGGGTCATTCTGACCAGAACTCGGGATAGAGGCTGAAAGATCGGAATCATAGCCCAAATATCCCGGACTCGCTGTTCGGGAGGATAAGTCCGAAACTGCATTGTGTCCCGAACCGCTCCAATGAAAAAGAGCTTCTGAGAGGGAATCAGGTGTGACTTCGGCACATTGATAGTGAGCCCCAGCGAATGCAGGAGGTCAGCCGTAGTCTTGAGGTTGGAGACGACAGCCTGGGGCGAGCCCGCCTTCAACAGCCAGTCGTCGAGATAGGGGAAGACTGGAACGCCTGATCTGCGCAGATGAGCTGCGACCACCACCATCACTTTCATGAACACCCGAGGGGCGCTGTTAAGGCCAAAGGGGAGCACGGTAAACTGAAAATGCTTGTGGCCTACCGTGGACCGTAGGTAACGCCTGTGGGCCGGCAGGACGGGGGATGTGGAAATAGGCCAATAGTCCAACACTACCACCCAGTCTCCAGGGTCGAGGGCAGACAGAACCTGAGCCAATGTCAACATCTTGAACTTCTCCTTCCGGAGGAAGCGGTTGACATCCTTGAGATCCAAGATAGCACGCAGGCCTTTGTCCTTCTTGGGCACCAGAAAGTAGTGGGAGTAGCAACCACGACCTACTTCTGGCGCAGGGACACGCTCGATGGCTCCCTTGGCCAAGAGAGCGGTAACTTCCTGGCGGAGAAGGGCCAAGTGATCCTCCGACATGCGATGGAATGTAGGTGGCATGGATGGAGGGTAGTCACGAAGGGGAGGGAGTAGCCCCTCCGGACTAGCTGTAAAACCCACCTGTCTGACGTGATGTTCTGCCAGTGGGGGAGGTGATGGCGAATCCTGCCACCCACTGGCAACTGGAGGCCCTGGAGGGTCGGACTAGGAAGGTTTGGAGGCTGCTGCAGAGGGGGCACTGGTGGACTGGCCCGCCCGCTGGCCCCCTGACCCACGACGCTGGGTCCCACGTCCTCGGCCGCGCAGAGGCTGAACAGTTTGCACAGGCCTGTGGCTCTGGGCGGAACGTGGTGGGGCACCCCTTCCGTAGCCACGAAAGGGGCGAAAAGCAGACTGTGCAGGGTGAGAGATGGTAGCGAGGCCCAAAAATCTGAACGTAGCCCTAGAATCCTTAAAGCGCTTGAGCACGTTGTTTGCTTTGACGCCAAACAAGCGACGGCCATCAAAGGGCATGTCCAAAAGAGTCGATTGGACATCGCCCGAAAAGCCAGTGGACCTCAGCCAGGCGTAGAGTCTCAGGACTACTGACGTTGAAATCGTCCTGCCTAGCGAGTCGGCGGTGTCCAGCCCACATCATATGACGAACTTCGCTGCATCTCTACCCTCAGCAACTGCACGAGAGAGAATGGCCCGGGCCTCCTCCGGGCACTGTGGCAGCACCAGCGCGACCATATCCCCCACAGAGTGGGTGTAGCAGCCCAAGAGACATGCAGTGTTCACCGACCACAGTTCTAAGCTGGGGGAAGAAAACATCTTCTTCCCAAGGTGATCCAGCTTCTTGGTTTCCCTATCAGGTGGAGCGGTAGGGAATGCACCCTTGGAAGTAGAGGCTTGGACCCTCAAGCTCTCGGAGGTAGGGTGTTCGGAGAGGAAAATGGGGTCGCCCAGGGCCGGGCGGTGGCGTTGGGCAATCATCCTATCCACAGGTGCCCCTGTGTTGGGCTTGGACCAAGTGCCCAGAAGGATGTCCGTGAGGGCCTCATTGAATGGCAGCAGGAGCTCCGAAGACGCCGCTGCTGGTTGAAGCATCTCGGTCAGGAGGTTAGTCCTGACCGCCACCGTAGGAAGCTCGAGCTTTAAGGCTTCAGCCGCCCTACGCAACACCACTTTGTATGATGCACCCTCCTCCATAGCCACGGTAGGGGGAGACAGCATGCCAAGGTCTGGAGAAGTGTCCAGACCACTGGCCTCACCCAACTCCTCTCTCCAGCCCGGTTCTTCCAACTGGTCTGCCAGAGGGTCCACAGACCCCTCCCAGTCCTCCTCAACCTCCTCTGGTTGCCACTCAGGGCGATAGGGAATACCAGGGTAGAACAAGGGCACAAAAGTACTGGTCGGCGCCAGTCCCGATCCGGCTCCGTGTCCATGTCGAGGGGGAGGATGGGATCAACATCGGTTGGGGACACAACCGGCGTCGGAAGGGGCGGAGGTGTCGTCAATGGATTCGATGCCGGAGGAGGTGTCGTAAGGTCGACCGGAGCCGATCTGGATCCAGGCCTGGATCCCTGGGGGTCCTGCGGCACTGGGGCCAAAACCGCAGGCATCGAAGGCCTAGAACCCACAGCCGAGTCCACGGGGCCCGAAGGCGCTCCGGCAGAGTCGGGCTGCCCAAAGATGAGTGGAGGGCTTCGTAAAAGCTACGAAGTTGGGCAGGGTTCGCTCCGGCTCCCGGAAAGGGAGGGAGGCTCGGAGTCGACCCAACAGGCTCCGCGGGCGGAGCCGGACGACTACCTTCCGCATCCTGGGTCGAGTCGGCCGACGGACGGGGAGAACGCGAAGAGCGATGGTGCTTCTTTGCCTTCTTTTTGTGCTTCGACTTACCCGAAGACGAAGACTTCGACGAGGAGTGGTGGTGATGGCTCCGCGACCGGTCCCGCGACTCCCTCTCGACCGGGACCTAGAGCGGCGCGGAGCCGACTGCCGGGCCTCCAGAAACTTTCAGGACCGCTCCCGCAAAGACTTCGGGGCCATGGCCTGACAGTCGGAGCACGTTTTCGTGTCGCGCTCCAGACAGCAGAGGCACACTAGATGTGGGTCCGTCACCGACATCAGCTTGTGGCAGGAGCCACAAGGCTTGAAGCCTGTCCGCCGATGTGACATCCCTGTGCACCAGGAGCCAAACAACTCAAAAAAGAAGTCGACAAAAGTCGAAAAAAGATAGTCAAAAAATGACTAGAGGTACCGCTCTCTCCGGATCTGCGCTGGCTGGCGCGGATAAAGAAAGAACTGACGTCAGCGCGCGAGAGCGGCGTCTAAGTAAATACCGCAACGTCATCCCGGCATTCACGACGCCGACTCTGGACGCGGAGTCGACCAACGCCACCTATCGACGTGCAAGGGTACTGCTACGAAAATATTCCTCCAGATCCAGTCTGACGCCTGGGGGTAATTCTAAGGTAAGGAATCTATAACTAATAGTCTCTTTCAGATTTTCACTAACCCTGCTTGCTGAAGTGATGACCACCTGAAAAGCCCCTTTTCATGACAGAAGTTGCAAAGAGGCTTTATGGATAGGTTCAAATGGAGGGTCCCATTAACTTGGAAAGGAAAACATTAAGTTCCTATGGAGGAGAGGGTGATGGAATTGGAGGGAACACTTTCTTAAGCCCTTCTAAGAAGTCTTTGATCACTGGCATTTTAAAGAAAGATATCTGTGATGGAGATTTTCTATAGGCTGTGATAGCCGCAAGATGCACCTTAATAGAAGAAATTTCTAGGCCAGATTAAGCTACATGAAGAAGATACTGTACAACCACGTGTTCTTGGAACACAATTGGATTGTGTTTGCTTTGAATGTACCATAAATAAAACCTCTTCCGCTTAAAGGCATATGATTTTCTAGTGGAAGGTCTTTTAGCCTCTCTTAAAATGTCCATACAGTCTTGAAAGAGACCTAAGTGCACATATTGCAGGAATTCAGGAGCCATGCTGTCAATCAATCAATCAATCAATCAATCCACTTTATTCGATTAATTAAAAGTACAAGACATAAAATACATAAATACACACATACCTATACAAAATTTTGGGGATAAAAAGTTGGGCACAATCCTATTTGTGTAATTCAGCAGCATCAAAAAATTACAAAAGTTAAAAAATTATTTCATTAGAGAATCAGCATAATACAATATATAGCATAAAAATCCATACAATAGCAGCAATAGAACTAGTAATATTAAAATAATCCACAGAATACTCAGCTTCAGCAAATGAGGTTAATCGGTTCGTTAAAATGCGTAACAATGTGCATATTTTTTTTAATTTCTTCCTGATCCTAATAGCAGCAACCAAAAAACAAGCAATATTAAAAATGTCCCATGTATTACTTAACATTTGCAGGTAAAGCAGTGCAGGTCTAACCTGTAGGAAACCCTTTTATTTAATAGAGGGACTAAAAACTTCCTACGTATATCCAAATAGAGGTCACAGAACATTACAAAATGTAGGGTATCTTGTGTAGAAAAATTATCACAAGAACACGGTCCTGCATCCTCTGGCTTACACCACCCCTCATATTGCCCAAATTAAAATGAATCAAATTAAAACGGAACCTAGTCAGGAGCCAGCGATGGAACGGTTTAGTAACAGTTGTCAAATATGGCTCAATTAATAACGACGTTTTTGTCAGAAAGTGAGCCCTAACTAAAGGTTTCTATAGCTCCTATTCTTCCCGTTCCAACATCAACATATTTATAAAGTTCGTTCTAACCCCTTTCAAATCTTCCTTCCTAATCCTATCCGGGAATTCAAATAGTTCTAGCCGCCCTATTTTGGATAACATAGATCTAACATATGCAAGCCAATTAATGTTACTTACTTTATCCAATTTGACACAATCCCGCAATATCAAATGATTCAGGGTTAAAACTGGGTTAAGCCATACTTTGAGCCAGCAGAGTAACGGCGCTGTACGCAAAGTATCTGAGACATAACCCAGCCCCAATTCCTGGTGTATGGCAAAGGTTGAAGTAGATTGAGGAACAGACAGGAGACTACGTAAAAATTTGTTTTCCACTGTCTGTAGTCCTGCCTGTTGCTTGTATCCCCATGCTGTCAAATTCAGTGATGGAAGGTTGGGATGCAGTATTTGTCCTTCAAACTTGTACAGGAGATCCTGTCTGCACGACAATCTCCTGTCTGGTCGTTCTGACAGGTGTAGAAGGGCCGTGAACTACCACTGACAAGGCTATTCTGGTGCTAACAGTATCATCCTGGTCCTGGACTAGTACAGTTTGACAATCACTGTTGGTATGAGAGGAATAGGGGAAATGTGTAGAGAAATTTCCCTGACCAATTTATCAAAAGGGCATTCCCCTTCGACCCTGGTTGGATGAATCTGGATGCATAATCTTGGCATTTTTTGTTTGCGTCTGCGAACAAGTCTATTTGTCGATATCCCCATTCCTGAAGATGCCTTGTAAGACCTTGTTGTTTAAGAACCAGTTGTATTTTTCGTGAAAGAACAACTGAAAGAGTCTGCTTGGGTATTTTGAAACCCTTGTAGATGAATTTCTGTTATGGTTAGATTCCTGGCTATTAACCATTTCCAAATGGCTTGGGCCTCGAGAGACAAAGGCGAGAGTGAGTTCCTCCCTGCTTGTTCAGGTAATGTATTGCTGTCGGTTTGAACAAGGAGAGAGTTTGTTGTTAGCAATGGGAGGAAGGGCTTTAGAGCCAGATGAACTGCTCGCAATTCCAACATACTGATGTGATAAGTCTTTTCCTTATCCGTCCAAATTCCTTGAGTCTGCAGGGAGCCCATAAGAGCATCCCATCCCTGGAGAGAAGCATCTGTGATTAGTGTTTGACTTGGTACATTCTGATGGAATGGTACTCCTACCAGCAAGTTGTTCAGATGAGACCACCATGGGAGAGATTGACGTGCAGCCTGGAAAAAAGTCAGCTTGTCCTCCCAACGATTAGAGAGGTGATTCCATTGTCTTCTAGGCATTGCTGCAGAGGTCTTATGTGTAGTCTTGCGTGCGGGACTATGAAGATGCAAGAGGCCATTGACTCCAGTAGAGATGCAATTGGTCTCGCTGATGGATTGCAAGCCTGTAGAAGATTGCAACACTTCAGATTGATTGATAATAGTCTCTCCTACAAAGGATACACTTTCGGCGATTGTGCATCCAGTGTTGCTCCCAGGTATTGTATCTTTTGCACTGGCCATACTGTAAACTTTCTGAAGTTGATCTGGACACCCAGATTGGTTAATATTTTGATACAAATCTGATAATGCTTCTCTGTCTCTGGTGGTTAAAAACATTTTATTAGTCAATTGGCCTTGTAAGGATATACAAAGATCTTGTGCTTCCTTAAGTATGATGCAAATACGCCCATATGGAGAATGTTCGTGGAGCTGATTTTTGGCCGAACAGTAGGACTTTGTACTGATAGTTTCAAGATCCTACTTTCAAACTGAGAAATTTCTGATGTTTTGTGGAAATTGGGATGTGAAAGTAGGCATCTTGGAGATCTATCGAACACATCCAGTCTCGTTGATGCAGCTGTGGGTAGATCTGATGAAGAGCCAGCATTTTGAACTTTTCATTTCGTACGTAATTGTTTAGTAATCATAGATCTAAAATGGGTCTGAACTCCTGTTTTGGTCCTTTCTTTCGTATTAGAAAGTAACAGGAATAAATCCCCAGTCCCTATTGGTAATGCAGGACCGCCTCTACAGCTTGTTTTTGTAACAGAATGTTTACTTCTTTGTGTAACAGATCTTGTTAAAATCTTGATGTTTTATCAGAGGAACATGTGGAAGAGGGTCCCTGAACCGAAGGGAATAGCCATTCTGAACAATATTCAAGACCCATTTGTCTTTTGAGGATTGACTAGCGAAAAGTGGTAGACCAAGAGGGTGATCTTCTTCTGCTATGTATGGATGTGGGACCATGAGATCTTCTGGATCTTGAAGTGGATCTCGTTCTAGATGCTGCCTTGGATCTAGAGCGATAACGCAGTGGACTTTATGATATACAAGGGGACTTATACTTCACATGCGGGCTTTTGAGGGACCCTGAATGAATCGTAGGAGGTACTGATGTTGTGCCTGGTGAGAACCTAGGAGAATGTGTCCCGTTAGGCAATGGTGTGTGTGATGTTACTCTAGAAGGGGAGTATGTTCTTGAATACTCAAAGTCAGAAGTATAAGGCATAGGTCTTCTCTGTAAACTCTCTGACCATCGCAGTGAGATGGTCAAAGGTGACTCAGTGGGTCTGGATGCAGAACAATGCATTGATTCAGTTGATTTCATTGGCAAAATCTGAACCTCCATTGACAGCGACTGTGGTCTATCTACAGTATAAGATGGCTTGTTTTTTTGACGTTGATGGGGCACGCAACGTTGACTGCTTTTCCTTTGACACCATGCATACTTTTTCTGATGGCCTCAACGCTGGCCTATTCGCCTTCGAAGAATGTCTTCTGGCTGTCGACCGTGACATCAATGCATGTCTCGACATTAATGAGTGTGTTCTGGCCGTTGGTGGTGACTGCGGCGGCAATGCAACTCTCAACGTCGAAGAATGGTGCTTTCTGACTGTCAACGGTGACACAGATGCATGTCTCGACGTCGGGTGGTGTGTTTGTTCCGACGTCGAACGATGAGATGACCCCCTCCTTTGACAGTGTCTTCTACGCCGACAGCGAATATGCTGGTATTTTCTCAGTGGTCGGCGCCATACCTCTCAATGTTGATTAGGATAGTCTTTTCTGATGTCACAATATCTTTCTCTGTGGGGATATTCTGGATAAGAGGAGGGCTCTTTGGAAGAAGAATGATGTTTTCCAAGGCCTCTTGATGTTGTTCCTCTCTCTTGGAGTCCATGAAGCCTGATCTTTTCTCTGTCCTTAAGAGTACGCTTGGATAGTTTCTGGCAGCGAGGACAGGATTCAGGACGATGGGAGGCAGGCAAACAATATAGACAGTGAGTGAGGGATAGTATGAGCTTTCTTTTCCCAAAGGCAGGGCACTTCAAGTGTGAAGGCATTTTTGACAGAAAAAAGGAAACTTTTCGGTCAAAAATGTTTCTCTGTGCTCCAGGTACTGAGAACAAAAGAGATGTTAACTTTTAAAGGTATGAAAGGGATTTTTCTAACAAAATTGTCAAAAAAGCAGAGCTCAGTGCTCCAGGATCCTAACAGTAGGAGCCGGAAAAATGAAATGACTTAACTGTCACCTGTCGGGCATGATGAGATACAGGGGGTACGGTGAGGCTCTTAAAAGGTACTGTGCCAGTTTCCTTTGCTTATGCTTTGAATAGCAACCTATTGGCTAACAATGTCTCATATTCCCTTTCCTTTTAATAAAGGTTTGTGAAAGATTTTCTATTGGCATATTTTTATTAATGGCATAAGGCTCTCTGATTGGGTGCTTTTTAAAATGAAAAATAAATGTATTCTTGACCTTTTTAGCCTCTCTTTAGGCTGCAGGTGTTTATGTGTGTGTACATATATATATATATATATGTATATACACACACACATATATACACACACACACACACACACATATATACATATATGTGTGTAATGTACTATGTACATGGCTTTCACTCACACATATGTGAACGCCACATACGTAGTACATTACACACACACACACACACGCACACACACACATACAATATTGAAAAGTGCTCCAGGGTTCCCGTACGTGGGTGGGACTATTCAGTGCTTATGACTATCGATAAGGATCCCCTGAAAAAGAAGTAATGCTAACTGATTTTAAAGAGCTTTCCTGAGAGGTTCTCCCACCCTCAGATATTTCTATTGAAGGATGCCCAGAGTGGGGATGTGCTCTCCTAAGAGATTTTGAGGAAGTTTCACCTTCTTTCCCAGAATGAGATTCCCCAGATTTTTACTTTTACAGCCATATAAATACTCTTGGTTCTTAGTCTTTTAAGGTTTTTGTAGAGAATGTTCCACAAATTTTGCATTCCTTGGCCTTATGAGTCGAATAAAGAAAATATATCATTTTGTGGCTCTTTAGAGTGCAGTCTCTTTTTTCCACATTTCCCCCATGGTCTAAAAAGGCTCTACTTGGTAACTTCATAGTCTGAACTGTAGTTTATTATTAACTCCTTGAAATATGGTGGTAACATATATAGAAATGGTCACTTATCTGAGTAAGCAGTGCTCACAGGGACTCCCATCACACAAGACGTCCAGTAGAGATCTGAACTTGCAAGCCTCGGTGATGCGAGGTGAATGCTGTGCTTTGCTCTTATTTTGGGTGATTTATAAAGAGGTGGTGTGAGAAGATGGCTTGGTATATGATGCACACTTATGTAAGTTGGCACCCTGCACCAATCCAGACAACCCTTATGGGGATTTTAGTGGTCTTAGACAACCTTATAAAGCTCTCTAAGTGGTAACTGTGGAGAGCAGCCTTCAGTCTTAGTCCAGAAGGAGTGTAAAGCAGCTTGTTTCACCAGACCATAATCTTATAGGTATAGATTAAGTGAAAAAGAACCACACAGCGCATTTATAAAAATATGTATTTATTATAAGACACTCACTAACACATACAGATATCTCCTAGCCGGAGATATACACATTGCACACAATACTTTTCACTTCCCTTCCACTACACCATTGCAATGAACTTGCGCAGTTCTTTCATAACAAAGTTGTGTCCATTCATCGTGAGCTTGAATTGAATTCCTCTTCTCATGACAACTTTATCTTTCCCACTACTCTACTCTCTGACCAGGTTCCGACTGTTCCCCTTGATTTTGCATTGGATGAATCCTTTCAAGTTAAGGCTTGGCTCTCAATTGATTTAATTTCTTTGAGAAATCTACTTAGAAACATCAAGTCTGCCTCCCCACTTGATCCACTCCCTCCTTCCAAGCTCAAATGCCTGGATGAGCCTGCCCTTAAGGTGATTGCTCAACTTCTCAATTCCTCCCTAAATCTGGGCCAGCTGCGCGCAGCTGGAAGCATGCTCTGGAGGCTTCCACTGTTGAAAAAGACTGGTTTAGATCCCCTCTGCTGGTCTAACTACAGGCCTATATCTCTTCTCTCCACCTTTTCCAAAATATTGGAAAAACACATTAATTCTCAACTTTCTGCACATGTGACGAAACATAAGCTATTTCATCCGTCTCAGTCTGGCTTTCGTCCCGGTCACAGTACCGAATCAGCTCTGCTGGGGGTCACGGAAGACCTTAGACAGCAGCTTGACCGTGGAGGCACAGCAGTGCTCATCCTTTTGGATTTGAGCGCTGCTTTTTATACGGTCTCCCATTCTATTTTGGTGGAGCGTCTCGTAAGCTCTGGCATTGTAGGTGTAGCCTTGCAGTGGCTGATCTCTTTTTTGGAGGACCGCTCCTTTCAGGTCTTTTCCCACACCGCAAAGTCTAACCCCGTTGCCTTGACATCTGGAGTTCCGCAGGGTTTGATCCTGAGTCCTCTGCTTTTTAACCTTTACGTTCGCCCTTTGGCAGACATTGCTGAAAAATCAGGATTGACCATTTTTTCATACGCGGACGATACGCAGATTATATTTTCTTTATCATCTGCTCAACATCTTGATCCTTCCGTACTTAAACTTGGCCTGCGTAACATCTCCTTGTGGATGTCCGGCAATGCTTTAAGGCTGAATGGCTCTAAAACGGAGGTGCTCATCCTGGGGAACAATCCAGAGCTTTGGGGAGCCAACCACTGGCCTGTATCTCTGGGACCTTTACCCACCCCGGTTCCTAAGGTCAAGAACCTGGGGTTTTCCATCGATAACAAGCTTTCTCTCACTGCTCAGGTCTCTGGAGTCACCTCGGCCTGCTTTGCGGTCCTCAAGTGGTTAAAGAAAATTCTCTGGCTAATTTCACCTGCTGCTCAGAGGACTGTCCTGCAGGCTTCGGTGATCTCCAGACTTGATTACGGTAACGTACTGTATCTGGGTGCGGACATGACCTCTGTTCGCCGTCTCCAGCTCATTCAGAATGCAGCTGCCCCTCCTTCTTTTTAGGTTGCCTCGCCACGCCTCTGTCTCTCCTTTGCTCTCTCAACTCCACTGGCTCAGGGTTGGCAGGCGCACCGAATTTAAGGCTCTCTGCTACATGTTTAGAGCTCAGCACGGCCTGGCCCCCGCATATATACTCAATCTTGTCAAGCCCTACCGACCTCCTCGCAATCTACGATCTGCTAATCTTTCCCTTTTCTCAGTCCCTAGAGTACGGCTGGCCCGTATGTGTGGCCGTTCGTTTTCCTTTCTGGGACCTAAGCTGTGAAACTCTCTCCCGCTAGAACTCAGGAACTGTCAATCCCTCTTTGCCTTCCGCAAAAAGCTCAAGACTTTTCTTTTTAACCAAGTCTAATGCCAACTGAACTCCTTTCTTGCTTGCTCCGCTGTCAGCGCCGGGAAACCCGGTTGGGTAGCTGCGTGCTTTATAAATCTTTAAAAATAAATAAAAATATAAATAGAAACAGGTAAGTAGTGGTGGGAAGCAAGATGGCGGCCGCATAGACGCATCGTGGCGGAGCTCTCCAAAGGTCTCTAACACCCCACCTTGCTCCCGCTGTCACGGCTGAGACTTACCTGGGGATTTTCGCTTGTGCGAACGGCTGGTGCTGTTCTCCCCCTTCTTGAGAGGTTGCGGCATGCTGGTTGGATTCCCGGCACGGAGAGAGCGCAGGATCAGGAGCTGGTGCCCTGCTGTTCTTGAGCCTGCAGTGCGACGGTGTTTCGGCGTCCTTACTCAGTGGGCGGAGCTCATCAAGGGATTCCCCCGATTGGTGGCTGGCCTCAGTTCTGGAACTGCCTGGGTGGCTGCATGTACCGAAATGCCACAAAAACCAGTAAAGATACAGAAAGACAGGGGAGAAGCGCTGAGTTCATCCAACAGACCTGCTGCTCGCACCCTGGCCAGTAGACAGGACTCTTCCTTGGAGCAACCTGCTGCAGGGTCTGGTAAGCCAGTGGATGTCCAAACAGGAAAGTACAGGTCTGGAAGCACGGGTGCGGGAAAAAGAAGGAACCAAGTCGCTACCAAAGGTACTAGGGCAGGGGCTGGCATGGAGGAGGGGACAGGGGGTCTTGGTAACAATGCATTACTTATACCGCACTCACAGCCGCAACCTGCAAAAACTGAATACTTTGTCAGCAAGCTCTCTGGTAACGGGCCAAGTCAGCCAGGCATTAGTGAGAAATCAGGCGAATCGGACATCTGTGCAACTTTGGCTCCTGTAGCATTTGAAGGGGAGACCTCAGCAGCAGACATAGATTCAGCCAGCCCAGGCGGGACTCTGCCACTTGAACAGGCCCTGAGCTCAGCGGGCACAGGAGACAGTAAGGAGGGATGCATCAAGGAGCTTGGTATCGAGCAGTGTGGAGCTACGGCAGTAGCGGTGACAGATATCACCCTGGATGGAGCAGATAAATCATTTTCTTTGACAGATGGTTCAGAGTCTGAGGTACCTGACTCATATAATAGCGAATCTAGCGGGACAGATTCCTCAGCATCAGAATCCAGCACGCTGGAAGCACCTGAAACTGCGGTTAAGCGTCCGAAGAAACAAAGGGCCAGTAAATGCAGTACTGAACCACGGAACCGGAAAACAAAGAAATAACTGGTAGTAGCTTAAAATGGGATTATTCCCACACAAGGATTGTTGGAACCTCTCCGGAAGCACTAGCTATGAACGAAATAGGCACAGGTGCCCCTCAGCTAACTGGATCCATGCCCTTAAACTCTGAGTTAAATTTAATACTGGAGTCCATTAAAGAACATCAGGCTGAGACACGGGCAGATTGTAAAAGGACAAGGCACGCTACAAAAAAACTGGAAGGCGCTGTTCGGAAGGTGGGGAAAGCGTGTTCTGAGATCGGCGAACGCCTGAGCCATATCGAGGACAGGACCACTGCCCTGGAGGTAGTGGCCACAGAAGTAAAAGAGCAATCCAAGATGCATGAGTCCCAATTAATCGATGTTCAGTGGAAGCTGGAGGACATGGAAAACCGACAGCGCAGGAATAACCTTCAGTTTCTTGGGATAGATGAAGGCGTGGAGGGGGGTGATATCCGCTCGTACATGCTGGATCTCTTGAAAGCATCATTCCCCGAACTTTCAGGATGGGAGTGGGCTGTGGAAGTTCAAAGAGTACATAGATTCCCGATGACCCAAAATAAGTCAGCCCAGGACGGTAGAAACCCAAGGCAGTCACGGGCTATACTTTTTGCTTTGCCAGGCTATTTTTGAGAAGGCCCGCCCGGATGCAAGACGGACATACCAAGGTTCATCATTTTTCGTTAGCCCTGACTTTTGCCATATTACGGTCGAACGGCGGTGGCGTCATAGGCAGGTCATTAAGCCATTCCAGGATGCAGGCTTTGAAGCATATTTATTGGCTCCTGCCAGACTGAAAACTATTGTCTGTGGCTCTGTTAAATTCTTTACGTCAGAAGTTAAAGCCAAAGAATATCTGTGTCAGCTTACGACGAGTAGTGGCATTGTATAGATTACCCCGCTGCGCGTTCCTCATTGTTACTTGGATGAAAGTAGCACGATTGTAAAACGAAATTGTTTTAGATGAAAGTAGCGTGAATTAGCACAATTGTAAAAAACAAAACTGTTTTAGATGAAAGTAGCGTGAAATAGCCGATTTTAAAAACGAAATTGTTTTAACTTCATGACTGTTTTTAAGTTGGGAAATTAATTAGAGCCTTGTATTCTGCACTTGCACTTTGTCTGGCCAAGGTGAGCTGGTGTACTCCGCCTGTTAGAGCGGGTCACCGAGCAAACGCCATCTTGGTCAGCGTCCTAGCTATTTTTTGTCTATAACGCTCCTCCCTATTTAAGGAGAGGAAATGCAAGGGCGCGCGGGCAGCGGGCGCGCCTTTGGCCATCTGCGCCCGTCCGCGCTCAGTGCCAGTCATGCTGCCGGTCAGGAATACTGCCCTACTGGGAATGTCCGCCTGCGTTATTCGAAGGAGCAATTAGTTTCTATAGGTGAGCATGATGGCCTGGGTGTTAAAGGAGAGAAACTAAGAGAAGGAAGGGCTTCCCCGGTGAACCTTACATCTGCTATACTTAAATGTGGCCTGATTAACGTTAGATCTTTGATAAAGCATCATCAGGAGATTTTCTTTTTATTGGAATGTCATAATCTGGATGCATTGTTTTTAACTGAAACTTGGACACGATCTGATTCTGAGGTTGAACTGGGGCTAGCTTGCCCCCCAGGGTATAAAGTCTTTCATAAACCACGATTAATGGGGAGAGGAGGAGGGGTGGGAGTGATTTACAAAGATCAATGGAACTTTGCCCCTATAAATGTTGATGAAGTGGAAGGTACTGAACTATTAGGGTTCTCCCTCAGTGATGCTAAAGGACAATTGTTTTCAGGCATAGTTTGTTATAGACCCCCTGGGGGAGTGAGCCCCCAATACCAAGAGATGATTGACATTTTTTACAATATGTCACTCACCCACGCTAAAATGATTATATTGGGAGACTTCAATCTCTGGGAAAATGGGAGCCTAGACACGGCCTTAAAAGAATTACTGCAAGCATGTGAGAACCTCAACATGCAACAACTAGTGTTACATCCAACACACCAGGGAGGCCATGTCTTAGACCTAATATTTGCAAATCACAAGGAGGTAGAGGTGGTAGAGAAACTGCCTCTATGTTGGACTGATCATTCTTTAATTCAATTTCTGCTAAAGCCCCCCAGAGAAAGCAATAAAAGTGCTCAGTCTGGTAACAATAGACAGGGAAGGGAATGGGCCAAACTGTTGAAAATTAAAGACTCCCCGCTATTTACTGAAAAGAACTCTTTTGATGTCAGTAAATCAGTGGAAGAAAACTATCTTAATTTCTGTGGACAGATAAACTATACTCTTGACCAGCTGGCACCGGTGAAAAAGCTAAAAACAAGAACAAACCATCAGCCCCGTGGTATAATGAGGAGCTAAAGCTGCAGAGGAAAAAATGTAAACGGGCAGAAAGGAAATGGAGGAAATTCTATGAGGAGAAGGATAAAAAAGCCATGAAAATAGCACTAGGCACATATAAAGGAACAATTGCTAAGGCTAAAGCCGTGTATTATGAAAACATTATTCTGCAGGCGCCTAACTGTATTTAATATAGTGAATAATATTTCTAAACCCGAGTGTGCAAAAAATAAAATTATAGCCACGCAAGATTTATGTGATAGCCTTGCAGTGTATTTTGAGGAGAAGATTAATAAAATTATTGATAGCCTTGAATTAAACAAGGAGACTAGGGTGGATAATGGAGACGGATCATCTGAACCAATGCCAATGGGGAAGCAGGAAGAGGGAGCAGATAAAGATAAACAGGCAACTATGGATCTCTTCCAGATTCCCATAGAGGAAAATTTTAATAAATTAGCTTTGAGCGCCTCCTCTGGGTCGCCGTTGGACCCTCTTCCGCATAGGATGTGGAGAGAATTAATCAAGAGCTCTTTCCCCAGCTCCGCCAAATTTGTTGTCAATCGTTGAGTAGTGGTACGGTCCCAGATTGCTGGAAGCAGGCAATGGAGACACCCCTACTGAAGAAAGACACACTTAATTCCTCATGCCCATCTAGCTACAGGCCTATCTCCTTGCTGCCTTATCCGGTAAAAATTTTGGAGCGGTTAGTTAGTCAAACCCTATCACAATTTTTAGAAGACAATCATTTGCTAGATGAGGGTCAATTTGGGTTTCGTCCCGTACACGGGACAGAAACGGCCTTAGTGACAGTATTAGACGAACTCAGAATGCGAGCTGACACTGGCCAATCGGTAGTACTGGTGTTACTGGACATGTCAGCCGCATTCGATACAGTTAATCACAATGTCCTGTTAAAGAGACTCATGGATGTTGGAATTAAGGGCACGGCACTGAACTGGTTTCGGTCGTACCTGTCGGGTAGACAGCAGGTAGTGGCTACGTCACCCTTTGTATCCAAAAGCAGCTTCACTCGGCAAGAGGTCCCTCAGGGATCGACAATAAGCCCGATTCTTTTCAACATATACCTGCGTCCACTTATTCCCATTATTAAATCCTATGGAATAGAATTAGTGAATTACGCAGATGATACGCAACTTGTCTTTTCAATGGAAGGGAATCAGGCGGTATCATTGGACAGATTCCATGAGGGTATGCAGAGAACTGCCAATTGGCTTAGGGACAACTCCTTACAATTTAATGGAGACAAAACTGAAATTGTTTACTGTACACCGAATAAGATAGCTCGCCCACTCCCAGCTGACTTCTGGCCCACCTCCACAGAAAAACCACTAACTACATCCAAGACAGTGCGTAACTTAGGGGTGCTGTTTGACAGCAGTCTTCAGCTAGATTCCCAAGTGAATAAAACAGTTGGCACCTGTCTATCTCTACTTAGAGCCCTTCGGAAAATACTCCCGTTATTGCCGATGTCCGCCAGGGCACAGGTGGTGAGGAGCGTCATCTTGAGCAGACTAGACTACTGCAACGCTCTGCTACTTGGAACACCAAATTCCCTGATTAAGAAACTTCAGAGAATTCAAATAATAGCTGCCAAGTTAGCTTTAAAGAGACAGCGTAGGTCCTCTGCGTCCTTATCCCTGAAGGAGATCTGGCTACCGATTCTGCAGAGAATTCAATTCAAATCACTCTGCATTGTCTTTAAGGCAGCACATGGAATGGGACCTAGACCACTGCAGAGCAAATTTACCTGGTATACGCCAATTAGAAATCTCCGATCAGCAACAGCAAATCTGGTGTGTACATCGAGATTTAGAAAAACCAGGATTGGAGGCAGAGCATTCAGCTCTGCAGCTTCGCGGTTGTGGAATGAACTCCCGATTGATCTTAGACAGACTGAGAACTTGCTGCACTTTAGAAAAAGCTGAAAACTTGGCTTTTCCCTAGGGAATAGTGTAACGCAGCTGCAGTTCTAACTATTTTCATCAGGTATGGTTGGACATGCGCACAGTGGAATGCATGGTAATCTCAGCGCCAGGATACCCGTGGGGTGACAGTGCGCTATATAAATTTGGCTTAGTACTACTACATGGGGACACTAGCTTAGAATTGGTTAAGAATTGATCTGAGCCTCTGTAATATATTGAGATGGTTTCTTATGGCTTTCTTTATTTTGTTTTTTTGCTCTGGGGGCACTGTCCTATTGCGGGAGCAAGGGGGTAAACATCTGAGAGGGGAGGGGGGTCCCGCGGTGCCGACCTCCGGTCTCCATCACACAGACCAGTTTGGTCTGGTTGCTTTCATTAGAGGAGGGGGGAGGTGGGGGAGGGCGAGGGGGTCGAGGGTGTGCCAGGGCAGGGGTGGGGGTTGGGAAGGGGTGAAGGCTGGTGGTGTGATATTCAATATACAGCAAGTGGATGTAGTCGTAACTGTAAGAGAGATGATGTATTTCTTTGTGTCAAAGGAACAAAGGCACTGTGGACCTGGGCATGCCCTGGGAGAAGGGTGGGTAGTAGTTAGTGGCGTAGCAGGCCCTGAAACACTAGAATGGGGGAGTGAGGTTTATCTCCTACTTGGGTGATACTCTTTGGTGGTGTTGTTGCCTCTAAGAGCTATGGCTAGCTTGCGAATTGCATCTATTAATATCTGCGGGTTAAATGATAAAGTAAAAAGAAGGCGGGTACAAGAAGAGTTAAGGTTTTTGAGAGCAGATGTGTATTGTTTACAAGAAACTCATGTCGCCAGGAAAGACAGGGCCCTGCTGAATACTCTTGGGCTAAAAGCTGTTTGCTATACGTCACAAGAAACTAGGACAAGAGGGGTTGCGATCCTAGTGAAAGGTGACTCTGTTATTCCTGGTCGGAATACAGCAGATAAGCTGGGAAGATGGGCGTTAATGGAATGCAAGGCAGGATGTGGCTCTTTCACACTTTGCACAATTTATGCCCCAGTATTAGATGACCCCAGTGTGTTTAACCTCCTGGCGGCCGAACTTCCATCATGGCCTGGACCACTTGTCGTTTGTGGGGACTTTAATTTAAATGGCTCAAGGGGAGGGCTATGTAATAATGAAGAAAGCTATGTGGGGCGCAAGCCGCAATCGTTTAAATCCTTGGGTCACCTGCGGAAAGAACTAGGGCTGATTGATGTCTGGGCATCGCTGAAAGCACCGGACCCAGGATATACTTACTACTTGGCTCCCCATGGTAGCTTAGCCAGGTTGGATTATTTTTATGTGCCACCCATATTGGTCAAAGAGGCACTGGTGGATTATTCCCTAGAACGGTGTCCGATCACAACCCGGTTATTTTTGAGTTTCCCATTAAAGGGCTGGCTCGTACACCTAGAAAGTGGACATTTGAGAGGGGGTTGTTGCTGGATTCTGACTATGTCAAACATATGAAGTCCTGGATTGTGTTTTTTTTTTTAGCTAAATAAAGGTAGTGCGGATGCAGGAATAGTCTGGGACTCATTTAAGGCGGGGGTAAGGGGTGAAACTCTGAGTTTTAGTATTTCTAAACAGAAGAATGAGCATGGACGCAGCAGAGAGCTTTATCTAACGCTAAGCGGTCTGGAAACAGAATTAATTAGTGCTGTTGAAAGCGGGAAAGACTCAGCCCCGATTTTAAACCTGATAGCTATCACTAAGGCACGCCTAAATGAACACTTTGCAGAGAAAACTGCGGGGAAGTACTTGTCTAAAGAGCAGGACCGGGGGGCGTGGCCAAGATGGCGGACTGAGCGGTCGCTTGTCCCGGAGGCTCCCTGCTCCCGGCCTACTCGCCCTGCTACAACCTCGCATTTGGCCCCATCGACAAGCTGTCCACGGTGGGAAAGGGCGGAGGAGTGCAGCAGCGGTCTCCACAGCGCAAACGGAGACGATTCGAGCCCGCCCGAGGGCAAAAGAGGCAGAGGAGAGCGGGTGGACTCGGCACAAGAAAATGGCGCCCAGGCCGGAGGATCGCTAGTGCGGAGACACCGGCGTCGGAGGCCCCGAACAGTGGAGCCACGGAGACGGCCCATCGGGATCAGCGGCGAACCCTGAGGGCCCGGAGGAGCGGTGATGTTGGGAGCGGAGCGTGGATAGACTGAGCGCCCCGCAGCGACCCACCACGACCGCGAATGAGATCGGATTCCCCGGGCTGAGCAGTGCCTGTCATCGGCGTTGCAACGGGACGGAGAGCAGCGCCGCTTAGAGATGAGCCCACGCTGAAGAGGCGGCGGAAGAGGTGAGGAGTGAGCAGGGTGACCCGCGCCCCGGGGCTCCAAACAGGCTCGGGATCTCCGAGGGGCCTAGAGTGCGTGGGAGGCGACAACTACGAGAGCGCACGGTCCCATAGAGCACTAGGCCGGGTGCTGTGGGCCTGAACAGGGGAATTCGAAGAGGGGGGTGTCGAGACTCCCGCGCCTGTTGTCACCGGAAGGGGCAATTTCATAAGAGGGCCAACAAAAGGACCGGTCACAGTGGGGGCCCGCATCAGTGAGCTAGGGGGAGAGAAACCAGGGACCCCCGGATGCCGCACAGAGCGTCGAGGCCTGAGATCTGAGAGGCCAAGCAGCAACAAACACCAGGAGAGGGGACGGGACCCGGTGTGTGTAAGAGACAAGACAGGCCTAGAGAAACTTAACACAAAGGGGGCCAACGCGCGAAGAAGGCGGATGGTGGGGGAGGGAGCAGAGACCAGAAAAGAGCCCCGGCACCAACTTCAGAGAGACGACCGATTCTTCTGGGAGCGGAGCCCCACGCCTACGCAGCGTAGAAGTGGAGAGGACCCCCTGGGGGAGTACCGCTAACAGGTCAGGGCAGTGACCACTAAGACCCCCAGGGGGCACAATATAAACAGGGTGGGACAGAAGGCCCTAGGGCAGATTTGCAACGCGGTTGACTCCTGTGGGGAGAGGAGAGGCCTAGTGTGCACGCTCGCCATTGTGACAGCTGTGGGAGTCCATGTCCGACCTGCGAGCCCATAGAGTGACGCTGGGGAAGGTGGGGAGGCGGTGAAGAGAACAGAGGGGCCAACATTCGGCTGGCGGAGAGGAGGGGAACTAACCGGCAACAGCTACTACGAGGGCCACGCGGGATCGAGGGGTGCCTCCTGGAGGAGGCTGCAAGCCATCGGACGACGCGGGGACCCCCTTCCCGTCTCCCAGACAGGGCTCGAGTAACAGAGGCGACTTGAGCTCCCCACCTGCTGACAGGCTTAGCAATGTCCTCGGTGAGGAAGAGAGGGGAGAGATCTCTGAAAGACATGCTAACCAGAGGACCCCTACCTGCGGACAAAGGCAACAGAACATCACCGCCCCAGAAAACTCAACCAGACCCGGAAGACGGGGAGGTCCCAATCACCCGCTCCTTCTTGGAGTCGCTTTTCAACGTCCTCCGAGACGACTTCCAGACCCTTAAGAGTGAAGTGGCTGGGGAGGTCCGCGAGATTCGCCGAGATGTTGACGCAATAGGGGAACGAGTAGCGGCAATCGAGGAACGCAACATAACCAAAGGGGAAGAGGTCGAGCAGCTCCAAGAGGTGATTCGCCTGAGAGATCAACAGCTGGACCTCCAGGCACACGCCGAGGACCTCGAAAACCGCTCACGAAGAAATAACATCCGCGTCAGGGGGGTCCCTTTGAAAACGGAAGGAACAGCTGTGAACCAATACCTCCAGGGCTTGTTTAGAGACATACTAGGTGAGTCACAAGACTTTCCTATTCGCATAGACAGAGCGCACCGTGTTGGACTAGCGAGACGGGCCCCTGCTCCTCCGCCAGACATCCTTGCCTTCCTACCAGATTTTCCTCTCAAAGAAAGAATACTGCGGGAAGCACGGTCGAAACAACCTCTACAATATCAGGGTCACTCCGTTGCCCTATACCAGGACCTCGCCGCTATCACACTACGAAAAAGGAGGGACTTTAAGGAAGTGACTACCCACCTAAGAGCACAAGGAGTGGCGTACTCATGGGGACATCCTTTCCGCCTTATCTTTAAAATGAACGGCAAACTACACCAACTCCGATCCTTCCGGGAAGCCTGTAAGATCCTGGGCTTGGAACAAAGAACCACGGGAGAGTCACACAGTCGCACACAGAACTCGGTGAGGAATGAGTGGCAGACAGTGGGTGGCAAACGCTCACCCAATCCAGAACTACGCCCAAGCTCAGACACAATGGCGCAAGAGAGACTGCTGGCACTAGAAATGGTACAGAAAGAAACCGCTCCGACGACCCCACCATGATTCTACCAGAGGGACTATTCAGCATTGGTATTGCATTAGCCGGGGGGGTTCGGGGGCGGGGGCCCGGGACACTTGGTCCACACACTCACCCCGATTCTTTATTTACCACATGCCCAGGTTCTCGTATGAAGGGCAATGGACAATGATGGGACTTTGGGGTTTACAAGTTGGGGTTAGGGAGGGTAGAAGAAGTCAGGGTGGGGGAGGGGGTGAGGGTTTTTTTTTTTTCGTTACCATGCTGGGGGGATGAGGGAGTTGGGAAAGGGGCGGGGGGAACCGGTGTGCTGCTCACGGGGGAGATCCATACGAGACATATATCCATCTATGCAGGGTATCGCGAACATAGGAGGGGGCTTGGGGGACATAAGAGGTGGTTTCCACCAGACATAGCTGTCTGACCCCATAAATACCCTATGTCAAGGTCCGCACTGCAAATACTAACCCTTAACGTGCGGGGACTGAACAATCCCATTAAAAGAAGAGCGGTGTTATCTTATTTAGAGAACTCGGGGGCGTCAGTGTGCCTCTTGCAGGAGACCCACCTCCTCTCCAAAGATTGGCACCGTATGAGAACCCGATCCTTTCCCCACCAATTCTACTCGTCCACTTCAGATAAGAAAGCGGGGGTGGCCATTCTGATATCTAAATCATTCCCAGGTACGATAGGGGACAAAGTGGCAGAAGTGAAAGGCCGGTTACTAGCCTACACGCTCTGGGTGGGGGGTGCTCCTCTGGTGGTGGGTTCGGTCTACGCCCCGAACTCGGGACAGGAACAATTTTTGAAAATAGCACTCTCAGAGGTCTTATGTTCACAGGAACGGAAGGTGGTCGTTGGAGGGGACCTAAATCTGGTCATGGACGTGGAGAAAGATATATCAGGGCAGCGATATGGCCAAACAGGGGCAATTTCTAAGACAGGAAGGGAATGGCTGAGAGATAGGGGTCTACTGGACTTATGGAGGGTGACCCACCCCCACCTCACACAATGTTCCTACTATTCCCATGCACACCACACATACGCTCGGCTGGACCACTTCATAGGGACCACAGAAGTACACACAATGGTGGACACAGTAAATATCACACCAGCGGCACTCTCGGACCATGACGCAGTGGTAATGATCCTCTCTATCCCCTCAACTAAACGACCTCCGGGGAGGTGGAGACTCCGAGAAAATTTGCTCTCTAGAACAGGGGTGTCCCAGCAACTACAACAATGCATCTCTAATTACCTAGCGATAAACGATTCCCCAGACACGCCTCTTTCAGCGCTCTGGGGGGCATTGAAAGCCGTGGTGAGAGGCGAACTAATCGCTAACTCTGCCGCCGAAGCCAAAGAACGCAAAGAAAAACGGGAACTCCTTACAGAGAGAGTGCTAGAACTGGAACGCTTACACCAGCGGCTAGGCGCGCCTCGGATATGGCGTCAACTAAAAGCAGCACGAGCACAGCTAGGGTCACTAGACCTCGACAGAGCCGAATACGCAGCCCTTCGACTGAAGCACTTATACTATGTGGGGGGCAACAAAACGGGACGACTCTTAGCCAGTAAGCTCAGGGCCCGAGCCCAACGGGGCAAAATACAAACGCTCCGGAATGATAATGGGGAACCGGTTGAGGGGGATGAGAAGATCACTGCGGTCCTACGAGACTTTTATTCCACGTTATACGGGGAAGCCTCACAGTTAGGCGGTGACGGGGCCACATACCTCCAGGGGGCAGCCACGTCGGCGCTGGACGCCACGGGAGCTGAAGCACTAGACGCGCCCATTACGATCGAGGAAGTAATTGGAGCCATTTCCCGTCTTAAACCCTTGAAGTCGCCGGGCCCTGACGGGTTCTCGGCGGCCTTTTATAAGACCTTATGCCCACTCCTAGCCCCGATTTTAACGCGGCTTTTTAATTCCTTCCAGGGACCTGGGACTATACCTAGGGACATGCTGACGGCCGACATCGTAGTCATCCCTAAACCAGGGAAAGACGCAACTCAATGTAGTTCTTACCGCCCAATTTCCCTCCTCAATCTCGATCTGAAGTTGTTCACTGGGGTCCTAGCAGCTAGATTAGGCCCGCGACTGCCCGGAATCATTGAACCGGACCAATCAGGCTTTATCTCCAATCGTCAAAGCAGTGACAACACTAAACGAATACTACATCTGATAGATAAAGCCCATCGCACCACAATGAACGCCCTACTGCCATCGGTTGACGCAGAAAAAGCGTTCGATAGAGTCAGTTGGGATTTCCTAGACAAAACCTTAGCTCATTTTGGCGTGGGGGATCGCTTCCGAACCTGGGTAGCGAGTTGCTATTACAAGCCCACGGCAGTAATTAGGGTGAACGGCGTGGCCTCCCGACCCTTTGAGATACAGAGAGGTACGAGACAGGGGTGCCCTCTGTCACCCCTTCTTTTCGCACTATACGTAGAACCTCTAGCGCAACGAATTCGAGACAACCCTGATATCTTAGGTATCCCTTTCGGGGGAGAACGGCATACCGTGAGCCTATATGCCGATGATATCCTGGCATCTTTGGAGTCCCCTGAACGCTCAGTCCCAGCCTTCTTGCAAGAGCTGACCGCCTTCGGTCAGGTATCCGGCTTCAAGGTGAACGTACAGAAATCCATGATTTTACATCTGGGTAGCGGGGCAGACCGGCGGAAGGAGGAGCGCCCACACTACGGTGAGCTGCAATCTCGTGACTCCATTACTTACCTGGGGATAGAACTCGCTCCCTCTGTGGCGCACACGGTCACACAGAACTATACTAAACTCCTCGCCCAAATTCAGAAAGACCTTAGACATATGGCAGAAACACTCTTTATCACTACTAGGCCGCATAGCAGCTATCAAAATGAATATCCTGCCCAAAGCTCTCTACATCTTTCAGACTATCCAGGCCTGGCCCCCACCGGGGACCCTACACAAACTACAGAATGCGGTGCAGCAATTCATCTGGGCCGAAGCCCGTCCGCGCATGCGTAGGGATCTCTCGCACAGACCCCCAGACGAGGGAGGATTGGGTATCCCAAATTTCCTAGAATATTTCAGAGCGGTGCAACTTCGACACTTAGTGGAGTGGAGCAGACCCGAGTCCGAAAAAAGATGGCTGTTCCAGGACCGAGCACTGGCGAAGCTCTCCTTGTGGAAGGTGCCTTTCCTCAAACGGCCAGATAGACCGCCAAATCTCAAAGGCTCCCCAGTCACCAATACGCTGCTAAGAGTCTGGGACTCGGTGGCGGTCAAACGCGGATTCACATCCTTTCCTTCACCAATGACTCCCATATTCGATAACCCGGAGTTTTTACCAGGGCTTGAAGAACGAGCGTTTCCGCAATGGCGAACCACAGACTGCAGGTCGGCGGGACACCTCTTCGACCTGGAGGGGTTTCTGCCACTTGCGGAATTACAACAAAACTATACAATTTCCGCCCCGCAACGCTATCAATACTTCCAAATTCGCCACTGGCTCCTCCACCCCGAGGTGAGGCCGCTGGTTCAAAGGAAGCTCACCACGTTTGAGAAATGGCTACTAACCAAAGATTCGGATAAAAAAATGATTTCTGACTTATATGGTATGTTGCGTCCACCAATTCCCTCCTTACCCTCTGCGGGACAGAGGCGATGGATGCGGGAACTCGGGAGAGACCTAACGGCGAAGGAGTGGCAAGAGATATACTTTCGGGCCAACCATACAGCCCGCAATACAGCTAGCAGGGAAGCTGCGGTCAAAGTGGTTACCTACTGGTATCTAACACCGGCCAGGCTACATAAAGGGAACCCTGATCGAAGCCCGACTTGTTGGAGGGGTTGCGACGAAGAGGGCACACTGACGAGCCTGCTCTGGGACTGTAAAGAAGTGACTGACTACTGGGGTGCCATCCTAGATGACATAGATAAGCAATTCGAGACTGAAATTCCCCGATTCCCCGCATACACGTTACTGGGGTTGCCCAATCCACTCACTTAGCCCCTGAAGTCGATTAGGGGCAAACAGATGGGTCTGGCGATGGGTGCAGCTGTTCAACACATTCTCTCATTATGGGGGACACAGACCAGACCAACCCACACAGGTTGGCTACACAAACTATGGTACATTATAGGTATGGAGCGGATCCAAGCCACCCTGACGAACTCTACAGATACCTTCCGCACTATATGGCGCCCATTGCTGTCCCTGTTAGAGCTCGAAATGAATGAACTAACCTGCCCTAAATACCTCCGTATCCTACGGCTCGCCGAAATGGCACATACGGACGAGCCTTCTCAACCTGCTCACTAGTACAAGACTCCCACGTCAGGTTCCTCAGAGTCACTTATCCAGCACACCAGTTCGGGGAGGGGGGAAGGGGGGCTGGGAAGGGGGAGGGGGTCAGGGAGTTTTCTTTCGCTTGTTTTTGATCCACACATCAGTATAATATACTGCTGACTTCAGACAACCCCAGGCAACACCCCCCATGAGTCTACCTCCACGCTTGTCCAGAACTGGCTTACGATGATTCCTTTACATGTCTACGGGTATGACGAGGGTGGGAGAAATGACGATTTTATTCATATCTTATGGGATTGTCTGTTGTAACTAAAGTGCCATCATTATTTTGACATGTTTGGAAACAATAAAAAACAGAGTTAACCATAAAGAGCAGGACCGCTACGAGTATAATGAGCGCATTTGGCGGTTTTTGGCAGTAAGGGCACAGCAACAAAGCTCGGTTGGTTGTATTAGTAAAATTAAGAATCTGCGTGGAAACTTGGTTAAAGATCCCGCTGAAATTACAGAGCCTTTTAGGGGTTTTTATGTCGATCTGTATAAAGCTCCCTCTGATCATGGACCTATGCTTTCAGATAATGGTGTGGTAGATCAGGCCGGTAAAATTACAGAGGAGGAGAGGCTGATGCTAGGGGGAGTAATATTACCTGAGGAGTTACAGACGGCTGTGTGTGCCTTACCATCGGGGAAGGCTGTTGGGGTAGACTGCATTCCTTTGGAATTTTATAAGGTATTCTTTACAGAGATACAGCAGGAAATGTTATATCTTATAAATGAAGTTAAAACCGGCAAACTCCCCCTAGGTCATGGGGTGTTGCTAATATAATTATCTTTTTAAAGAAAGGTAAAGACCCCATAGCTATGGGCTCATATAGACCAATCACGTTGCTTAATAGTGACGTGAAGGTATATTCTAAAATCTTTGCCACTCGACCGCGGGTCGTGTGCCTTCTTGTGGAAAATTCTGGAAGACAATGGTCTGAGAAGTAATTTCATTGGTGCAATTCGAGCAATGTATTACAAGCCTATAGCCTATGTGAAAATAATGGGACAAGCATCTGAGCCCTTTTCAATAGAGAGGGGTACGAGACAGGGTTGTCCCATTTCCCCTTTGCTATTTGCTTTATTTATTGACCCCTTTCTTAGGAGGTTAGAGGCTTCACCGGATATTGTACCTGTTAGTTTACAGTCTGGGACACGAAAACCCTGGCCTATGCTGACGATGTGGCCATAGTCACCACCGAACCAGATAGAGCTCTGCGGGTGGTTGAGGAGATTGCAGAGAACTTTGGGAGTAGCTCAGGGTTTCTGCTAAATAAGGCCAAAACCCAAGTCTTGATAAACAGTCACACATTCGCTTCGGACAGCAGGATAACGAGTGAAGCTACTTACCTAGGTATATGCATTACTCCTAAGGTGGGGCATATAATTGATTTGAATTTGGTCCCCATTCTTGAGAAAGCTAAGGAGGATTTTAAACGTTGGGACAATTTGAGATTGTCTATAATGGGTAGAAGTAATTTAGTCAAGATGGTGTTCCTCCCTAAATTTCTATATGTGTTTCGATCTGTCCCTCTGGAATTCAACAGTGAATGGTTTAAGAAAATTGATGGATTGGTAACAAGCTTTATCTGGGCATATGGGAAAACTTGAAGAACTAATATATTCATGTGTTTACCCAGAAAAAAAGGGGGGTGGGCGCTTCCTAACTTCAGACTATATTATCTTGCTGCCGCTATGCATGGCTATAATATATTGTTTAATAGTCAGGCTACAGAGCGCTGCGCAGGCAATCATGTACCTTCCATATATGAACTAATGATAGGCAACACAGCCTATGGATGCTTAATGAAGTTTTTTGAGCCAAGCTATTTTAAGCGAACCCGCTTTAAGACGCTGTACGCTGCATATAGAAACTGGGCGGTGGTTCGGAAGAAAATTGGGGTAGGCAGGTATAGCAGATATACTCCCGATTCAGAATAAACAACTGCCTTGCATGTTTCATGACAGCTGTTTTGATAGATGGGGCAACTGTGGTCTAGTCAGGTTCGGAGATCTCCTTACTTTGAATTTGCTCACACCCTTTGATGTGATCTGTAGAAAATGTAATGTTGGGCCGCGGGATTTTTTTTAAGTACTTACAGATCAGTGATTTTTTTTATAAAAAAAGACTGGGGGAATAGCTGGCTTTGATCAAATACCCTTGATGGAAGTGGTGATAAAGAACTCTACCCCTTCCATTTCGCAGATATATGGATGTTTGTTGGAACTGGTACCCGATGATCTGGAGAAACACTGTGGGAAATGGCAGGATAAACTTGAGCTGGCTGATTCTGGCTTTCTGGCTTTACTGGAGTTGGGTGGGACAATTATGTTTGCATCGAATTTGCAGTCACTACACTATAAGACGCTGTTTGATCTTTATATAACTCCAGCAAAGATTGCAAAATGGGGGGGCGTGGCGGGGACTAGGTGCCCCAGATGCCAAGCGACGGAGGTGGATTTGGTACATTTATTTTACTCCTGCCCCAGCTTAAAACAGTTAGAATTAGAAAACGCTGGCTTTTGGGAGAGGTATTAAAATGTAAAATCATCCCGTCACCACAACTTATGTTATTGGGAGGGGGGTGGGGGGTGGATAAGACACTGTCAGGACCTGGGATGGAAATGCTTTTTATTGCAATAACAGTCTACAGACTGTGTATCTCCTCATCATGGTTAGATACCTCCGACCTTTCAGCAATGGAAGGGGTGCTTTTTACACATATATCAATTTGAAGTGGCTCTGTATGCTCGTAAGGGCATGCAGGCAAAAAGGAAGGAGAGGAAGATATGGGGAGTGCTAACAACTTGGCTGGATATGTTTCATTAAGGATTTACTTTTAACCCTTGAGTATGCTTATAAACTGGACTGTATAATGAATTATTGCTGCTACCGCATTTTTGTACATTGTTTATCCTGGTCAGCCTTTTTAGATCCTGCTAACAAACTGGATTGTATAATGAATTAGTGCTGCTACTGCATTTTTGTATAATATTTATTACAGCTAGTTTATTAATTCCACATGTTAGATATTTATGTACACTTGCTGATATTGTCTCTGTATTATTGGATAAGAAAAAAAAGAAATAAAGAAAAAAAAGAAAAAAAAGAAAAGAAACAGGTAAGTAGCACGAAATACACAGTGGTCACCAGGGGGAAACCAAACCATATACTAAAATAGTGGTAGGCGAACCACGACTCGAATCAAGACTATACCCAGAAGACGTAGAAGTGCCGGGGACCCAAGGAACCACCCAAGGTAAGTAACCAGGAACCCCACGGAGACCGTGTGCAGAGTGGGAACACCACCGTGGGCTCAATACAAGTCAATGGGTAAGTCGCAGTTGCAATTTTAAAGAAGGACCCTTCCCAGTGGACCCTGAAGAAATCCCGTGGAAGACAGAAGGTTGGAGAGCCGCCCCACCCGTAGACACCTTAGGAACCGGGATACCTACACCAGGGAATCGGCGTCGGAAACCGTCGTCAAACTCAATGCAGGACTTCAGGAAGATGCCGCTGCTGGAGAAGGCGAAAGTGTCTGGTGGAACCCAAAGGTGGATTCAAGTCCAGAAGTACCTGCAAGCAGAGGGGATAGAGTCTATGCCTCTTGGAAGTGACCAGGAGGCCCAGAAGACGAATGCCCACCGAAGTCTAGTGTTGCAGGAGAGCTGACGGTGACCTTGAAACTGCAGCTGTGCGGACCAGGCAACGCTGTGGAAGACCAGGAGCCATGCACGCGCTGTCCCACGTCGGATGTCAAAAGTTGAGGGGTTGGTGTCCATCGGAAGCACCAAAAAGCCTTTGCAACTGCAACCAACGTGGAAAGTGAAGAAGGCACAGTGTCGGGACCAGCAAGGTCCAGGAGACTCACCACGAGCAGGGGAGTCAGGGCAGGCCCAGAGCAATCAGAGGAGCCCGCAGAAATCAAAGAAGACCCTCAGGAGGACCCACAGGCCGGAGGCATTGGAGTCGCAAGAGGACCTCGAGCGGCTCACCAAAGATGCAGACCCACGGTGCGAGTGATGCGGTGAGGATAAAGATCTTGGTCACAGGAGATGCTTGAGGTGGGGGCTACTTGGAGCCCGAAGATCTTGATGGAAGGAAGCCAACAAGCCTTTGCAACAGCAAGTCGACGCGGTGCACAGGGGTTCGGTTCCTGTAGCTCCGACGAGGGATACTGGCCTCAAACTTGGTGAGAGGACAGGGCAGGCCTCAAGGGATGGGAAGAACCACCACCTGTGTTGCTGAGCCTTTCGGAGTCCGTGGAAGCTCGGGATCAGCAGACCGGTCAGCTTTGTTGCGGTGCCTGCAGATGCAGGGAAATGACTCCTTCACTTCAAGGGAGATTCCTTCAGGTGCCTTGGATGTCCACAGGCCTTGGAAGGTTCCTGGAGGGAGCACAGGCACGGACGTTGCAGCAGACGACCAGGGCGACAAGACCAGGAGCAGCAGGTGTCTTCCTAGCTGCAGTCTTGATGCCCCGAACGAAGTCCAGAGTGCCCAGATGGTTGAAGAAGAAGTGGTATCTTGAAATGAATCTTGTCCCACGACAAATCTAGGGACCCACCAACTGGTAAGCCCTTAAGTACCCTAATGAAAGGGTTGGGACGATTCAGGGCTCCCTCCCAGGGGAGGGGTCGGACAGTAGGGAGGATACTCCCATGTGCTTTGTCCATTTTCCTGGTTTGAAATTGACTATGCAAGGAGGGCACCCAATGTGCCCTTCAAGCAGACTGACTGGCGCCGGCAAGTGCTCCCACCCAGCCCCAATACATGGGAGGTGGTCACACCTCCCTGTGACAGGGTACCTATTGTTCTGCCTTCCCCTGCTCGAGCTTGGCTCAGCAGCAGGAGGGCAGAATCGTGCCTCTGGTCAGCAGCAGCCATGTTGTGCTGTCCGGGTCTAGAAGACTGGTACCGGGAGCACTGAGGGCATCCCGGAGGAGCTTTACAGTGCATGGAATCATACCTCTCACACGGGTATGATTCCAACATGTTTGATATCAAACATGATAGGGTTCGTTACAGCCAGTTTAGAGATGGTCATCGCGTAATGACGCATGGCCACTCTATGTATCGTAATGGCTGATGCACTTACAACCCGGGAGAATGGACTACTAAGGTTGTAGGGGTGTCCTGCTCATGCAGGGGCACCATCACACTTAGAACCGAGCACCCTGCCTTCAGGATTGACAGGCCTGCTCTAGGGGTGACTTATAGTTTTTAAGTGCAGTGACCTTAGATATAGGGAAACCTATATCTGTCATAAGTGGTACTAGCACCAGCTTTCACAGGCTGCAATGGCAGGCCTGTAGTTCCAGTTTGAGTGGTCTCCCATGGGTGGCATAATACATGCTTCAGCCCATGGGGGAACCCTGGTGTACCTATCCCCTGGGTACCTCAGTACCATATACTAGGGACTGATAAGGTCACACCAGTATCCAATCTGGGATGTACCCAAGTACTTACCATAACCAATTTAGGGGAGAAAGCACAGAGACTGGGGTCCTGATTAGCAGGATCCCGGTCAGACTAGTCAGAAACCATCACAGCACCAGGCAAAAAGTGGGGGTAACCATGCAGAAGGATCCTACCTTCCTACAGGTGGATAGGCTACTGTTGTGAATATGTTAAAGCTATTATGTGTATGTTTAACATTGTACTATTTACTATGTATACCGTGAGGTTCCTAGCTCGAGGAAGAACATGATTCAAACATGTGAATCTATGAAAGATCCAAACCTGCAGAACCCATTATCCACCTTATCATCAGTGTTGTGAGGAACTCTATGTGTTCCTTCTATAGGGTCAGAGCACCCCCAAAAATGGAGCCAATGCTCATATTTGTGTTGCGGTAGAGGGTCCAGGTTAGAGTCAAGGTTCATAACAATAAGTTGAACTTTTGTGATCTTGTCGTGTGACATCAGTCGCGTTCGGGCCGAAGTCGGTTTGAGGGTTCGACATGGGCATCGGCACTGGGTCTTCTATCAGCATTGGTGGAGTCTGTATGAGGGCCAGTAAGATAGGCTTACTGCTAGAATGGAAGTCTATACCAGAGTCAATACAGTTTACTGTAACGGGTCCCAAGGAGACACATTGCATCAGGGAAGGACCTGCTAGCGATAATACAACTGAAGGCCCCTGCTGGTCCTTGGGGCAGAAGGCGCTTGCCAGACAGATTTGGAATTGCACCACAGATATGCAAAATGGCCTCTTTCAAGGCTGCTATCTGCTGCAGGGTTGAAGAAGACCCAGGAAATCTGAGGCATATCAGGATCAGCTAAGAAATCAGTTCTGAAAATGAAAATTTTGAAGTGGTGTGATGGTTATCTTGAGCCTTCTCTTTCGAACTAAAATGGTGGGATGGGGTCGAGTCCCACTTTGTCTTTTTGTGCTTGCACTTGGACGTCAACCTACCAAAGACTTCGAATGGGAAGTGGATCCTTTGCGCGACTGGCCTTGTGACTGGGACCGATATCTGTGCTTCAACTGCAAATTCTTCTTTAGCTTGGCAATATAGTTCATGGCCTCCCAGTTCTAGATCAGCTTTGGGTGCATATGGGCACACTGGTCACATAACCTAGAGTTGTAACTGGATCCCAGGCAACAAAGACACACCTCTTGTGGGGTCAGTGCCAGGCATCTATTTCCTGCAATGGCAGCACAGTTTGAAGCCTGTAGGTTTTGGGTGAGAAATAGTTCTTTAGCACACTATCTAACAGCTTTGGAAGTTGTGGGTAGATCAACAAAATCTGGGTGTCCAGCTCGGTATCCATGTCAAAAGGCGCATGGAGGGCAGTGCTTAATTTGTGCCGGTGCTTTCCGGTGCTAAGCACCGGCATCTATTTCTCAGGGCCGGGTCTATAGAATTGAGAGCCATGGGTATGCTCCAGAGCCTGAGCAGTGTTGCAGGTGCCGACTTTTTCATGGTGAAGTTTCGTTCATTGTTTGAGGCTCGATCGGAGTCGTTCAGCTGCGGAGCAAGGAGTGAAGCGGTGAGGGCGGCTGTGGTCGGAGGCACCTTCAAGGCTCTGCAGGGACAGGCAGGCCTCGGCACGAATAGAACAGGCAGGCCTCGGCGCAAAATGACTTCCGGGGCACTTCTGTCATCATGAGAGCTGGTTGGTTGTCCCCATCCAAGGCCCAGGCCACGAAGGAATCTTTCGGAATAGAGAAGGAGTAATTGAGTTCGACGAGAAGACGCGGAGCAAGCAGAGGAAGTGGCAGAGGCAACCGTCGTGAATCCCCTAAAACCTTCTGGCAAGAGAGCGCTGGGTAAAAGGTCAGTGCAGTTGAGAGATTTAAGACAATGTTATTACCAGAAATGGATACACCCTAAGAACTAAAAAACATCTGATGATCAGTCTTCTTTGTAAAACAGGGTCCATGTTAAAATTATATACATTTTCAGTTTTCCCCAAGGTGACACATTGAAACTTCTTTGCTAACAAACGTGCAGATTGCTGCTGGGGCTTATTTATGGTAGGAATATAAACGACAGTGATTAGCACAGAGTCAAGTGCCATTTTTTGTGTACGCATTAGGATAAAATGTTGAAAAGAGGCAGGGATGGAGAAGAGTGCTGGGAGCTAGGGGAGCGTGTTTACTTGCGCAAAAGGAAAAAAAGTCCTCTCGCCAGATCTTTAATAATACATAATTAGTCTCTTCCAAGAGCCTGGTGTTCCCCCTAAAGATCTGTTTCTGAATATTTTAAAAGGAAAAAGGCGCACACCGGCCAGTCCAAGCCCAGCATTTCTAACTGCCACCCCCAGCTGTTCATTCCCGTCATTCTCTGAAGGGGCAGTTTGTCCTCAGGCCCCATGTGGTGAGCGCTCTGTTAGAGATGGTACTTGGTGCTGGCGGAGGCAAATGTCGCGTGCCAAGGACTCCAGGCTACCTTTCACTATCGCTTATACTCTGGGCACAAGGGGGCGGTGCAGGACCCGCGCTTCGCAGAACAATGCCGTGAGTGCACGGCCAGTCATTCACGCTGCACTGACGAGCATTATTAAAACGCCACCGTGGCCACCACTTGAACATGCATCCCACAGAGAACAGCGCTACACTCTGGAAAAGCTCCGCACAGGCGTAACTTCACACCGGGCTTGACACACAAAATCATAATCATTAGCTTTTTGTAATCACTGAGACCGCAACTCAGCACTTTAAACAATATATTTAAAAAAAACTGAATATAGAATTTAATATTTCATCAATAAAAGCGTTGGCGCCATATTTTGGCATTAATATTTGCTAAGGGTTAGAGTGTTTCAAGAAAGAAACACACCAGGTTTTGTGTTTACATCCTGGCAGCCGCGCCAGCCTACATCACCGCTGAAAACTCCTTGGCGGTAGGTTGGCGGTCACTTATCCATCAAACAATCTTCCCACACAACTTGACCTTCGGTTATACACAGAACTCGTTCCCATATATAATATTATCTTATGTTATATTGATTTGTATAGTGCACTAATCACTCAAGAGGTTATCCAGGCGCTTGGACAGGTGTGTAGGTGTGAGGCCCCAGAGGTGCTTATGTGAAAAGCCAGGGCTTCAACTCTTGCGTAACTCAAGAAGTGAGGAGGCTGCTCTGATGTGTTGAGGCTTATGGGTGTGGGTGGAGCTAATAAATGAAGTGGGTGGAGACACTGGAGGAAGTGGGCGGTTGCGGGGGAAGTGGGTGTGGCCTCCTGATTTTTTTTTTTAGCACCTGCACTTAATATTTTACAAATTAGGCACTGATGGAGGGTGCTCATATATTTGGTTCCTCATTGACACTTCCAGGGTGTATGGAGTCAACGTGAAGAAGTGTGACATCATCAACTACAGTGTGGAAAAATGGATTTTGAAGTCCTCCAGATTTAGTCTGGCACCTGGGGATATTGAAAAGGTGAGGAATCTCCAGAAATGTCCATCACAACAGTCCATTTCCACACTGGCTATGGCAAATTCAAGAGATGACCTGGTGATATAGTTTGGAGGTGATTCTGCTGGGGGAGGTGTGGTTGTCACAGGAACAGGAGCTATGCAATCATAGCATTCACTTCTGTGGAGAGCATTATCTGCTTCACCCTCATTGGTGGTATCACTCTCTTGGTCAACGTAGGAAGCTGGCTCTCTATACAGTGCACTAAAAAAAAGTACACGGTGTAGAGAGTCCAGTGGATCCCCAATTGGCTTACAGAGGCTAAAGTAGATAGTACTAACACTCTCTTTTGGGGTAGTGTGGGCGAGCAGTGAGGCTTATCAGAGGGTAGTGCTTAGCACTTTTTGTACTCATAGAGGCAATAAACGAGACACGCACTCAAAGAATAAATCAGAGGCCAACTTAGAAAATACTTCTTTTTATGTATGTAGTAAAACCAAGAACTTTGTTCAAAAGTAAGTACTGTTTTTGTTATCAATTTTTACAGGTAAGTAAATGTTTCAAAGTCGTGCGCCTTTACGCACAATGCGATCCTATGGAAGGAAAAGTCATATATGCATATTGGTAAGTACAGTCGGTCTCAGGGGTTCACCTTCTGGGTTTCGGAGAGGTGTGGGCCAAGGTGCAAACACAACAAGCAGTTCTTTGGGAACTGCCCGGGTTTGCCTGGAAGTAGGGTGCTGGTGAGGTTGGTAACTGGGCGCGCTTTGGAGAAGGGGGCCACCTGGAAACAGGCTGCACAGGGGGACTTGGGGACAAGTCAGAGAGCTCCCAAACAGGGGCTTGGGTTGCAAGGGTTCTTGGAGCAAGGAGGCACAGCCGGTTCTTTGGTACCTAGGCTGGGTAGTTCGGGTGCAGAATGGTTTGGTCGGCTGGTTCAGGTGCACAAAGGTGATCCTTGCGGTTAGGGACAAACAACTGGCAGGGGCAAAATTAGGGCAGCTGGGCCACTCCAGAAGTGGGTCTCAGTGATGCTGATAACCCTCAACGGCTACTCAGTCATAATGCAGTGAGAATCCAGACTGGACTCTGAATGTTGGTGTTTGGTGCATGCCATCCGGTACCACGGGGATTGGTGTTACACGGCTCCAGTGGGTCCTGGTGTCTTCACACTCGGTGGGAGAGACAGATCGGACCCTCCAGGTACCTCTTCCTGGTCGTCTGCGGCATAGGTTGGGCCAGTGAGCCGCAAGGCAGTGGACTGGACTATGCTTTCTGGTGCCTGAGAGCTGCAGGGGAGTAGCACCTCTACTCCAACGGATACTGTAGGCGATTTTCGAAGTGCTGGCAGTCTACCCAAGGCTGTGGTAGACCTCCAGCTTGCAGGACAAGTCACTCTGCTGTGACTGTCGAGAGAGTTGCGAGCAGGTTGGGTTTCACTGCAAAAGTTAACAGCTACTTTGTCAGTTCTCATCAGCCAGTGATGACTCTTCATCCTTCTTCTCTTGATCCGTCGAATATCAGTTCTTGGGTTCAGGGGCGCCACCTAAATACTCAATTTAGGGGTGTTAAGGAGAGTAAATGGGCTGACTAACTTTAGGGTGTCCACACCTTCTATATGACCACTTCCTGTGGGAAAGGGGCAAAACCCTGAACCTAAGAGGCTAATTCTGTCCAAAACAAGATGGGGGAATCTGAAATGGTGGTGTCCATATCAACTAGTCCACCTTAGGGGGGGGTGCTGGCCTATGTGGGACACACCTCCTAATCTTATTAATTTTCCCACCTGTCTTGCTGGCAAAAAGTGGGATCTGGACAGGGGGTGAGCATCTCCATTATCTGGTGATGCCAGGGTCGCATAACAAAGGTGGTGAGGCCTTTGAAGCTTTCCGCCCTGGAATGCAGTTCCTGCGTGGAGGAGGTGTAAACACCTCTGGCCAGAGAAGGCTTTGTTCATGACCTCTGAGAGCGAAGGTTCTCACTTGGGGGGGGGCAGAAACTCGTCTGTGGTGGCTAGCTGGTCGAGACCAGTCAGTCAACACAGTAGTATTCAGCAATTTTTTCCGGGGGAACTTTTAAGGTGCCCTCTGGGTGCATTTATTAATAAATCCAAAACTGGCATCAGTGTGGGTTTATCAAGTTGAGATGTTTGGTACCAAACATCTGGGGGTACAGTGAAGGCAACATGTAGCTGGGGAACTCGTAATCATGAGTGTCCACCCCATGTACTTGGTATGGCTTCCCTGTGCACTTTTGTTATCAAAGAATTGACTTAGATATCACAGGGACTCATCCACTCGCGCAGATATGCCCACACATGGGGTATACCGCATCCTGCCTTAGGGCTGTAAGGCCTGCTGTAGGCGTGACGTACCTGTACCACATGTAGGGGCCGATTCCGATTCGGGCCGGAAATCTCTCCGACCGAGCCGGACCCGGAGAGATTTCCGACCGAATCGGACCCGTGCAGCCCGACCGAACGAGTACGATGCGCACGTATGCCATCGGACCCGAGTCGGTCGGACTCCCATTGAAGTCAATGGGAGCCTGTCGTACAACGCGTACGCGGGCTCCCATTGACTCAATGGGTGCGAGGCGGATAAGGGCGCCCCTACAGCGTGTACGCGGCGAAGCGACTCATGCCGTACACGCACAGGTAGGGGGGACCCATGGGTCCCCCGTGTGCGACTCGCACGGCTACGCGTACAGGGGGGTCCGACACGGACCCCCGAAGTACGGCTCCGACTGCTCTTTGGAGCCGGAGTGCGCGGCTCGGTCGGACTGCTCGCGGCGCGCATCGTACTTACCCGGCCGGGGAACGTCTCCATTGCGCGGTGCGAGTCGTGTCCGAGCGAGTCGGTCAGTGCGGTTAGACCCGGGAATGAGTCGGTCGGAGCGGTCGGGACGCCCGGACGAGTCGGTCGGCGATTTCGCATCGTACTCGCTCGCCCGGACGCGCGTACGAATCGGTCGGGAAATAGGGCTCCGAATCGGATCCGGTTAAGCCGAATCCGATTCGGAGCCCTACCGGCCGAGATCGGAATCGGCCCCGTAGTGTTTTGCAGGCATGGCACACAGGGAGGTGTGCCATGACGGCTCTTCACTTTTCTCTGTACCAAGACACGTAGGCTGCAATGGCAGTTTGCATGAGCTTGGTGTGGGATCCCTTCGGGTGCCACAATTCATCATGCAGCCCTCAGGGATCCTCTTTAGGCCCAATGCCCCAGGTACCAGGGGTACCATTTACTAGGGACTTGCATGGAGCTTAAAGTGGTGTTGATTGCGGAACAAAAGTACAGTTTAGGGAAAGAACACTGGTGCTGGGGAGCTGGTTAGCAGGAACCCAGCACACTTTCAGTCAAAGTTGCATCAGATACCAGGCAAAAAAGTGTGTGCATGGTTGGGGGGGAGGTTCAACTGCAACAAAAACCCAGTTTCCTACAATCATCAATGGAGGTTCTACTGGAGGCGGAGGCTGCAGAAGTCGCAGTGGTGTTGGAAGTTCGACTGCTTATGGCAACTCACGTTCAAGTTTAGGTTTTGGAACTGATGGAGGAAAACCCTGAGGAGGTGGCATCATGGAGCCGGCTGAGAGGAGTGTTTTGTGGGAAACCTTCAATAATAATCTGCCACCATTTGCTGTAGGTCTCAAAAGATTGACTACTGCTTGGAACATTCATGTCTCATGGTCATTAGGATCAAAGTGGGGATCATAATAGGAACAGTCTTCTGGCATTTCATAATTTCTGAAACACGAGTAATTAGGATGGAAATATTCTGACTCAGTATCAAGGTAATTTTACTGGGAGGTATCCTCTTACTCTTCTGGGCCTTGGTATTGGCCTTAAGTTCACCTGGACTGCAAGTAAGTGCAAATGGGCCTTATAGATCTGATTCTTCTGATTCAGTATCCAGCTGTTTAGTGGACACTTTGCTTGGGGATGTATGCTTCGATAATAGTGCAATTGGTATCTCCTTCTCACAGGTTTGGGCAACTGCTTTCTTTTCTGCTCTAAAACCCACTGTTGACATGGAGGGAGGGGAGAATCTGCAAATTTTTGGTGCGGATTGCAAGTCCCAGGAGTGCCTGGGGCAAACCAAGCTGCAGGAGGGGGGCGGAACCAGCACATGCTACAAAGCACTGCTCCTGACCCGCTGCACAGTAGAATATGTACACTTTTGGTGGGGACTGAAAGTCCAAAGGGCACCCGAGGCAAGCCACGCTGCAGGGAAGAGGGGGGAGGGAGGAATCAACATGCGCTACAAATCGCTGCCCCAGACCTGCTGTGCAGTACATGCGCAGCCCGGGCTAAGGGGGGGCCCCATCATCGACCGGAGGAGGCCGGAATGACCTCATCGATTATGTCTACCATCAATAAGTAATTTACTTTTCTCTTTATTTTTCAGAAAGTAATTAGGTATGACCTAGCCCACAGTTTGCTGTGTCCGGGGTACCTGTGACTCGTGTGTTTGATTCTTTTGACTTGACTTTTCCGTTATTATGGCCAAGCGCAAATTAGGAGCTCATAAATCCAGTAGTGCTAGAAACACTGCTTTGGATGGTATTTTTGAACCGGAAGGGGGCGTCATCGATAAAGAAATTCAGCTTCGCTAAAAGCGTCCCCTTAATTCTGGATGCTGTGGAGTTGTCTTCAGAAGCCTCGAGCAATTACCCCCCTTTGGACCCAGTGGAAGTTGGTGGGCCTAGCTTTATCTCTCGGCTATCAATAGTGACAGTGGGGACCCTTCATTAACTACAGTGGACACTGTACCAGTTGCGTCACCGCCAATAACGATGGCACATTTCGCGAAACAGCCGAAGCTAGGTAAAAATTTGAGGAACCTGGTTAATGGATCAGGAAGGACTCCTCCTCAGTCTCATCTTATGTGCCTTCGCTCTTTGCATGCTATCAAGAGTGACTTCATTTCTCAGAATTGTAACCAGCTTAAGTGGGTACTGAAAGTCTGCCTTTGCCCCTTTTTGACCAGCTGGACCTATTCAAGCACAAACTATTTTTAATGGGACTGGTACGGGTTGGGGCCTCTGGTCCTCACATTAAACCTGAAAATTCTGCACCCACTCAGACCCTCACCTCGACTGTAACAGCAGCTTCAGGGTCTGGATTTCAATTGATGCACAACCAGCAAGTTCCCATCATTGTTCACTGGTGGGTAATTTTTAGTTGCTGGATGGGGGCCCATTTACTCAGTGTCTAATACCAGAGTTTTCAACTGCAGGTCTCGAGTCAATAGGAGAAGGGAAAGTAACATAACTTGGCACTTACTACCAGAGGCTTGTTCGTATATGGTGATTCTAGTCAATGTGCCCAGATTAGCTGAGCATGTAACTAATAAACAAGGTTATATATTGGTTTCATACTCATGTTAAGCCTAAGGGTGGTCTTTCTGTCTGCATCTTGTTTGCCCATAGAGTGGAATGGGTGAGCCCTATGAATAAGGAACTTTAGGGGGACTGTATTGTTGTCAGCCTCAGAACCCGCTTATGGCGAGTAATTTGCTACATACCTCAATTTTAGGCCTTACTAGAGTCTCTGAGGTCAAGGTTTTCCCATTTGGCTATTTCTATAGATGTTACATATTGGGTCCTTTGGGCCCCACACTATATGCCACCTACCTTCCTATACACAGTCAAGTACCAGCCCAAAATTGGTACTTTGTTTTTAAGGATCTACCGGATAATGACTGATGGCAGGATGTACGGCTGCAAAACAAGGCTTGCAATTTGGTTAAGCCCTACAATCCATTTTTTGTTCTATCCCAAATGAGCCAATTGTAAGTGAGGGTACTGACATAGCTGCATCATGTGACAGGCCCCTCTTGTCTTGATATCTATGCTGACCTCCAACTCTTTCTACAACGAAAAGCCTCTCTCCAACTCAATTAGATTATGGAACTGGAATATTGCTGATATTTATGCTAAGATGGAGCTAGATAACTGGTTGGAATTTATAAACGTGTACAATATAATTCTCTGACAGGAAACCTTGGCAATTATTGATATATTTTGTGAAGGTTTTATTTGTTATTCTGTCCCTGCTGTTCTCTCCAATGCGGGCCGAGCCAGGAATGGACTTACTGCATGGTTCAAGATCACTTTAGATTGTACTACATCTCCTATTCCACATATGTGTGGCCTAATTCAGGGCTTTTATGTGAGCTGACCAATGAATGTCAGTGTCCTTGTTATTAATTTTTAAATGACAATTTTATAGCTAAGAATAACCTGAGTTCTGCTCTACTCTTCAATGTAAAAGGTGAACTTGGTTGTAAATAGGCAGCTAAGGGTCAAGGGCTGAATTTGACAGTTGTGGGGTACTTTAATGCAAAACTGGGGGATATTCCTTTCATAACAGAGGCTAATATGTTTGAGGTTGTGTACATGGATAGCACAGTACAAGGTATGGATCACAAGGACCGTGTGCACCACTTGCATTTGGAGAAATATGATCTCTGGAATGCGATAGAGATGGCCGCTCCGCTCTTTTCTACTGTTGCAACCTGTACTGGGGGGTTGTGCTCTGATCATCAACTATATTTTTGTTACAAGGCGCTTTTTGAATCAGATAATCAATAGGATTATTCAGCCCTGTATCTTTAGTGATCATAATCCCCTGTACATCACCCTACAGAGGCCTGTCGAAAAGAAAAAAGAAACTAGGGGTGGGAGTTGGGAACATCTGTATCAGGGACAATGGGATTTGCTTGGTGTATGGCAAATATGGCTGATTTGTTACGTAAACTCTGCTCTAACCATCTGGATTTGATACACTGGAGCTAATCCAGATTGTAGGGACTATAAACAGGCCCTGAGAAATAGAAAACTGGATGTGCAGCTTGACATCTGAAACAACCAGGTCTTATCTTTATATTTCTGCACGGGTGTGTGCTTCCCCTTGTGCTTTGCTGTTTTTATTGTACAGCAACAGACTTGAAGCAGTTTTGTTCAAGAAGGACATGGATGTAGCCAATGTTAAGAACAAGACAGTGCCAGTATTATTATATGTGGAGGATGTCGTGATGTTAGCAAGAACCACAAACGGGCTTAAACGTTTGCTGGATGCCTTCGTGATTTCATGGGCCGGTTAAATCTAGAAACCAATCTTACCAAAACGTGTGTTATGGCCTGCGGCCTGATAAAACGCAAGACCTGTTGCCTGGCCATCCAGGGCAAAGTAATCTCAAGAACTCATGAGTTGCCTTAGTTGGGGGTAACTTTCAACTTGCAGGGCTCATGGGTGTCACGTGTAGCCAAGAGAGCACAGACATTTTTTAATGCTGTTGGGTTCTTCTTTAATTTGGCATCCTCTATTGGAAGGAAACCTATCATCCTGCTCCTAGAAGTATACAAGAGAAAATGCTTACCAGTTCTAACTTTTGGGTCAGGAGTTTGGGGTTATAAAAAAGGGATGGCTCTACAGAATGGAGAAAACAGGGTTTGTAGATGTTTATAGACCTTCCAGTCAGTTGTCCTGCTTATGCTATTCATGAGGAGACAGGACTGGCCTTTGTTGAGCATTATATTAATTTGGCTCCATTAATGTTATGGTGTTCGATCTGGTGTAAACCGCATGCTACATTCAACATGATATTACAGTGGCCGCCAATGAAGTTTAGGTATCAAGGGACATGGCACATCCAGTAGTTGAGTCCAGTGAACCACTAAAAGGAGGCGCAGCGAAAGTCCAAAGCTTTTTTAGGTCGAGCCTATAGCAACAGCGCGCATGCGCTGCTCGCTTTGCGAGGCATGCAGTATTCAGTATGGAGTGGAAGCTCCGCCCATCTTTTTCATTGGCTTGTGTCTTAAATGCTGCCTTACGATTGGTTTTAGGCTTGTTAGTCCGTCCTTATGACGGCCATGTCGTCATTTGTGTCCTTCCATGGCTACCGGCCCCTTTACTTCAAGTGTAGCATAGCACTACTTTCTTCCCGTGCCCCCCCTCCCGTAGTCCGTGCCTTCTCGCCCGCCCTGTCCCCCATTGTTCATGCCTTCTCGCCCGCACGCATTCCCGTTTGCAATGCAAGAGGTCTTGCGTAAATGCGAGTCCTATTACATTGCAAATGCTTGTTGCTGTTAGTGCCCACGGCCAAACCATAGGCCTTTTGATCACCACATGGGTGGACCTCAAGCCCCACTGCAGTGCATTGCCTAAACTCCACTCTTCATTCTTACGGCATTCCAAGCAAGGGCTCCAGTAGTCTACCGGGTGCGCTTCATTGCTTTCGCTTTTAACTGCCCCGCCCAATTTCGTCATCCTCTTGGACCATTAACAGCGCAGCTCTTCACTTGCAAACGACGCACGGACGACTCACAGTCAAAACGTTTGAGTCATGTGACGAAACGTCATCTGTTTGCGACAGCGCGACTTTCAAGTGATCCATACGTAGCTGTACATTGCCTGTGAACAACACAGAATCTCATCAGAACACAGCAAAACAGTTTTAGCACCAGATCCTCTTAAAATAAAAAGGTGGGTGCACGGTTAAACTTGTTTTATACCCCGCATGATACGTTTGTCGCCGTTCAAACCGCGGTGCAAATGGAAACAAGCAAGAATGCACAGTATGTTGTTGACTGTAAGGCTGGCTTAAAACTCAATGATCCTAACCTTCGAAATAATGTATTTGTATGTAGCTCGGTAAGGTGTACTAGGATTCTGTGTTGTTTGCATTGCTATAGATAATAAGTGTTACTGCTATTTAAATTGGTGGTAGTCCATTTATTACAGCTCTTTGATACTGTGTACTCGCACAAGTCAATTGCTGAAAAGTCATACATGTTCTTCATGCTGCACGCGCACTTTAAATAGACGGAATGAATCAGCTGAGGAGCCAGCAGCTCTGCCAGTAACTCAAACCGCTCGGTGAACCCCTACCGAGGGACCTTGGCATTAGAAATCCCAGCCTATTCCAAGAGGCAGATTGACAGCAGCTCATTTTTAATCTATTGGGGACCATTGCAAAAGCCTGACAGAGCGTCACACTCCGTCAAAATCTTTTCTCCTTCGTGTTCTGTTCTACTTGTTGTCTCAGCAGAATGGCTAGGAGTGTTCGACATTTGTGTAGTTTGCTTCTATGCAATTACGTGGAATTCTGCAAAAATTACATCAAGTGCAAAGGCAGCATGTAGCATTCCTTTTTTAGCACAAAATGCGTCCTCTCTTTCATTTTGGATGCGGAAATGTGGTTCATAATAAAAAATAGTTCAAAAACCACAAGAGCCATGAAAAACAGCTGCTTTCGTTCTGGTCGTTCACATTGCTCCTGAGCTCTCACACAAAATTGTACCACGAACAAGGAGTAATTACAACACCTGGCATAATGGTGTAAATTTGAATAACACGCTTAAGGCAAAATTACACCAATGACCGTAATAATGGCCTGTGGTGAGTAATCTGTAGGTCATGGTCGACAGCAGGGCTCACTTATCTTGTCATCCTCCTTAGGTCAACTCAAAGCAAGGAGTTCCGTTGAGGTGGGCATTAAAAATGCATGCTTTCTTTTTAAACATCAAGAGATTATGTAATTTTTAGTTTGCGATGGAATACATATGATTGTGACAGAATTGCCCACTATGGGGCCGATTCCGATTCAGGCCGGAAATCTCCCCGACCGAGCCGGACCCGGAGAGATTTCCGACCGAATCGGACCCTAGCAGTCCGACCGAACGAGTACGATGCGTTCGCATGCAATCGGACTCGATTCGGTCGGACTCCCATTGAAGTCAATGGGAGCCGGTCGTACAACGCGTACGCGGGCTCCCATTGACTCAATGGGTGCGAGGTGAACAAGGGCGCCCCCTACAGTGGGTACGCGTCGAAGTGACTCGCGCCGTACAAGCACAGGTAGGGGGGACCCATGGGTCCCCCCTGTGTGCGACTCGCGCGGCTATGCGTACAGGGGGGTCCGACACGGACCCCCAAATTGCGGCTCCGACTGCTCTTTGGAGCCGGACTGCGCGAGTCGGTCGGACTGCTCGAGGCGCGCATCGTACTTACCCGGCCGGGGAACGTCTCCATTGCGCGGTGCGAGTCGTGTCCGTGCGAGTCGGTCGGTGCGGTTGGGTCCCGCGAACGAGTCGGTCGGCGATTTCGCGAGCGCTCGCATCGTACTCGCTCGCCCGGACGCACGTCCGAATCGGTCGGGAAAGAGGGCTCCGAATCGGATCCGGTTAAGCCGAATCCGATTCGGAGCCCTACCGGCCGAGATCGGAATCGGCCCCTATGACTTAATGCCAAAGCTCATCTCTAGCCAGGTTTAATACATCATGCTACTGCAGTCAGCACATGAAGAAAATGATAAGGCACGGTGAAAAATAGAGGAAGCTATTTCATGTGTGGCTTCCAAGAATAAACATACTTCAGTTGTGCACTTCATTATAAAGCTATTGGCATTGTAAATGACAATGCCTTTTATTTAAGTTTTAAAAAACAAAACAAAAATAATAGGCATTGTCATTTACAATGCCAATATCTTAAACTCGAGTAAATGCGAGACCTATTGCATTGCAAATGCTTGTTTTCTTAAAATCATTGTATCAACCCCATTTAAAATAACTTCTCCAGGATCATAATCAGGACTATGTCTCGGGCGTGGCCATGACCACCTCCAAGATAGCCGCACACTTGTAAGGCTCCGGACCCGGCGGTTCCCTTCTTGCTATTTGCCGCCACCGAAACCCTCACATTCTGCTATGTGCGACTGGCTGAGGATGTGATAAACTGGGCAACCACAGGAGAGGTGTCTGCCTGAGTTTTTGATGCCCGCATCCAAAGGAGACGGAGGGGGTGAGTCCGCATGGCTGACACAGCCTTAAAGGCCCCGCGGCGACAGGAGCCGCGGATGAGCCTGAGATCAATCCGATCTCGTCGGTCAATGGCGCCCCCCCTCTTTTCCCACATCACGCTGAAGAAAGTGAACAGTCCGCCCCCGTGGGGTGGGGCCTGCCGTCCTCCCGGGCCGGCGAACTGCGAGACTGCGGCCCACAGAAGAGGGGCGGGCCGGGTGTTGCCGAGGCTGACGCGGGAGCGGCGGACTGCCTGGCTCTGGCCGGATCACGCCTGGGGACAGGGCCCGCTCCCAACGGCTACACCCAGTCCAAAAGAAATCGTAGTGCGACTGAGGCGTCACACTCAATAATGCGGTGAGTACTCTCCTGCGTGCCGGTCCCAGCCCTGCATGCACACCAGGCCCGCGCCATGGGGCGCGGTAAAAACTGATGGACTGCAACCCGGCGTTGCCCGCCGAGGCCTGCCCATCCAAAGAAGACCTATAGGGGTCCAGCAACCATGCTGCAGTAATAGCTGAGAGCAGCCTTTTCAAAGCCCCCCGCTGACTCTAACACACCACGAGGCGCTCTGCCTTGCACACCAGAGTGCTGGCCACTCTTTGCTGGCCCTCCATCCTCCTTGAATTGAGAGTCTGTTGTGCTGTACAGTCAGAGTTGCGCATCGCCTGCAGTGCGCTTCCCTGAACAACCGGGTCGAAGATAGCAGCCTGGACCTTCCCCATCTTTGCAGGCAAAAGCAGGGGAGGACAAGAGGGAAAAGCACACAACACCCTGGGTATATGGACTACTGGCCATAAAGCTAGAACGCTACTTCGCTGGGGCCCCGCCATGAGACGTTAGAACCCCAAACAGAGGAGGCTCACCTTCGACCGCGCCAGCCCTGCTGGTAACCGGTGCTCCCACTCAGATACTAAGGAGGCCCGGGGCCATGGCACTGATGAAGCCCCCCCCATGTGATATCTCCACTGTAATGACTGAGCTCGGGGCGGGCTTCAGCTCTATGAAGGCACGGTTCGACACGCTGGAGGGCCACATGGACAAGTTGGGCAAGCGGATGGACCGGCAGGGAGCCCGGATCGACAGCACGGAAGAAAGAAACTACAGCCTAGAAGACACCACCACAACAATGCAGAAGACAAAATGGAGCGTATACTAAAGCAGGTGAATATCAAGAATGAGGACCTAGAGCAGGTGAATATCAAGAATGAGGACCTAGAGGCCCAATCCTGCAGGAATAAAATTCGCATTTTTGGCATTGCAGAAACTACCAACATGGGACGGCCCAAGGACTTGTAGAGCAACTCCTAATGACCCTCTTTGAACGCTCCAGTTTCACAGCTACCTTTGCAGTAGAGCGGGAGCATCGTTCCTTGGGACAGCATCCCCCGGAGGGCGGACCGCCACAATATGTTATAGCCCATCTCCTCAACTACAGAGATACTGCACTCCGGATTGCCTGAGAGAGGGGTCCCTTGAAATACCAGGGTTCAAGCATCTCTGTGTTACCAGACTTTCCTCCAACTGTACAAGAAGCCAAGCGGAAATACAACAATGTGAAAAACACACTCCGCAAGTTAGGCGTTCGTTACTCCATGCTCTATCCGGCTCACTTGAGAGTGGACCACAAGGGCTGCGTCAAGATCTTGGATACCCCCGCAAATGCAGAGGCATTCTGTAAAACTGTCAGTGCAGGATCCCCCATGACTAACCGACCGGTTCCTGGCCACGATGGACCAGAGGGGCGTGAATGACCACCATCGGCCTCTCGGAGGGAAGCTACATGAGGAGGTCTGATCTAATGTGGGGGGACTTGTGCTGTTGAAACTGTGACCACTCATGCCGGGTACTGCCGCTCATGATACTGCCTCCAGACAAAGTTACTGTACCTTATAATGGCGACTGCACCACGCTAGCTTACATAACTGTTCTTTATGGGACCGCCGGTGTCTGAGTTGTCGCCACGCCTTCATGGTTTTCACCAACTCTCCCTACTTGGGGTTTTGTTTCTTTTTTTCTAACTGGTTAAATGGGATTCACTGGATATTCTTCAATCTAGTGTGGATGGGGAATTGTTGGGTTTTCTTTCATTGTGGTTGAAGGTGCACAGACAGAATATCGAGTTGTTATTATCGATATACCATAATATCGAGTTGCAAATATCGTGATACCAGAATATCGACTGCAAGAATATCGTGGTCCAGAATATCGACTTTAAGGTAAGAAATATCGTTTTTTAAATATCGAAGTCAGTAATATCGTTTGTAAAAATATCGTTGTTTATAATATCGATTTTTATATTAGTGTTATGTATTTTAGTATGTATTTTAAAAGTATGTGATCTAATTTTTTTGTATAAGTATAGCTTTTTTTTTAATGTATGTGTTACATTTTTAGAAGTGATAAATTTTATGTTAATAAAATTTTTCGTTTTTTTTCTGTAGCGGGTTGTGGTTTATAGGGGAATAGGGTGGGAAGTATTTAATTATAATAAAGTAATTAATAATTTGTATTTATTAGTATTTATAATTATTTTTTTATTAATTAATTATTAATTGGTTATTAATTTTTATTAATGAATTAATTGATAATTTTGTTAAATGTGTTATTTTCTTTAGGAGCGGGTTGTGGGTTTATAGGAGAATAGGGTGGGAAGTAATGTAATTATAATAAAGTAATTAATATTTTTTATTTATTAGTATTTATAATTCATTAATAATTGGTAATTAATTTTTATTAATTAATTAATTGATAATTATGTTAATTGTGTTATTTATTTTAGGAGCGGGTTGTGGGTTTATAGGGGAATAGGGTGGGAAGTAATTTAATTTTAATAAAGTAATTAATAATTTTTATTTATTAGTATTTATTTTATTTTGATTTTATAGTGTTGTTTGTGTTAATTCATTTATTATTAATTAATTATTAATTGTTTGATAATTATTATTAATTAATTGGTAATTATGTTAATTGAGTTAATTATGTAGGAGTGGTTTGTGGGTTTATAGGGGAATAGGGTGTAAAGTAATTTATTTAGAAATGAATTAATAATTAATTGTTGATTAATGGTAATTAACTAATTACAAATTAAATATGGAAATTGTGTAATTAATTTGAGATGTGAGTTGTGGGGTTTATAGTGGTAAAGGGTGGGAAGTAAATTATTTTCAATTAATTAATAAGTTGTTGTTAATTGATAATAATTTAATAATGTTAAACTAGTTATGGAAATTGTTTAATTATTTTTATGTGTGTGCTGTGGTGTTTGTTGGGGTAGAGGGTGTGAATTATTTAAAGTGTTATTAATTAATAAATATTTGCTAATTATTATTGATTTATTAATTGATACATTTTTATGGTAAATATTTACTTTTATTTTGTGTGGGTATTTTTTATTTATAGGGGTAATGTTTGGTGAGTAAATTAATTTATATGTTTATTTGATAATTTATTATATTAATTATGGAGGTACACTTTTATAGAAATTCAGATGTGTGTTGTGAAATGTGTGGTGTTATAGGGTAGGAAATAAAAAGTATTGTTTTTGTGTCATAATTAATGTTTTTGATTATAATTAATTTACATTAAATATAGTTATTTGTTTGTGAAATGTTTTTAAATTTTTATAAATTAATGTTTGTAGTTAATTTTTAGTATTTTTTAACATTATAATATGTTTCTATATTTTGTAATTTTTTATATTTTTATATATTTTTTATTTTTGTGTTATTAACAATTTTTGTATTGTAGTTGATATTTTGTTTCTTTTTATTTTGAATTTACTTTTTTGGAAATATTAATTTCAACCCTCTGCTATCCAACACTTTCCCTACTGTTTCACTCTCTGGAGTGGGAATAGTAATTTTTACCCTTCACTATCCAACACTTTCCCTACTGTTGCCCTCTCTGGAGTGGGAATAGTAATTTGAAGCCCTCCGCTATCCAACACTTTCCCTACTGTTGCACTCTCTGGAGTGGGAATAGTAATTTTTACCCTTCGCTATCCAACACTTCCCCTACTGTTGCACTCACTGGAGTGGGAATAGTAATTTTTTCCCCTACGCTATCCAACACTTTCCCTACTGTTGCACTCATTGGAGTGGGAATAGTAATCTTTACCCCTACGCAATCCAACACTTTCCCTGCTGTTCCACTCTCTGGAGTGGGAATAGTAATTTGAAGCCCTCCGCTATCCAACACTTTCCCTACTGTTGCACTCTCTGGAGTGGGAATAGTAATTTTTACGCTTCGCTATCCAACACTTTTCCTACTGTTGCACTAACTGGAGTGGGAATAGTAATTTTTTCCCCTACACTATCCAACACTTTCCCTACTGTTGCCCTCTCTGGAGTGGGAATAGTAATTTGAAGCCCTCCGCTATCCAACACTTTCCCTACTGTTGCACTCTCTGGAGTGGGAATAGTAATTTTTACCCTTCGCTATCCAACACTTCCCCTACTGTTGCACTCACTGGAGTGGGAATAGTAATTTTTCCCCTACGCTATCCAACACTTTCCCTACTGTTGCACTCATTGGAGTGGGAATAGTAATCTTTACCCCTACGCAATCCAACACTTTCCCTGCTGTTCCACTCTCTGGAGTGGGAATAGTAATTTGAAGCCCTCCGCTATCCAACACTTTCCCTACTGTTGCACTCTCTGGAGTGGGAATAGTAATTTTTACGCTTCGCTATCCAACACTTTTCCTACTGTTGCACTAACTGGAGTGGGAATAGTAATTTTTTCCCCTACACTATCCAACACTTTCCCTACTGTTGCACTCATTGGAGTGGGAATAGTAATTTTTATCCCTACACTATCCAACACTTTCCCTACTGGTGCACTCTCTGGAGTGGGAATAGTAATTTTTACCCTTCGCTATCCAACACTTTCCCTACTGTTGCACTCACTGGAGTGGGAATAGTAATTTTTTCCCCTAAACTATCCAACACTTTCCCTACTGTTGCACTCATTGGAGTGGGAATAGTAATTTTTACCCCTACGCTATCCAACATTTTCCCTACTGTTGCACTCTCTGGAGTGGGAATAGTAATTTTTACCCTTCGCTATTCAACACTTTCCCTACTGTTGCACTCACTGGAGGCCAAAATGTAAGTTTAAAAATTTATAAATATTTTAATAATTTATTTTATAATATGTTTTTATTATTAGATTTTATGTTATTGGTGTATGTATATATATATATATATATATATATATATATAATTAATTTTTATATATTTATAATATTATAAAATAAATTAAAGTTATTAGTTTATTAATTGTTTTAAAGAAAATCTACATTTATATATTAAATTTTATATATGTACGTTTAGTTTTTTAAATTAAATTTGTTTATCATATTTTTTAAATGTACATTACATCTAAGTAATTTTTTTAAAGTTAATTTTATTATTTAATTTATTTAACATTATTTTTTATATATAAAAAAACGATAATTTGTACATCGATATTTTTTACATCTATATTATTTTTTCGGTATTTTAGTCATTTATATTATAAAGATAGGATGTCGATATTTAGACTATCGATATTTTGCATCAATATTTGTGTATGTAGATATTTTTGTATTCGATATTATGTCAGTGATCCGTGGTTGAAATGTTTATAGACATTGCACATCACGCTTTCATACACCATGCTCACACTGCCACATGTTACCTAGGTTTCAATCCTACGTTATCTCAGCATACCCTTGCTCCACAACCTGGCTAAAACAGTTGAATTATCAGCCATTTCATGGAACATACGCGGTATTAATAATCCGCGAAAAGGGAAGCAAGTACTGTCATATCTTAATAGTCACTTCATTAGGATTGCCTTTCTTCAGGAGATGCATCTCCCACCGCGTGCTGAGCATGGCTTTGCCAGGAACTGGGGTACACACGGCTATTTCTCATGCTACAGTTCATATTCCCGTGGCACTTTTATTTTAATCCACAGAACAGTGCCATTTCTCTGTCATTTCCATTGTTCGGACCCGGAGTGCCGGTATCTGCTCTTGCATGGAACACTTGGGTACAAAAGCATTTTGTTAGTAAACATTTACGCTCCAAACGTAGATGACCCCGATTTTTTCTGAGATCTCTGCTCCCGGTTAGATAGTTTTGAGGTGGGTCATCTAATAATAGGCGGTGATCTTAACATGCCACACTGTCTGCAAACTAACTCCACCAGTGCGCAACCATCTGATAAACCTCGGGCCAGGGAAGCATTTCAACACATCACTGATACCTACACACTGCATGACGCATGGCGGACCCACCATCCCACTATTCCTGGCTTCACATTTAATTCAGCACCGCCCTCAGTTTGGCCACGGTTAGATTACTGGTTCATGTTGGCTGCCACCCATTCGTGGGTGTCTGAGATTACTGTTCTTCCGCGGCCACTCTCGGACCACAATCCCGAACTTTTGAAACTCCGGATCCCACATGGCTGTGGCCTTGAGTACAGCTGGTGATTCCGTGGCGATGTGCTCCAGGACCAAGTGTTCCGTAGCGAGTTGCAAAGCTCCATCATTGAATATTTTGAGCTCAACGCTGGAACCGTGTCCACGCAGGCAACCCTGTGGGAGGCCTTCAAAGCATACATGCGGGGGTGTATTTCCAAACATGTGGGTTTCTTTTGAGGTATCCGTGTGCACTGGGACGGGTTGAGAGTAGACTGCGGGATATGCAGCTTAAGGCGGTGCCCAACGGGGGTGCCCGGTTGTATCAACGGCAAAGCTCCTGGATGAGTACCGGGATCTAGGGGAAAGGGAAATCGTGTACATGGGTAAACATGCTCAGGCCCACCGCTATGGAGAAGGGGAGCGAGCATGTTGCACCCTTGCTCGTTTATTGCGCCCCAATAGGTCACTTAACTATGTGGCGGGGCTACGAGCAGGGGACAGGGAGACTATTACAGATAGGGACCACATCATGGCTAAATCCCAGACCTATTATCAGGATCTGTAGGCCTCTCATACCCCTCACGCTCCCGATGCAATAACTCCATATCTTGCAGGCATTGCGATGGTATGGCTTACAGACGGCCAGAGACAATTCCTGAGCGAACCATTAATGCTGGAAGAAGTGACATAAGCTATTGACGCTTTGGATGGAACAATGGCGCCCGGCCTCAATGGCTTAACTGGGGCTTTATATAAAGCCTTTAAGCAACAGATTGCCCCGCATCTTTTGGCATTATATAATGAGTCAATAACGACAGACACCCTGCCCCCCACACCTTTGTGAAGCAGTCCTGACTCTTTTGTTAAAAGCTGGTAAGGACCCCAGCAACTGTGCTTCATACTGCGCCTTATCATTGTTAAACTTAGATAGTAAAATCTCGGCTAAAGTGCTAGCAATCGGACTGCCGCTGCTAATGGAACAGCTTATCTCCCCGGCTCAATCTGGCTTTGTTCCACACAGATCCACCTCCCTAAATCTTAGAACCGTCTTTGCGGTGCAAAATAAAATCTCCTCCTTCACCCCTGCGGCCGTAGCCCTGTTAGATGCAGAAAAGGCCTTAGACTCTTTCGAGCGGCCTTTCCTCAGGGCCGTTCTGGGTAAACTAGGCATCCCTCCCCCGTTCATTGCACTGATTATGCTTTTATATACCAACCCAGTGGCCCGAATACGAGTGAACAGCGCCCTGTCTGATGCATTTCCGATACTGCACGGCACCCGGCACGGATGCCCATTATCCCCACTTCTATTCATAATTGCGATGGACCATCTGGCCCGTGCAACGCAGGAACACCATATGCATTGTGGGCTGCAGCTCACCCATGGGCCCCTTCTACTATCAATATACGCTGATGACATTCTGCTATTTATTCGGCACCCTCACCTCAATCTCCCCCCACTTATCCAGGAGATAGCACGATTTGCCGATCTCTCTGGCCTTCGCATAAACTGGGCCAAATCAGAATTGTTCCCGCTGACAGAAGTAACTCACCCGCCGCCTGCGGAATTCCCCCTTAAGTGGGCCGTGGATGGTACAAAATACCTGGATATCCACATACATAGAGACAAACACCAGGTCCTACAACGTAACTACGGCCCGGCGATGGCTGACCTTAACACATAGGTGGATTGTTGGATCTGATTCCCCTTGTCCATGGCAAGACGGGTGGCCACACTTAAGATGGTTGTCCTACCGATCTTCTTGTACCTCATCTCCAACATGCCCGTCCCCTTGCCACAACTCTTTTTTTCGCACACTTCGCGGAGTCCTTATGTGACTGATATGGGCGGGGGCGAGCCCCCGCTTCCGGTGGGACACGCTCACACTTCCCTATGAGTACGGAGGTCTTGGGGACCCGGATCTATACTCTTACTACTAGGCAGCTCAGTGCCACTACACATATCGCTGGTATCATCAAGATGCCCGAATTCCTTACCTACGCCCGGAACATGCCCTGTTGGAGTGGATCCTTCACTCCCAGATATTACCCAAGGGCATACCACTCGACATTGAAGATATACAGACGGTGTCTACCACGTGCTGGGTTTGGCGACGCCTTCGACGTATGCTGGGTGGTGGCCCCCCTCTACTCTAATGCCATCCTGGTGCATGACAACCCATGGCTCCCGCTTACTCGGGAGAAACTAGTGCAACGTACACTACACCGGCAAAATCTACGCACCATGGGGGACCTATTTCCAGATAGGCTTATCACACCTTTGGTGGAGGGCCAGTGGACTGGGGATGTATCATATATGGACCGTTTTATCTTCAGGCCACTTTGCAACACGCTGAGATCGCTCGTCCCCTCCTACCCACTACCCCCCGAAGATTTCTCTCCTTTAACACTGACCATAGCGGATACTGGGGGAGACCGCATGACTTCCAGACTGTACCGAGCATGTATCGCACTGAAGCCTGACACTACTGCACGTGTGCGGGAGACCTGGGCGACGGAATTCGGGGTGACGATCACACAAACTCAGCGTATATCAATCAGCCAGCGACACAAACTACTGCATTTTTAATTTCTGCACCACTACTACCTATCACCATCTGACATTGCAACATTTGATCACACCAAACCTGATACCTGCATGATGTGCCAGGGTGCGGGAGCGGACTTTGCACACCTCACCTGGACGTGCCCGGTTGTACACGCATATTGGCTAGCAGTGTTCGAACACATCTCTGCTATAACAGATACTGAGCTAACACCTGACCCCCTAATGGCACTGCTAGGCTACACTCAAAATATACCACGCTCTAATCGCTGTCTGGTATCCTTGGCATTACTGCTGGGTAAGCGGGAGATAGCGCTGCATTGGGGAAGCGCCCACCCACCTGCTGCCTCGGACTGGCTTGGGAGCATGAGCTGTTGTGAGAGGGTGGGCGAAGATTATGCACGCTTCCAAGCCCTCGCTTCTCGCCCTAAGGATATTTGTTTACCCTTTTGTACCTACCTACAGTCCATAGAACTAGACGCTGCTGAGTAAGGCCCCGCTCGTTGTATGTGCTAGCTTGCCTAACGCCTTATGAGCGGTGTACAAGTATGCTCCTAGATCATGGGTACTCACAAACTTTCTCCCGAGGGCCAAATTTACAGTGTGGTTTGTGGCCGATGGCCGCACCGGTGGGGGCGGGGTCAGTGGGGGAGGGGGCGGGGCTAGAGCAAAAAAAAAACTGTGACCTTGAGGTTGAACACAGGCCCCAGCAGCGGACGCCTTCGTCTACTGAGCCACCAGACCCGGCATACACACATCTCTCTCTCTCTCTCTGTCTCCCTCCCTCTCTCTATCTCTCCCTCCCTCTCTCTCTCTCTCTCTGTCTCCCTCCCTCTATCTCTCTCTTTCTGACTGTCTCCCTCTGTCTCATTCTCTCTCTCTCTGTCTCCCTCTCCCTCCCTCTCTCTCCCTCTGTCTCCCTCCCTCTGTCTCCCTCTGTCTGTCTCCCTCTGTCTGTCTCTCTCTGTCTGTCTCCCTCTGTCTGTCTCCCTCTATCTGTCTCCCCCCCTCTGTCTCCCTCTATCTGTCTCCCTCCCTCCATCTCCCTCTGTCTGTCGCCCTCCTCTCTCTGTCTGTCTCCCTCCCTCTGTCTGTCTCCCTCTGTCTGTCGCCCTCTGTCTCCCTCCCTCTCTCTCTCTCCCTCTGTCTCCCTCCCTCTGTCTCCCTCTATCTGTCTCCCTTCCTCTGTCTCCCTCTGCCTGTCTCCCTCCCTCTGTCTGTCTCCCTCCCACTGTCTCCCTCTCTCTCTCCCTCTGTCTCCCTCTGTCTCCCTCCCTCTGTCTCCCTCTCTCTCTGTCTCCCTCTCTCTGTCTCCCTCTCTCTCTGTCTCCCTCTGTCTCCCTCCCTCTGTCTCCCTCTGTCTGTCTCTTTCCCTCTGTCTCCTACCCTCTGTCTTCCTCCCTCTGTCTCCCTCCCTCTCTCTGTCTCCCTCTCTCTCTGTCTCCCTCTCTCCCTCTGTCTCCCTCCCTCTCTCCCTCTGTCTCCCTTCCTCCCTCTCTCTGTCTCCCTCCCTCCCTCTCTCTGTCTCCCTCTCTCTGTCTCCCTCCCTCTCACTCTCCCTCTGTCTCCCCCTGACTCCCTCTGTCTGTCTCCCCCTGACTCCCTCCCTCTGTCTCCCCCTGACTCCCTCCCTCTGTCTCCCTCTCTCTCTGTCTCCCTCTCTCTCTGTCTCCCTCTCTCTGTCTCCCTCTCTCTGTCTCCCTCTCTGTCTCCCTGTCTCCCTCCCTCTCCCTCCCTCCCTCCCTCTGTCTCCCTCCCTCTCCCTTCCTCCGTCTCCCTCTCCATCTCTCTGTCTGTCTCTGCCTGTCTGTCCCTGTCCTTGTCTCTGCCTCTATCTGTCTCTGTTTGTCCCTGTCTCCCTCTCCGTCTCTCTGTCTCTGTCTGTTTCTGCCTCTATCTGTCTGCCCCTGTCCCTGTCTCTGCCTCTATCTGTCTCTGTCTGTCCCTGTCTCTGTCTGTCTCTATCTGTCTCTGCCTCTATCTGTCCCTGCCTCTGTCTCTCTCTCTGTCTCTCTCTCTGTCTCTATCGCTGTCTGTCTCTGCCTCTATCTGTCTCTGCCTCTATCTGTCCCTGCCTCTATCTCTCTCTCTGTCTCTCTCTGTCTCTATCGCTGTCTGTCTCTATCTGTCTCTACCTCTATCTGTCTCTGTCAGTCTGTCCCTGTCTCTGCCTCTATCTAGCTCTGTCTGCCCCTGTCTCTATCTGTCTCTGCCTCTATCTGGCTCTGTCTCTATATGTCTCTATCTGTCTCTGTCTCTGCCTCTATCTGTCTCTGCCTCTATCTGTCAGTCTGTCCCTGTCTGTCTCTGTCTATCTCTGTCTCGATCTCTATCTGTCTCTGTCTGTTTCTGTCTCTATCTGTCTCTGTGCCTCGGGCAGTGCACACGTACTGTGTCTACACGTCCCCGTCACCAGCCCAGAGACAGCCCCCCCCCCACTCCCCCCTCTCCCTGTGTAATGTAAAAGCCAGCTCATTTTCTCCTGGAAAAGACCACTATCGCGTGGCAAGTGTGAGTCCTGTGGCAGGTGTGACAATAAAAGGCTGGGGGTGGGTTGGTTCAGATTCAGTCACATCCGTCTGGTGAACGAATGATAAGTAGCACTGGACACCAGGCGCGCAACGCCCATTGGGCTCAAAGGGCTTCAGCCTCCCCCTGTCGTGTGTGTCAGCCCGGGCTGAAACAGCTTCCCGGGCACACACACAGCCGCACTTCACAGGTCTTTAAAAGACCATTTACTTGTTAATGAGGCTTTGTTGTATTTCACCTCTTCCTTGCGCCCCTGCATCTCCACTCTGATTATCCTGGAATCGCCCGGCCCCCATAGAGCAGAGTCTCTCGGAGTCCGCGCTGCAAACACAGGTACGATGTCTGCAAGGTCCGCGGGCCGCCAAGAAAGGCTTGCCGGGCCGCTGGCGGCCCGCGGGCCGTACTATGAGTACCCATGTCCTAGATCAACACTTTTATGGTCTTGAAACTCATTCATACCTGGGATGATTAACTGATTACGCAATGTTTTCTACCTAATATGTTGGTGTTGTGCTTATGTCTCTTTCCCCTCCTGGATGATGTGCAAACGTCTGTTGTTAACTTGAAAAACTCAATAAAGAAAGTTTTCAAAAATAATCAGGACTAAGGGGGTCATTATGATGACGGACGGACCGCCACCGCCAGCCGTGCGGTGGCGATCCGTCTGTCACCAAACGTGGAGTGACCGCCCGCCAGATTATGATGGCGGGCGGATCCACACTGCGACCGTGGCGGACGGAAAGACCGTTCGTCACGGGCCCGCCACAGGCAATCAGACCGATTGCCTGGCGGAGCGGCCTGCAGGCATAAAATGGTGGCGGTGCCTAGCAGGCACTGTCCACCATATTATGATGCAGCCTTTGAGCCAGCCAATCCATGACGGCGAAACCGTCATGAAAAAGCTGGCGGAGGTTCTATTTGGGGGCCCGCTGCGGGCCCCCAAAGTGTGGGGGGGTGTGTATGTGCACGGGGGTACCCATGGTACCCCCCTACATGTCAGTGCACCAAGTGGCAGGCACCGTGTGGTGCCTGCCACGTAGTGCACTGAAATGCAGGACCTGCATTTTTAACATCGCGGCGGGTGCTGTTGTCAGCAGCACCCGTCGCAATGTTAAATATGCAAGATGCGACCGCCACGGTGGTGGTCGCATCCTGATCCGGTGTGCAGGACCGCCGCATGCATGGCAGACGGTCCCGGTTTACACCAGGATGGCGGACAGACTTGAGTCCGTCCGCCATCCTAATGAGCCCCTATGCCAGGTACATAGGTGTAATAGTTTCCATTAGGGGGAAATCAACAATAAGCAAGAAACCAACATTGTTCTTAATCAAGAGAATGGTAGGGTTTGCCTGAAGTAGCACTCCAACTTTGTATGCATATATTTAGGAGAGGGCTGAAAGAAGGTAGAATAAAGATGGTGAAGTCAGTGTAAGGAAATTTGAAATTAATTATGTGGCGGCAGCGCACCGACCACCACTGTCCATAAGATAGGGGTATTGACGAGGGAGCTGGGGATGATGTCTCTATTTTCTCAGAAGGCTGAAGAGCTGATGACAGAGGAATCAATGGAGTGGACGGTAATGTCTTAGATGATTTTGGCAGGAATTCCTTCAACTTCACCTCACATTCGTTGAGGGGAAATGGCTTAGATTTTTAATTTGTTCCTAAAGAAATCTGTTTGGGTGCTTTTATGGATTCCATTCAATCAATCAAATTGTCTTTATTCGATCTTCCGAGGACAGATCATAAAAGATACACACAATAAAATCGAACTACATTGTAAACACATGTATTAAAAAATAGCAACCACATATTAAAACATACCAGCTTAAGGTCCTTGTCCAAATAAGGGTATACATTTTTTAAACGAATAAACTCCTTATGTTCTTTTACAATGAGTAAAGTGACAGTGCAAGAGGACTGGTTTAGCATTAAATAAAGTGACAGTGCAGGAGTTCCGATTTCAAGGGCATCAGCAAAGTAGCAGATGATTAAACATTATTAAAAATTAACATCAGCAATAAACATTTTATAAAAACATTTTATGAGCAATGATTACTCAAAATTGCTAGAGTGCTTTTTATGTCGGATATTGTTAAAAATTAACATCAACAATGGTCATTTAAGAAATATTTCAAAGACAATGGTTACTAAAAATCACTAAGGTGCATTTTATGTCAAAACAGCATACTCCTTCTCTTAGCTAAAGTGCACTTCAGAAAACTAGCAACTGCAAAGCAGACGTTACAATCGTTAAGTTGCAGTAAGTAGAAGAGAGCCGCTTTGCACTTGGAGAATTTATGTCTGCGCAGTAACGGTATTAAAAACTTCCTAGTAAACGAGAGATAAAATTGACAGAAAAAGACAAAGGGGCCGATTCCGATCCGGGCCGGAAAACGTACTGACCGACTCGGAGCCGGAATTTATTCCGACCGACACGTACCGGTGCAGCCCGACCCACAAAGTACGATGAAAAGCGTGCAAAATCCGACCGACTCGTACGGAACACAATACGAACGACCGAACTGCGCGGAAAACAGCTATCCGGCCGGAAAAGCACGCGAATCGAACCGACCGACACGCACCAGGAAGAATCCCGAACGAAACGTACCCGCGAACTCCGACCCGCCAAGTACGATGCAACGCGTGGAAAACACGACCGAGTCGCACGAAGCTCAAGCCGTACGACCGACACGCATACAAAACAGCGAGCCGAAGCAACCCAATACACCGCGACCGACGCGTACGCAGCACATAAAACAGCACAAACACAGCGTGAACGACTCGGAGAAGCTCGCACGAGACAACTGCAGGGTCCGACTCGGTCAGAAGAACGTCTCCTACATGCACAAAAAGTACAAAGGGAAAAACACAAAAAAAAGGCCAAACAAGCAATTACAAAGCCAATAAATACTGGGGGGGAAACAGGGAACAAAGACACACCCACAACTCCACCCATATAAAGGACACAAATCTCTACCATGATCCTTTGCAAATTCAAATTACCTGCCAGCACACAACACCAACAGACAGCAACCACACACACACTCACAGCTCATCCATCACACAAGCCACACACCATCAGCACCTCAACAAATAGCACCCTCACATACACCCAGCAAAACACACACTCACACACCCTCACTTGCACACCAACACACATCACTCACCACCACCACCCATCACCATGCCCCCCAAGAAGAATCCAAAGTTCCTAGATAGTGAATTGGAAGTCATGGTAGATGAGATCCTCAGGGTAGAGCCACAGCTGTTTGGTACACTGGTCCAACAGACCCCCATGTCGCAGAAAACCAAGATGTGGGCGAGGATCGTCGACAGGGTGAACGCACAATCACCATGTTTGCGCACAAAGGAAGACATCCAGAACAGGTGGTATGATGTGCGCAGGAGGGTCAGGGACCTACTGAAGAAGGATTACATCTTGAGCCAACACACCGGCAGTGGCCCTCCTGCCAAACCACTATACCTCAGGCCCTGGGAGGAGAAGGTGCGGGCCATCCTACCACCAGTGAGCGTATATGGACTAGAAAACATCCCAGAGCCTGGTGAGTACACAACCAATATACCCAATATTGTGTGACAATACACACACATCACTGTCAAGGGGATAGTCAAACCATGCACCCTTAGCAAATACACAGCAACAAAAACAGAATCATCCCAAGATGTGTATGTCAGTCAGATAAACACAACACATGCCATCTCATAGTGATATGTAACTGTGTCATGACATGTACAAACCCTACAACAAATAAAGCTAGGCAGTGGCACAAATATAACCAACAAACACTGTCAGATATGTAGCCACCACTACAAAACCACCACACAGGGAATCCCACAGAAAGGAAGGAATTCTGTGTATGCTGGTCAAGTCAGTGTAGCCAATAGCATCATGGGAGTTGTAGTCACAGATATTGCCCACCCTCACAATACGCCCATCAACACCACTCTGAACCATGCTCACATCACAGGGAGTGGAAAACAACTGACAAGATGGCTGACACTGGCTACTGCTGTGGGGAGCACAAGGCCCTGCTGGGAACTGGGCACCAACCAACAGCAGGACACCACTGACTGACATCCTGAAAGACAACTTGCACTCCCTGCAATGGAAGCACGTTCCATGGTGGGATATCTGGCAGGGTGGGAAGGAGGACTGACAGCTATGACCATAGTTACCAGCAGCTCTCCCCACACACACCCCTAACACAAACTACACACAACACACCTGGGAAAATGCATTGCCTCACACTAAAATTAATTATCCCACAAAGAACCACCACCCTGGGTCATGCTGTGGGAAGCACAGTGACACACATGGGACTTGTAGTCAAACAAACGCCAGGACAACACTGTCAGCCATCCATTCAGCACAGGCACACTACCCCACAGGGAAGCAGAGTCAGAAGGAAGGAAGTATGGGCAAGCTGGGAAGGGGGGTGGAGGCAATAGCATGATCGGAGTGGTAGTCACAGATATTGCTCACCCTCACAATTGGCCCATCAACACCACTCTGAACCATGCTCACATCACAGGCAGTGGAAAACAACTGACAAGATGGCTGACACTGGGTACTGCTGTGGGGAGAACAAGCCCCTGCTGGGAACTGGGCACCAACAAACAGCAGGACACCACTGTCAGCCACCTTGCCATTGCTGTCACACCCACACACAGTGAAGTACACTCAAAAGGAAGAAAGTATGGGCATGCTGGGAAGGGGGGTGGAGGCAATAGCATGATGGGAGTGGGAGTAACAGCTCAACATCCCCAAACCACATGGCCCAGCAAGCTCACACTGATGCATGCACACCTCACAGAGAGTGGAAAGCCCCATCAAAGATGTCTGACACCGGTGCTCTGTTGTGGGGAGCACAAGGCCCTGCTGGGAACTGGCCACCAACCAACAGCAGGACACCACTGTCAGCCATCTTGCCATTGCTGTCACACCCACGCACAGTGAAGTACACTCAAAAGGAAGGAAGTATGGGCATGCTGGGAAGGGGGTGGAGGCAATAGCATGATGGGAGTGGGAGTCACAGCTCAACATCCCCAAACCACATGGCCCAGCAAGCTCACACTGAAGCATGCACACCTCACAGAGAGTTGAAAGCCCCATCAAAGATGTCTGACACCGGTGCTCTGTTGTGGGGAGCACAAGGCCCTGCTGGGAACTGGCCACCAACCAACAGCAGGACACCACTGTCAGCCATCTTCCCATTGCTGTCACACCCACACACAGTGAAGTACACTCAAAAGGAAGGAAGTATGGGCATGCTGGGAAGGGGGGTGGAGGCAATAGCATGATGGGAGTGGGAGTCACAGCTCAATATCCCCAAACCACATGGCCCAGCAAGCTCACACTGAAGCATGCACACCTCACAGAGAGTGGAAAGCCCCATCAAAGATGTCTGACACCGGTGCTCAGTTGTGGGGAGCACAAGGCCATGCTGGGAACTGGCCACCAACCAACAGCAGGACACCACTGTCAGCCATCTTGCCATTGCTGTCACACCCACACACAGTGAAGTACACTCAAAAGGAAGGAAGTATTGGCATGCTGGGAAGGGGGGTGGAGGCAATAGAATGATGGGAGTGGTAGTCACAGCTCAACATCCCCAAACCACATGGCCCAGCAAGCTCACACTGAAGCATGCAAACCTCACAGAGAGTGGAAAGCCCCATCAAAGATGTCTGACACCAGTGCTCTGTTGTGGGGAGCACAAGGCCCTGCTGGGAACTGGCCACCAACCAACAGCAGGACACCACTGTCAGCCATCTTGCCATTGCTGTCACACCCACACACAGTGAAGTACACTCAAAAGGAAGGAAGTATGGGCATGCTGGGAAGGGGGTGGAGGCAATAGCATGATGGGAGTGGTAGTCACAGCTCAACATCCCCAAACCACATGGCCCAGCAAGCTCACACTGAAGCATGCACACCTCACAGAGAGTGGAAAGCCCCATCAAAGATGTCTGACACCGGTGCTCTGTTGTGGGGAGCACAAGGCCCTGCTGGGAACTGGCCACCAACCAACAGCAGGACACCACTGTCAGCCATCTTGCCATTGCTGTCACACCCACACACAGTGAAGTACATTCAAAAGGAAGGAAGTATGGGCATGCTGGGAAGGGGGTGGAGGCAATAGCATGATGGGAGTTGTAGTCACAGCTCAACATCCCCAAACCACATGGCCCAGCAAGCTCACACTGAAGCATGCACACCTCACAGAGAGTGGAAAGCCCCATCAAAGATGTCTGACATCGGTGCTCAGTTGTGGGGAGCACAAGGCCATGCTGGGAACTGGCCACCAACCAACAGCAGGACACCACTGTCAGCCATCTTGCCATTGCTGTCACACCCACACACAGTGAAGTACACTCAAAAGGAAGGAAGTATGGGCATGCTGGGAAGGGGGTGGAGGCAATAGCATGATGGGAGTGGTAGTCACAGATATTGCTCACCCTCACAATTGGCCCATCAACACCACTCTGAACCATGCTCACATCACAGGGAGTGGAAAACAACTGACAAGATGGCTGACACTGGGTACTGCTGTGGGGAGCACAAGGCCCTGCTGGGAACTGGGCACCAACAAACAGCAGGACACCACTGACTGACATCCTGAGAGTCAACCTGCACCCACTGCAAGGGTGGCATGCTTCATGGTGGGATAACTGGGCTGGAGGGAGAAGGATGTCCGGATGTCAACCAAATACCACCAATGCTGGCCATGCACACACCTCAACATTCACATTGAAATGCTTCATGTTGTCAGGACAATGCGCTACACCAATATCAACAGCTGACTGTGACAACCTAGGACAATGCAATGTACAGGCCCACATCCAGAGGTACAGTCACAACTGTCACGTGTTTGAACCATTGATGCCTGTAGAAACATTACATACATTGTGTGTCTCTTCCAAATACAGGTGATGATGGGGACACAGCAGCAGACGCTGAGGAGTCCCTGTCCCAGGCTCCGGGGGACACTGAGCTCACTGGAGTGGAACAGCCTCCGCCCACCTCGGATGACGAAGACCTACCTGGCACCTCCGCAGTGAGTCATCATGCAGCACCAGCAGGACCACCAGCTGCACCCCCTGCACCCACCCCTCCAACAACTGCCAACACACAGACTACCATTGCCGACACGGACAGACCAAGGACCACTACCACCAACAGCACACGGACCCCGGCCCAACGTGGAGCTACGGACAACAACACCAGCAGCAACCTCCAAGTGGGCCCAGGGTCACCTGTGCGTGCCACCGCAGGTCCTTCACGTGTCGCCAGGGGTGGTGGGAGGGGTGGTAGGCATAGGTCGCTGCTTGCAGAGGGGTCTGGACTGCATGATGACCCACAACTGGTACGCATAGCTGATGCGTACCAGACTAGCACCGGAGAGTTCAGCCAGGTAGTGGGGATCCTCAGGGACATTCAACAGCAGCAGGCTGCCCATCATGCCCGCTTGGACTTACACATGTCCCGCATGGAGTCCAAGTGGGACACAGTGCAAGAACAGACGGCGGTGCATAGGGACATATTGCAATGCCTCCGCCAGATTTTCACCAACATGTCAACACCTCCCTGTGTGCCCACAACATCTGGTGCTGCAACAACTGCAACTGCCACAGGGAGGGAGGATGACTCTGGCGGAGAGTCCCCTGCACCGCAGCAGCCTGCACTTGAGGGTCCCCCCAAAGAAGAGGGGTCGTCCGAGGAAGGACAACTGAGAGGCTGATGGCCATGCACAACCCCCAGGAAGCCAACACCTGTTCTGGAAAATCACCTTTGTGCCCAAACTCTTCACCCTGTCGAATGCAACACAACTCTCCCACATGACATGGGGATCTCAAGTTGGACCAATGTATCAGATGACTGTGGACTTTACTCTGGACATTTCTGCTACCAGGACTTCCAAATCATCTTGGAACTTTGGATTACAATCACAATGTACAGCACCCACCATCCTGTGCACTATACTCACACATGTATGTCAATAAACTCACTAATACACCATACTTGCCTCTGTTGTGATTCCAACGTTGTTTCTGAAGTGGAGATGATGATCTGTGAAATGACACTGTGCATGCTAACTGCTACAGCAAGTACAACACCGGCATGTGAGTCATGGCGACGTGACACATATGAGGGAGACACACCACCAGGGCTACACAACACATACACACCAGGGCCATCTGACTCATCGCCTACACTGATGTTGCCAGGAAATACGGTGCAATGCACAAACCCAACACCTATTCCCAGTCTGTGTCAACTAGCCCACTGGTGCAGTAAGCAAATGTCAGTCAGATGTGTGACCACAGACAACGCACATCACAAAGTGAAGCACAGGTTTATTACACATTTGCAACATGTTGTAACCACTACAGATGCAAGGTAATCCCACCTGGCAGTGGGCACACAGTCAACAAGTGTAGAAGAAAGGAAGTCCATGGGTGTGGCGCACATCACCTGTAGGGAAACGACAGCTACCACCCTGGAAGTTGATTCACGGTGTCGGGGGATCACAGTTGACCAAACAACTCTGAAAGTACCCTGTGAAGGACAGAAATGACACACAGTCAAAAGCACTGAAGAACAGGACAGAACTGCAATACTCATGCCCAATACATGTCACAAGATACCCACCCAGAACCAAGTTAGCATGCCAACACTGTTGGGGAGTACAGACTACCTGTAAGGACACATCGCTGCACGCATCCAGTCAAGTAGCACATGGACACACTCAAACAGCACCAGAGCACCACCAACACATATCATGCAAACTCACATCATTGACATAACATCCCTGGATACTCACATTCAGCTGAAGAAGTTGGTGATGAGCTGTGTGCGGACATCACCCTCATCATCATCATCATCACTGGCATCGTGGTCCAGCCCAGGATCCTCCACAGGTGGCGGATGTTGGTCATCGTCATCCAGGATGAGAGGCAACTCCTTCCGCACTGCCAGGTTGTGTAGCATGCAGCAGACGAAGACAATCTTGCACACCTTTGCTGGGGCATATGGGAGGGCCCCTCCTGTCTTATCTAGGCAGCGGAAGCGGCTCTTCAGGAGACCAAATGTCCGCTCAATCACTCTCCTGGTCCGACCATGTGCCTCATTGTAGCGCATCTGGGCTGGTGTCACAGGGTTCCTGAGGGCGTCAGCAACCACGGCATGTTGGGGTATCCGGAGTCACCTACATACAGACAATTGCACATTAGCTGAGTTGGAAAAGAGGGTGGAACACTACATTGCAGAACACACACAATGGTACTAAGTCAGTACACACCAACAAGCCAGGCACGCTGGTTCCGCATCTGTGACATCATCCTCGGGATGCGACTACTCCTCATCACGTAGGCATCGTGTGCAGAACCGGGGAAACGGGCACACACGTGTGAGATGCTCATATCTGCAAGACATACCACAAGTGCATTGACCGAATGGTAGTGTTTGCGGTTCCTGTATGCCTGCTCTTGGGCCTGTGGTGGTACCAAAGCCACATGTGTCCCATCAATGGAGCCAATGACATGCGGCATCCTCCCCAGGGCATAGAAGTCACTCTTCACGTCAGAGAGTTGTTGAAGTCTAGGGAAATAGATGTACTGGTTCAGGTATCTCAACATAGCCTCCAAAACATCGCGGAGCACACGGCTGAACATGGTCTGTGACATCCCACCAGCAGACGCCACAGTGTGTTGAAAGGTACCGGTGGCAAAGAAGTGTAGGGCTGCCATCACCTTCACCTTGGGGGTCAGCGCTGTAGGGTATGTCCGGCCAGGTTGCAAATGTGGGGCCAACCGCACCGTCAATTCCTCAATCAGTGGCCTGGTGAAGCGGTACCGTCGGATGCAGTCCCGTTCAACCACTGTTGCAAGGTCAGGGAATGGCCGATGGACAGCTGGTGCCCTGCAGTGCATAGGTGAAGAAAGAAAGATTGTCAGTCACCCCACATATGTGGCATAGACCACACTCAATATCACATGATAAATCATTACGAGACACAAGTACATGATGCGTGTGCCGTTCCGTAAGGACATGTATGGCACCTACATGGCTAACATCTAACATCACAGTTCAACATGTTCCCTCAACAAGTCCCAGGTTGTGCTATGGGATATCATTAGGCTGTGTCACAGTACCCATGTACTGCTGTCACGTTCCAAACACACACCACAGTGACATGTGAGGACAGATGTGCCCCAGGCATCACAGCTCATCGACAGGTAGATTCCCAGGGACCCTGTATTGCCACATGGACACTGGCATGACATGGTGCATCATGAATACACCACAGCTAAACAACCATGACCCCCACAGGTAGTGGTCCCTGTTGCCTCGGCAGGACAGACATGGACGTCTGTGACACACACACGCACAACATCAAAGTCCATGCACAAACAACGTGGATGTGGAGACTGTCTCCCATTGTGCACATGGAATCAGAGACATTGTAAACACAACATGCACACAGACTGTGGAGGGCCATCACAATTGTGGCAATGGGTCACCCTGGGACGTACATACCGTCCCACATGGGACTCAGGGGTATGTGACATGACATACACATACACAACCATGAAATGTGACCATGCCACATGCCCTGAAATGAACAGTTGCACACCACAGTGTTCATGTGCACAACACAACAAGGATTCTGTCCCCATGAACACGTGCACAGCCTGGGAGTGGCTGCCCCCAAGTGCCACCCACAAAACAACATGTTGACCCCCATACACGGAACAGGTAATGCAGCCTTACATGCCTTAGGATAGAGTGTGGACAGGCTGTGGTGTTGTAGGTGTGCCCCTCACTCCCTGGGAAGTATATGTGGCTGGCATATGTTCACCTGTGACAGGCATGGTGACATATGCCAGTGACTTGTACAGGGACGCGTTGTACAGCAATGGACCGATCGGTGCGCACGCATTGGCCATTGCATTCAATGTGAGCGGGTACGCGTTGAACAGCAATGGACCAATCGGTGTGCCCGGCCGGCCCATTGCATTCAATGTGAGCGGGTACGCGTTGTATCCCGGGTACGCGTTGTACAGCAATGGACCGAACGGTGCGCACACATTGGCTGGGGCCTGGCATGGCAACGGACGCGTTTTCGAAGCTCCACGAGTCTGATGCAGTGAATTCAGTTGGCCAGCCACAACAATGTTGCAAAATCATGGGTGTCATGAAGTTGAAGATTTGAAGGATACTGTGAGCGTGTATTAGTGCTGCTATTCCATGGATTGGTCAGATTCAGAAGATGCAAACGACTTGGACCTATCACTTTGGACACATGGGACAGTATCTGCCTCTGCAGCACACATATAATGCTGGCTGTTCCCCTGAGAGCTCACTTGCCTTCACTACATGCTCCAGGACGACATCTGCCACCAACACTGCTGCTGTTTATGCATCCTCTGGCTCCTGCAATGGCACGTACTGTGGAGAGAGCCCCAGCCTTCAGCCTTGAGGAGAACCAGGCCCTGCTGGACAGCCTCCTTCCACAGTACAGCAAGCTGTATGGGAAACCAGGGGAGCAGGTGAGTGTGCTGTCCACTGCATCACTAATTGTGCATGTTGTCTGACTAGCAGGACTTTCAGTGTGCACACCACTGGCTAGCATGCCCACTGAGTAGTTGTCACACCCCAAAGTGTGTAGTTACATGCACTGAACTGGTACAGTGCAGTAACAGTGCATTCCAACTAGGTTTACTTCCCATGCAATGATACCATGTAGTGACTGCTGGCAAACTGTTCATAGCCATTGTTGCACTGCCTGTGTACATCATATGCCCCTGTGATTGAGACATGTATATCCAACTGTGTGATGCACGTATATGTTGCATGTGTAGTAATGGCATTTTCACTTTGTCATCCTCACAGGTTGATGCCCACCAGAAGCAGGACATCTGGCTGACCATCGCCCGGAAAGTAAGATCCGTGGGGGTCTACAGGCACCGGATCCGCAACTGCCAAAAGAGGTGGCAGGACCTTCGTGGCTGGACCCGGAGGATCGCAAGGGTCCAGCTGAAGCTGTCGCCTCCTCGCAGGAGGGGCGGACACCGGACCCTGACCCCCCACATGCTCAGGATCCTGGGGGTGGTCTTCCCTGACCTGGATGGGCAGCTGAAGGACAGACAGCAGCAAGGAGGGGGTGAGTCCATGAATGCACTGTGCACTTTGTCTGACATGCTATGTGCCCTCCTCTGGCCTGGTTAAACTTCCACAGTACATCAGTCATGTGGTCCAGGACCCATGTCCCTCATTTGTGACATGCCCACTTCTCCTCTGATACGCATATGTGTGGCCCTTATAGTCAGGAAATTGTGTCATTTGGGGACTGTGTCATTGCATTTTGCTTTGCTCAAGGTGGGGGACAGCATTTGTTCCCGTGACTGTTGTGCGATTCATGGGTGGGTCAAATGCTTACACAATGCCTAAGTTCTGACATGTGATCTGGGTGTAACTTTGATATGTGGTCCGCTTGCTGCTCTGACTCACCACATGTCCCTGGGGAATTTGGCACACACCCATGCTGCTGGTGGGAACAATGTTTGGGCCTCAGGAGTATGTGTATCCAGTGTGTCACACATGCTTAGCCACCTGCCTACTGTCCAGGACTCATCCCTCTTACTGGTGGAGCTGGACAGTCATGCCTACTTCAGGGCATACAATACACTCTGTACTCCCACTCCCGTGTATCATCTGGCATGTTGTGATCAGTGAAATGTACCCTCAGGTGTCTGCCTCTGTCTCATTGTGCTGTGTCTTCGTTGTCAGGACTACTGGTATGTTTATCGGTTAGGGCTCAGCATGCCATCTGAGATGTGACCATGATAGACGATACTTCTGTGATTTATAGGTGTCTGATCACTTGACTGTGCACACAGGTGTTTGCGACTGTGACTTTCAGGCAGCTGTATTTTCATTCACAGCACACTGTGAGGTGCTCATGTTCAGAGAGTTATGTTTCATGTCCCCCATATGTCCAGTTGGTATGACGTGGACAAATAGTAGTACAGATGATGTGGTTTTTGGGGGATGGACATGTGCACTTGTCAGTCACATAACTTGCATTCCCCATGCCCTCGGATTGTGACACAGTGCAGACTGTTGTTGGCTGGCTGCCATGGCCATGTGACTTGAGACAGTAATGTATGACTTTGCACGCATTCCTGTGTCATGGCATTAAACTTCCTGGGACTGATCCTGCAGGGGAGTGACATGTGCAACATGCACCCCATTGTGGCATTGACTATCCGGACATGGGTGCATCATGGTGTCTGGTGCTGGTATGCATCACATGCATTTCTAATTAGACTCTGGCCATCCCTTTATCCGGACACCTGCACTGACTCAGTGGCAAGAGATGTGATGTGTGCATGTTCACATACTTCACCGTGTTCCCTGCAATGTCTAACAACTGTGTAGGTGGTGCATGTGTCCACACTGGGGTCTTACCATCAGACAGGCACCAGACAGATGGGTGCAAGGGCAGGAGGGGTGTGAGTCCCATGGTTGACCATCAGACTGACAATTGGCTTCCCCGAATCTGTGTGAGGACTTTAGGCAATGTTCAACTAAGGATGCCAGGGCTTGCTCTGTAATGTGCTGTACTTACTGTGGTGTGTGCGGTCAGTGCAGGTGACTGATGTTTGTCTGTTTCCCTAATTGTTTGCAGATACATCCACGGCCACAGGAGGGGACAGCTCCACGGACCAGGAAGAGCATCGGAGCCAGACTGGGTCAGCATCGGACGAGTGGTCAGAGGGACCCAGTGGCACGGAGGGCGAGGGGAGCCACACCGAGGAGTCCTCAGCACCATCCACCTCAGCTGGGGACCACAGCAGCTCGGAGGATGACTCCCTTGTGGAGGCGGGTCTCAGCAGCCACCAAAGGCCAGCTAGTCTGTCTGGCCCCGCCACCACCACCACCACCACCACCGCCCTCCCATTGGCTCCCATTCCTGAGGTCCGTGGAGGCTCCCGTGCTCGGGAGCCTGTCTCCTTCGTGCCAGGCACCGCAGCCCCTGCCCCTGTGTCCCCTGCTGCCCTGAGTGAGGAGTCTGTGTACTTCCTTCGGCAGCTCCATGTAGGGCAGACAGCAATGCTGAGTGTCCTCCATGCACACACCACTCTGTTGACACAGCTGGTGTCGTTCATGGAGGGCATCTCGACGGGTATGTCTGCCCTACAGAGGAGCAATAGGTCCATGGACTCCTCCCTGACGGCAGCAGTGTCCCTCCTCCAACAGTCCCTCACCCCTCCCACCTCTGCCCCATCCACACTTCCTGCCCCCCTACCTGTCCAAAGAACATGCACACCTGCACAGTCAACCAAACACACAGACACACCCAAGAGTAAGGCAAGACGTGCACACAAGCATCCTCAGGGGACTGATACCACAGACACAGGGGATGGGGAACACACACACACACACACAGGCATCCACATTCACTCCGCAGTCCTCCAAATCCTCTCCCTCCAAGACCCCTTCCCTTGCCTCGCCTGCTACCCCACCTACACAGCAGATCTTCCTGTGTGACCTCGGCCTCTTCCCCTCCATTCCTGCTGATCCAGCATACCAGGGGAAGAGGAAGTCCACCTACACAGAGAGGAGTGCCCCTCGCCCCCGGACACCCTCCCCCAGGCGCAGGCAGACACAGGAGCCCATTAGGAAGTCCCCCGGAGCAGGAAGAGCAAGACCCCACCACCACCACCACGCAGCTCCAGCGCCCATTCTCTCTCCTCCATCCCCCAGGCCACCACTGCACAGGTTCCCCCACCACACCCTGCCCCAGGTTCCCCCACACACCGATACCGCATCCCCAGACTGCTTAGGCCCTCCCCCTGCCACTTGCTCTTCCACCCCCAACCCAGACGCTCTGCCTGTTAGTGGCACAGTTGTGGGGACCGGGTCCCCCCCCTCTGTCCTGCCCACCCTTCCACTCCCTTGGAGTCATGCACTGCAGTGGAGTCCACAACCACCACGTCTGACTCGGGCACTGCAGTGGGTACCCAGTCCACTACATCAGTCCAGCCCACTGCAGTGGTTGCAGCACCCACATCAACTGACTTGTGTACCACAGTGGTGCCGGCCCCCCCTGAGTCAGACACCTCCACTGCAGTTGCCGGTGACACTCCTGCACCCACCACCCCTTCACTGCCTCACTCTGCCATCCCCTGATCCTGTCCCTGCGGTGCCTGGCCTGCCCCTGCCATCCAAGGGGGATGTCCCCCAACCGTACCAGTGCAGGCAAGCAATGTGTCACCAGTTGTCACTTCTCACCCCGTTGGTACTGTGATTTTGGACTGGCCATTGGCCTTAGTTTCTTTTGGACTTCCGTGTTTACCCTGACATTTGCTGAATAAAGCCCCTTTTTGTTTACTTTTGGGTTTTCTTTTGATGTACATGATGTGGATGAGTAGCATCCTGCATTTGCAGTTGTAATAGTGTTCACATCAGGACGAAGAAGTGTTGCAGTGATGGACTCCATGTGGTCCATGGGATATGTGTCCTGTTGTAGTCTGGATCTATGGAATCCTTTGCTACAGTCTGAGGGTGTAATGTTCAGCATTTGACACAGGGATGTCCTTTTTACATTTGTAAATGAACATCTTTGTCTTACACTGATGCACATCTGGTGGGCTTACCACTGTTCAATGTTCCGATTTCCCTGACTGTGTGCCCAGCTCCACTGGACATGCAGTTTTGCACATCAATGTCGAAGGACTCATCTGTGTATACAGTGCAACTTGCTTGACACGTGTTTGGTGTGTGTGCAGATGACTGACGTGACACTCCCGTACCCAGGCTGATGTGAGCAGAGCCTTCTGTGTGTTGTGGTTGTTGACTCACTGACGGAGTGTTCTGCTGACATGTTTGGGTCGTGCACAGACAAGGTTTGGCACAGCGGACCTTCCACAGGAGTGGAGTGCCCTCATGGCAGTGTGTAATCTGTTGACATTGCGTGGGCCTGTGTTGTGTAAGCATGTCTGTGCGTGTTCCCTTCCCTTTTCCTACACAGGCTGTGTCCCTAGGGATGTTCCTGTTTGTGATGCTTGCTGAGTTGTTCTGTGTTCATCCAGCATCTTGGACCTGGTTTCTCTGTGATGTGGGTGCATGGCAAACTAATGTTCATGAGGTTGTCATCCCAGGTTGTCTTTGTTGTCAGTGCTGGGGATGTGGGCAAACGCAGATGGGACACATTCAGGATTCCCCTTGGCACTTGTTGTTTACACGAGTCATGTGATTTACAGTTTGTGTTAGCTTTCAGTGATTGTGACACGTTGTGTGTGTGACTGCTGCCACTGCTCAGGGTCAGAGCTGCAATGTTGGTAGTTGTGTACGTGTGTTCTTCGTGTGTCACCTTGGCTTCTTCATTGGTGTGTGACTATGGCCAGGATCCCATTGATTGTGGTGGATTTCACATCATGCCCATGTACGGCATACTGTGCTGTGTGTCAGACATTGACGAGTCTTGTTGACTGGCCATGTGTGATGGGTTTCTGCACCTTAGTTCCCACCACCACCCCTGGTATTGTCATGGGTGCATGTGCAATGTCACCAGTCCATGTGAGCTTCACTGCTGCATATTGGTGGAGATCATGGTGTGTGGTGTTGAGTGTGTGCAAAAGTGAGTTGTTGCACGGCCAGACCCCTACCTCCATATTGGCCTTGGCTGGCAGGCCGTGCTGATTGATTGGAGCTTGTGTAGGTGTGATGGTAGTTAGTTGCTCAGGACACATGGCTGGGGTTCACAGTGTGAACGACATCTAACATTGTCATCACAGTGGGATTATCATGCAGGCTAGTGTCAGCACAATATGGGGTCCCTGGGGGTAGTGCTATGGTGGGTCTGTCTCTTGCTGTGTTAGTTGCTGTTCCTACAAGCTTGTGTGACATGTGTAATTTGTGCTCCCTCTCATCTACCAATGCCTGATTGCCCACATAGGGGATTTGGATCCATGAGTTACTTTTGTGTGGCACTGTATGTGCATCTGTGTAATTGGTATTCAGGCCTCATCATGTGTTGTGTGGTTGCCTGGGGACACTGGCACCCCCCTCACCTGTTGTGTTTGATGTGCAGTGTGGGTCTGCCTGTTTGTGTTTGTGCATCTGCAACACTGCATTGGCATATCTTTAGTGTGCCATTGGCTGTATGTTGTTTGGTGGGTTTCACCTGCTGTCCCTGGGACTCCTAGGTCATCAGTCAGCACAATGATCATTGTTTGTGTGTCCCATTGCTGCCATGGTATGTTATTTGTTCACCTCACATCTACAGTCTCCACAGGGTATCTCCATTTGTGTGGCCATTGGTGCAAATATGTGGGTCTGCATTATGATGGTCACTTCTGTCATTGTGTCATTGATGGCTGTTGACAGTGTCAGCCCCCATGGGTGATGTTTGTCTGCACATGGCCAAAGGTATGTCTTATTTGCACTGCACTGTTTGCCTCCCCCAATCTATGTTGCTATGGGACACAAGCACTACTTTGCCACTGATGTGTTTGTTGTTCTGTGACCAGGAATCATCCATGCAGTTTGGCAGTTGCAGCTTTTTCAATGTCAACACTTACATTTTGGTCACTGTGATAATGGGGGTTTAGACCCCATTGCCACAATGTTCAAAATGTGCTTCAGCTATGGACCCCACACTTACCTTTTGGTCACAGTGATGATGGGGGTTTAGACCCCATTGCCACAATGTTCAAGATGTGCTTCAGCTATGGGCCCCACACTTACATTTTGGTCACTGTGATGATGGGGGTTGGACCCCATTGCCACAGTGGTCATGGTCTGCTTGCATTGTGGGGGCCACACACATTTATGTGTGACACATGTGATAGGGGGTCACATTGTATGTTCAAAGTCATGTTCAGTGTTGTAGGCATTTGACACAGTCTACACACGCTTGTCATGGTGTTGGGGGATGTCTTTTTGTTGCATTCCTTATGTTGGTGTGTGCTTGTTGTGTCATGCATTACCCATCCTATGAGTGGGGGTGTTGTTGGTGGTAGGCATCCAGCCCCCCATGGGTACAGGTGGTAGTAGTGACAGGCATCCAGCACCCCCTGGGTAGGGGTGGTAGTAGTGACAGGCATCTAGCATCCCCTGGGTAGGGGTGGTGGTAGGGGTAGGCATCTAGCACCCCCTGGATAGGGGTGGTGGTAGTGGTAGGCATCTGGCACCCCCTGAGTAGGGGTGGTGGTAGTGGTAGGCATCTGGCACCACATGGGTAGAGGTGGTAGTAGTGACAGGCATCTGGCACCCCTGGGTAGGGGTGGTGGTAGTGGTAGGCATCTGGCACCCCTGGGTAGGGGTGGTGGTAGTGACAGGCATCCTGCCCCCCATGGGTAGGGGTGGTAGTAGTGACAGGCATCTAGCACCCCCTGGGTAGGGGTGGTGGTAGGGGTAGGCATCTAGCACCCCCTGGGTAGGGGTGGTGGTAGTGCTAGGCATCTGGCACCCCTGAGTAGGGGTGGTGGTAGTGTTAGGCATCTGGCACCCCTGGGTAGGGGTGGTAGTGGTGGCAGGCATCCAGCCCCCATGGGTAGAGGTGGTAGTAGTGACAGGCATCCTGCCCCCATGGGTAGGGGTGGTAGTAGTGACAGGCATCCAGCACCCCTGGGTAGAGGTGGTAGTAGTGACAGGCATCTGGCACCCCCTGGGTAGGGGTGGTGGTAGTGGTAGGCATCTGGCACCCCTGGGTAGGGGTGGTAGTGGTGGTAGGCATCCAGCCCCCATGGGTAGAGGTGTTAGTAGTGACAGGCATCCTGCCCCCCATGGGTAGGGGTGGTAGTAGTGGTAGGCATCTGGCACCCCTGGGTAGGGGTGGTGGTAGTGGTAGGCATCTGGCACCCCTGGGTAGGGGTGGTGGTAGTGGTAGGCATCTGGCACCCCTGGGTAGGGGTGGTGGTAGTGACAGGCATCCTGCCCCCATGGGTAGGGGTGGTAGTAGTGACAGGCATCTAGCACCCCCTGGGTAGGGGTGGTGGTAGGGGAAGGCATCTAGCACCCCCTGGGTAGAGGTGGTGGTAGTGGTAGGCATCTGGCACCCCCTGAGTAGGGGTGGTGGTAGTGGTAGGCATCTGGCACCCCCTGGGTAGGGGTGGTGGTAGTGGTAGGCATCTGGCACCCCTGAGTAGGGGTGGGAGTGGTGGTAGGCATCCAGCCCCCATGGGTAGAGGTGGTAGTAGTGACAGGCATCCTGCCCCCATGGGTAGGGGTGGTAGTAGTGACAGGCATCCAGCACCCCTGGGTAGAGGTGGTAGTAGTGACAGGCATCTGGCACCCCCTGGGTAGGGGTGGTGGTAGTGGTAGGCATCTGGCACCCCCATGGGTAGGGGTGGTAGTAGTGACAGGCATCTAGCACCCCCTGGGTAGGGGTGGTGGTAGGGGTAGGCATCTAGCACCCCCTGGGTAGGGATGGTGGTAGAGGTAGGCATCTGGCACTCCCTGAGTAGGGGTGGTGGTAGTGGTAGGCATCTGGCACCCCCTGAGTAGGGGTGGGAGTGGTGGTAGGCATCCAGCCCCCCATGGGTAGAGGTGGTAGTAGTGACAGGCATCTAGCACCCCCTGGGTAGGGGTGGTGGTAGGGGTAGGCATCTAGCACCCCCTGGGTAGGGGTGGTGGTAGTGGTAGGCATCTGGCACCCCCTGAGTAGGGGTGGTGGTAGTGGTAGGCATCTGGCACCCCCTGAGTAGGGGTGTGAGTGGTGGTAGGAATCCAGCCCCCCATGGGTAGAGGTGGTAGTAGTGACAGGCATCCTGCCCCCATGGGTAGGGGTGGTAGTAGTGACAGGCATCTGGCACCCCCTGGGTAGGGGTGGTGGTAGTGGTAGGCATCTGGCACCCCTGGGTAGGGGTGGTAGCGGTGGTAGGCATCCAGCCCCCCATGGGTAGAGGTGGTAGTAGTGACAGGCATCCTGCCCCCCATGGGTAGGGGTGGTAGTAGTGACAGGCATCCAGCACCCCCTGGGTAGAGGTGGTAGTAGTGACAGGCATCTGGCACCCCCTGGGTAGGGGTGGTGGTAGTGGTAGGCATCTGGCACCCCCTGGGTAGGGGTGGTGGTAGTGGTAGGCATCTGGCACCCCCTGGGTAGGGGTGGTGGTTGTGACAGGCATCCTGCCCCCCATGGGTAGGGGTGGTAGTAGTGACAGGCATCTAGCACCCCCTGGGTAGGGGTGGTGGTAGGGGTAGGCATCTAGCACCCCCTGGGTAGAGGTGGTGGTAGTGGTAGGCATCTGGCACCCCCTGAGTAGGGGTGGTGGTAGTGGTAGGCATCTGGCACCCCCTGGGTAGGGGTGGTGGTAGGCATCTGGCACCCCCTGAGTAGGGGTGGGAGTGGTGGTAGGCATCCAGCTCCCCATGGGTAGAGGTGGTAGTAGTGACAGGCATCCTGCCCCCCATGGGTAGGGGTGGTAGTAGTGACAGGCATCCAGCACCCCTGGGTAGAGGTGGTAGTAGTGACAGGCATCTGGCACCCCCTGGGTAGGGGTGGTGGTAGTGGTAGGCATCTGGCACCCCCTGGGTAGGGGTGGTAGGCATCCAGCCCCCCATGGGTAGAAGTGGTAGTGGTGACAGGCCTCCTGCCCCCCATGTGTAGGGGTGGTAGTAGTGACAGGCATCCAGCACCCCCTGGGTAGAGGTGGTAGTAGTGACAGGCATCTGGCACCCCCTGGGTAGGGGTGGTGGTAGTGGTAGGCATCTGGCACCCCCTGGGTAGGGGTGGTAGCGGTGGTAGGCATCCAGCCCCCATGGGTAGAGGTGGTAGTAGTGACAGGCATCCTGCCCCCCATGGGTAGGGGTGGTAGTAGTGGTAGGCATCTAGCACCCCCTGGGTAGGGGTGGTGGTAGTGGTAGGCATCTGGCACCCCCTGAGTAGGGGTGGTGGTAGTGGTAGGCATCTGGCACCCCCTGGGTAGAGGTGGTAGTAGTGACAGGCATCCTGCCCCCCATGGGTAGGGGTGGTAGTAGTGACAGGCATCCAGCACCCCTGGGTAGAGGTGGTAGTAGTGACAGGCATCTGGCACCCCCTGGGTAGGGGTGGTGGTAGTGGTAGGCACCTGGCACCCCCTGGGTAGTGGTGGTAGGCATCCAGCCCCCCATGGGTAGAGGTGGTAGTAGTGACAGGCATCTAGCACCCCCTGGGTAGGGGTGGTGTTAGTGGTTGGCATCCAGGCCCCTATGTGTATATGTGGCATTGGTGATGGCCATCCCGCCCCTATGGTGCTGCTGTTGCTGGTGTAAGTAATTTCTGCATCCCTATGTGTGTGTGTGATATGTCGGGTACGTGTGGTTTGTTTGTGTGGTGGGTGTCTGACTTACCTTCTGCGTCGTACGCGTCCGTGCCAGTTCCGGTAATAGATGTAGAATATTGGTAGGATCGGCACGATGGGATTCATGGTTGGTTCGTCTCGTTCGTCTTTCTCTTTGCTTCGCCTCGTCCTCGTAGCTGGCGTGTTCGTCTCGTAGCCGTGGATCGTCTTGTGGCGCGAATCGGAGCTTATGTGCGCCTCTCCCGGATGCTTTGACGTGCCGTGCGTAGCGACGGGTTCGGCGCGTACGGAGGGCGCATTGTACTTGTCCGGCCGGAGGGGCAGCATTTTGGCTTCCGTGCGACTCGATTCTGCGTTTCCGGATCCGCCTCGGTCGGAGAACAGGACCTGTATTGGGTGAGTACGACTGGGTCGGGATTTGGGCAGTTGTGCACATCGTACTTGCTCGTTCGGACGTATGTGCGAATCGGTCGGGAAACAGGCATTCACCTGGCTTTTTTCCCGGCCGAATGGTATTAGGTGCGCCTCCGACCGGGATCGGAATCGACCCCAAAATGTTAAATAGTTTGACTCGATTGCTCATCACATGGACAAATGGCAACAGTATCAGAAGAGTACTGACCTAGGGGAAAACATATCATCCAACAAAAAGAACCCAGCCTAAATCTAGCCAACAGATTTCTTTCAGAAACGTTGGTCACGTATAATAAATACGGAGCGTTTGTTGGGGTTGCTTGAATAAGGCAATAATCTCTAACTGAGGGTTTGGCCAATTCCAATAGTTCCCTAGAGATTTGTTTATGCTTGCAAAAACTATCCCGGACCCACTTTTTGTCCATTTTTTCAATAGACTCTGGGTGCTCAAACAATGAGGCACAGCCAAGTGCCAAAAAGCTGTTTTTAATATATTGAAGCCATGGAATGGACAAGCCACGGGCGCAGCTTAAACAATCTCTAATAACAGCCCGGTTAAAATCGACTTCTTGGTTGGACCAAATTGAGCGCCAAAGGGGCAGCATTAATGGTGTCTTGGACATACTCCATGCCTAACTCCAGATGGAGGGAGAAATGCGGAGATGAGGGAGGGACGCCTAATAGCCGGCGGCAGAATCTATTCTCCTCTATCTGCATTGCATGTGCATCCCTACAACCCCAGATACCCATTCCATATGTTAAGATAGGCAGGCATTTACGGTTGTAAATCTCTAATATTGGAGCAATGGGCTTTTTACCAATAGACAAGGCAAGCGAAAAAGTAGTGCCTACTGCTTGAGTGTATCGGGTAATTTTATTTTTAATGCAAGTAAGCCACGAACAACCTTCATCAAACTCCAGACCTAAACAGGGGAAGGAACTGACCCTCTCTAGGGGTTTGCCCTCTATATTTAGTGTACAGGTTTTAGTATTTTTTGGGCCACATATCATTGTGAAAGTTTTCTTGAAGTTTGGCTCCAGGCCCAGGTCCTTCATGAAGTTTTTTTAGGCCGTTGGCAGTCAATATTTTATTAAAGATTTGGAACTCCTAGGAGGTCCACATAAAAGTACATGCATATTATTACAAGTAATAAAACATAACAGAACTCATTCCACGAACCATCATAAAATTATCAGGGACCTGTGTTAGCAAGACTAGAATTCCTTTAAGTAAGAGCAATCAATATTGTCAGTTATCCCAATACGCAAAATACTTAAGATTTTCCACATTAAAACCATTTAGCTCACAGCAGAAACAGAGGCCCAAGACCTCTACTGTAGAAGTTAACGTTTTTTTTTTTTTAGGACCGTATTGGACAATAGCAGGTACATTTAAGTAGAAATAATATGCAAAACCTCAGTGCTTAGAGACGATTTTTCAATGATTTAGGCAGCAGCACGTAGCCATTTCGACAGAAAATAGCATTTAGAATTAGCAGCATAAGGATTGAAGTAACAGAGCATATCCTAGAATGTGCAAAGGACGTTAAGTAGCTGCCAGTTCGTATACAAAATAAAGTCCAAAGTTCAGTTTCGGATAAAAGATCAATTTAGAATTAGCAGCAAGAAGAATGGAGTAGCAGAGCATCTCCTAAAGTGTGCAAAGGGCAGTAAGTATCAGCCAGTTCATATGCAAAACGTAGTCCAAAGTTCAATTTCAGCTAAAAAGTTCAATTTGGAATTAGCAGCAAGAAAAAGGATTAACTAAGCATATCCAAACCTGTGCGAAAAGCAATTCAGTAGCAGCCAGTTCATGTGCAAAATACATCCAAAATCCCACTTCAATTGAGTTTTGAAGTTAACAACAAGAACATAGTGGGAAACAAACGCAACATATCCCTATTGTGCAAAATAGCAGTAAATAGCAGCCAATCAATGTGCAAAATACAATTTGAGAAGGGACGAAATACTAATACTTCGAAAGAAGATGACAAACAAAGGGGTTAGCCACCCAATTAAAAGAATATATAAGAGATTTAAAATATATACATAAACTCCTTAAAATAATTAAAAAGTTTTACACACACTACTTCGTTTTTTGGACAAAAGAGATAGTCTCGGGCTGATGGTACATTTTTAACACAATTTTGTAAAAACATCGGCCGAAGCCAACGATGACGACTCGAAGCCAGTACTGGACAGACAAACAAGACATGGTCCAGGGTCTGAATGCTCAGCTTACACAAATTACAAGTTTTTCCATTTTTCAAATTCTGGGACCAGTTTGCTGTTAAGTCTTTTAGAGTTAAGAGATTCATACGACATAAAATTAGCAAACGTCGAGTTTCGTGTTCTAAATTCCAAAATAAGTATTTTTGTGCAATTCTCGGTGAGTTTGTCCTGGCTATTAGCTTTAATCTTTCTTTAGAATTGCAAAATTTAGTATCTCTATTAAAGCTGATTTTGCCACTTAAGGTTTTTAAGAGAGATTTAAACCCTAATGGTGGGAGTGTGAAGACTGATTCTTCTTGTATACCAAAGATTTTTAGTGCCAATGAGAAATCACGGTAAAAAGAGTAATTACCTTGCTTAACATCGAAGATTTCATGACACATGAGACCTCTTAATGAATCTGGCTCGCTATTTTTTAGCTGATATCCCCAGCGTAAAACCCTGGATAAACCTTGGATATAGGAGCTTATCAAGCCGAATTCCAGTCTAATTGCTGCCGTTGGAACTAACGTGTTAAAATTACATATTTTACGTAGTATCTGACCTTCAATCCTATCTAAAAACTCCAGTCCTTAACAGGGATTGATTCAATCGCATAGAGCAGGGTTGGAAGAATTTTTGCCTTAAAAACCATCAGTAGATGTAAAAATGTCTTCTGCCCATAGCACTGTAAAGAATACGCAAACCATTGGCGTGGGATGTAGCTTTACAAGTGCTATGTTCAATATGAGGTTTGTTCTTCGTACTACCTGTTAAAAGTTTCCCTAAATAAAGGTATGAGTCTACCACCTCCAGCTTTTCAGGACCAATTTGCCACTTAAAGTTACATGATTTTCTACTTTTATTACTTTTCATAATTAAAATTTTACTTTTAGAGACATTTATTTTCAAAAAGTGGCCCACTGTATATTTTTGTAGTGATACCAGCTTTCTATTCAACCCAATAGGGGTTAGGTCCATTACTACTATATAATCTGCATATAAAAGACATGCAAAAGGCCGGCTACTTATCTTTGGTGAATCTCCATCAGTTTGAGCAAAACAATCGGGTAAATCTGCTATATATAGAGAAAATAGCAGCGGTGCTAACAAGCAGCCTTGTTTCAAACCATTTTCTGTAGGGATTACATCTGATAAACCTTGATTTCCACCCATTAGGGGTGAGGGCAAACCCATTTTTTGCAATTTTCTCCATAAAAGAGGTCGATCTACCTTATCGAAGGCTGTTGAAAAGTCTATGAAAGCCATGTATACATTTGAGTTACGAAAAATTGTGTATTTCTCCTCAATTAATTTCAACATAGAGATATTATCTAGAGTGGAATGATTTTTTCTAAAACCTGCTTGTTCTATGGGGAGGACTTTCTTCTCCGTCACCCATTCCGTAAGGTGATCGAGGATACTACGTGCAAATATTTTCCCCGCCGCATCCAGTAAGGCTATTTGCCGATAATTACCTGGGTGTGTTCTAGGGCCCTTTTTGTACAGAGGGATTAAAATACTTCCAGACCAAGATGGTGGAGTCTTCCCCTGGGAGTAGCAGAGATTAAATAGTGGAGCTAGATAAGTAGCCCACAAAAGTGGCTCCTTTTTAATTACCGTCATGGGAATTTCATCAGGACCCATTGCTCCTGAGGATCTCATTTTTTAATAGCTCCGGCCACTTCATTGATTGAATGTACATAATTAGGTACAGAAGTTTTAGACTGATCTGGTGCCACAATAGTTAATCTGAAGGAGTTAAGATTCGCAGAATACAGTTCTAGCAAATGAAGTTTCCATTCCTCTTCTTTTATGGGTATAGGGAGAGATTTCACTCTAGTGCCACAGCAGTCGGCAATTATTTCCCAATACCTTTTAGAATTATTTTTAGAGACTGCCTCTTTTAGCTGTATCCATGCACCATCTTCCTTTAATTGTCTTAGGGAGCGTTTTTTCCTCTGTCTTTTCCTCTTTAGTAGGTTTATTAATTTACTTCGCTTGCACGAAAAATTCAGGAACTGGGCCCTCACTAATTTATTTATTTCCCTGTTTATAGTAAGCAATGGATTAAAATATGATCTCCGTTTAACAGGAGCATGTGTTAATTTACATGATTTAGCCAGGAGACCTATATTATGGGAAAAGGCTTCAAGTAAATCTGGTTGGGTAAAGTCACACTTGACCGTTATTATGTGCTGCTGATCTCTTATTAGTGTCGATAAGTGAGCTTTTAATTTAGCGGTCGCTTGAGTATTCCAGTGAATTCTGCCATTTGTTACATTGAAACCTACTGTGTCACCTTTGAAGTTCCAGGGGCCTACCTTAGCACAAGTGAAATCAAATTTAAAGCAAATCAGCATATGGTCACTGAAAACATTTCCCAGGACTTCCATATTTGTAAGTTTACAGAAAAAATCTGCAGAAACAATTAAATAATCTATAATAGATCTCCCAGTTGGCGCCTTATGAGTGTAGTTTGCTGGAATATCTTTTCCTAGCCTCCCATTAGCAATTATGAGATCTAAACTTCTCAAACCTTCGAGTAGTAAGACTCCTCTTTTGTCTGTCCTGCTGTTATTCGGAAATTGGGCAATGGGAATATTTAGGGCTTCGATTTTTTCGGTGTTAGAAAATACCCTTATACTATGAGATGAGACTTTAGAGTTCAAATCTCCAACTAATAATAAGGACCTGCAGTCTTCAATTTCCAGGGTAGAGGAGATAAAAAGGAGTAGATCTTTTAATAGATAAGAATAAGATGCGTTGGGAGGTAAATATGCATTTATGATCAACAAGGAGTCCAGGTGAACCTGGGCATCCTTATGATCTAACTTAATCGCCTGAATTAGATTAGAGGCATGAAAAATTTCTTTATATGACCAACTAAGGCTTGTACTTAACAAAATAGCAATACCTCCTTTAGCGTGACCTCTATTCACAGGGAGCGCAGGCCGGCTCAGCACAATATAATCTTCGCTGGACCAGTTCTTTGTGATCCAAGTCTCTTGTAGACAAATTATATCGGCATTCTGCTCTTTCAAAAATAAGGTTTTTTTTATGAGTGCTTAAGCCGGCTGCGTGCCAAGATATCACATTAATATCCTTGCTAGGAAGAGTTCCCACATTTTAGGCCTAAGGGTCTATTTTAATTAAGAACGCCTGCAACCCAACTCCATTTCTTATCTTCCTCCTCTGCAGTAAGCACATGCTGAGTGTTTTTCTCTGTATGGAGCGAAACCCTCCTACCTTCTTTACCGAGGAAAACCTGCAAAATACTCTCTTTCTCCGAGAAAGGTATGCCTCTTGCGGAGGTTTCTAGATCGATATTAGGGAGCTTATTTTGGGCCACTTTTTTTTAATGATAGCTCCATTTCTGGTATTAAAACATCAATGCCACAACAACGTAGTTTATCGCTGTGTGCCATTATCAGATGGGAAATAGCTTTGGATGCAAATGTTACTCTTGCACCCCTAAGATTGTTATATTTTTTAACCTCAACCAGAGCGATGTCATTACTTTCGATCATCTGTAGGCCCGAAATTTCAGCAAAGCAACCCAACAAAAAGGTCCTATTCATATATAGTTCATGGTCAAAAATAAACAAAAAATCCAGGCTATAAGGGGCAGGATGGGAGTTATTATCTAGGCTAGATACCTCAGGAATATTATCATTGGAATTATAAATGACATTATTACCTAGAGAGGAAGCAAATAGAGAAGCATTAGGGTTCAAAATACTCTGAACAATAGGAGGAACATTTATATCTAATGTCACTGCATCTTTGGTAGATTTAATAGGTACACTTGAGTTCAGGGAGGAGGCAGTCCTTGCCAGGAGAACTGCATCGTCAGCATATAGCAGTGCGGGCATGGCCTTTTTCTACATTCATTTATGTGCCTTTTTTGTCTGGACTGCGAAGGCACTCTGGGCAGAGTTGTGCCAAGATCAGTTGCCAATCGTGGTTTTAGACATCTGAAGTTACCAGAGGAACCCCCTACGAGGAACCATCTACAAGGTGCCGACTCTGGGTAGGGTAAAAGAAGCTATCCTGCTGCAAATAAAAAACAAATTATTTTGATTAAACATTTGTTTAGTTAAATGACTGCCTACATTTTTCCTTGCGATATACTAGGTGTTCCGGATTCCGTTAGGTGAAATGACTAGTACTTCCCATTGGTGAGCATACCACACTTCTCTTCATGGAGTGCTGTGTCACTCTGGATGTATATGGTGTTCCAGGAATGCATTATGTGTGAGTGTATTGCAATGTATCGCAAAAAAATTGCACCACTGGACTACTGTGTACATACCTACCGTATAATAGTTTAATGGTATATAAACTTGGAATCCTCATTTGAGCTTGCATATGATGTGGCCACTTCTAATATTTTGAGACATCTGTGATAAATAACGATGAGAAAAGAGTTTCTACTGTGTTGCAAGTCAAGGTAGCCAGTCCTCTGTGAATTTTATGATCTATGTGCCATATGTGTTCTTCCCTTCTTTCAGGACAGTAGGCTATTGACATCGCAACTCGACTTTAAAGCTGATGTAAAAAGACTTGTCCTGACGAATGCCACTGAGCCACAAAGAGCTTTACTGTGGGGCAGCAACATGCAGACAAATCAGGGTGCTGTACTGTATTACACACACACCACCCTGTGCCTTTTCTTTGAGCTATGTGATGGGGAGGTCTCACTGTTAAAACAATCTTAGATTAGCAGCCAACCAGTTTACATTTCTACATGTTTTGGTCCAGTCCTTCTGAAAGTAGCAACGCACTGCCTCAAATCTCACACAGTGACTGAAAGAAGTTTCTCTCAGGAGCTCTGCATTGGAACAAAAGCTCCACAACGTGCTCCCAAGGGAGCCTAGCACGTCCCATAAAGCATGTTACTGGTAGAGGGCGAGGGTTTCCATCCTCTTATGAGGAATACCGAGATGTGATGTCTAATTAACCCATTAGAGTCTTCTTACAGTTTCCTTAATTCGGGACCTCTAACAATCCAATCCCATGCTTTGCTCATCAGATAGTTTTGTAGCTTGCAACTGGAAACTCAATATCCTAATAAAGACACTGAGTGAACACTTCGCCCAGGAGCCCATCTTTTCCTATCGCACAACCTAGTCCAAAAAGAACTAGGAAAAGGAATTTAATGCAATATATACAAATAAAAACTGGGGACTGATATGTATGGCTAGAATCAACTATGGCTAGGCACATTCAGGCGAGACTGACAATGTACTCTATGTTTAACATTACGTTTAAAGAGCATGAGTCAGAACCTTTCCTTGGCCCAGAGCAGTAAAATGGTTCCCAAGAACTGCGATAGTAAGAGGATCAATATATGAGTTATTACAACAGACTTAAATATCACCATGTTGAAAGCATTAAAAAAATATGTTACCTTCACATTAATTCCTCCAAGGGTTCTCTTTAGAATGTCCCCCATTTTGAAGTTATTACAGTGGTGAATTTCATTTCCCTCTAAAATTGCTGTACTTCCTGGATACAATTCAACACCTGCTCCCTGTCCAGTAAAAGAAAATCACCCATTATTTCCAAATAAACAGGTGTGGCCATTATCACTTTACTAGAAAAGGCAACTTTAACAATTGGTAGGTCGAAATTTCAAAGTGTCATGCTTGGTTTGCAGCAGCATATCCTAATTATGTTTTAATGTAAAGTCCCTGCATTAGTGACTGCGCCTATGCCTAAGTACCCTTGCCCCATTTTCCTGCACAGCATAGATTAAATATGACTGCCATTTTTGTCTTTTATTATAATGGAGCTCAATCTGATAATAAATTGCTTCAGATAGTCAGTAGGTTCCCTGAAAGGATAGGTTAGTTTTTTGGTTTGTTTAGGTCTCATATAAAAGAAAACAAGCTGCTTACCTGTGAAAATCCAGCTTTTGTGTCCTGCATAGATTCACATGCTTCAATCATTCACCGTTGTTGAGATGGTATTCCCAGAGTGATTTTGAAACATCATTAAAATGCCAGAACAGCTTTGAAGCACTGTCAGTTTGTAACAATTTCTTTCTTACCTTATTCTCACCGCTCGTGGGCTGTGCACCCTGTGCGCGGCGGCGGCGTACTCCTGCGGCTGAGGTTTGCAGAATACCTCTCTCGCACTGAGGAGGTAGTGGTGTCTTCGCTTAGCGCCATCTTGTCTCTCAAATGGGTATCAAGTTTTCCAACCGCGAAACAGAGTATAAAATAGGGCGATTCTCCCTGCATGCCACCTTTTTGAAGAGGTTACATGTGGGAGTACTCTTCATTTAACTGTTTTTAAACAACTCAGATTAGGGGTTTAATTACTGGGCTCTAACTTGATCTCTGACCATTACAGTTAAATATACATTGCACTGTATTGTTTCTTAACATTCTATCCCAATCCAAGATGGACAAACCTCTTCTAGGATGAGGTCACCTCCTGTTTCCCACTATAAAAGGATGTCCATTGTTAAATCCAGTTGCTTTTGAATCTTTGCTTACTCAGTGGACTCTGTGGCCTCTCCTCGCTCTCTCCAGTTTGCATTACTGTTCTTCTGCTATTCGCCCTGCTGCTTGGCCTGGTCAGCTAGAAGGTATTTTCTGGTCTCCAGTTTTTTCTCCTTCTTGCAAGATTTTCTGGAACATTGCTAGACTCCCTGTACAATCTGGCCTCTGCGAATGCCTCTGGAGATTAGTGGACAATTCTATGAATCAAGAAGTCTCCATGCATCCCTCAGAAGACCTATGCTTGACAGGCTGCAACGCCAACAGATTTAAAAAATGGATTAGGCCCAGGGAATGGCTCAAGTTCAAGAGCTGCTTACTACTGTTAATAACTTGATACTGCAAATTCACAACCTGACCATGAAAAATGCCTTGCATCGTCAGCCTTTAGCTGTTTTACAACAAGGGTTCTTAGTTGCTCCTCTGACTGGCTTGGCATAATTGAAGTTCAATGGTAACTCAAGGAAGTTAAGGCCTTTTTAGACACCTGGCAAGTACAATTCACTTTTGAACCCCACATCTATGTCGCCAACATGTTTAAGGTGGTGTTTTTGATTAGCACTTCCGTCTGAAATGCCTTGGCCCGGGCTATGGCCTTGGTTTAAGATGCCAGTCCTCTCCTGGACAACTTTGCAACCTTCCTTGTTGAATTAAAAAAATGTTCGAACACCAAGACCACAATTTCTCTGCCCAAGAAGAGAGTCTGGAGCTTTGGAAAGGTTCTAGGGATCTTCATTCTTACATCTCGAAATTCAAAGGTCTGGCAAGAGAAATTGATTGGACTGACTCTACCCTTGTCACCCTTTTTTGGAATGGGTTAAAGGACGAGATAAAGCATGAACTCTCAAAGGGTTGCCCGACCACTTTTCTTTCAAGATCTCATCCAAATGATCATCCAAATACACAGCCGTCTTCAAGAAAGATGTTTGGAACGCAGGAAACAATCCTTTTCTAAACTTATCAGCAGACCATCGATCAAGGTAACATCAAAGTCTTTAGAGAAAGAAAATGAGCCCGTGCAAGTGATTTCACTCAAGGCCCTTTAAGGAAGGAAGAGAGGAGACAGAAAGTGGGAATGTGTTTATATTGTGGTCAGAGAGGTCACCTTTTGAGTTCCTGTCCTTACGCCCTGTTCGCAGTCCGGAAAAGTTGGGAAACTAAGGAACTCATTCTCAGTGCAAGAAGCAAGTAATAACCAAACATCCCAGTCCTTTCCTCTGACATTTTCCAGCTTTGTCCTCCAACAAGGGGACTTTTAAATCCAGCCTGAACATCTCCTGTTGCCAGTTCTTGTAGACTGCGGAACTTCCAACATCTATATGGACTTTCAATGGTCCGCCTATAACCACATTCTTGTTTCCAAGAAGAAAGTACAAGTGGCAGTAAAAGCTGCGGATGGAGCTCTAGTGGCCTCTGGCTTAGTGATAGAGAAGAATTCACCTTTACCTCTCACAATAGTCACTCACTATGAAACCCTTACTTTTCCTCTCCCCGTTATTCTATAACTATAGGGATTAACTTTTAAACTAGACACAATCTGTATTACAACTGGTATACAAAGATCTTGTTTCTGGGCTCAGAGTTTTACGTATCTCACTGTACTACTGACAAATTTTCTTTTGAAACTCTAAAGTTCACAATGGTGACCTTGCTGAGTCTATAGCTCAGCTCACTGAGATTCCTGACACCTACTGTAAGTCCCTTGATGTATTTCAAGAGTCAACAACAAATGAGCTACCTCCTCACCGCCTTTTTGATTGCACCATCGACACCCTACCTGATGCCATTATTTTCCATGGGCAAATTTTTTCCTTGTCTCCCTCGGTACGGCAAGCCCTAAAGGAATACCTTGATGCTAATCTGGCAAATGGGCTCATAGCTTTGTCCAAGAAGCACGAAAGCAGCTAAACACCGGGAATGTATAGATTACAGGGTACTACATTTGGTGACTGTTAAAGACATTTACCCTTTGCCTCTCAAATCAGACATTCTAAATGCCATACAAGGAGCAAAGGTTTTCATCAAACTAGACCTAAGTGGAGCTTATCACCTAACTTGGATCCGATCAGGTGATGAGTGAAAAGGAGCTTTCAGAACACCTTTCAGGCATTTTAAGTACTGAGTGATGCCGTTTGTCCTTTGTAATGCCCCAGCTGTTTTCCAGCATTTCATGAATGAGACCTTCTCCGATCTGCTCCTCCAGTCTATGGTTGTTTTCTTGGGTGATATGAAAACAAGTTACTTACCTGTAACTTTGGTTCTCCAGTATTGGAAGCTTTCATAGATTCCCATGCTTGGAATCATTCCCGTCGTCGAGATGGGAGCCTCGGTAATTATATATATATATATACAACAGTAGTAAATAACATTACAAAGAGAAACAGGCCTAGGCCTAATCCCATTTTGTAGTCAGACCATGTCTTCTTGTAAAAGAGACCAAAAAGAATCATTAGCCAATCAGAGCAGCCTCACCCTCTAGAACCTTGGTGAAAGAACCTCAGCTCCTCAGATTTTCGTATACGTTGTGAAAACATACACAGATAGAGGCTGAGCTTTCCCAGGGGAGGAGGGTGGGTCGCATGGGAATCTATGAAAGCTTCCAATACTGGAGAACCAAAGTTACAGGTAAGTAACTTGTTTTCTTACTCCAGTATTGGAGCTTTCATAGATTCCCATGCTTGGAATCAGAGTAGCTAGCAGTAAGGATACACATTTTCCATAAGACATTGTTTGTCCGGAAACACATTATCTAAATACATGCTTTCCAACTAGCCGAAGGCATAGATAAGTTAGTGCATTTATAAACAAGAGAAAATGTGTATAAAGCAGATAAAAGAAGGAAGGAGGGTAGCAAGGGAAAGCTCACCACTCATTGGAAGAGGTTCCTCAGAACTGCCTGTCCCACCGCTGCGTCGTCTTGGAGTGATGACTCCAGGCAGTAATGCTTCGTAAAGGTGTGAGTGCTGCTCCAAGTTGCAGCCCTACAAATGTCCTTGATCTGGACCCCAGCAAACAAGGCAGCTGAAGATGCCATAGATCTTGTCGAATGTGCTCGGACAATACCCTCCAGGGGTTTGCCCGCTGCTGTGTGACAGTATCGAATAGCGCTCACAACCCAGCGAGATATCCCCTGTTTGGAAATGGGAAATCCCTTGCGGGGAGCGCTATATGATACAAAAAGTTGTGAAGACTTGCGGAAAGACTTAGTTCGGTCCAGGTAAAATTTCAAACATCTTTTAGATCCAGAGAGTGAAGAGCTCTCTCAGCCGGCGACGTAGGCTGAGGAAAAAAAGCTTTAAGGATCACTGGTTCGTTGAGATGAAAAGAAGAAGGTACTTTAGGAATAAACTTAGGATTAGTTCTCAAGATGACAGTATTTCCCTTGAACTGAAGGAAGGGTTCCTGAATTGTAAGAGCTTGTAATTCTCCTATTCTCCTGGCTGAAGTGAGGGCCAACAACAGAGCCACCTTCCAGGAGAGAAACTTGAGATCCGTCCGATGAATCGGTTCGAATCGATGTCTCATAAGTTGAGAAAGAACCAAATTTAATTGCCACGAAGGCGGTGGAGGCTTCACTGGCGGAAACACCCTGAAGAGGCCCTTAAGAAACTGTTTGACAATTCTGCTTGACCAAAGAGAAGGCCCAGAGGACGTGCGTCGAAAACGAGAAACTGCTGCTAAGTGCACCTTAATGGATGAAAGAGCCAAACCTGCCTTAGCCAAGGACAGGAAATAAGGAAGGACCTGGTGTGGTTCTGATAAGAAAGGATCCAAACTATTGCTTAGACACCATATACTAAAACGCTTCCATTTCAAGCGGTAGGTCCTGTTCGTGGAAGGAGCTCTCGCCTGCGAAAGGACATCCTTAATTTCTTCTGGAAGATTTAGGTGAAGAAATTCCCGCTGCTCAGGAGCCATGCTGAGAGCTGTAACGAGCGAGGATCTGGGTGCAGTATCTGACCCTGAGACATTGTAAGAAGATGCGGAATTGGTCGCAGTCGAAGAGGATGGTCCAAGGAGAGAAGGTGAAGTTCGGTGAACCAAAACTGCCTCGGCCAGGCAGGAGCTATCAGGATCATCTTGCACCGCTCCGCTTTCATCTTCTTGAGTAATCTGGGAATTAGCGGAATGGGGGAAAGGCGTAGACAAATGCGCCTGACCAGGCTATCGAAAGCGCATTCCCCAGTGACCCTCGATGGTGTAGCTTGCTGGCGTAACACTGGCATTTCCTGTTCTCTGGTGTGGCAAACAGGTCTATGGAAGGTCTGCCCCACCGGCGAAACACCCTCTCCAGCGTTGTCTGATCCAGTTCCCACTCGTGTGTAACAGACTTCAGCCTGCTGAGCCTGTCCACCTTGTCGTTTAGCACTCCTGGCAAATGTTCTGCTTTCAGAGAAATTCCATGAAAGATAGCCCACTCCCAGATCATTTGGGCTTCTAGTGACAAGGGCAGTGACCTGGTGCCGCCCTCCTTGTTGATGTAGTGCATGGCTGTGGTGTTGTCCGTCCGGACAAGAACCGACAGACCCTGCAACCTTGGAAGGAAAGCTTGAAGAGCTAGACGAATCGCTGTCAACTCCAAGAGGTTGATGTGAAGGAGGCGATGTTCTGGAAGCCAGTGCCCACTGACTTGCAGATCCTGCAAGACTGCGCCCCAGCCCTCCAGTGACGCATCCGTAGTTACCACTTGAGGTGTTGGAGCGGTTACGAAGGAGAGACCTCGGGACAAATGCTCTTGTTTTGTCCACCTTAGAATGGCCTTGCGCATGTCCTGAGTGATCAGAAGCTTGTCGTTGAAGGATCCGCTCACTTGCCTCCACTGCAAATCCAGGAGCTCTTGCAGGGGACGCATTCGCAATCTGCAGTGAGGTATCAAGGGAATGCAGGAGGACATCATCCCCAGCAGGGATTTGTAGAGGCGAACAGAAAGATACTTTTTCTTCGCACTAGGTGGGCCATTGAGATTAGATTTCTTTGTCGCTCTAGAGAGGGAAAAACCTTGCTGAGAGATGTGTTTAAAATCGCTCCAAGAAACTGAACCCTTCTGGAAGGGCGAAGAGAAGACTTGGAGGTGTTGAGAGTCAAGCCCAGATTGGAGAAGAGGCAGGTGCAAGAGGTGACCGTCTCCGCTGCTGCCCCCCTGGACGGGGCCTTTAGCAACCAGTCGTCCAGGTAGGGAAACACTTGGAAATGATGCTTCCTGAGAAATGCCGCTACCGGTGCCAGCACCTTGGAGAAGACTCTCGGAGCTGAGCGAAGGCCAAATGGAAGCACTTTGAACTGGAAATGGCTCTTGGCGACTGTAAACCGAAGAAACCTCCTATGGGCCGGATGAATGGGTATGTGGAAATACGCATCCTCGAGATCGAGAGTGGCCATAAAATCCCCAGTGTTGAGAAGATGCAGAATGTCCTGGAGAGACACCATCCGAAAGGATTGTTTTGTGAGATAAGTGTTGAGCTCCCTGAGGTCGAGAATAGGCCGCCATTTGTCCAACGTCTTTTTACCAGGAAGAACCTGGAATAGAAACCCTTGTTCCTCTGGGATAAAGGAACTGGTTCTACTGCCCCCTTGATCAGCAGTTGATGAACTTCGAGCCGAAGAAGACGCAGATGTTTCACGGAGATGGCGGAAGGGGCTCTGGATGGTGGTAGATGAATGAACTCCAGGGTGTGGCCACTCTGAATGATGTTTAGAACCCAACGGTCTGATGTAATCCGTTGCCAGTTTTGAAGGTAAAGAGATACCCTGCCTCCTACAGATGTCTTGGAGGAGGAGGAGGGCACAGCGCAAAGAGCCAGTTCGCCGCTATTGCCTCTTAGCGGCGTCTCGTCCCTGACGATTCTGTTTTCCCCTAAAATTGGATCTGGAGAAAGATGACGTCTGGCCTTGTTTCTGGTTGTAAGAAGGCCGGTAAGATTGGGATGCGGGAGTATAAGAGGAATATCGCTGTTGTTGATAGGATCCTCTGTATGAAGGAGCACCCTGCCCCTAGCACCCGAAAGGGGACTTTCTGGTACTGAAGGGTCCCCAATGATCTAGCCGTCTCAGTGTCTTTTTTAATGTCTTGGAGAGCATCATCTATGTGCTTGCCGAACAAAGCTTCACCGTCAAATGGGAGGTCCAGGATCTTATTCTGAACCTCTGGCCGGAACCACGTCGCTTTGAGCCAACCCTGTCGACGAAGCACCGCTGCCCCTGCCAAGGAGCGGAAAGATGTCGTAGCGATGTCCATCGCACAATCGATGATCTCTGCTGAAGTTAGTTCTCCTTCAAGTAGGATCTTTTTGCTTCAGACTTAGCTGTATCAGGCAACTGATTAAGGTAAGGCGAAAGGTTGCACCACAATTGGCGGTCGTATCGGCCAAGTATCGCTAATGCATTAGCAGCCCTAATCACCAGACTTGCCATAGAGGAAAATCGTTTCCCTGCATTGTCTAGGCGCCTGCCTTCTTTGTCCGGTGGTGTGGTCAGAGGTGCTGAAGGATTCTTAGATTTCCTCTGCGCTGCCTGGGAAATGACTGAATCTGGCTTTGGTTGACCAGTCAAAGAGGCTGGGCTGTCCTCAGAGGCTTTATATTTTTTGTCTAGCCGTGGTAAGACTGGGACCACTGTAGCTGGATTCTTCATGGCCCTTATCCCTTCTTCCCATACATGAGATACTATGGGAATGGAACGTATCATCCTCTTACTCGGCTCCTTAAAATCATATAGAAAACACTCCGTTTGAACAGATGGCATAGGAAGTTCAAAACGTAGCGAAGCCCTTTCCATCAGCTTGTGAAAACCCCTATGTCAGCAGGAGGGGAATCCACAGGGGCAGGAGTTGGAGAAGCGGGATCAGGAATGACGTAATCATCCCACTCCTCTCCCTGATCCGTCTGCACAAGTTCACCTTCCTCCTCATCAGAGGAAACATCCTGAAGTTGAGGAACTGCCTCCGTTGGAATTTGTGGGCTAGCCAATGGAGGTGGTGACACTATCACCATGGGTTGAGGAGTATGCACAGTCTGTGGTAGGAGAATAGGTTGCGGAGGATGCGAAGACAACCTCTGACGATAGTCTAGAAGCATCCCTTGTAAGTCCGATAACAGAGAGGTGGGGACAGATACCATCTGTTGCTGACCGTTCCCCTGTTGTGGATATTGTTCATGTTGAGTAGCCTGTTCCTGATAGTAATCACCCTCAGAATCAGTTTCTTGACATTTTACCAGAAGCTGAGAGGGACTGTTAGCATAGCCAAATTGGCTGTCCTCACCATCAGAGCCCTCTTCCTCCTCCAATAATAATGCAGGTGGTAAGGGATCCACTATCTTGGGTGAAAGCCTCTCCGGCGCAACCCCTTTTCTTTTAAAGGAAATCGAAATTTTCCCCGTCGACGACGTCGTCGACGGTCTCGTCGACGTGGAGGTGAAAACCGTCGTCGAAGCAGTCATCGTCGACGGGGGCACCATCGACGAGAAAGTAGATGGAACCAGCGACGAAACCCTCGACGACGAGCTGATCGTCGACGAGACGATGGGCGTCGTCGAACCTGTCGTCGACGAAATAAGCAGTACCCCTGCTGACGTCGTCGTCACTGTCGTGGCCGTCATCGTCGACACTCTCGTCGTCGACGCCACAGTGGTAGACGGAACTGTAGTCGCATCTTTACCCTGTGATTTTGACGTTTTCGTCGACGAGGGTTTACGCATCGACGACGAATGAGAACTCTTATCCGAAGATTGTGAAGAAAGCTTCTTCAATGACTTCTCCTTGCCTGGGATAGTGGTAGATGAAGATAATGGTTCTTCCCTCTCCTTTACACCGCAGTGAGGAGATTTGATAGAACCTTGGTCCTCTGACTCCTTTGGGGTCTTTTTGAGGCCTTAGAGGGTGACCCAGAGATGATGAAGGGGAACCCCTACCCCTCTTGACTGACCTTCTTGATGAGACAGCGGAAGAAGCGTCCTCACTGTCACTGGACACCGACTCTTTCCTTGACTTTAACTTGTGAAGCCAGGTAAGTAAACGACCCTCACGATCCCGGAGAGTCTTAGTCGAGAAGGTGCGGCAAATCTTGCACTCCGCAGCCTTGTGGTCCGGGTACAGGCAATATATACAGTCCTTATGCCTGTCCTCCACATAAAGCCTCTTTTTTCCACAAGTGGCACAGGCCTTGAATAATGCTTTCGTTTCTTTTTCAGACATCTCCCCAAGAAAAAACTGAAGAAAACAGCTGAAAAATATGAGAAATAGTCGAAATAGAGCAGAGCTCAAGGAGACTCCCTTCTGCACAACGTGCGGTAGAAAATTTGAGGAGCTGAGGTTCTTTCACCAAGGTTCTAGAGGGTGAGGCTGCTCTGATTGGCTAATGATTTTTTTTGGTCTCTTTTACAAGAAGACATGGTCTGACTACAAAATGGGATTAGGCCTAGGCCTGTTTCTCTTTTGTAATGTTATTTACTACTGTTGTATATATATATATATATAATTACCGAGGCTCCCATCTCGACGACGGGGAATGATTCCAAGCATGGGAATCTATGAAAGCTCCAATACTGGAGTAAATATATATATTTGTTTTCAAAACACCTAAAAGAACATCCTCACCAAGTCCTGCAGCATTTTAAACAAAACAAATTGCTGGACAAACCCCGAAAAGAGCTTGTTTTTTAAAAAGGTCCTGTACAGTATTTAGGTTAAATCCTTCCTTCAAATGGGACTGCCATAGATACTCAAAAGGTTCAAGTCATTCTTGACAGGCCCATTCCGTCCTCAGTGAAAAAGACACAGAGCTTTCTTGGTCTAGCAAACTATTACTGTAAATTCATCAAGAACGTTTCTAAGCTTATGTCACCAATTACAGATCTGTTAAAAAAGAAACCTTCCACTGGAGCAAGGATACTACTCTCACCTTTGAAAGACTGAAGACAGAGTTCGTTCTAGCTACCATCTTACAATAAACTGATGCCTCTGAACCGTTTTTTTGTAGAAACAGGTGCCTCAGATCTAGCCATGGGAGCTGTTTTTATTGAACCAGGTCATGATGGAGAAGAACATCCAATCGCCTTTTTCTCAAATAAGTTTTCCCCAGCAAAAAACAATGATTCCGTTCTGGAAAAAAACTCCTAGCTATCAAGGCAGCCTTTATAGCATGGAGACATTTTTACATGGAGCCCAACATCACATGGCCATCTGTACCGATCACAGAAACCTTCAAGTACTCCAACATGCTGAATGTCGGAATAGTAGGCAAGCCCTCTGGGGAATTTTTTTTCAACAATTTGATTTATTTTGTAACTTTACTTACAATCCCAGGTCTGAAAATGTAACCGCAGACTCACTATCCACCAGTTATCCAGAATCTGAGAACTTTAGAATGGGGGAGAAAATGATCATTCCTCAAGCCTTCATTTTTGCTACAACCACTACATTTCTTGATTCTATTAGTCAAGAAACTAACTAAACAGTTCAATCTTCACAAACGAAAACATTTTTATCCTTGTTTTCAGATAAAAAACGCTATTGTTTTGATTTTTATCAAACAAAAAAAATCACAGCTATATAAACTACAGTTATGTCATGATGCATTATTTTCCAGACACAGAGGTCGACGAGTTACTGAAGGCATAATCAGGAGGAAGTTCTGATGGCCTTCACCTGGCCAAGATGTCATAAGATTTATCGAATCCTGCAAAGTCTGCACCCAAAATAAATCTGAAACACACAAAAAAGCAGGATTATTACTCTCCCCTGTAATTCCTTCAAAACCTTGGGATATTATATCGATGGACTTTACCTTCGTCTGAAAACTGTACCACTATTATGGTTTCTGTGGATTCGTTTACTAAAATGGCTCACTTTTATGCTCTTTCTAAATTACCAGCTGGGTCAGAAATGGCTGATGTCCTTTCCTCTGACATATGTCAACTTCATGGATTACCCTTTAAAATCATTTCCGATCGCGGTCCTCAATATGTCTCTAAGTTTTGGAAGCCACATCATCATAAACTAGGCATTCAAAGAGACTTAACTTCAGACATCCACCCTCAATCTAACGGGAAAACTGAGACATGTAATCAAACTCTTGAAGAGTTTTTTAAGATGTTACATTTCTGCCACCCAAGACAAATGGAAAGCTTTCTTACTTGCAGCAGAAATTGCATATAATAATTCTATTCATACCTCTACTGGATATTCAGTTTTTTTCACCTTAACAAGATTCCATCATCAAACTTTCCAGACACCGTAGTGGCTGAAGATCCTGTACCTGCAGTCCAAAATTCTTTAGCAATATAAAAAGGGTTTGAGGGAAACTACTCCAGAATTTACAAATTGCTAAATCCAGGCAAAAATCGCAGGCCAACCGGCATAGGCGACCAGTTCATACCTATAAGATAGGTGACAGAGTCTGGTTATCCTCCATCAATCTACCTCTGTCTATCTTGATCTAAATTCTCTCCTAGAGATCATGGGCCTTTCAAAATTTCAAAGATTATAAACACTGGCATAGTACTTTTCAAACTTAGTTCTTCCTGGAAGGTTCATCCATCGTTTTACGTTTCCCAACTAAACCTTATCTCCATTGTAAAGGTCACCTAGTTCAAAAGACACCAAGTCCCATACAAGTTGATGGAAAACCTAAATATGAAATCCAAGAGATATGTAATTCTCTGTATTTTAAAGAGAAACTTCAATATCTTATTGTTTGGAAAAAGGCTATAACCCTTGTGACTGTTCAGGGGAACCAGCAGATCAAGTTAATGATCCGTGTTTTAAAAAACACAATTCTCATATTTATGGAGCATATTGCTGCCCAAAGTCTTCTCATCGCTAAAAACCAACGCACCACCACCAAAGCTGTGTACAAACAAGGAACCGGCCAGTCTTCAAACAGCCAGGTTTTCAGAGTCTTTCTGAAGATGGATTCTAAGTTAATTGGATGCAATCTATTAGGCAGGGAATTCCACAACTTGGGGCCAGATGAGCAATGAGCAAATGAGTGTCCCCATCCCCCCCCCATTTTGCCATGAGAATTTTAGGTGGCGATGGGCGCTGGCTGATATCAGTGCCCTGCCAGGAATGTAGAGCATAACCAAAGATTGTAGTAGTTGGGGCCCTTCTTGAAAAAAGGCTCTGTGTGCAACTCATAGTGCTTTGAACTGCACCCGTTACTCCACCAGAAGCCAATGAAGTTTTGCCAAAGCCTCCCTAGTTGACTGGTGTCTGCAAGTGTTCAGAAGAAAATTAACTGCTGCATTTTGAATCACCTGAACCCTTTTCATTACATAGCGAGGATATCCAAGATATAAAGAGTTCCCATAAGCCAAACGCGAAATTATCAAGGCTTGTACAATAAGCTTTCATGAAGGAAAGGAAAGAAGATCTAACACTTTCCTCAGCATTCTAAGAACGCCAAAACCGCTTGCTGCAAGATTTTTGGCTTGGCACTCAATCGAGAGGGTGTTGTCAACCCAGATACCCAGACTTTATAGGGCTTTTTGGACTGGTGAGTTCCCGAGACATTCAGGCCAGAGTGTCAGTGTCTGGCCATGGCCCCCCATACAGAAAAGATGACTCTTCAAGCTCCTCACTCACGCTTACAAGACCTCCACGACATCGGACCCGCCTACCTCAACCACCGCCTGATGTTCCATCGTCCCACCAGGAAGCTCTGCTTCTCCTCCCTTGCTCTGCTCCTCCTGCTTCGCCCTGGCCCACACCGCCCGCTTCCGCCAGAATCATAGCAGAGGTCGTTCCTTCTCCTACATCGCCGCCAAGTCCTGGAACAACCTCCCCCTCCATATGCGCACCTGCCCTTCGCTTATGGAATTCAGAAAAAGGCTCAAGACATGGCTCTTCAATCAAGAACATTAGGACCTAGCACCTGGAGACCCCATTGGTGTGACAAGCCGCACTTTACAAGGACCCTCTGATTGACTGATGTTATTACCCAGGAACATGACCTCGGTCTTGTCACCATTAATTTTAAGGCAACAGTTTGCCATCCAATTAGCCACCTCCTTTAGGCAGGGGGCCAGTTGTTGGAGATTTGAGCTGTGTTCTGGGGAGATAGACATAACTATTTGGGTCTCCTCCACGTACAAGACTATTGATAGCCCAAAAGAAAGTACTATCTTGGTAAGTCGGTGCATGTAAATATTGAATAAAGTAGGGGTCAGAGCCGAGCCCTGTGGTACCCCACAATTCAACGAGAAGTTATCGGAGTAGCATGTCTGATCAAGCACTTGGAAGGTCCTGCTCCCACGAAATGAAGCAAGCGATTTCAATGCACTAGATTTTATGCCTGTGTTGGAAATTCTCTGAGTACTGCACGGTCAACAGTGTCAAAAGCTGCACTGAGATCTAAAAGGATGATTGCTGCAGAGCCGCCCTGATCTAGGAGCGGTCTAAGTTTCTCCACCACAGCTAACAGTGCCGTTTCCGTACTGTGCTGCGCTCTGAACATCATTTGTGTGGGATGGAGAATGTTACTTGACTCCAAAAGAATGCAAAGATGTTCATTTACATGTTTCTCCAGGAGTTTAGATACTACTGGCAACCGGGAAATAGGTCTGCATTTTCCCAGACATGTTGGGTCCAGACTCGGCTTTACCACGGTATGTTTCCACTGAGGGGGGTGGGTGCAACCGACTAGTTAAAGGCAGATTTACTGGATCCAACAGGATGGGGAAGGTGATCTCAGACCCTTGTTCCAAGATGCAAAGGGGGGCCAGGTCCAAGGGGAACCAGACTTGACCATATGGAAAAGCTCAGAGAGAAGACACATTGTGAATTCTGGAAAAACGGACAGGCCCAGTTCAGGGCTCTCTGGCAGTCTCCTCACTGAAGAAACATCTGGCAGCTTTGGTCTGTCAGGAAAGGATGAATAAATATCCATGATCTTTTAAAAAAAAGAAATTAGCCAGATTATTGCTGCGTTCTGCAGGTGCTTCCGGAAGAGAACTGTTCGATCTAAGTTCTGTGAGAGATTTCAAGATCTGAAAGATTTCTTTAGGTGGATTGAAAGATTTGTTAATTTTTTCAGCGTAATAGGTGGCTTGGGAAATTCTGACTATGGAATGATAGTTCCTGATTGCCTTCCTATACTCCTGTTCACTTAATTTGTCATAGGACTTTCTTCACTTCCTCTCTAAACATTTACACTCCTTTTTCAGAAACAATAAGTGGGAACAGAACCATGGAGATCTTTCACAGTGTTGAACACATTTGTGCCAAGACACCGGAATGACCTAGTTTAAAGAATTGTTGATCCACTCAGTGAATTTAGAAGCAGCTGTGATGATCTGGTTGCCAAATTCAGGTTTGGACTTATAGAGACCTGTTTTCCACTCCTCAAGGTCGAGTTTCGACCATCAGAGATCCTGCCGCCTAGTCTGAGTTAGGGGGCTTTAAGAAAGGAAGGAGCACAAAGTGATAGGTATCAGGTGGTGGTCTGACCAGGCAGTAGGCAAAGGTTGTGATACCTGCAAATTAGGAATATTACTAAAAACTAAGTCAATGGTGTGAGAAAGTGCCCTCTTTCTACATGGTTGCCCCCACTTTTTGCTGAATTGCTGATGTGCTTTGACTGAGTGTGCCCTGGGTTCCAGCTAATCAGGTACCCAGGGCCTATGTTCTTTCCCTAAAACTGCATTGAAGCCTAAACCCAATTGGCATCTCTGGCCACAGGCATCCCTGGTAAATGGTACCACAGGTACCCGGGGCACTGTAATCAGAGAAGGCGTCTAAGGGATGCAGCCCTTATTGTGCCACCCTTAGAGGTCCTGTACCCTTACACACACACACTGCCTTTGCAGGCTGCGTGTTTTGGTGCAGAACAAAGTGAAGAGTCGACATGGCACACATCTCTGTGTGCCATGCCTACAACCCACTGCCCTGGCATAGATCAGTCACCCCTCTAGCTGGGTGCACTATACCAGTGGTGAGGGTACAGGTGCATGAGCCCTGTACCCCTACAGTGTCTAAGTCCATTCTTAGACATTGTAAGTGCAGTGCTGCCATTAAGAGTATATGGTGCTGGGAGTTTGTCAGTACGAACTCCACAGCACCATAATGGCTACACTGAAAACTGAGAAGTTTGGTATCAAACTTCTCAGCACATTAAACCCACACTGATGCCAGTGTGGGATTTAATGAAATATTCACACAGAGGGCATCTTAGAGATGCCCCCTGAAAACTAACCTACCACTAGTGTCCAGACTGAGTGGCTGCTTTCAGCTGCCACCACCAGACATGTTTCTGGACCCCTGGGTCGAGAGCATGCTGCTCTCTGGGGCCTGAAACTCTGCACATCCTGGGACGAGGTGCCAAACCTCCTCCCCCAGGATGGGCAGGGTTCACGAAGGGGAAGCTTCAAAGGCTTGCCGCCTTTGTGAGCTTCCCCAGGCCACTTGCTGCTCTCAGCAACTGGTCCCCACTGGTTCTGACCCCCACTTTGGGCGGGAGAACCGGCGGGAAAAACAAGTGAGGAAGAGAGGTATGCCCAGCTCTGCCAACTCCACCCCTCAGGTGGGGGAGGCGAGGTGAAGCACAACTCTCAGTCCACGCCATCTTGAAGATGGGGGGACTCAGCCAACCAGGGACAGGCACCTGCCCCCCTCCCACTGGAGGGTGGCATAATAGGGGGTGTACCCACCCCAGGGAAGGGACCCATTAGTCCCTGCCTTTTTCCTACCTGAAACGTTCCTAAATCTAGTATTTAGGAGCACCCCTGAACCTGCAACAAGAAGAAGGAGAAGAAGGACTGAACAGCCGTGCAGCAGCTAACAAGAGGAAGACGCCCACTGACTTGTCCCCAGCCCTACCGCCCTGTCTCCCCCTCGAACCTGCTCCTGCAAAATCCCGGTGTGTCCTGCAGCCAGCAACCTCGAAAACCCCGGAGGACCTGCCTGCCCTTAACTACAAAGACTCTGCCTCCCGTGAACACCGGATTTGTTAATCTGCAACCTCTGGCTCCGGCCGGACACCGCAGATCCGCCCCACTCTACACCCGCCATCCACGGCCCGAGCTCGAGTGGGCAAACACCACGAGGAGGTCACCCCGGCGATCCTGACCCGAGATCCGGCGACCCCTGACCTGCCTCAAGCCTCCAGCCGACGCCTGCAGCCTAAATCCAGAAGGCCCCCCTAACCGCGACCAGGAGCTGGTAAGAAGATATATACCCTCATATACCCTCTGGGAGATAGGAAAACGGCTGATCATAGAAATAGGACTGCACTGTAACGATACCAACTAGCTCAATATTTCAGCCTGGGAAACAAGTTCAATATATCTCCCTAACCTACCTCCTATCACAAGACAATCACTTCATCTCTTCAAACTCTACAAAATGGAGATCCCTCCGACCCCGCACTATGTTGTCCCTCAACACTGCCTATGTATCTGTTCTGTGAATCTTATGTGACCCTTCCTGCATTCCCTTTCCAACTCTGAACCTCCTCGCCCTCGCAAGTATTGTTGTTGTTTCTATTGATTGTCAACTCTATCCTCTTACTCTAATTTTTTACCGCTTATTACTTTGCTTTGCTTCAGGTATTCCCTTTCTAATTGTTTCTATTGATTATTGACTCTATTCTTCTTACTCTAACTTTTTTACCGCTTAGTATTTTCTTGGCTCATTGATTTATCTTCATGTCCCTCTAACTCCTTCTATATTTTTACTCTTATATTACTCTCTCTTACGGCATTCCCTCTCTAATTTAGACATTCCACGCCCTCGCAAGCATTGTTGCTGTCTTCTACTGATCTGCGCGTACTTGCCGATTGTTTATCTATTTGTTTGCAAACCCTGCTGCTGGTATACTGATCTGCTCCATTTGTGCCGACTGCTTATATATTAGATTTGCTCCATGTTGTCGATATAATTTGTTTATTTATTTGATCTGCTCCTTTTGCCGATTCATAATTCCTCGCCTGTCTACCCTATTCCTTGTCTAGCCCCCATATTTCTACCCCCACTCTCCCAGTGCCCCCTTGGTTCCCAATCCTCATCTCCTGTTCTACCCCCCATTTCCTTAACTTCCCTCTCTCCACTCTCTCTTCCTCTCACGTCTACCCAACATGCCCCCCACAGCATTGACCATCACCCCCAGGACCCCACTCTCTCCAAACATGGCCCCAACTCATGGACCATTCTCTAGCCCCCAATCTCTCCAAACATGCCAAGAAAAACTTCAAACAAACTCCTTATCCGTAACCCTGAAACACTCATTGTTGATAACTACCTCAGCCTCACCTCCCCCATTATAACCAACTACATCTTTTACTCCATACGTCCTTCCAAATGGAAAAGCATCTTCCTACAACACCTCCCAATCTCTAAATCAACCAAAATACCATATGGATTCAAAATATCCACCACTCCCTCCCCAGCCTTTCTGGGTGTTATTGATATCTCCATCTTCAAAACAGGTAACATCCTCATACAAGCCACGGTATCCCACCTTTCCATCTTCGAACACCACTTCAGCATTATGTCTCTCCTCCTCGACCACTCTGCACCTAACACTCCTTCTCCCCTACTGAATAACGCCCTCCAACCTCTCCCTCCCCCTTTCCCCCTCACTCCACCTCCACCCTCAACCATCCAGCTAACACCATCCTCCAACAATCGACTTCACCATCACCCTCCCTGGACCTCTCTACAGCAAATGACATCCCCCAACCACCGTTACCTATTTCTCATCCCCCTCTAATTTCCCTCTCTCCACTTAACACCCGGAACTCACACTCCTCGGACCCCTCCACCAAAAAGGTTGCCCCCAATCCCTGCCATCTACTTATCATTCCCCTCCCATAACCCCGCCTCTGCCTGACCCCACAACCTCTCTCCCCCTACCCAACTACTCACGTACTCCACCGTCCTTGCCCTTCAATCCCCTAACACAACTCCTCACCCCCTCCTCCTACCCATCCCGTACACCCGCTTCTCCTCCCCATCCCCCTATCCTGCCCCTTCAGGCCCTCCTAACTCCGCTTCCCAATCCTTTATCCCAACCCCGATAAATACACAACCCCTCCACCCTAATATATCTGCTCTCCACTCACTCTATGCCCTTCTATCCTCTCTGACCACATCTCCTGAAGTTCTTAACCTCATGTCTAACCTAGACCAACCCCAACCCCTATCTAATTTGATCACTGAACCCCTCCCATATAACAGCCCCGTCACCCCTCACTCCACTCCCACCACCCTATCTCCCCCTCACACATCAGTCCACCCTCTGCAACTAACCCATATCTTTCCCTACCCCCGCCCACGCCCTTTCAGTACCCCCTCCACCCCAATTGACACGAGCCTACATAACACTGAACTTGACCTATCCAATTTGATTACCGAACCCCTCACACCTAACAGCCCCGTCACCCCTCATTCCACACGCACTTCCCTATCTCCCCTCACATATCAGTCCACCCTCCGTAACTAACCCAGACCACCCCCTCGGTACCTCCCCTCACCTTAATTGCCCAGAGCCTACACAACATCGAACTTGACCTATCTAATTTGATTACTAAACTCTCTCAATTCAGGAAAGACTTTATCTTCCACAGCTCCAGAACCCTCCCTCACCATAAAATCCCCACCCAGCCCCGCCCAAAAATCCCCCCCAAAAATTCCCCCGAAAATCCCTAACACCAAACACAATCATTGGAGATCGACTCCTCTCCGCTGCCGTATACATAGACCTCACCGCACCTCAAACCATCTCTCCCCGTCCGACCTCTCCGACCTATGCAACTCTTACCTTCCTAGCTTACCAACCACCAATTCTCCACTCCCCTACTCCCACATCCCTGTTATCTTAGGGACTAATAGAATCCCCTCCTCCCCCGCTTCCCCCAGACCACCGCCCCAACTCACGTCGATCCACACTTGCCAACCCACCATATGCAACCCCACACCACTTACATGTATGCTGGTCAACTGTCGCTCCGCAGTCCAACATGCCACGGAAATTTCGGAAACTATCCTGAGTGAATCCATTGCATTCCTCACAGAAACCTGGCTCAAAGACCACTCAACGAGCATACTTGACCTACTCTCCCCCCCGGGATACTCTATTCTTAGAAAAGATAGACCTGACAGAGTTGGGGGTGGTCTAGCCATTATCTTTAAAAATGAACTTCAGCTATCCCTTGTCAATAATTCTGGCTACTCCTCCTGCGAATACCTGGAAGCTGAACTGACAACCCAAAATTCCCACCCAATTCGTCTACACAACATCTATCGCCCTCCGGGCCCCCCCCAGCCCTTCATCGAGGACTTATCCGAGCTCCTGACACAATCCTCATTATCCAACTCAAAAAATCTCTTTCTTGGGGATCTTAACCTCCATTGGAACGATACCGATGATCCCACTATCTCCCTCCTCACTAATCTACTTGAGATCAATGAACTCAAACAACTATGCCTGTCCCCGACACACACCAAAGGAGCCATCCTTGACGCCATTCTTTCAAACGAAGATCTGGCCTCCGTGACCAATATCGTCCCCATTGACTGGTCTGACCATCACCTTATACTGTTCACCATTGCTACCAATGCAAATATCCCCACCTCCAAAATTAACAGACCTAAGAAACTGACCAGAAATCTAAAACATATCCCCCGGGTGTTCTTGAGTCTAAACTCCAAGCTCAACTTCTTCTCATTCCCCCTCACAAAATGCTAATGAGCTCACTGAACACTTTAACAATACTGTCACTGGTATTCTTGACCAATTAGCCCCGCCGAAACTCAAAAACCAAAGAATCACCCCTCCAACTCTTGGTTTAATACCGAGCTTAACAACGAAAGACGGTCACTCAGACTGTCGGAAAGAACCTGGAGACACCATCCCTCTCCCTCCCATCTTGCACTCCTCAGACACGCTAGATCCACGTACAAAAACACATCTTCAAGGAAAAGGCATCCTTCTTCCGCACTCAACTTGATCGTGCCAAAAACAGACCTAGGGAACTCTTCAAAATCATTCGTAACCAAACTTCCCCTGCACCTCCAAATCTGATCGCCTCCTCAGCCAGATGTGAAGAAATTTCCCACTTCTTCTCGGAAAAAATAGACAAAATTGATCAATCCTTCCGTTCCACACAGCTCCCCTCCAACTCCCAATGCAAACCGTCCTCACCTCAAATGCCTACTCCACATCCCCTCGACCAGCTGACCCTGCTACCTCTCCGGAAACCAACTACCCTAACTCACAATTAAAGAACAATGCCTCCTTGCTCAACTTCCTCCCCGTGACTGAGCTAGAAGTCCTTAAAATAATTGGTAATCTTAAACCGTCCTCCCACACAAAAGACCCCTTACCCTCTAACCTTGTCCCTGCCCTTAAGCACATCATCACCCCATACTGGACCACAATCATCAACACCTCTCTCTCCACTGGCTGTGTCCCCACCTCCCTTCAACTTGGACAAATCTCTCCCATAATCAAAAACCCCAATGCTGACCCCAATGACCTAAACAATCTCCGCCCCATCACTAACCTCCCCCTTCTCTCAAAGGTCCTTGAAAAATGTGTCCTACTACAACTAGACAAACACATCGAAAACTTCAACCTACTTGATCCCTTTCAATCAGGCTTCAGGAAAGGCTGCAGCACCGAAACGGCAATGCTCAATGTCGTCGATGACATCCACCACTCACTTGATAATGGCGAAACCTGCCTTCTTATCCTCCTTGATCTCTCCGCAGCGTTCGATACAGTCAACCATTCAGCCCTACTTAATGTGCTTAGGACCCGTTTCGGCCTCAATGATACTGCCTACAAATGGTTCGTCTCCTACCTACAACACCGAACTCAGCAAATCAAAATTCAAAACTGTCTTTCTAAACCCACTCCTGTCTCCCTTGGAGTCCCCCAAGGGTCTATTCTCTCTCCCTCCCTCTTTAACCTCTTTATGGAACCCCTCACCCTCATTCTTAAACAAGCAGGCATCAACTACCACCTCTACGCCGATGACACCCAAATCTATTTCAAGATTAAAACTCATGCCGACATCTTACACCTGAACAACACCCTCACCAAGATCCAAACCTGGTTCCACTCCAATCATCTCAAACTTAACCCTAATAAAACTGAAATCATTCTCTTCTCCCCTAAAAACAACCCTCTCCCCGTTCAATCATGGATCTCTGACCTTAACGCACTCAACTGCTCACTCACCTTGTCCAACTCCGTCAAATCTCTTGGTATTTCGATCGACAACACCCTGACCCTTAACGTCCACATCAAAAACTCTGCTAAAGGAGCCCTCTTCACTCTCCGTCACCTCAAGAAAATCAAACCCTTTATACCCACCGATGATTTTAAACTTGTAGTTCAGTCACTTGTTCTTTCACGTATTGATTATGGTAACGCCATCCTCAACGGAATCCCCAAGGTCCACCTTGCTCCAATCAAAGCAGTGCTCAACCTTGCAGCCAGGCTCATTACAGACTGCAAACGCTTCGATCACATATCCCCGGCTCTCAAATCTCTTAAATGGCTCCCTATTGAAGGCAGATCTGCCTACAAAACTGCCTGCATCACTCATAAAGTCCTCCACCAAAACACTTCGCAGTACCTCTCCAAGAAACTCCTCATTGCGGGTACCACACGACCCCTGAGAAGCACCAACTCCCTCCTCCTTATACCACCACTGCATAAAAAGAAAACCACACAATCACGCTCCTTCTCTGGTAATGCCCCTATCATCTGGAATGCCCTCCCAAAAACCTGCGCTGCAACCCCTCCTATTTCAGCTTAAAAAAGACCTCAAAATCCACCTCCTCAATTATTATTGGGGATCCTAACCTGTGACCTGCACTCGATCTCCAATTTCACCATGTTATATTAGTCCAGTAATACTTGTCCATTTCATGAACATCATCGGCCTAATTACTTGATATGTATAGCTCCTGCCCCTGTTTATCTATTTGATTCGTTTATCTATTTGTTTGATTTGTTTATCTATTTGATTTGTATATTTCACATGTTGTTGTCATTATCTTTTATCTACTTATACGCCATGTTTGGCCCAATTATTATTGGGGGTCCTAACCTGTGACCTGCACCTGATCTCCAATCACCATGTTACATTTTGTCCAGTATTATCTGTCCATTTCGCGAACATCATATACCTAGTTACTTGAAGTGTATAGCTCTTGCACCTGTATATTTATTTTGTTTTGTATATTTCATATGTTGTTTCATTATCTTTTTATCTACTTGTATGCCATGTTTGCTTTATATTATCTTCTCATGTAAAGCGCTCTGATACCTCTGGGTCTAGCCAGCGCTATATAAAACTTTTAAAATAAAAAATAAAAAAAGAAGATCCGACCCCAAAAGGCACCCCTGCACCCGACGCCCCACGGCCTTGTGTGCCCAAACCGACGGTGCCTAACCAACCCCTAACTTCCAAACTTACCTCTCGAAGTGGTGGTCGCACCCAGAAGACCTTTGTCCCCGAGCCTTCAGTGCCTTTGTAAACCGGAGGTTCCCCATTGAAACCAACAGGGCGCCCGACGTCAAAACAGCACCCTGCAACCGGCCGCCCTAGTGCCGCTGAGGGTGCACCTTTGGTGCTACTTTGTTTCCCCATTTGCCATGAGCTAAAATCCAGGAGCTTTGCTCCCACAACCCAGTGGCCTGCTTGCCACCAGCCACCAACCGGAGGCCCCCTATCCCCCATTGGATAACATTGGGCCTCAGCACTCTGCACCCGGCCGCCCTAGTGCCGCTGAGGGTGTAACGAGAGTGCATCCTTGACCCTGGGAACCCTGGTTCTAACCCCAGAAGCTCAACTCCAAAGACTGATTACTTACCTGATAACCGTTAACTTCATTTCTCTCCATAGGAACCTATTGACTGTTTTTTCTCTGAAAAAATGTTTTATGTGTGGAGTTGATTTGTATGGAAACCTGAAAAATAACAATTGTGCAATACTGACTTTACTTACCTTTTCTCTAGGAAATGTCCCAGTGTGACATCTATGCATACCACACTGAGTAGAAAAAGTGATCTAAAAAGTAATCTCAAAAGTAACGTAAAAGTAACTTACCTGTAATTTTTATTGCAAAGTCGATACAAAGTATATGTACAGCATTTCACAGTATTGCATTACCAGTAATTCAAACTGTAACCATTTCAAAGTACATTTACAATTGCATTTCAAACTGTATATTTACTACAAAGTATTTATCAACCTACCTGTGCCAGGCTTGCTTGGTTCTAGAAAATAAAATAACTAAAAGAATATTTTTATACAAAAACAATTGGTCTGAAGTTCAGTCTTTGAGTGTGTGAATTCATTTGCTGACTGAGTGTGTACAACAAATGGTTAACACTGATAAAGCCTTACTGCTCGACCACACTACCACAAATAGAGAGTGAGGTGCTATTTAACTTTACTTCTGCCTACTGGACTCTGTGCAGACTATACCTCACTTTGGTATAGTATATACAGAGCCAGCTTCCTCCAAATGGTGTGTCCTTTCACATGAGTGGGGCCCGCAACCAATTGAGCAAGCTGCAAGTCATAGAGGTCTTGGAGAAGATTGCTTGATGCACTACTATTTTTATTATCAAGATGCATGTTAAAATCTCCCAATAGGGTAAAGTTGGCTTTATTTATGGCCAGACTTGCAACCACGTCGGGGAGCGCCTAGAGAAAATGAACCATTGGGCCAGGAGGCCTATATATTAGAAATCCAGTGGAGGAAAAAGTGGAAGTAAGCAAAACTGAAAATCATAGACTTTCGCAATCGTGGCGGGTAAGAGGATTAAAAGTACATTTGAATGATTCTCTGTAGATAATAGCAATCCCACCCCTCCCTTATGTTTACGATCCAGCCTGTCAATGAGTTAGCCTGAGGGTAAGACCTGAACTGCATTAGGTGCAGATCTCTCAGGCAGTCAGGTTTGGGGCAAAAATAGCACATCCAGCTGATTATCCTGGATGAACGAGAAAATCTCCAGCCTGTGGCCTGCCAAAGAATGGCAATTGATCAGGAACAGCCGCCACTCTGCCTGTTCTTTATAGGACAGATCCCACTTTGGTGGAGTTGAGGGCCTAAAAAGCAGGTTTTACAGAATAATTCCGACTGACAAACATCAACTGAATGTATACAGGAGTCTTTGGGGATTTCCTGCAACGATCGCAATTGATTAGAAGTATATGTTATCTTATTTTGTTTAAAAGGGGGAGAGTGGCTGGCCCCTGGACCCGGACAGGCTTGCCTTTGGTGAGCCTTTGGTGCATCTGCGCCACAGCCTTTATTTATGCAGGACCGCCCACAAAAAAACTAGAGCACTTACCAAAAATGGCAACTATAGATGTGCAAAAAACGAGGTCAGAATAAAGTGCAAACACAATTTCTAATTCATACAAAATATCTGCAAATTCACCAATTTAACCATTTTAAAACATCCCCCTTCCAAATAAAAGGGTGAAACTTTAAAACCTTAGTTAATAAACCCACCACCACAGCTGTAACGCCCGACTGATGGCAGCGCGAGGTAGCATTCGTTTGGGAGGCATGTCAGTGCCACGGCCTTCATTTATGGAGAACCGCCCCCAAACAACTAGAGCGCATACCAAAAATGGCGACTCTAGATGTACAAAAAACACTGTAACAATAAAGTGAAAATAAAATTTCTAATTCGCACAAAATATCAGCAAATTCACCAATTTTAAAACATCCCCCTTCCGAATATATGGCTGAAACTTTAAAACCCTAGTTAAAAAACCCACCACCACAGCTGTGACACCTGACTGACGGCAGCATGAGGTAGCGTTAGTTTTTCCCCTTTGTTCAAACAATTTTGTTCTAGGAATCCCTGTAAACTAGGAGCTCCCAAGAGGAGTGTAAGGCTTCCTCCTGTGGCTCAGGGTCGCAGAACACCTCTCTCTTGCTCAGGATGCTGTGGTTCCTCCCTCAGAGCCATCTTGTCTCTGCGGCATGTGTCAGGTTTTCCGACAGCGCAAAGGAGTATGGAGCAATTCTCCCTGAATGCTGCCTTTTTTAAGACACTTGTGGGAGAACATTTCATTTAACTATTTTTAAAGAACTCTGATTAGGGGTTTAATCACTCTGCTATAACTTGAACTCTGATCATTATAGTTACATATACATTGCATTGTACTGCTTCTTAACATTCTCTCCCAATTGACGATAGCAGAATCTCCTCTAGGATGATGACGCCTCCTGTTTTCCACTATAGAAGGAGGTCCAACGTGAAATCCAGTTGGGTCATAATTGTTCTATAATCATTCAGCGGACTCCTGTGTACTCTCTGTTCTTTCCAGTTCCTGGTACTCTCCTTCTGCAATTCGTCCTTCTGCTTGGCCTGGTCATCTGGAAGTTTTTTTCTGGTTTCCAGTTTTTTTGTCCTTCTTGCTGGATTAGTTTCTGGAGCATTGCTAGATTACCTGTGCAATGTGACGTATGGTACAGCCTCTGGAGATATGTGGCTATTTCTACAGACCAAGACTCTCAGGCGCCGCCCAGAAGACCTCACTTTATTCTTAAGGCTAACCCGCGGTGAACTTATTGCCCACACGTTTTACTGTAGGTTCTTGTACTGATCACACAACGGTAATAGGCAGACAACACTTTGGGTCACTAAACACAATACCATCTTATTACCATACTGTGACCTGCGTTTCCCTTGCTTCATTTCCTCAGATGTTTAATGTTCCCCTGATGAAGGGCTTCGCTCAGCCTGAAATGCATTGGGACCAATGACTCATCAATAACTTGGGAGCTAAAAATCCTTGGGCCCGATTCACAAAAGTAATCTGAGACAAAATCCTAACTTTACGACTTTCGGTATTCACAAAATGCACTTAGGAGTACTAAATTTAGGAATCCTAACGTTAGTACTCCTAAATGCCCTTTGTGAATACCAAAAGTCCTATAGTTAGGATTTTGTCTCAGTTAAACTTAAGTTTTGGTCTTAAGAAGACTTAAGAAGACCAAAACGTAAGTTTAACTGGGCCAAAATCCTAACTTTACGACTTTCGCTATTCACAAAGGGCATTTAGGAGTACTAAAGTTAGGATTCCTAACTTTACTACTCCTAAATTCATTTTGTGAATACCGAAAGTCGTAAAGTTAGGATTTTGTCTCAGATTACTTTTGTGAATCGGGCCCCTTGTTACTACAAACTGAAATATGTGAAGTAAACACAGTGCATCAGCATTATTATGAAGAAGAATTTATGATGACATAATAAATTCTATACAATGAGAATAGATTAATTCGTTTTACTTTTGATCAAAGTTGGATCACTCCATTTATTGGAAACCTTGCAGTGCATTCAGGGGACGCCGCCCTTGGGATGGTGCTTTATCACGTATTTCCACAGACGCTCACGGATCAGAGAGCGATACCTTGTTTGCACGCATCACCTTGCGAAACTCAAATGAACAGTCGAGTTACTGGATTACCTTTTGGTGTGCATGAACCGCCGTGTCTTATGTAGTTTACATTATACCACAGTTACTTTTCATGGAATAATAAGTACTACCCACAACGTACAGGAACATCAATGGGAAACTGTGCTGCTCTTTGCTACACTAATTTGTTCATGTACAAATTCGAACAAGATTTTGTGCCTTCCTTGCATACTATAGTTAGAGACAGTTCAGGGTGCCCTAGCCTCCCGCTCTGGCGCAAAACTGGACAAAGGACATGGGAGTATCCTCCCCTCTGTCCAGTCCCTCCCCTGGGAGGGAACCCCGAGTCGTTCCAACCCTTACCTTAGGGTATTTAAGGGCTCCCCTATGGGTGGGTCCCCAGATTCGTCGTGGGACCAGGCTCAAGCCTGAAACTATGTCACTCTTCAACTGACTGGACACTTGGACTTTGACTGGAACTGAGACTGCAACCGGGAACACTACTGCTGCTCCTGGTCTCGCTGTTTTTAAAGTCTTCTGCGTCCTCTGTGTCTGTGCTTCATCCAGGTTCTCCAAACGACTTGTGTGCATCAAGGACACCCGAAGAAATCTCCCTTGGAGTGAAGGAGTCACTCCCCTGTACCTGCAGGCACCGCAACGAAGCTGACCAGTTTGCTGCTCCTGTTGTCCCACGGACTTCCTGAGGCCCAGCAACACAGGTGGCGGTTCTGCAGCTCCCTAGAGGCCTGACATGTCTTTTCTGAAATTTTCAGGACAGCATCCCTTGTCGAAGCAGCTTGGACCAAACCCCTGTGCACCGCATTGACTTGGGGTTGCTAAGGCTTGTTGGCTCTGCACTCCAGAGATCTTCGGGCTACAAGAAGCTCCAGCACCTCACTTTCTGAAGAACAGAGTCCTCTCTACATACCCTGCACCCTGGGCCTCAAACGTTGGTGAACTGCCTGAGGTCCTATTGCGACTCCTGTGCCTTCGGCCCGTGGGTCCTCTGAGGATCTTCCTTTTCTCGGGGCGTGCCCTGACTCTCCTGCATTTGGTGAGTCCCTAAGACCTTGCTGGTCTCAAAGTTGCTCCTTCTTCGTTTACAATGCCAGTTGTGGCTACCAAGGCTTGTTGGTGCTCCTGCCGGAAACCGATCACCTAATCACAGACATCCGACATGGGACAGCTCGTGCACGGATCCTGGTCTTCCTCGGTGTCGCATGGTCCTCACAGCTGCAGCGATAAGGTCACCGTCTTCACTTTTGAACCTCCCAACATCAGTGGGCATTGTGCTTCCGTGCCTCCTGGTCACCTTCGAGTGGCACAGACTCTGTCCCCTCTGCTAGCAGGTTCTTCACTTCCAGAATCCACCCGTGGATTCCACCGGACTTCTTCAAGTACCCCTCCAGAGGCATTTCTTCCAAAGTCTCCCATTGTCGTCAACGGCAGATTCCGACGTCTCTTTACCCCTATGCACTCGACTTCCCTGGTGCAGGTAACCTGGTTCCTGGGGCATCCATGGGTGGGGTGGCTCTCCAACCTTCCGTCCTCCAAAGGGTTTCCTCGGGATCCTCTGGAAAGGGTCCTTCTTTAAAACTGCAACTTCTCCATTCACTTCCATGGGGCACACTACAGTGTCTCCACTCTGCACACAGCCTCCGTGGGGTTCCTGGGTACTTACCTTGGGTGGTTCCTTGTGTCCCCAGCTCCTCTGAGTCTTCTGGCCCAAGTTCTGTTCTTGTTTGCATTTCGCAGTCCACTTTATTAGTATATGGTTTGGTCTCCCCCTGGGCTCAGCTCTACTCTGGACGACCTCTTGCCTTACATCACTGAGCTTTCAAGTTACTCAGCACCCATACATGTCAGAGAGTATTCCTCTTATGCAAGGGGTGCCACAAGGCTCTATATTGAGTCCTACTTATTTAATCTCTATATAGGCCCCCTTGCAGAATTAGTGGAAACACATAATGTAACAATCGTATCATATGTTGATGATACGCAACTTATTGTTACTCTATCTCAGGACTCTGCGAAGGCAGCAACTCAGTTCTCTCTATGCTTAGAGGAGCTAGCCTCATGGATGTCTAAACACTGCCTAAAATTAAATGGCAATATAACTGAAATAATGATAGTCGGTAAAGCACCCTCTGTATGGTCATCGGCATGGTGGCCTGAGGCTTTGGGGCAAACCCCTGTTCCGAAAGCAGAAATTAAATAGCTGGGGGTTCTATTACCGATTGCCGTCAGAAAAACTATTGTCCACGCTTTGGTTACATCACAGATAGATTATGGTAATATTCTTTATCTGGGAGTGTCTAAAAAAGGTGTAACCAAGCTTCAATTGATTCAAAATGCTGCTGCACGCCTAGTCTTGAACCTCTCAAGAAGAGCATCTACCTCATAGGCTCTGTCTACTCTCCACTGGCTTCCAGTAGAGAAAAGGATTATTTTTAAGGCCATGTGCTACTGCCACAAAATTCTGTGGAATAAGGGACCGAGCTATCTTCGCTCGATGATAACCTCTTATACACCGGCACGTAATTTAAGATCTACAGGAGCCTATTTGGTCACGGTGCCAAGAATTCAAAAAGTCAGGATGGGAGCGCGATCATTTGGCTATCTTGCAGCCAAAAGGTGGAATATTATGCCAGTGACTTTGAGAGCGGAACCTTGTGAAAGCACTTTCCGCAAGGGATTAAAGACCTGGCTGTTCTCATCTCTAAAAAGGAATACCTAGATCCTCATCTATGCTCAGGTTCTCTCTAGCCCAGGTACAGTTTCTCTTTCTGCTCTCTTTCTGGAGTCCTAATCCTAGTGCGGGGACACACCGGCGGTGTAATCAAGTGCTTTACAAATGGTAAAATCAAAATCAATCAGAAAAAGGCCAAAGGGTCAGAACTGACCCTAGGACTCAGATGCGTACAACAATTAATTGAATAACTTTCACTTAATACTAAAACTCAAAACATATATTGACTTCAAAAACAAACACTTTATCTGTTGTATATTTATACATTTAGCCTTAGAAATGGCTGACACAGAAAAACATGTCAAACAACCTGACATATAGTCAGCTCTTTACAGTAACATTATATATATGGAATTAACAATTCTACTCTTGATTGTATTACATCACATCAGAAAATATTTAACAAAGCAGATGATGTAGGCCCAATGCATTTCGGGACCGAAATTGTCCCTTCTTCAGGGGCATTGCTGCAAAATATGAATTGAGCAAATAGTTAGAATAATAAATGTACATGGCAGACCAAAAAAACATTCTTATAGGTTCCAACACCTGTACCAAAAGCGTAATTATATTTGCAGAAAAAGAAGTGATAACAATCAGTGTGAACCAAACGTCCCATATCTGACGGTGTGGAGATAGAAAGATTCAGCCAGAGAAAGAGGCAGTAAAGATTCAAAGTTACCCGCAATGACCCATGTTAGCTAGATAAACGTTGTACTCACAAAAATATGCAGATGTGAATGAGAATTCAAACAACGGCTTGAAGCGAATCACAAACCTCTAAGATCTCACGTCCTATCATCAAAAATAAAATAAAACCATACGCTCTGCGTAAACTTCTTAGCGTAAGCTTCAGCCCATCACAAAATGCTACTAAACCCGAACAAATATTGAACATACCTTTGTGTTGCCACGTATCAATATCAATTTCTGTAACAAAAATGAGCGGAAAACAGATAAGGATGTGGACTGATTCTCCCTAACTGGAAGCCGCAGATATCATGAATCATCCTTACCCTGTACTTGACGTGCCGACTACTGAAAAGTATACCCAGTAGTTTCCCGTGCCAACCTTTAATTCTGGCGAGATTTCAACCGAGACGTTATCTGTGGTCAAACAGAACACACATTTAGCGACCTGACCTAAGTAGGCGATATACTATAAATCCAAAAATACTGTCAAAAAGCTTACCGATCACAGTGCTTCTGAGACGCTCAACAAGATCAACGCTGTTTACAAGCAGAGTCTTGCGAGATTAAGAACGAGATCACACGTAATCACGTGATCGGGAGCGCTTCCGTATAACCACTTCAAAAACGACTAACATAACTAATACCACAAATGACGCCATGATGCTGTGTGGTCCCACGTTAAGAAACCAATCTGAAACTATATAATAACGTAGACACACATTGTCGTATCAAAAAAAGGAACAGAAACAGAAATAAAAACAGAAACCCAAAGGACCAAAATCCTTAATGCGCCTACTTATGCGAAACTCACTGCTATATGTGTCTCATGTTACACTATTTTTAAGACAGTAAATAATTAAAGTCAACCACTTAGTCGACTACCACGTAAGGAGTACGGAGCTTATCATTGTAAAACCCAAGGCTACCTGATCACTGGTCTCTATCTGTAATGGACATAACATAGACCAGGTGCATAACAAATAAGTATGTGCGCATTAACATAACACAAGGAGTGAAGGCAGATCTGGAAGATTGAAAATATCTGAACGAGTGAAAGAACAGAATAAATCCCACACATTGCTGATGACAGAAAAATAACACTATAAATCAGAGGCATTCATGCAGGAAACAAGGTGAAGTGAAGTGTGCTGGTGACAACAGGTTTAGAGTATCCCTAGGAATTAATGATTCATATGAGGAAAGGCACTTCAAAAAATTTTAGATTATAAAAACTGAATTATAAAAAGCAGCTCATTTCCAATCTATCATTGAGCCCGCGAGGGTTGAGTGTATCTAGACGTTTCATCCAGAATACCTCTCTTTGCAATAGATGTTCATTATTATCAACCACGGGGTATTTCCTGACAACTCCTAAGATTTGAAATTTGATTTGTGCTATTGTGTGGTGTGGTGAAAACAGAAAACTCGCATTTCTGAGCACAAAAGCCGGATTCGCAATAAAAGCACCACTTCCTGTTTAGCAATGCATTGGAATGAGAATCACCACACAATAGCACAAATCAAATTTCAAATCTTAGAAGTTGTCAGGAAGTACCCCGGGGTTGATACCAATACACATCTATTGCAAAGAGAGGTATTCTGGATGAAACGTCTAGATACACTCAACCCTCGCGGGCTCAATGATAGATTGGAAATGAGCTGCTTTTTATAATTCAGTTTTTATAATCTAAACATTTTTGAAGTGCCTTTCCTCATATGAATCATTAATTCCTAGGGATACTCTAAACCTGTTGTCACCAGCACACTTCACTTCACCTTGTTTCCTGCATGAATGCCTCTGATTTATAGTGTTATTTTTCTGTCATCAGCAATGTATGGGATTTATTCTGTTCTTTCACTCGTTCAGATATTTTCAATCTTCCAAATCTGCCTTCACTCCTTGTGTTATGTTAATGCGCACATACTTATTTGTTATGCACCTGGTCTATGTTATGTCCATTACAGATAGAGACCAGTGATCAGGTAGCCTTGGGTTTTACAATGATAAGCTCCGTACTCCTTACGTGGTAGTCGACTAAGTGGTTGACTTTAATTATTTACTGTCTTAAAAATAGTGTAACATGAGACACATATAGCCGTGAGTTTCGCATAAGTAGGCGCATTAAGGATTTTGGTCCTTTGGGTTTCTGTTTTTATTTCTGTTTCTGTTCCTTTTTTTGATACGACAATGTGTGTCTACGATATTATATAGTTTCAGATTGGTTTCTTAACGTGGGACCACACAGCATCATGGCGTCATTTGTGGTATTAGTTATGTTAGTCGTTTTTGAAGTGGTTAAACGGAAGCGCTCCCGATCATGTGATTACGTGTGATCTCGTTCTTAATCTCGCGTGACTACGTGTGTCTACGTTATTATATAGTTTCAGATTGGTTTCTTAACGTGGGACCACACAGCATCATGGCGTCATTTGTGGTATTAGTTATGTTAGTCGTTTTTGAAGTGGTTATACGGAAGCGCTCCCGATCACGTGATTACGTGTGATCTCGTTCTTAATCTCGCGTGACTCTGCTTGTAAACAGCGTTGATCTTGTTGAGCGTCTCGGAAGCACTATGATCGGTAAGCTTTTTGACAGTATTTTTGGATTTATAGTATATCGCCTACTTAGGTCAGGTCACTAAATGTGTGTTCTGTTTGACCACAGATAACGTCTCGGTTGAAATCTCGCCAGAATTAAAGGTTGGCACGGGAGACTACTGGGTATACTTTTCAGTAGTCGGCACGTCAAGTACAGGGTAAGGATGATTCATGATATCTGCGGCTTCCAGTTAGGGAGAATCAGTCCACATACTTATCTGTTTTCCTCTCATTTTTGTTACAGAAATTGATATTGATACGTGGCAACACAAAGGTATGTTCAATATTTGTTCGGGTTTAGTAGCATTTCGTGATGGGCTGAAGCTTACGCTAAGAAGTTTACGCAGAGCGTATGGTTTTATTTTATTTTTGATGATAGGACGTGAGATCTTAGAGGTTTGTGATTCGCTTCAAGCCGTTGTTTGAATTCTCATTCACATCTGCATATTTTTGTGAGTACAACGTTTATCTAGCTACCATGGGTCATTGCGGGTAACTTTGAATCTTTACTGCCTCTTTCTCTGGCTGAATCTTTCTATCTCCACACCGTCAGATATGGGACGTTTGGTTCACACTGATTGTTATCACTTCTTTTCTGCAAATATAATTACGCTTTTGGTACAGGTGTTGGAACCTATAAGAATGTTTTTTTGGTCTGCCATGTACATTTATTATTCTAACTGTTTGCTCAATTCATGTTTTGCAGCAATGCCCCTGAAGAAGGGACAATTTCGGTCCCGAAATGCATTGGGCCTACATCATCTGCTTTGTTAAATATTTTCTGATGTGATGTAATACAATCAAGAGTAGAATTGTTAATTCCATATATATAATGTTACTGTAAAGAGCTGACTATATGTCAGGTTGTTTGACATGTTTTTCTGTGTCAGCCATTTCTAAGGCTAAATGTATAAATATACAACAGATAAAGTGTTTGTTTTTGAAGTCAATATATGTTTTGAGTTTTAGTATTAAGTGAAAGTAAATCAATTAATTGTTGCGCGCATCTGAGTCCTGGGGTCAGTTCTGACCCTTTGGCCTTTTTCTGATTTATATTTGGTGTGAACAGGTACACACTGTCAGGTGCAGCACACGGATCAATTTAGTTGTTTAATCACGGAGTACAGTGATAAACGAGGAGTGCACAGCCCACATTTGTTCATTAAAATCAAGGCTGCTATCCACAGCTGCCACTTTGAGAGCTTTCTATGCTTATCAAAGACCACTAAAATCACCATAAGAGTTGTCTGGATTTGTGCAAGGTGCATCACTTGATAAGTGTGCACCATATACTAAGCCAGCCTCCTACAGTGAGCATCTTGAATTTCTCCTTCTTGAGGGAGAGAATGATGGTCCGAAGGTCCAAAATGGGCCACAACCCTTTGTTCTTTTTTGCTATCAGAAAGTAGCTGGAGTAACAACCATTGTCTACTTCTGAAACCAGAACCTTCTCTATAGCTTCGTTAGCCAGGAGAGCTGTAACTTCCTCTCGGAGTAATAATAGATGATCCTCCGCCAGCTGTTCTTGAATTGGCAGTAAAAGAGGAGGAAAAGTAAGAAAGGGAAGAGAACAGCCATCCTGAATGATCTGCAAGACCCACTTGTCCGATATTATGGACCTCCAGCGGAGGAGATGATATTGAATTCTCCCTCCAAATGGAGTGGCATGGTTTTGCAGAACTAAACTAGGAATGCTTGGAGGCTGCAGCTGCTGGATGGCATTTTGGCTACCATTCCCTCAGGGACAGAATGTACAGCGTCCTCACAAAACTTGGGGAGTCTGTGCAGGACGGTGGCTAGGATATGGCTGACGCAGTTGATAACCCCTTCCATTGCCCCAAATGTAGACTGGCCACGAGATGTAACTGAGAGGCCCAAGGATCTGGCCATAGCATGAGATTCCTTGAAACGCTCCGAAGCAGAGTCTGCCTTTTTACCAAAGAGACTAGTCCCATCAGAGGGCATGTCCATAAGGTTAGCCTGGACATCACCATCGACAAAACTGCCCTACCCAGAGAGTCAGTCGTATCTAAGACACACCTAATGGTGAACTTTGCTGTATCTCTCCTATCCTTCACTGCCTGGGAGAGCACGGCCAGGGCCTCCTCCAGAACCTGTGGCAGCACTTGCGTAACCGTTTCCCATATGGTGTGTGAGAAATGGCCAATAAGCATGAGGGGGTTCACAAACCGCAATGCAAGGTTGGTGGAAGAAAACATCTTCTTCCCAAGTGCGTCCAGCCTCTTGGATTCCCTATCTGTGGGAGTGGAAGTGAACAGTCCATGGGGCGTTGAAGCCTGAACCACCAAACTCTCAGGGGTGGGGTGTTGGCTGAGGAAAATTGAATCACCTGGTGCAGGGAGATGGCAGCATGCTATTGTCCTGTTCACAGGAGCCCTTGCGCTAAGCTTAAACCACGTGCCTTCAAGGACACCCATCAGTGCTTCATTAAAGGGCAAAAGGGGTGTGTATGAGGAAACCCCAGGCTGAAATACTTCGGTCAAGAGATTAGTCTTGACCTATACCGAGAGTAGCTCCAGGTCAAGGACCTCTGCTGCCCTTCTCACCACCATGGCGTAAAATGCCCCCATGCCAGTATCTGGAGATGTGTCCAGTCCACTGGCTTCTCAAAGGTCCTCATACCAGTCCAACTGGAATTCCAAATGGTCCAGGGACCACTCCAATTATTCCCCCAAGCCTGAAACCTCTTCAAAATGAACAGGCCAGGAGGTAGAACCTCTGGGCTCCATCGGCATTGTCGTTGAGTATCAGAATGAGGCTAGCGCCACCGGTGGGCACCAGAGGCATCAACTTCGGGGCCGGCGCCGGGGAAGGTCGCGCTGGCATAATTGGCGCCAACCCAGATCCATGAAACCCCATTGGTGCCAAAGCTGAGCCTCTCCCGACCTCGCAGGGTCCGAAGGCACACCAGACTGGTCGGCCCACTCAAATACGTGGCTCATGGCCTCATAGAAATTCTTTCACTTGAGCAGGGGTCGCTTTGGCTCCTGGAAATGGGGGGAGGCGTGGAGTCGAACCTGGCAACGATTCTGTGAAACCGTGTCTAGAGTGTCGATGCTCCTTACCTCCCTCGTCGACGGACGAGTTGAAGTCGAAGTCCATTTGGACTTCTTCTTCTTCTTATGCCTCTTCCCCAAGTGTCCCAAGGACCTCGCGTGCGAAGAAGAGGACTTGGGGCTCCTGGAGTGGTCCCGCAACCTTCTCTTCCTCGATTTGGACCGTAACCCCCGAGGAGTCGCGCTCAACAGTGTTGACTGGCAAAGAGCGTCATGGAACGCACTCGCAAGGCCTTCGGCGCCATGGCCCGGTAGTCCAAGCACGACTTTGAGTCATGGTCGTGCTTGAGACACCACAAGCAAACGAGATGGGGACCGGTTACCAACATATCAGGGTGACAGGCGCCACATGGCTTGAAACCTACCCTTCTAGAGGTCATTCCTTGACACACAAGAAAAAATCTCTTGACAAAATGTCAAAAAAAGTCTATCAAAAAGAGACAGAAGAGTGGCTCATCCCTGGCTCAGCGCTTAACTGGCGCGGGAACAGAAGAACTGATGTGCGCACGCCTGGGTGGCACCTATATAGGTGACCGTGATATCACAACTGACGCCAAATGATCCTGGCGACGTCACGGGGAGCCGGCGGAGCTACCCGATGGTGCGCAGCAGTATTGCCCAAGCAAAAGTTTACGGATCCAGTCTGACGCCTGGAAAAATCAAAGGTAAGGAATCTGCAGCTAGAAGTCTCTATCAGATTTCTGTTTTGGTTCAGGAGTTTTGAATGCTTCGAAATCGGCATCATAGTCATTTCATTGTAACTTCCTATTCCTCTGACTATCTGTTGTAGGATGTCCTTAGTTTTAGGTGTTGGGACTTTAGTTTTGGAGGTGGTTTTCTGCCTCTTGTTGTGTGCGTCTGTGGGGTGCGCAAATAAAAAATTATGTGTTGCTACTCTGTGTCCCTGTGTTTTCTTTTCTGGGGCTGCTGAAAGAGGGTTTGCTTTGGCATACCTCCACCAAGTAAGGAATGGTTTGAGGAAAGGAAGAAGAAGTGGTAATGATCGGATTACTATCCAGTAATCTTCACTAATCCGATTCTTCCTTACTCGCCCCATTCCTTACAGCTCTTGCTTCCCTCCCTGTTCTTTCATCGGCGCTTTTGCTGGGCTTGTTATTAAACAGGAAGTGCAGGGGGAAGGGGCTGGGTTTTATGGATATTCGACTTTGAAACTTTCATAGAAAAGGAAAACAGCTTTGCAGTGGTGAGGACAAGGGAGTGATTGGACACATTCTCTCCACCAACTAAGGAATAGGACGAGTAAGTAAGAATCGGAGTAATGAATATTACTGGCACGTAATCCAAGCACTATGCAACAAGGGCAAACAATGGTGAAAAATATCAAAGTGGCACCAAAAGCATTAGGAATTTTAACGTACAAGTAACAATTTCCTTACTGTCATTTTAAGTTTTGAATCAGTTTTCACTTGGTGCCATTCCAACACTCAACTTTTTGAGGCCTGGTTATTGTAAAATATTTGAAAATGAAATTACCTGGGCACCCGTAATCTCACAAGTTTTCATAGTTAAAGCAGCTCCAGTAAGAACACAAATTCCTGTTCCCTCACATTTCAGAACACAGTCATCCAAAGTCATATGGCCGGACTCTACAACCACAATGCCATCAGAGGTTCCTCGCTGGAGAAATGTGAGATGCATCAGTTTCACGTTCTGGGCTTTGGAAGCTACAAAGCTGTCGTATACAGGATCAGAAACAATCACAATCTCATCCCTTTTTCCAACTCCTATTTTAAGAACAAAAAATAGGATTTATTATTTTCTTTTTTTTAAAACTTCGTTTCGCACATAGTTTATAAAAAAAATAAAGGTTGTGGCGCATAATGTAAAAGTTATTTACCTGTAATCCAAGTTCTCTGTCATGGGTGTTTTCTCTGAATTCATAAACAGCAGAAAATGTCTGTAATGTGTGGAATTCTGAGAAAATATTTTGTTCAAAAAGATTTTAGAAGTTCAAAAAGCATTTTCTACATATCTTTTTTTGTTTAAAGAATCCAATTAGCCAAATTAAAAGCATAGTGTATTTGGCTGAAAACATTACTGAAATAATCCCTTTTTAATGCCCTAAGTAAAGGGAAAATGTAGCCTATAACAGGCAAAGTACACGGTGTGCAAATTTGACACTGCACCCTTATTGAATCCTACATGCAGCCAGCCTTCCCGTCATGCAATGCGGGGTTAGTGAGGCAGTTCATTTTGGAGGAAAGATAGTGGAAGGATCATTCTTGACAGACTTTTCGTCAAAACATTTGGAAAAGACAGAAAGGCAAGTCAGTTGTTTGATATCAGAGAGAATACCAATGACATTGAAATAAGATTGCAGGTAAGTAACTGCCTTTCCAGTCATGAGATTCTCTCTAATATCCATAAAACAGTAGAAAATACCTGAAAGCTACTATACACATAGCCCATCTATCCTACCTGAAAGCATAGGGTGAGCGAATGGAAGGTGTAGTATAGTAGGATCTGCATTCATGGTTACCCCCACTTTTTGCCTGGTATCAGTATGATTGGACTGTAGTTTGCTGGGATCCTGCTAACCCGGACCCCAGCATCTGTGCTCTCTCTCCCAAAACAGCTATGGTACCTCCACAATTGGCTACTGGTGTACCCTTATAAGACCCTAGTATATGGTACTAAGGTACCCAGGGCATAGGTACAACAGGGATTTCCCATGGGCTGCAGCATGTATTGTGCCACCCATGGAAGGCTACTTAAACTCTGACTACAGGCATGCCCTTGCAGTCTGTCTGAGATCGTGCTTGCACCTCTCACGACAGATATACGTTTTCTTATATCTGAGGTCACTGCACTTAAAACCAATAAGGCACACCAATGGTAGGCCCCTTCAGCCCTGAGTGCAGGGTGCTTGGTTATAAGTGTGAGGGTGCCCCTGTATGAGCAGGACACCGCTACAAACCCCGGAGTTGATTCTCCAGGCTTTGTAAGTGTGGTCAGCCATTTTAAGACATATAGTGGACATCAGTCGTTACGAGATGTCTAACTATATAATGGCTGCAGCAAAACCGGTCATGTTTGGTATCAAACATGTTGGAATTATAACCCAACACCGATTCTAGTGTTGGAGGTATGATCCCATGTACTGGGGGGCTCCTTAGAGGACCCCCCATGTACTCCCAGTTACAGCCATTTAGGGTCTGCCAGGAAGCTAATGCTCCTGACGACCACAGACACTGTTCTGCCCTCCTGCTGCTGATCTGAGCTCGGGCAGGGGGAGGTAGAACAATAGGTTTCCTGTCACAGGGAGGTGTGACTACCTCCAAGACAGGACTTAGTGCATTGGGCTGGGGGCGCTTTCCAGCACCACCAGACTGCATTGAAGGGCACAAGTTTTGCCCTTCTTGCATACACCGGTTTGAGCCAGTCCAGGAACCCTTGGTTCCCGCTCTTGCCCGAAACTGGACAAAGTACATGGGAGTATCCTCCCCTCTGTCCAGCCCCTCCTCTAGGAGGGACCCCCAAGTCATTCCAACCGTCTCCTTGGTTATTTAAGGGCTCCCCTGTGGGTGGGTCCTAAGATTCGTTGTGGAACAAGACTCACCTCTGAAACCAAGAAACTCTTTGGAGGAGGCTAGCTTAGTATATGGTGCTCACTTATGTAAGTGTAGCACCCTGCACTAATCCAGACAACCCTTATGGTGATTTTAGTGGTCTTAGACAACCTTAGAAAGCTCTCTAAGTGGTAGCTGTGGAGAGCAGCCTTCAAGGCTTAGTCCAGAATGGGTGTAAAGCAGCTTGTTTTAGCAGTACTTAATCTTATGGTATAGGTTAAATGAAAAAGTACCACACAGTATAGTTATAAAAATATGTATTTTATTATTAAAACTAACTAACACATTGCAATATCTCCTACCCGGAGATATAATCACAATACACACTATAGTTAGGAAATAGAACACGTAAGTAGCACAAATACACAGTGGTCTCCAGGGGGAGACCAAACCATATACTAAGATAGTGGAATGCGAATCACGACCTAAGTCGAGACTGGACCCAGGAGACGTAGAAGTGTTGGGGACCCAAGGAACCACCCAAGGTAAGAACCCAGGAACCCCACGGAGGCTGTGTGCAGAGCGTGAACACGACCACGTGATCAACACAAGTCAATGGGTAAGTCGCGGTTGCAGTTTTGAAGAAGAAGGGCACTTCCGAGCGGACCCTGAAGAAACCCAGTGGAAGATGGAAGGTTGGAGAGTCACCCCGCCCGTGGATACCCCAGGAACTAGGATACCTACACCAGGGAAGCCGGGTGCATAGGTGTCAAGTGAAGTCGGAAACCGCCGTAGACCACAATGGAGGACTTCAGGAAAGATGCCGCTGGAGGAGAAGACGGAGGAGTCTGGTGGAACCCAAAGGTGGATTCAAGATGAGACGAACCTGCAAGCAGAGGGGACAGAGTCTATGCCACTCAGAAGTGACCAGAAGGCACGGAAGACGAATGCCCACCGATGTCGGTAGATGCAGGAGAGTTGACGGTGCCCTTGAAGTTGCAGCTATGCAGACCAGGCGACGCTGAGGAAGACTAGAAGCCGTTCACAAGCTGTCCCACTTCCGAGAGCCCAGGGGTCAGTGTCCGGCAGGGGCACCAACAAGCCTTGGCCGCAGCAACCAACGTAGTCGAAGAAAAAGGTGCAGTGTCTGGACCAGCAAGGTCCAAGTGACTTACCACGAGCAAGTCCCGAGCAAGCAGGGGAGCCCACTGGCGCCAAAGAAGACACTCGAGAGGACCCACAGGCCGGAGGCACAGGAGTCGCAAGAGGACCTCGAGCAGCTCACCAAAGGATGAAGGCCCATGGTGCAAAGGATGCGGTGCAGGCGAAGATCTTGCATGAGATGCTTAAGGCTGGAGCTTCTTGGAGCCCGAAGATCTCTGGAGGAGAGAGTCAACAAGCCTTGTCCACGGCAAGTCGACGCAGTGCACAGGGGTTCTGTTCCAGCGGTTGGGACGAGGGATACTGGCCTCAAACTCGGTATGAAGACAGTACAGTCCTCGAGGGAGTTGCAGAACCACCACCTGTGTTGCTGAGCCTTTCGGAGTCCATGGGAGCCCAGGATAAGCAGCCCGGTCAGCTGCGTTGCGGTGCCTGCAGATGTAGGGGAGTGACTTCTTCAATCCAAGGGAGATTCCTTCGGGTGTCTTGGATGTCCACAGGCCCTGTGAAGAACCTGTATGGAGCACAGGCACAGACGTTGCAGCAGACTTGCGGGATGACGAGACCAGGAGCAGCCGGAGTCTTCCCAGTTGCAGCCTCGGTTTCCAAAGCAAAGTCTAGCGAAGTCCAGAGTCCCCAGATGGTTGAAGTGGTATTGGATCTGAATCTTGTCCCACGACGAATCTAGGGACCCACCCACAGGTAAGCCCTTAAGTACCCTAAGGAAAGGGTAGGGATGATTCAGGGGTCCCTCCCAGGGGAGGGGCTGGAAAGGGGGGAGGATACTCACATGTCCTTTGTCCAGTTTCGCGACAGAGCGGGAGTCAACGGAACTGGTTTAAACTGGAGTATGCAAGAAGGGAACCAAATGTGCCCTTCAAGCAGTCTCAGTGGCGCTGGCAAGCGCCCCCAACCTGTCCCAATCCACTAAATCCTGTCTGGTAGGTGGTCACACCTCCCTATGACAGGAAACCTATTGTCCTGCCTTCCTCTGCTCGAGCTTGTCTCAGCAGCAGGCGGGCAGAATCGTGTCTCTGGTCGACAGCAGCCATAGCTTGCTGTCCGGGTCTAGAAGACTGGTGCCAGGGTCACTGAGGGCCTCCCAGAGGAGCTTTACAGAGCATTGAATCATATCTCCCACACCGTTTACGGCACCGTTTACAGTGTGGGGGTATGATTCCAACATGTTTGATACCAAACATGACAGAGTTCATTACAGCCATTTTAGAGATAGCCATCGCATAATGAAGCATGGCCACTCTATGTATCTTAATGGCTGATGCACTTACAACCCGGGAGAATGGACTCTGAAGGTTGTAGGGGTGTCCTGATCATGCAGGGGCACCCTCACACTTAGAATCAAGCACCCTGCCTTCAGGATTGAAAGGCCCACCTTAGGGGTGACTTATGGGTTTTATGTGCAGTGACCCCAGATATAATGACACTTATATCTGTCGTAAGTGGTGCTAGAACCAGTTTACACAGGTTGAAATGGCAGGCCTGTAGTCACAATTTGAGTGGTCTCCAATGGGCGGCATAATACATGCTTCAGCCCATGGGAGACCCCTGGTGTACCTATGCCCTGGGTACCTGGGTATCATATACTAGGGACTTATAAGGGTACACCAGTAGCCAATCTGGAGTGTACCTAAGTACTCACCATGTCCAATTTAGTGGAGAAGCACAGAGACTGGGGTCCTGATTAGCAGGATTCCAGTCAGACTAGTCAGTAAAACATAATGACACCAGCAAAAATTGGGGGTGACCATGAAAGCAGATCCTACTTTCCTACACTCTTCGACCATCTGGATACTTGGACTTCGTTGGACTTTACCTGGAACCGAGACTGCATCAAGGAAGACTCCTGCTCCTCCTGGTCTTGCTGTTCTGCAAGGTATTCTGCTTCGTCTGTTTCTTTGCTTTGCTCAGGTTTTCCAAAAGACCTGTGGGCATCAACGACATCCAAAGAAATCTTTCTTGGAGTGAAGTAATCACTACCCTGCATCTGCAGGCACTGCATTGAAGCTGATCGGCCTGCTGCTCCTGTCGTCCTACGGACTTCCCGAGGCTCAGTAACACAGGTGGTGGTTCTGTGGTTTTCCAGAGGCCTGAGCTGTCTTCCCTGCAATTTTGCAGCCAGTATCCCTCGTCGGAACCGCTGGGACCGAACCCCTGTGCACCGCACCAACTTGCCATTGCCAAGGCTAGTTGGCTCTGCACTCCAGAGATCTTCGGGCTACAAGAAGCTCCAGCCTCCAGCACCTCATCCATCAAAGATCAGCGTCCTCCAGGCATCCCGTGCATCATGGGCCTCCATCTTTGATGAGCTGCCTGAGGTCCTCTTGCGATTCCTGTGCCTTCGGCCTGTGGGTCCCCTTGAGGGTCTTCTTCTGCTTTGGTGGGCTCCCCTGCTTGCTCGGGCCTGCTCTGACTCTCCTGTACTTGGTGAGTCCCTTGGACCTTGCTGGTCCCAACGATTGCATCTTGTCGTCTTCCACACCAGTTGCGGCTACCAAGTCTTGTTGGTGCTCCTGCCGGGTAGTGACCACCTAGACACCGACATCCGACGTGGGACAAAGCGTGTACGGCTCCTGGTCTTCTACAGCGCCGTCTGGCCCCCACAGCTGCAGTAACAAGGTCTTCACCAACACTTCTGAACTTCCTGACAAGGGTGGGCATTGTGTCTCCGAGCCTCCTGGTCACCTCCGAGTGGCATGGACTCTGTCCCCTCCACTTGCAGGTTCTCCTCTTCAAGAATTCACCCTTGGATTCCACCGAACGTCTTCAGAGACTTCTCCAGAGGCCTTTCTTCCCGAGTCTTCCATTGTCATCTACGGGAGGTTAAGACATCAGTTCACCCCTAAGCACCTGGCTTCCCTGGTGCAGGTAACTTGGTTACTGGAGCCTCCAAGGGTGGGGTGGCTCTCCAACCTTCCGCCTTCCAAAGGGTTTCTTCTGGGTCCTCTGGGAAGGGTACTTCTTTTTTAAAACTGCAACCACGACTTCTCCCTTGTCTTCAATGGGTACACGACTATGTTGCCACTCTGCACACAGCCTCCATGGGGTTCCTGGGTACTTACCATGGGTGGTTCCTGGTTCTCCCAGCACTTCTAAGTCCATTGGTCCAAGTCCCGTTCTTCTTTGCAGTTCACATTCCACTTCTTTAGTATATGGTTTGGTCTCCACCTGAAGACCAGTGTACATTTGTGCTACTTACCTGATCTCTTTGAAGTATTTCTATGTGTATTGTTGATATCTACGGCTAGGAGATATACCAAGTGATAGTGATTGTGCGGTATAATAAATAGACTTATGTTTCATACACACTCTGTGGTTCTTTTTCATCTAATCTACACTATTGAGTAAATGTGGTAAAACAAGCTGCTTTACACTCCTTCAAGATAAGCCTGAAGGATGCTCTCCACAGCTACCACTTTGAGAGGCTAAGGTTGTCAAAGACCACTAAAATCACCAAAAGGGTTGCATGGATTAGTGCAAGGCAGATCACTCCTTTAAGTGTGCACCATATACTAAGCCAGTCTCCTACAGAAGGTCTCTTCTCTTTCTTCAGTAAGTTCATTCAGTCATCAGTAATTTCAGATGGTCACATTGCAGGTACTCAAAGCCAAGCAGCCAAGTTCAGTGAGCGGAGGCTGGATTAAATATTCTTCCTGACATCCCGGAGAGAAAATTCAATTCATGGGGAAAAAGGTTGACTGTGAGGTTGAAATGACAGGGGGAGTAGATCCAGATACCACCACTGCCTCAACCACGCTGGGGCAATAATTATTACTGTAATCCAGCACTGCATTATCTTCACAATGACTTTGGAAAGCAGGAGGATTTGAGAAAAAGCACAGGAGAATGCTCTCCACCAGTCTAATAAAAGGCATTACCCTTGAATTTGGATTCTGGGAACCTGGGCGTGAAGGTGTGGCCTTTTGTGTTTACTTTTGTTGCGAAGTGCCCCATTCTAAAAAAATGTCATGCACGAAGGCATTGTCCAACACCCATTTGTATTGTGCCAGAAAATGTCTGCAGAGCTCATCCCTTTTCCAGTTTTGTAGGCCTAGAAAGTGAATTGCCAGGAGGGAAATATTTCTCACACTTGTCCAGTGCCATATTGATTGATCTGCTCTTGACAGTACTTTTGGCCGTGTTCCACCAGTTTGTTGATATAGTGCATGGAGGTCATGTTTTCAGTTTGGATCAGAATTGTTGATGCCAAAATAGATGGAAAAATGTACTTCAAAGCTAGATGAACAGCTCTCAATTCTAGCGTGTTGATATCATACATCTTCTCCATCGATGACCACTTGCCTTGAGCAGAGATCTCCCACACAGGGTACCCAGCCTTGTAATGTTGCGTCTGTAATGACTATGAAAGGAACATGAGGTTTCTTGAACGACATTTCGGGTGTTATGTAACTTCTCTTCATCACGATGCAAGAGACTGAAAAACAAGTTGCTGACCATCAGAAATGCCATATCTGGTAGAGACTCTTTCTAGCCGCAGATTCCTTACCTTAGAATTATCTCCAGGCATCAGACAGGATCTGAATTTTTTTCCTGAGCAATACCCCTGCGGGCCGGTAGGTGACGGTGTTCAGCTCCACGTGGCGTCGTCCGCATTATCCACTCCATAAGTGACGTGTGCGGTGCCTATGTAGGTGCCACCCGGGTGCACGGAGGCCAGTTTCTTTTTGCTACTTTACACTTCAGGAGCGCGGAGCCACAAAGAACACTGACCACTGGTGTGGAAAACTAGGGCCCTGAAAGGTGAACAGCACTGTCCCTGGAAATCCGTTCCCAGAGCGACTAGATAAGAGTCTCTACCAGATAAGGCGTTACCAAAGGTAAGTAACTTATTCATCTGATAGAGACTTATAGCAGCAGAGTCCTTACATTATAATAGATACCCAAACAATACCTCCCCGGAGGTGGGCCTACACAACCGTTTCACACTAAAAAGTCCTGCAGGACCGAGCTAGCAAAGTGCCCGTGCTAACAGACCTGACTATCCAGGCAGTAGTGCTTGGTGAACGTGTGTAAAGAAGCCCACGTTGATGCCTGGCAGATGTTCAGGACCGGAACTCCGCGCGCTAATGCAGAGGTTGCAGCCTTGGCCCTGGTGGAATGAGCACGCAAGCCCTCAAGGGACTGCTTCTTGGCCAATGCGTCAGTTGAGTCACTTCTTCCTTAGTGGGATGTAGCGGAGCAATAAAGGTAGGTAGGGTGATGGACTGACCTACATGAAATGGAGTAACAAGCTTCAGCAGGAAGAAAGCTCTAGTGTGAAGAACCAGCTTTCCTAGGAAGATGTTCAGGTATGGAGGCTTAGATGACAAAGCCTGAAGCTCACTGACCCTCCAGGTAGATGTTATCACCACTAGGAAGGCCATCTTGATGGTAAGTAGCCTGAGAGAACTATTGTGAAGTGACTCAAAGGGAGCGCACATCAGAAAGGTGAGTACTGGACTAAGGTCTCACTGAGGCATGATGAAGGGTGAAGGTGGAAACGTGTTGCAGACCTTTCAAAAACCTATTTACAACAGGGGATTTCAACAGAGAAGGCTGATCAGGCAACTGCAGAAAGGCTGAGATGGCAGAAAGATAGCCATTTAAGGTGCCAAAAGCAGAGCTCTGCCAGGCAAGAGAAAGGATAAATAGAAGGACCTGAGAGAGAGGAGCAGAAAGAGGGTCAACCTGTTTCTCTGCAAACCACGCCACAAACTTGCCCCAAAGGCAGGCATATACTGTCTTGGTAGAGGGACGCCTGGATGCCAAGGTAACATTGCACACTTTGGGCGGAAGGTCAAAAGCTGTCAACTGTCGCCATTCAATCTCCAAGCATTAAGGCGAAACGTTGACAGGTTCAGGTGGAGAACCCTCCCCTGTTGCTGCGACAGAAGATCCTCCTGAAGGGGCAGCCTGATCGGAGGACCGATGGCCATGCTCAACAGCTCAGGATTCCAAACTCATTGAACCCATTCCCTTACCACAAGGATGACTTGGGCTCGCTCATTCCTGAACTTCTTGAGAACTCTGGGCAGGAGTGGTATGGGCGGAAAGGCGTACAGGAGGCCTGAGCTCCACTCGAGTCGAAAAGCGTCTCCAAGTGAGAGCCGGCTAGGAAACACAAGGGCGCAAAACCGCTGACATTGCACGCTCTCGATGATGGCAAACAGATCTAACCAAGGCTCTCCCCACTGCTGAAAGAGACCTTGAACCACCTCCGGATGGAGACGTCACTCGTGATCCACTAGGCGTCTTCAACTGAGTTCGTCCGCCATGACATTCAGAGAGCCCACCAGGAGTTGAACCACCAGGGATATGCCCTGCTGTTCAAGCCATGCCCCGAAATGCAGGGACTCTTGACAAAGGGTCCACAACCCCATCCCGCCCAGTATGTTGCAGTACCATATGGCAGTGGTGTTGTCTGTGGACACCTGCACTAGCCTTCCCTTGATGGATGGTAGAAAGGCTTTCAATACCAATCGGATTGCTCAGAGCTCAAACAGGTTGATGTGGAGTACGGGTTCCGCTGGAGACCATAGTCCTCTGATCTCCACCTCTCCCAGATGGCCGCCCCATCCCAGGAGTGACGCATCTGTTACTACTGTCAGATCTGGTTGGGGAAGGAAGAGGGTTCTACTCCTGACACTTCACGGTTCGTAAGTTACCAATGCAGGTCCTTTGTAGTTCTCTCCAAGATTTGGACCATGTTGGCAAGATTCCCCTGATACTGCACCCATTGGAACATCGGGTCTCACTGCAGAGCCCGCATATGCCAATGGGCATGTGTCACAAGCAGGATTTAGTAGGCCATGTTGCCCAACAGCCTCAGAGTCACTCTCACCGAAATTCAGAATAGAGGCTGAAATATTGGTATCATAGACTGAATATCCTGGGCTTGCCGTTCGGAAGGAAAAGCCTGAAACTGCACCATCTCCAGAACAGCTCCGATTAAACTGGGCGTCTGAGAGAGAGTCAGGTGTGACTTCGGCATGTTGATAGTGAACCCCAGCGAGTGCAGGAGGTCCACCATTGTCTGGAGGTGGGAGACGACAGCCTAGGTGCCCATGATGGTTGGAGGGTGAACTAAAAAGGTTTGGAGGCTGCGGCTGCCGAGGGGGTGGTGGACTTTCTCGACCTTTGACTGCCTGACCCACGGGATCTGTGGGTACCGCATCCCCGGCCACGCAGAGGTTGGGAAGCTTGCAGGCTGTGGTGGCTGGGCGACTAAAGACCAGGCTGGAAGCCCCTTCTGTGGCTACGAAAAGAGCAAAAAGCAGATTGGCTTGGCGGGGGCCATGGAAAAGCCCAAGGACCTGGCCATAGCTCTGCTATCCTAAAAGCACTCCTGCGCTGAGTCTGCCTTGTCTCCGCAGAGACGGGAGCCATTAAAAGACATGCCCATAAACCAAGTTTGGATATTTCCCAAAAAGCCAGTCGTCCTCAACCAGGTGTGGCACCATAAGGCCAGGGACAAAGAAACTGCTACGCTTAGTGAGACGGTCATGTCCAGCACACATTGGATCGTGAACTTTGCTGCATCTCTCGCAACTGCCATAGCTTGGGTGACTATGGCCCAGGCCTCCTTGGGACCATGGGCAGCATAGTGCATGGGAGTAATGGCCCAAAAGGCAGGCGGTGTTCATGGACCTCAGTGCCAGGCTGGTGGAAGAAAACATTTTCTTGCCTAAGATGTCCAGCCTCTTGGATTCCCTATCCGGTGGGGTGGTACGGAATGCGCCAGGATTTACGTGGAAAGTGGAGGCATGGACCGCCAAGCTCTTCGGATTAGGGTGTTGCATCAGTAAATGGTGGGCAATTGTCCTGTTCACAGGGGCCCCTGTGCAGAGTTTGGACCAGGTCCCAAACAGGACGTCCGTAAGGGCTTCATGAAATGGGAGAAACATTTCTGAGGTGGTAACTCCCGGCAGAAGCACCTCTGTCAAGACGTTAGTCTTGACTACCACTGAGGGCAGGTTAAGGTCCAGGACCTCGGCCACCCTTCCCACCACCACAGCAAAAGACGCTCCCTCCTCCATAGCCACTGTAGGAGGAGAGACCATGCCAATATCTGGGGGTGTCCAGTCCACTGGCATTCGCCAATTCCTAACACCAGCCCCTCCCAATCTTTCCCAAGTCCTAGCTCATAGGGCTAGTGCCCAGGCTCCAGCCTGGTGGGCATGGCTCCAGTTGACGCCGGAGTCAGAAGATACCCTTCCGACTCTGTGTCGGAGTCAGGGATGAGAATGGGGATGGCACAGGGGAAGGTAGAGGTGGTATGACCAGTGCAGATCCTGATCCATACGCGAATCCAACGAGCCCGACTGGCGTGGGGCAGAACAGCCGGCAGGGAACCGAACCCTCTGGGCCCAAAGCCACGCCAACGGGGACAGGCCACCCAAATATGACTTGCATGGCCTCATAAAATTTGTGGAGCTGGGCGGGGGTCACTGCTGCTCCCATAAACTCGGGGAGGTGCGAAGCTGGCCCAGGCTCAGACTCTACTGCGGAGCCAGGCCGTGAATGACGACGCACCTTCGTCTCGTTGGATGACTTTGACGGATGTGGTTAAGTTCAAGACCTCTTCGACTTCTTGCTCTTCTTCTTCCTGTGGTACTTACCAGAAGATGACTTCGAGTGAGACGAAGATCTAGGACTCCGTGACTGATTTTGGGACCTTCCTCTCGACCGCGATCAAACCCATTGTGGCATTGCATGTTGAGCGGCAAGGAGTAAGCGGGACCACTCACTTAAGGCTTTGGGGTGCATGGCACGCAGTTGAAGCAGGTCTTCGCGTCAGGGTCGCGCTCGAGGCACAAGAGGCAAACAAGATGCGTGCCCGTCACTGACATCTGTCGGTGACAGGCGCTACAGGGTTTGAAGCCAGCTTTCCCAGTGGACATCCTTTCCACACCTGGAGAAAGATTATCAAAAAAGTTTGACAAAAAGTTGAAAAAGGGTCAGTCAAAAAATGAGTGAGGGTAGCTCTCTCCAGATCCGCGCTGACTGGCGCGGAAAGAAAAGAACTGACGTCAGCACGCTGGGTTGGCGCCTATATAGGGACAGCGCACGTGACTTACGCGATGCCATGTGGAGCCGAATGACGCCTCCTACTGGGACGCAGGGTTACTGCTCACAAAAATCTACCACCTACAAGCACCACTGTTTTTCAAAACATTCTTGTAGCAGACACATACCAAGTCTGGCACTGGAAACTTGAAAAATGCATGAGGTCAGGAGATATTAGCTTAGTCTTGTTGATAGGGCTGCTGTGATACAGATGAAAAATCTTTACTCTGAAGGAGACACTCCTGCTGTCCATTGTTGATCTAAAGTATTGAATTGTTTTACCCAGATGCGGGTTAGATTTTGCTGAGTCGATCTGGAGACTCAATGTGGACAGAAGTGACAGAATTGTGTCCAATTCTTGGTAGAGTTTCAATGTAGCACTGGCCTTTACCAAACAGTCATCCAGATATGGATAGACAAATATTCCAGCCTTTAGAGCAGTATCTACCACTGCCATACACTTAGAAAAAACTCCTGGAGCAGATTTGAGGCCAACTGTGAGAAATTGATACTGGTAATAAGAGTGGTCTACTCGTCCTCAGCATTAAAATATCTGCCAGCAAAAGACTGGATCCGGAAAATTTAAACAGCATTGCTCCCATACGACGACAGACGGTGACATGAGATTCTGCTCTGACTTTGTTCCATCCCGGAAATGAAAACGGAGCTGCCCATATGCACCACGCTGATGCATCGACATCAATTTCTTTCTTGACTGTCCACCACCATGGATGCGTAGCCCAACAATAATGAAAAAGGTACCAGTGTGCAGCTCTCTAGATTGGGATCTTTTTAGATGGAAAAAGAGGACCGAACAGGTGAAACGCCCTTCCTGTTAGACCTGGCTGTCAAGGCTTTAGTGCTTCTTGCACATGTGCAGCGATGCCCACATAGCACCCTGACAGCTATAGCAAAAACAGGCACTCCACATACAAACACAGTAGTAGTAGCCTTGGCTCTGGTAAAATGGCCTACAGTCTTTATGAAGGCTGCTTCCTGGCCAATGCGGAGCAGATCTTAATGCAGAGGACTATCTACCTTGACAAGGTCCTTTTCTGCAATGCCTTGCCTTCCTTTGCCACAGAGATCGATGAAAAAACTCAAGGCTCTCTTGGGGTCCAGCCAATGGAGTATCTCCTCTTTCAAAGGGTGAGGCGAAAAGTAGTCTTGACTTTTGGCAAAAAAGGCCCCCATGGTACTCAACACTATCTGGTAAAAAGGTGTTGTAAGGCAGCTGCACGAAGAGCTTGGAGTTCACTCATGTGACGACCTGGAATACAGTCAGAAGATGTACTGGACAGCTGTGCATTGATTTGAAGGGAGTGGGCCTGAGTAAGGTGAGGTTGAAATTGAGATGCCCCTGTGGCATCACAAAGGGTGTGGGGGGAAATATGAATATGTTTCACACCTTTTAGAACTCTCATCACAATCAGTGATTTGCACAAGGACAACTGGTCCATAAGGGCATGGATTTATTCTAATTCTTGATCTATACGGATATAAAAATACACCCACACACACATATATATATATATATATATATATATATATATGGTTGTTTGTTGCTCTATGGAACACATATGTCTATTTTGATTGTTATTTGCATGTACTGTTTATTATTATTGTAGTTTAGTTCCATATTTTCACATGGGACACTATGCACATGAAAAATATAAAGAATAATTGATATATATATATTCTTAGTGACGTCTCATTAATTTTGTTGTGACCACTACACTTATATACAGCCATTGTTGCATTGTGTATCCTTGAACTAACTGTATCACTAATAAGAAGGAATGGTTTCCTACCTGTAATTCCAATTCTCTTTCAGGGGAATCTCCATTCAAGTCATAAGCACTGATAGTCTTGCCCACATGCGAGATCCTGGAGCACTTTTCCATAGTACATCTTCTTAAGTGTAGATGTTCACCTTACTTCAGGAAGGTTCTTAAGAGAAGAACATTATGCAGCCTATAAGGAAGCCCACAACGACCAACCTCTTCAGATTGCACTTACAAAAGGGTCAAGAAACCCATATGTATGTATATTTAAAGCCAATACTTTGTAAAAACAGCTTAAATCTAGAGAGATGAAGGATAGCAGGACAGTGTGGCCCCATAGGCTGTCATTATGTGACAGTAAAAACAGCCTTTAAGGACCCAGAGACCACCAATATCCCATCATGCCCAGCAGGTGGCAGTTGTTTCAGTTCTTTCTGACGAGATGTGGCAGTGATAGATAGGTCCAATAATCGCCTCTGTCATCTCCACCAGGGAGGCGGGAGGGTTGCTTATGACTTAAATGGAGATCCCCCTGAGAGAGAACTGGGACTACAGGCAAGAAACCATTTCTTCTCTCTCAGGGGTTCTCCACTGATAGTCATAAGCACTCAATAGAGTAGCAAGCCCATTCCACCAAGAGCAGTGGAAAAATACATAGGAACGTACAATGACCAAATCTGGCAAACAAATCTCTCAGGGAGGCCTGTCCTACTTGAGCATCTGTTCTAGCATTCAAGTCCAAACAATAGTGTTTGGTAAACGTGTGAACAGATCTCCATGTAGCTGCTTTGCAAATTTCAGCTATAGGGACATTTCTCATCAAAGTGGCAGTAGCTGCTTTGCCCCTAGTTGAATGAACCTCAGGTCTAGCGGATAAAGTCTTATTAGCTTTTTGATAGCATATTAGGATGCAGGATACTATCCATCGGAAGATGGATTGTTTGGCAGTGGCTAGACCTCTATGGACCGGGCCATAATTTACAAACAATTAGCCCGATCTATACAAGTCTTGTGTTTTGTCTAGATAAAACTTTAAGACTCACCTAACATCAAGGGAATGGAGAGTTCTTTCAGCCGGAGTGGAAGGATGCCAACAGAAAGTTGGTAAGGAAATCGTCTGATTGACGTCAAAATCCTAATCGACTTTTGGAAGGAATTTCAGGTGAGTCCTCATCACTATCTTATCGGAATGAAAAACAGTGTAAGGTTCATGGGAACCTAACACCTGGATTTCGCTAACCCTACGTGCTGATGTGATCACTACGAGTCAAGAAGCTTTCCATGAGAGATGTTGCAAGGATGATTTGTGAATAGGTTCAAAAGGGTCCTGCATGAGATGAGGCATGAGAACACTATACTGAAATCCCAGGGAGGAGAAGGACACCTAATGGGAGGGAAAACCTTTTTCAACATTCTAAAAAGTTTTTGATAACAGGGATTTAAAAAAAAGAGGTTTGTGAAGGACATTTTATGTAGGCAGTAAGAGCTGCCAAATGAACCTTTATGGAAGAGAATTGTAAGCCAGATTTTGCCAAATAGAGTAAGTATAAAAGAATGACATCTTCTTGGCAGGTTGTTGCGCCCACGTTCTTATTAGCACACCAAATGTAAAATCTCTTCTATTTGAAGGCATAGACTGATCGAGTTGATGGCCATTTAGCCTCTTTAAGACTGTTCATTTAGTCTTGCGGAAGGTTCAAGTATCCATACTGAACTAGCTCAGGAGCCATGCTGCCAAATTAAAGGAAGAGAGATTGGGATGAACCATCTGGCCTCCGAATTTTGATAGAAGATCCGGTCTCAACTGCAGCTTGAGATGTGGACGCTCTGACTGGGTGAAGAAGGTCCATGAACCATCATTGACGTGGCCACTCCGGAGCAATCAGGATCATTCTGCTCGTGAGTAGGACAGTTTGATGAGCATCGACGGGATCAGGAGGATCGTAGGAAAGGCGAAGAGAAATTTGTCGGACCAGTCGATGTATAGTGTCAATGGTTGGAAGAACCTTGCGGTGAAGCCTGGACATTTTTTTGTTTTCTGCGGTGGCAAACAATTCAATGTGCGGAGCGCCCCACAGCTTGAAGATGTTTTGCATGATGTCGTTGTGAAGGACCCATTCATGGTTTTCCTGCAGGACTCTGCCTGAACATTCTGCACACTTAGGAGATTAGTGCTGGGAACCGCAAGTCTTTCGCTATCAGCCACTTTCAAATTGTCTGGGCCTGGCAAGATAAAGGTCTGGACTTTGTTCCTCCCTGCTTGTTGAGGTAATACATGGTTGTGGTGTTGCCCGTTTGAACAAGTAGGGATTGAGTCTTGAATGACGGGTGAAAAGCTTTCAACGCCAAGTGAACTGCGCAGAGCTAGAGGAGATTGATGTGGTAGGTCATCTCTCTCAGAATCCATGTTCCTTGGATTTGGAGATGATCCATGTGTGCTCCCCATTCTAGTAAGGCGACATCTGTTACTATGGTCTGGGAGGAAACATCCTGATGAAATGGCATCCCTTGAAGCAGATTCGCCAGAGAGCACCACCATTTCAGAGACTGTGTTGAATGGGGGGAGAGTGTGATAGTGTCCTCCCAATTGTCTGAGTTGGTCCCACTGATCCTAGAGACATTCCTGAAGAGAACGCATGTGAAGATGGGCATTCAGAGTTAGGAAGAGACATAGTGCCATTGAGCAGAGGAGAGAAGACACTGTCCTCACTGTGGGATGAGAGGCTTTCATGAGAGAGTGACACTTCCGACGGATTGATAACAGCAAAGCACACACTCTTGTCTACCTGGTGTCGACGTTGGCCCACAAATAATGCAGGGTCTCAACAGGAGTAGACGTTGACTAGCTGTGATTGATATATAGCCCTAATCTTTGAAGGAGATCATTTGTCCACTGGTAATGCAGACAGGCTTCCTGAGGAGTCAAGACCTTGATGAGTCAATCGTCTAGCTAGGGGCAGACGAAGACTAGATGCTTCCTAAGGTGAGCAGCTAGTAATGCCATGCACTTCGAGAAAGTTCTGGGTGCTGAATTGAGGCCAAATTGAATCACTTTGTACTGATAATGATCTTGACTACTGTAGGAATGTGGTTCAGTATATACTATACCAAAGTAAGGTATAGTGTCCACAGAGTCTAGTGGATCCCCAGAGGCTAAACTTGATAATACCAAATGCTCTCTTTTGTGGTACTGAGGTCAAGCAGTTAGGCTTATCAGAGGGCTGTGTTAAGCATTTGTTGTGCACACTTAGGCAAGAAATGATTACACACACTCAATAACTAAATCCGAGACGAATGGTTTGTAAAAAATATTACTTTTTGTATGTTTATTACTTAGAACCAAAGATACTTAGTTGCAGTAAAATATGTGTTGCAATACCACAATTTTTAAGTATAAAAAGTGGACACAGTGCATTTTACAAACAGTTCAATGTTAATCTATGGAGGAAAAACAATGTTGTAATTTCACAGGTAAGTACACGACTTACAATTCCAGTCTTCGGGTTTTACGATCAACACTGGGCAAGGGCTAGGTAAGTGTAGAGACTGCACCACTGTGGTGGTGAGCCTCAACAAGGCCTACCAGTGCTTAGGGGTTCTCCCTTCCTTGCACAGAGTCCTCAGACCAATAGGAAGAAGTTGGCACAGAAACTGGAATAGAAAAGACAGAGTTTATTAAACCTCATGAGGTGGAGCTACATTCACACAGCACCCTTCGGTAATGCATGAAGTAGCACACTGAATGGAAGGACCTTGGTCCTTTTATACCCACACAGGGGCTCAAATGAAGGCAGTACAAACATAAATGCTGGTTTTAGGTACATATAAGGTCATACAAGAAATGCACAGTCGACAAGTGGGTGGAGCTAACAGTTTCTACTTCTAGTAGACACATCCTGACATTTATAAACTCGGAACAGCTGCATGGACAGCTACGAGCTCAACTGAGCATGTGCAAAACAAAAAAGGCTAAAGATAACTCGTCTCTAGGCAGATTTTCAAGAGCAGTTAACAGGAAGGTAGGACAGAGCACATGGCGAGCACATGGCAGCACATGGCAACCAAATGGCTGCCAGAAATACAAAATGGATTCCACAAAGCGGGCAATTTAGCTTCTGAATACAGGATGTCTTCGGCTAATGCTTAACTTAAGTGCTGCCAAATTACAACAGACGACCCTTTCAGCATTAGCTGAAGACATTCGTTTATCTGGGGTAATCTAAATATTCATCCCGTACATCTATTAACATTATTTCGGCCACCTCTTTATTCAACATTTGTTGGGCCTTTGTTTCAGCAACGTTCCTTTTGGCAGGTATACAAGCAGAGATGCAAATGAAGCAAAGCATTGGACCACTTTGGATACATACACAGCATGTAAAAAGTATCATAATCATTACACACAGGATAGTCAGTAGCTTCCAGCCCCAAGCAGAAACAAGAGTCCAAAACCATCTAGTCTAATTCTAAGTTTCAGGGCTCTGATGTATTTCAGTGACTATCTATTTCAATTTCAGAATAGCCAACAGCACATACCTAATAAAAACATTTTCAATAGACTTTTCCAGTATTTCTTTTATGAGGGCTAGAGTATCAATTAATATACTCAAGGAAAGAGTAAAGTAACATTTGTTAACTGCTCAGGAAAACGTTTTTCGTGTAGAATAAGCATGATAAGTAATGCAAATATTAAGGAAGTCAGACAGATTATTACAAAAACAATCCTGGCTCCGGGGGACCAGGAGGACCACACAGGGCCATATGAATTAGGACGAGGAGCCGCAAAGGGCTGGTCCTCCTCAAAAATGGGATGATCAAAGGGGTACATTACTAACAAAAAAAAGAGTCCTTGGGAAATTGTAGCCGCTGTACAACCATCCAGAGGGGAGTCTTCTCCCTGTGTCCGTTTGAGCCTCACAGGCAGGCTCTTGTTGTTCCCACGGTGGAGCTGCACAACTCGCAACTCAAGAATCACGGCCCAGTTTGAGAAGAAAAAGTCTTTCAACGATCCTGTCCAGTGTCTCAGGCAGTGCACCAGTTTTCTTCACTTTAATCTAACAGGCACCAAGGGCACAGCACCTGTACCCTAAACTCAAGTCCTTCCCTAACTCCTGTATTGCTCCGCTGGTGCACTGCTCTTTTGTTGGGGCCACTGATTGTAGCCAATATGCTCAGGCACCCCTTGATCAACAAACAAAGGCGCAAACTTGCATTCACTTTGGGACCAGGACTCAAGGCCTGAAGCAACCCTTGTTTCAAAGGGGGTCACCTAAAGCAAAAGCCTCCTTGCCGTCCTTATTGGTCTGTGACTCTCTCAGCTGGGCATCAAAAACTGGATCCACAGAAAGATTTCTTCATCCTAATTTGTGACCCCGTCTTTCGCCCAAGACAGTGGCAGGGGTACACACTTCACGTCCCAGTGCTTCCGGCCTTCACTGAGGTCCTAGTTGCCAGCAACGCCTGTGCTGGTTCCCTTTATCTTGACTCCAAGCTGGACTGGTGCTGACTCCCAGGCTGGATCTGATGTCCGGGCCCCTCTGGCAATGGTTGTAGGGCAGCAAATATCTATTGGTGGGCAGAACAAAAGGTCTTTAGACAAGGCACAAAAATAATCTATCAACAGAGAGGATAGTCTCAGAATACTTCCTTAGTCTTGGGATGCCCCATTCATTAGCAAGGCACCCAAGAACAACTTAATCTATCTGAGAATAAAAAAAAACACCCTAGACCTATTGGCAAGTATAAAAGGAACTTTTTGGTGAACTGACAAGAGTAATACGTCACCCAATCCCAAGCAACCAAGGAAGTCTGTGTTCATTTACTAAATTCTGAGGAAAAAAGAAAAACAATACAGACATACTCCAAATCCTTACATTTGTGTATTCCTAGATTATTCATCTGAAGAACCTCAAGAAAAAGGAACTTTTCCTACACTTCTATTTATGAACCTTGCATTACTTTTACAGGACTGCAGACACTTCTAAAATAATTTCTCTTAATAAAAGCACCTACATTTTATGCTTAGGACCATGCTTTCATGTTATAGGCGCAGCAGGAAAATCTAAAACTGCTAATTTAACAGGGATTCTTATTTCATAAAGAACTTTAAAAAACTCAACATAGTGGGTACATAAATTTCTCCAGCAGAACATGTTGTGACAAACAAACTCCTATAAAACAATATTTTCCTTCAAAATGTTTGCTAAGGATCACATGGGCGTCTTTCCTGCATTCTACTTTTCACGATCCGGACTATGCAACATCATTTTCAAAAGGAAAAAACCCTATACTCCAGCTCTAATAAGGGCTGTCAGCTCAATTACACAAACTAGCTAATAAAAGACTAGCAATGCCCTTGCAAAACTGTATAGAACATGAGAATAACATAAACAATAATGGTATTGCCACCTGAGATTTTTGAACAGAAACCCCCACTATACAGTTCCCTTTAAAGATCAAAATAAGGGAACATCAATCTGTTCTACTCATTCTTTCATACAGGGTGGGCAGTAACATAGTATATTTTTCATCATTTTATTAATTCTAACAATTTTAAAACAGTATTACTGAATAGCCAATTAAATGTCTCATGGCCATTTCCTAGACAGCTTAGACAGACTCAAGAGAGAGTGAGAAAAGAGAGAGAAAACATAAATTTGCCTACCCTTAATGTGCCCAGGAGCTAACCTCCTTCCCCATTTTGACAGTAGGAAAACCTGAAAACAGGTTTACCTTCTGTCAACACTATTTACCCCTATTTGTGGCAACTGGGCACAAGCAAACTTGTAGGAGATATCTTAGAAAGTGGCTATTTTCTTATTCAGCCTAACACAAGCACATTGAGTACTTGAGAAAGCGTTAATAACCAATTACCAATTCCTTGAGCAATTGTACTAGATTAACATGAGGGCGCATGAATGCAAACTAAAATGCATTGCCTCCTTATCTCAGCCCTTGCACAGTAATCTTTAAACTAAAACCATTATTTTTATATACATGGCAGAGCTATGCTCTACTCAGGACCCACATACGTCACTGCTTTTCCTTCTGTTCATATGACTGCGCAAAACTTGCGTTTGCCAAAAATAGGAAGCAAAGCTTTTCTTCCTCTCTCTGCGCTGTCATCTCTTCTTTCAAAAACTGTTCGGAGGTCGAAATGTCAAAGCAAACCTTACTTTTAGCCCTGCTAGGTTGCTAAATGCAGACCTCCGACCCTTATCAGCTGTCCCAATTTGTGCAAGGCTTTCCATGCGGTCTTTGCAATTCAAAGCAACTCTGGAGAATCACAGCTGAAAGGCAGTCCTGTCCGTCTAATAATTTTAAAGATAGGATCTAACTTCTGCTGTGTTTTTTTTTTTCAATACTTGTCTCTATCTGTGTGCAGTGTATGGTGTGCATTCTAGCAGGTTAGAGGTCAGCTATTTGTGTTATACTTAAATGTGTGCATTTACTGAAGCCTAAGAGCAGTGTGAAAGCTGCTCTGCTTGGCAAAACTACTTTTAAATAGTGAATTTTCCCAATTTCGACTTTGGTGGTAGGGGCACTTAAAAATGAATAACCTACAATATTGCGGCATATTAGGGATCCCCAGGGTGTCCTCTAGATATCCCAGAGATGGGGGATCAGAAATGTATAAGGTACACCCTTAAAAAAAAACGTGTTTATATGCCTGGATAAAGTGAAATTTCACATTGCACTCCCCACATCATGGTAAAGTGCTACTTAAATCCAACTTTGATGCTAGGAGCTATATATTATTCACAGTATGATTATCAGACATTACAAAAGATCAAAAACAAGTTTAGGGCAATTATTTTTAATAAACATTTTTTTTCTTCATATAATCAAAATTCTCCTTTTTTTTTTTTTTTTAAATATTGATCACCAACCCTTTTGATGGTTCCACATATGAAAAGCAAGCCTCATTCCTTTCCTATCACCTTTAAATGCATTCATTTATAACTCTAAGCACAGAAGCCTTACTTGAAACATGAAAAGTCTGCGTCACTTTTAAAGGACAGTAATCATTTAACATCAGAACCACGGATGTGCTTGTTAAAAAGGCATTAAGAAAGAAAATCCCTTTTAATCTTTTCTCTGTTATCCAAAATAATGAAACTGTCTTTTCTGACTTTTAAAATCAGCAGTTGTTAATGCACACCTTTATACCGTGTTTGCACTAACTGAAAATCTAGTTGACTCGGCAGTTTCCTAATGGCTTGGGACCAAGAATAGCCATGTGTTGTTGACACAGCTGTGTTCTGACCAGCAGGCGTCAACATCTCACGCCTTTCAAGCCAGCACAAATCTATCGTTCTGTAATGTGGTGTTTATTTCAGCAACAACCAATTCACTCAGATGATGTGAATGCCTTTCAATATTAATATATAAGGATAATACTGTAACATTTTTCATTTTAGTCCTAATTGTGTGAAAGCACACAAATTCGTTTTTTCCTACCTTTCCATGAGGCCTATTTTATTCCTATTGAATGTAAATTCGGATTTATCTGTACCAGTGTGGCAATTTGCACATATCTATAGTTTCTTACTTTATCAATTTTAATGGTAGCGTGCAGCTATTTAGCATATGTTACATTATTCATTCCCTGAATTAAAAAAAAATGTAGTTTTTTTAAATGACATTTGCATAACAGAATAACAACAAAAAACAAATTTAGCTCATTCCAGACATTTTCAGAAGGGGGTCATACACTCATAACACACAACACAGCGCGCTTAAGGCTAGCCATTCTTACACAAAAAACATAGTCTACTTTACTGAAACAAGTACTTTCAAGCATGTCAGTCCAGAACCACATAAAAAAACAATTAACCCACAAATCAACACTTAGGACAAAAACAAGAGACAGCCTACAGACTGTACGCAAAACCAAACTATTTGTAAATACTAATTGTAAGTCCTATTTACAAGAAGAGCTCTCAAAAGTAGTCCAAAAGACTGCTCCATGTTCAAGAAGCCAAAATACACCAAATTCGCCAGTTTTGGCTGGTAGAACACTCAAAAAGCGCTCTGCATATCACCACTTATGAATGTTACTAAGTGCACAGATCAGGATCCGTTTTATGTACATATTTAGTTCCATGGGGTACTTAGTCACCAAGAAAGAAATATCTTTTTACTATACCTAAACCTATTTAGGTATCCCCTCTGAGGGAGTCAGCTGAGTACTTACTAAATCCATATTGGTACCTCCAAAACAGCAACACTTTCTACGAAGTGTGCTAGAAGCAGGCATGCCAAAAATATTATAGCATATATAATATTATACTCCAAGTGACACTTAACACAATGTGTGCCATTCAAGTTTTCAAAGTTAGAGAAAAATCTCCTCATTACCTGCCTATATGTATTGCAATACATATATAATAACAAAACAGATTCCAAAATTGGCCAATCATACAAACAAAGCCACAGTAAGTGTTACTAAACTACCTTACCAATCAAAGGCATCAAACCAACAGCAAGTGCCGCAAAACGGCTCTTACCAATCAAATGGTGTCCAGGTTCCAACTGCCAAGTTCTCAAATCGACCAAATGGTCACTGCACGGCGAATCAACAGAAGAGATCTCAGTCGAGGACCGGCGCCGCCGGGATGGTCAGATCAGAAAGAAAGGAAAACGCCGTGGGTGCCAAGACTCGGGTCTCCTCAGGCAGCGATCGCGTCCAAAAGCGAGATTCCAATCCTTCGTCGCGACCAGTCCTTCGGGCATCCGAGTCGCCGATGAGCCCCGCGTTGGAAGCGCCAATTTGTGGTGCTGAGCCTCAACAAGGCCTACCAGTGCTTAGGGGTTCTCCCTTCCTTGCACAGAGTCCTCAGACCAATAGGAAGAAGTTGGCACAGAAACTGGAATAGAAAAGACAGAGTTTATTAAACCTCATGAGGTGGAGCTACATTCACACAGCACCCTTCGGTAATGCATGAAGTAGCACACTGAATGGAAGGACCTTGGTCCTTTTATACCCACACAGGGGCTCAAATGAAGGTGGTACAAACACAAATGCTGGTTTTAGGTACATATAAGGTCATACAAGAAATGCACAGTCGACAAGTGGGTGGAGCTAACAGTTTCTACTTCTAGTAGACACATCCTGACATTTATAAACTCGGAACAGCTGCATGGACAGCTACGAGCTCAACTGAGCATGTGCAAAACAAAAAAGGCTAAAGATAACTCGTCTCTAGGCAGATTTACAAGAGCAGTTAACAGGAAGGTAGGACAGAGCACATGGCGAGCACATGGCAGCACATGGCAACCAAAATGGCTGCCAGAAATACAAAATGGATTCCACAAAGCGGACAATTTAGCTTCTGAATACAGGATGTCTTCGGCTAATGCTTAACTTAAGTGCTGCCAAATTACAACACCACCAGCGGTACTGGGGCGGCCAGGTGGAGAGGTCAAATTCGGTCACTGAGGCCCAATATTAATTAATGGAGACTGGGGGCACTCAAAGAGGTGCTGGTTGAAGGTAAGTAAAATAGGAGGTGGGGATCAATCTCCGGGGCTAGGATCAGCACAGGGGGGGGCCACAAGGGAGCACAAAACACACACCCTTAGAGGCACAGAGGCAGACGGGTGCAGAGTGCCAAGAAGGGGTGTCTTTGGATGTCGAAGAAGTCTTACCAGAGCAGGTCGTAGTTGGGGAACCCTTCGTGTTGAGGATGCAGGCACCGTTGTGGAGTCCAGGAGAGGTCACTCTGGGATGGACTCGAGCTCAGGCCACTGGGAAACCTTCTTAGAAGCGGTGGGCTACTCGAGCTGGAGGCGTCGGGTGCAGAGGTAGGTACGGAGGTCTTGTGCGGTTCAGCAGGACACTGAATCTCCCTTCTTGTTGGTTTCTTTGTGGACAAGGCGCTGTCCTCTGGAGTTCTTGGGGAAGGCATGCAGTCCTCCCAGGGTTGTGGAGGTCGCTGGGCCTGCTGGACGAGTCACTTTTTGGACCTGATTTCTTCAAGGGCTGCAGAAAGGCCGGGAGAAGCCAAGTCAGTTGTCGTCTGGAGTCTTAATTGCTGGTATGGCTCTGTGATCCTTCTTCTTCTTTAGGCTGCCAGGAATCTGAGGATTAAGGTTCAGGGGTGCCCCTAAATACTCAATTTAGGGGTGTTACAGGTACTGGCAGGTAGTAGCCAATGCGCTTCCTTTAGGGTGACTACTCCCTTTGGGGAGGGAGCATACCCCTAATCCTATTGGCTGAAATCCTCACAACCAATATGGAGGATTTTCAAAGGAGGGGGTCACTTCAGCTCAGGACACCTTAGGGGTGGTCCTGGCTGAGAGGGGACACACCTCGCCTACTTACTAATTTTCCCGCCAACCTTGCTGCCTAAAGTGGGGCTTGGTCAGAGGGCGGGCATCTCTACTACCTAGAGAGGCCCTGGCTAGCATAACAAAGGGAAGGAAGCCTTTGAGGCTCACCGCCCTTGAATGCTGTTCCTGCTTGGGGGTAGTTGTGAAGCACCTCCACCCAGAGCAGGCTTTGTTTCTGACCCACAAGAGCACAAGGCTCCCACCTCAAGGGGTCAGAAACATGTCTGGAAGTGGCAGGTTGGTGCAGACCAGTCAGCTACACACTAGCGGCTTGGTAGGTTTTCAGGGGGCACCTCTGATGTGCCCTTTGAGTGCATTTAATAATGAATCCAACACTGGCATCAGTGTGGGCTCATTCATTTGAGATGTTTGGTACCAAACATCTTGGGATCCGGTAAAGCCATCAGGGAGCTGTGGAACTCGTATTGACAAGCTCCCAGCCCATGTACTAGGTATGGCTTCACTATGCACTTATAATGCCTAAGAATAGACGTATAAACCAAAGGGGCATATCTGCTTGTGCAGTTATGCCCTCAACAGAGGTATAATGCACACTGCCTTAGGGCTGTAAGCCCTGCTGTAGGAGTGACTTACCTATGCCTCTGGCAGTGCTGGCAGGTCTGGCACACAGGGATGTGTACAAAGGTAAAGGAATGCACACCTTCTATGTCGCAATGTTTATTCTGCTTAAAGTTCATCATCAAAAGTACGCGTGCTGACTGATGAAGTGCCTTGCCCTAATGGCACATATGAAAATCCATGAATGAGGAACGACATTTCGCGCCAAATTCAGTCGCACAGCGAATATGCATACTGCTTCTACATAATATACTTGTCCATTTTACTCCTGCTCAATCTGAGTATAATTCCAATGATTCAAAAGCTTGATAGGTGCTTTTATGAATCCACATGTAAGGTGTCATACTGTTTACAACAGCTTCCAATGTTCGAGATGTGCCCATCCGGACCTCTTTCAAGAACACGACAGAAAGCGTATGATTTGTCCAAGGCAATATTCTTTATTGTAACCCAATGCATTTCGAGCTTTAACAAGCCCTTCTTCAGGGGTAACTGCAAATAACAATTTTAAAAACGCCATTACTACATTGTCCTTAATGTCACATGTACTATAATCCATGTTTCCCTTGTTACAAAATTTCAACCATTAATAAAAAACATCCCCTACCCTTACCGTATGAATGTACTAACAGAAGAATATCAATCCCCCAGTGCAAACTAATCTATTACCTCCAGTGAACTAAAAAATAAATAAATAAATAAATAAATGAATGGCTCATCCATCCCGATTTCCCACTGTCCCATCTCCCCTGACAAACACACACACCCTCACTTTAAACTCTTGATCTCACAACCACACGCACCGTACAGGAGTGCCGATCCCCAATACAGGTGAAAGGTGTCTCCTAAGGAGGTCTGCCTTGGAAATTCCAACATGATATATTTTGGACACTGTGTGGCCTCTGTGGTGGTGAATAGACCATATTCCTATTGCTGGTATACGCTCTGTGCCATCTACGAGTGTAACTGCCATCCATGATCTGCTGGGCACCACTGACCGAGTTTGTCCGCCCTAGTGTTTAATGATCCTGCCTTGTTGGACGAGAAGGGAGATGCCTGCCCTAAGAGTTCATCCTCTTCCAGAGGCACATAGCCTCCTGGCACAGGACACACAACCCCACTCAGCCCTATTTGTTGCAATACCACTTGGTGGTTGTGTTGTCTGTGAGCACCTGTACCTGTTCCCCTCTGAAGTCGGGAGGAACGCATTCAGTACCAAGTGCATCGCTCGCAACTCCAGCAAGCTGATATGGAGGCGGGCCTCCACCGGAGACCAGAGTCCTCTGATCTCCACCTGTCCCAGATAACCTCTTCAACCCATCAATGATGCATCCATCACAACTGTTAGCTCTGGGTGGGGTAGGGGGATGGGTCTGCAACAGATCCAACTGCAGTTGAGCAGCCACCACTGCAGATCTTTTGCAGTCTCCTTCAACACCTGGATATAGTTCAATAGGTTATTTTGTAAATGAGCACACTGAGACTTCAGAACCCACTGCAGAACATGCATGTGCCACGTGGCGTGGTCCACAAGAGGCATGCAGGAGGCAAAGAGGCCCAGAAGCGCAGAGCCAATCTCGCTAAGACCCAGGTCAAGGGTCGAAACAACAAGATCATAGCTCGAATATCCTGGACTCGTTGAAGTGGAGGGATAGCTCGAAAAATCAACGTATACAGGATGACTCCAATGAAGAGAAGCCACTTTGAAGGAGTCAGGTGTGACTTCGGCACATTGATGAAGGAGCCTAACGAGGTTAAGCTGCTGCCCGTCGTCTGGAGGTGGTGTACAACTGTTTGAGGCAATCCTGCCTTCAGTAGCCAGTTGTCGAGGTATGGGAAGATTGGCATTTCTAACCTCTGTATATTTGCTGCTACCACACCATCTCTTTTGTTACCATTTGAGGTGCACTGGTAACGCTAAAGGAGAGCATGTAGAACTGAAAGTGTAGTTGGCCTACCTGAAACCGCAGGTAACACCTGGGGGATGCAGAACGGAGTCCTAAAAATCCAACATTATCATCCAGTCTCTTGGGTACAGGACAGACAGAACTTGGGCCAGGTGTAGTGTAGCTCCTATTTCCCTAATAGGCTCTGCGCATTGGAATAATATACCCTATAGGTTTGACATAGGACTAAGGTCGATATGTCCCTATCGAGTATATTAAACTTAATTACTTGTGCCAGCTAGCTCAGAGGCCACTAGAAAATCCTTGAATAACAAGAAGGGAGTAGTTTCTGGCAGCCGCAAAACATGACCACTTTGTTTCCCTTTAGAATCGGAACACGTCCCAGAGTCGTGGAAACAATAGATAACCGTTTCACTCAGCTCAATTGTGCATGCTTAGTTTTCCTCAAAGTTACACAGAAAGAATAGACGGGCGTTTCAATAAAAGATTTATTGAACAGTCTTGTTTCTCGTGTAAATAAAGTGTGTAGTTACGATCACAAGACAGTATGCAAGATAAATAATGTACAGCGTAAGCAGTAGAAATAAATAATACTGCACTAGCATTATCTTTTAGTGGATATTTATACACATAAATAACATGAACTAAAAATGCGAGGACTCATACGATGCGTACCTACGCTAGTTCTACCCCAATGTACCTAACCTAACCTAGGTGTAGGGAAAGGTAGGAAGTAGGTGAAGTATTCCTTACTACGGTATACTAAGAGTATGTTAAGCCTAGTATGCCAAGTATGCCAAGGTCCTCTAGGTTCTAGTCAGCTCCATACCTTAAGAATGAGAGAGGTGGGAATCTCTTTCCGGACTCAAACTCCAACACCCCGCGAGGAAGTCAGATCACTGGAAGCGGGACTCTCTGCGAGCAGGGATGACAGCGTCTTCTCAGTGCGTCAGGCCGGGATACGGGCTCCTCTGAAGTCGAGGTCTCCTTTAACTTGCTTGGGCAAGGGAAGGTATATTTATACCTGGTAGGTACTTTGGAATGTTAGCATTGACGTGAAGTCGGACAGAGGAAGACGTCGGGAATGAACCCTTAAGGTATAATGGTTCATACATAATAGATGAGTTCTTGGAGAAATCAATAGTCCTGTGCTGGGGGAACTCCCGAAGCTTAAGGGTCTGGTTTCTAAGAACTCGTTGTGACGTTAGGGTGGACGGATGTCGGTGACCATGCCTGTATTTGGAGTGCACGGTTAATGCCTAAATAAGGACAGGGATTCTATGCCTATATAAGGGCAATGCAAATTATGCCTATATAAGGACATGTTTCAGGAAAACCTATATACGGACACCTAAAGCGGAATACAACACCCACTCCACTTTCGAATGAACGATAATACTAAATGCTAAACATTTAAATGCTAAACATAAAATTGAGTACCACATATTGCTAAAAACATTTCTAAAAGCATATTAAAACAAGTTCAAAATTGTAGAAATGCAATAAGCACTGTACATTTAAAGCATCATTATCATTCTAAGCATATAATGGAAGTAAATGCAACATGAATGAATAAACAGAAATATATACATATGATGAAATGGTCGATAAGTTTTCAAAAATCAAAGCCATTGCATATCATGGAATTAAATGAAATGTTAGACAAGTAAGGTGACAATGTGTCCCTGGAAGTATTCAAAGAAGTCCGTTTTATAAGACTAGTTCTACTGTAAGCAGATATTTGCCATGTCATTTCAAAAGAAAAAAATTTTAAAAAGAAAAAAGTTCAATTTCTGGGAAAAGTTCCAAGTTTTGAAAATATGAAGGCCAAATTTCATTATTGCCCTGGTACATGTGAGCCGAATCAAAGTCTGTGTACGAGTCTGGTGTAAACATGAGATCATCTATTTCCGTAGCCAAAATATCGTCTACCGAAGTTGGTGACATTTGGAACACCTCGTTCAGAACGTTAATTGCACAGAGATGAGAAACATCGCCTTCAGCAGAAGATGCAATGTTCACTTCCGCTGTTACCTGTGTGCCTGTCGATCCATCTCGTACCTCAGCAGCAGCCGGAAGCGTCTGTGAGATGTCAATGAATGCCGTCATCAGGATTGGCAGCCTCTGGGGACAACACAGAGCATGGGCCGTTATCGGGTCCAGCAGAGTATCGATATCCGTTGGCATGACTGATGGGAGTGTTAGACAGGTGTCTAGCACACATTCTTCACCGCAGAACAGGCAGCGTAGAACAGGTAAGATGCAATCTTGCCAGATTGGTCTGAATGACAGGAACCATGTTGTATTAAGCTCCCGTAGATGAGTTATGCCCAAACGTTGTACTATTCGCTCACGGCACTTTCGTTCAAGTAGAGCTTTCTCCACTTCGCTCGGAGTGATGTCGGCGAACAGGCTGGCCATAGCGCAACAGTAGGAATAGAAATAGAATTCCTGCAACAAGTGCTAGAATTAATGGCACACCACCAAACACAGAATGTGCAAAGTTTGGGATGATTCCGAGGACTGCCTGGAAAGGTGCTAGTAGTCCGGAACAGATGGTCTTAAATAAGTGTACAATTCCGTTTGTATCTGACATGTTAAAGATACGTCCTATCATTTCTACGAAATGTATAGGGCAGTTTGTACGTATTAAAGCCTGTATCTCAGCCGAAGTCCTTGCAACTTGTAGATCATAGGTTTCTTTGGCCGAGGTCAAAGGCACTGTTTGTTGTATAAGCATGGCTTTCATTCTGCTTAAAGTATCAAATCGTATAAAAGAGACATTCAACGAAGGCCACAAAGGCGACTCCCTGACTGTGTCTATTGGGGCAAACAATACTTGCATACAGCAAGTGACCCTGGAGTTGACCTTTACTAGATATGGGATGCCTGGCAACATGCCACAGCAACTCTGATCATTCAACATGAGGTAACTCCCATTAGAAAGTTGTCCAAACGTTGGATTAATCACAGCAGCTGGTGTACCCTGCTGATGGCAGGACAAATTTGCCACAGAACCATTACAAGCCCCGTGTAAAGAAATGTCCTGACAAATTAGTGAACCGCTTAGTGCACTTTTACAGTGTGTACCGCTCAGAAACACTTCTCGATCCTCACTCCTACATCTATATGTGTACGGTAAAGTCCAGGATGTCTTAATGTATTCCTTACCCAACCTTTCATATTTGCCTGCTTGCATTTGTTTGAGGCAATACTGAAACTGAAAAGTAGTCACAGGTAGAGTGATTTTGCCCTGAATAAGCCATTCTGTAGCTGGTTTTTCTGCCACAGTAAATGGTAATTTTTCCAGTTTTTCAATGCTCAGCACTGTATACTTCGCTCGCCTTTGTGCCAGTTCGATCTGTTTATCAGTTAGATTGTATTCTGCAAACAGAGCCGACGTGTTGATAAAACGCCAAGGCACATAGCCCGCACGCAAAGATTGCAGCGTCCAGCTTAATAACGTAATAGAACGTAACTGAGATTGGCCTTGTTGTAACATGGCTAAATCTTGTTCTAGTATGTCGATAGCAGAGGATACAATGTTGTCCAATGAATAGATTCTGGATGACAAAGTTGTTAACCCGTTATCGATCACAGTGAGAGTTTTCTCTAAGTTAATACGATCAATTTCACGTATTCGTTCTGCGGCCTCTATCTGTGACACCTTCCATGCTTCATTATAAGCAGCATACATGCCGGCATATATGAAACGTTTTTGACGCGGTTTTCTTGGTCCAAGCAAGAATTCTCTAAGGTCTGCGTCTTCTTTAAGTAAGGATAAGTGTTGTTTCACATCCTTAAGTGTAGATTTCTGCAGCCAATCGAGGCATAATTTTCCTACACTGTATGTTGTTACTTCCCCTGGATGTTGTCTTTGGACGTATCGTGGGTCTGGCCTGTGAATAGTAAAGCCCTGTGTTTTATTCAAGAATCTTTCTTGACAGGTGTCTGTGGGCCAGATCAACCATTTTTTCCAATCAGGATTTGTTCTGTTGAGTTGTAGTATTGTGTCAACTGTAACCGCTGCCTGTGTATTGTTATCACTTGCAGGTGTTGGTACAGAAGGTGTTTTCATGTCTTTGATCTTGGCTAACCCAAGGCAAGACGTTTGTTGGAGTGTCATTCAAAAACATTATTTGCTCAGGGATGATACATGCTCTAAATAAAGCTTCTGTCCCCTGTACTTGCCATTCTTTAGTACCCCAGACCGATTTTGTGTCTATTGAGTCTTTCCAAAGGTTGTATCCCTGTCTAGACAATTGGGCACTAAATGCTGCAGAGTAAATCTGTTTTGTATTTGTTAACATAATTTTCAGTCCTGTTTTGTTTACATTTTTATAGTAAAATGTTTCTGGGTCAGATGTATTGTATCCTGAAAAATATGGAAACTTTTTAGCAAATGTTTTTGAACTACCTTTTGGAGGTGTAGGACAATGCTCCCATTGGTTAAACATAAACACATTTCTAGGTGTTGCAGATTTATGCAAAAAATGATGACCATAGTGGTTATAGCAATACAGCTGTTCATAGTCTGATGAACCATCTAAATATTCATTATTAGAAAATGCAGCAGACCTCTCTAGATCAAACATTATGTCATTTACAGTCTCAAAGTCCCAATCATCAGAATAGGTACTGGACGAAATAAGATCACTTAGTGAAATTTTAAATAAATGTGGAATGTTCAATTGTTCCGTCGGGCCGAAGATATCGAAATCAGTGTTGTCCCACACTATACCATCCTGTATAGGAACGGCTGTGATGTTCACTGCTGACAAGTCTCTTGCTTCACGATGGGATGATTTGTGAGGTTTCAAAAGTAAGTTCACATCTTTTCTTTCAGTGTTCACATGGATGTATCTGCCATTTATAAGCACACTTATAGTCATAACCAAAGCTAGCCAAAGCAGGAAGAAAAATATTCCAGAAATAATCCATAGTTCAATCCATGGTGAAACCAGATAAGTTTTTTTCAAAAAATGAAGAAAGTCTTGTACTTGCTGTTTGAATTTTAATGATGCTGGCGACGTCTCAGGCTCACTCGGATCTTCTGAGAACGTATCAAAGTTAATGAAATAGCCAGAAGCAGTTCTGTCAATTGTTGGAATTGCATCAGGATTTGTTGAAATCGCTGGAACCAGTTGATCACGTGTTACATTGGTGTAGACAGGTGTATTTGGACGAACTGTTACTTGTGTTTCAAGAGGGATGAGTTCCATAGCATTGTTGCTTAGTCCTTCATCTGTTACTGCTGAATTCTCGATGGTTATCAGACTTTCAGTCTGAACCTCTTGGATAGTAGCGAGAGGAGTGTGTCTGCTACTAGGTCGGAGTCCACGAGGCCTACTATTTAGTATTAGCCACATACTGGGGTTTGATGAGGTCGATGGACACAAATGTTTTCTCCTTTTTTCCAGCAAGGGGCGGCAGAAGTACTGTTCTTGTTCCGTGGATAGCTAGGACAGGTACTGGTCGTCTGTAAGAAGGTCCAAATTCCTTCTTGTCCGCAATCTTCTCTCTGACTAGATCCCCAACTTTTGGAATCCAGACAGGCCTTGCTGGGACCGCCGTTTTTTCCCCAGTTGTGGTTGGCTGCAGGAATACGTTGCTTTGTTTCGATCTTAGTTCATTTAGATCCTGTAAAACAGCCAAACGATCTTTGATATCAAAAGGTTTATTTTCCACCACTGTGCCTACGTGTTCGAGGTAAGGTACCCACATTCTTGTCCCAAATAGGACCTCATATGGAGTGACCCCCCTAGAGAACTTCTTGGCAAATTATTTAATGAGCGTTGGACCCCATAAAGATGTTTGACCCACCCATCACCCGAACCTAATACCCTAGCTGTTATAGACTGCTTTATGTCCCGGTTTTTCCTTTCCACAACAGAATTTCCCTCAGGATGAAACGAAGAGGAGTACCGCAATGCAACGCCCAGACTGGCCATGGCTTCTTTGTAAGCCCGAGAGCTAAACGCAGGGCCCTGGTCAGAATGTAGCGTGCCTATTGCGTATGTGCCGATAAAGACTCGCAAATCTTTTATAACAGTTCGAGCGTCAGCCGAGCGCTGAGGCCATATCCATAGGAACCTAGAGCATGAATCCACTGCGACCATTATATATTTATAGTTACCGTCCCTTTGCAAGGGACCGCAGTGGTCCAGGTAAACACAAGCTAATGGTTTGTCTGAAATTAACAGGGGTGTCTGCGCAGGACGTTTCACTGTGGAGACTTTCATCTGTTGGCATATGTCACATTCTAAAACATAGTTCTTGGTTTGTTTCCTAATGCCAGGCCACCAATATCTTTGCTTGAGTAAAGATACTGTTGCAGAAACACCTGCATGGGCAGAAGCTAACCCTTCATGTGCTGCTAGGATTAGTCCTAATCTACGTTCCCTGTTTGGAATTACCCTATCCCCCACTCCAGGGATTCGAGCAAAAGGAACGTTGTTCGCATCAATTACATAAGAGTACTTGAGTGGAAACTTTTTTGGTAACGCTGCACCACTGCCTTTGCTCGTAGCATTAACAGCCAACATTATCTCACTGTCTATTCTCGTTTTTGAACGAGTGATCGCAGCTACGGAAGCCGTCTGAACAGCCCCCTTTGCGGCTTCATCAGCCAGTGAATTCCCTGCAACGTGAACGCCATCACGTTGATGACTCAGTGTATGGATCACGTGAGCCTTTGGTAGTTCGTTTTTTAACTGAACTACTTGTTCCCAAAGCGTTTTATGCTTTATTGTGCCACATTTTGCATCTTTGAACCCATTTTCAAGCCAATTTTGTATATATTCATTATACGACTGAACACAGTAAATAGAATCGCACACTATTAGTGTGGGGAATTCGCGATCTGTACTTTCAAGTGCCAGTTTGAATGCTTGTAGTTCAGCTCGCTGAGCTGTACAATCTCCTAGAGTTTGGGTTTTTGTGACCATAGGTCTGAAGATACCATCTCACATGCGACCTTTAACGATTGCACACGCTGCACTGTAAGCTTGCTTACTCCCTGTAGCGGGTTGTGCGGATCCGTCAGTGTAAATTATGAATTCATACTGATCGAGAGGCAGAATTTCAGTAGGCAGAGGACATTCATGTTCATATTGCGGGAACGCTTGTGTTTTTAGATCAGGGTCAAAAACATATTCAACATCTGTTGCAGCAAGAAAATTAACCCATTGTATCCATCTAGGATGTAATGCTTTAGCATTTGGAATGCTCGCTTTAGTTACCGCCTCTAAAGCCGGTACTGGGGTTACGACAATAATGCGTTTCTCTTGGGCTAGAGCTCTTTCTTTTGCTACTGCAGTTTGAACTGCCGTCAGTATTTTTTCAGTTGAAGTGAAGCGCATTTCTGCTTGTGTATACAAATGAGATTTGTATGCTATTGGTACTTTTTCACCCTCATTAAATGTTAAGTAGGTGAATCCGCATTGACCCGAAATTATTCGGATCACTAAATTGCGTTGACTTACGCGTGTTTGTAAGTGATTTGTTGCTAACATGTTAGCTTGGAGTGAACGCAAGATTTCTGTGTGTTCTTGTGTCCAATTTTTGATTGAAAAATCAGATTTGATTAATGCGTAGAGAGGTTTAACCCTTTCTGCGTAATTTAGAATGTAAGTTCTTCCAAAATTTAGGAAACCCAGGATGGATTGTAAGTTTTTCAGCGTTTTTGGAAGTTGGAGCAGCGCACACTTTTCTAAAAAGTTGGCTGCCAAGCTCTTTCCTTCACTTGAAAGCTCATATCCCAGAAAAAGGACATTGAGATGGGCGATTCTGGATTTTTTAAAGTTGAATTTATAGCCCTCAGAGGCGAAGCCCAATATAATGGTATTCACCCTGTTCAAGTGTTTGTTTAGGTCATCGTCTGTCAGGTAGATGTCATCGACATATGACAATGCCTCATTATCATAACTTTGTAGTAACTCTGGTACCCTCGCTGAGAATAACCCCGGGCTATTCTTGAATCCTTGTGGGAGTCGACAAAATTGACGCTGGGTCCCCATTATTGAGAAAGCTGTTAAGTACCTGCTTCCAGGTGCTATGTTTTGACAAAAGAAACCATTTGAGATGTCTAATGTGGTTTTATATTTTTTGCGCACAATGTTATTCATTAATGCTGTGCTATGTGCATTTTGCACTGCAAATGTTTTTGAACAAGTGTTTAAGTGTCTGTAATCCAAAACTAGACGACATGTATGGTCTGGTTTGGAGACAGGAAACAAAGGATTGTTCATTGAGGAGGTGCATGCTTCAATCACCCCTTGGTATTCAAGTTGATCTAGGATCTCCCTGACCTGTTTTTTAGCTTCTTGCTTTATTGGGTACTGCCTTTGTGCAGTAGGTTCATGTATCAGATGTATTTTATGGTGAGGTGAGTCCTCATCCCATCCTACATGATTTTTATATATAATGCTGGGGCCTGGGCTACTGCCCATTTCCTGGCATATGTATATTTTAGGTGAATTGGAATATGGTTGGAGAAGGCAGGCATAATAATGTCCTCGCCATGTGGGCACTCCCTGACAAATTGTGGTGGCCAGTCTTTTTCTGCTAGAAGTATGTCATAGCCCCTTGAAAGTTTTTCCCAAAAGAGTGCTTTCACCTTTCTTGGTATGTCTCCCTCCATCCGGAGTGTTATTTCATATAACTTTTGTGGAGTACTAACCCTGGTGTCTACAGTCTCAACTGTAATGTACTCATTCAAGTCCACTACCTCCAGAAGTTCCTTCAGGTTCTGGCGAGCTATTGTGACTTCTGCTGCACTGTTCAGCATTGTCTGAGCCCATTCTCCGTTCTTGAGTTGTGTTCTCAGTATCCTCGGCATGTCTGACCTTCAGACCTGCTACCTTCTTTTTGGAGAATTGAGGTTTTGTTTTATTCTTCTGAGTGTGTTTATCTTCTTTGGATTTCACGCGTTCTTCTTTATGTTCTGACCGTCCTCTTCTTTCCGATGTCTGTGACGAGATCTGAAAGGTACGAGAGGAACGTGTATCAGTATCTTGATACCTGTCAGGCTTTTTCAAATTATCCCTATTCCTGAGGTTATACCTCCTTTCAGAGGGCTCCTTTTGAGGAGACCTACCTCGGGATTGAGAACGTTTCTCGTTTGAATTATGTTTATTAGTTTCCCACTTCTTTTTAGAAGATGTAGGAGTTTGTTTAATAGAGTCCTTCTCAGGACTTTCACATAGTTTTGGCTTCAATGGTCTTCCACCCAAACTATCTCTGCCTAATTCTGCATAAGATTGTTCTATTATTCTGGGTAGTTCTGTTTGATGTTCTGTAACATCGAATTTCCTTAATCGTTGGCGGATCGCCACTGCTGCTGCCTCCCCTTTAATATTAGATAATATTTTTGTTGAGACCTGGTCGAAATTTTTCAGTAATTTCATACCTAAATTTAGAGCAGGCTCTGCCCCGTATTCGTTTTGAATTTGTTTCAGGACATCTGGTATTACTGCAATTGACGGAACACCATGTGTTTTAGTATAGATGGCAGCAAAGACTGAGCCCCAAGTGGTGCAGTCTTCCAGTTGTGGTGTGATCCCCATCGGTAAACAGATTGTTAGGATTCTGTGTTTATCATAAGGGCTAGTATTTGGAAAAACTGCTTCTATTTGAGTAATTTTTTGAGCTATCCAGAATGGAATTTGCTCACGTATTGTGGGTATTTTACCCATAACTGCGTATAAAGTCTGTGGTGTAATTTTTAGTGTATTCCCCTGGTGAGGGGTTTGATTTGGAATGGTCAATGGTGGTTGGACTGTGAAAGTCCGCATGACATATTGGACCAATTGTCTGTAAATTTTTATTAACTCTGTAAGTTGAGTATGTAATTCCTCGTCTGACATTATATAGAGTTCAGGATGAGGAGTGTAGCCGGCTAGAATCGGCCATGTTGCTCCTGGTCTACCTAGTGGACCGAGCCTGGTAATGTTTCTGTGATGTTTTAGGGCGCCTTTAAACCAGAGCTGATGCTCCTGGTAAGTTAGTGGAATTTCAATATCCTCGAAAGGAATATATTCCTCTGGTGGATCATCTTCTTTGTAGAAGTGAAACAGTTTTGTTACTGAATTTGATTCAGGGAATACTATCCATGAATAGAATACCTCTGTCTGAAAGGATTCGTGTGCCTCTATCACGAAAACTGCTCTACCGCCTCTTGGTGGTAGGCTGTGTTTTATAAGTTTTAGAGTGATGGCGCTTCTTAAGTTTGGATGGATGTCTATAACACCCTCCTCGGTTTCATTTAAACCGGTTAAGTTAAAAGCTGTTACGACTTGGTCAGCCGCAGCTCCACCGTTCTCGGAGTCAGGCATTTGTTTTTTGAAAAATGTAGAACAAGTTTCAAGGAAACAAAAGATAAGGTGCACAATATTTTGGAACACTGTATCCTTCAACGTTGCACAAACCAAACAGCTAATATATAGGGTGCTTCCCTATGTAGCTTTGGCGGATACTTAACCCTGCCCACTCCAGACGTCTTATGGAGTATATGGGTAGGGGTCTCTGAGAGAAAAAGCACGTCTGAGTTACTCAGTATCTAGCGTTAAATTACAGCCTTACCAAACGCTGGGCGCCATGTAGTGTAGCTCCTATTTCCCTAATAGGCTCTGCGCATTGGAATAATATACCCTATAGGTTTGACATAGGACTAAGGTCGATATGTCCCTATCAAGTATATTAAACTTAATTACTTGTGCCAGCTAGCTCAGAGGCCACTAGAAACTCCTTGAATAACAAGAAGGGAGTAGTTTCTGGCAGCCGCAAAACATGACCACTTTGTTTCCCTTTAGAATCGGAACACGTCCCAGAGTCGTGGAAACAATAGATAACCGTTTCACTCAGCTCAATTGTGCATGCTTAGTTTTCCTCAAAGTTACACAGAAAGAATAGACGGGCGTTTCAATAAAAGATTTATTGAACAGTCTTGTTTCTCGTGTAAGTTATATGTGCTGTTACGATCACAAGACAGTATGCAAGATAAATAATGTACAGCGTAAGCAGTAGAAATAAATAATACTGCACTAGCATTATCTTTTAGTGGATATTTATACACATAAATAACATGAACTAAAAATGCGAGTACTCATACGATGCGTACCTACACTAGTTCTACCCCAATGTACCTAACCTAACCTAGGTGTAGGGAAAGGTAGGAAGTAGGTGAAGTATTCCTTACTACGGTATACTAAGAGTATGTTAAGCCTAGTATGCCAAGTATGCCAAGAGTCCCTCTAGGTTCTAGTCAGCTCCATACCTTAAGAATGAGAGAGGTGGGAATCTCTTTCCGGACTCAAACACCAACACCCCGCGAGGGAAGTCAGATCACTGGAAGCGGGACTCTCTGCGAGCAGGGATGACAGCGTCTTCTCAGTGCGTCAGGCCGGGATACGGGCTCCTCTGAAGTCGAGGTCTCCTCTAACTTGCTTGGGCAAGGGAAGGTATATTTATATCTGGTAGGTACTTTGGAATGTTAGCATTGACGTGAAGTCGGACAGAGGAAGACGTCGGGAATGAACCCTTAAGGTATAATGGTTCATACATAATAGATGAGTTCTTGGAGAAATCAATAGTCCTGTGCTGGGGGAACTCCCGAAGCTTAAGGGTCTGGTTTCTAAGAACTCGTTGTGACGTTAGGGTGGACGGATGTCGGTGACCATGCCTGTATTTGGAGTGCACGGTTAATGCCTAAATAAGGACAGGGACTCTATGCCTATATAAGGGCAATGCGAATTGTGCCTATATAAGGACATGTTTCAGGAAAACCTATATACGGACACCTAAAGCGGAATACAACACAGGTGAGCATTTTTGAATTTGTCCTTCTGGAGGAAAAAGTTCAGAGAGCAGAGATCTAGAAAGGGGCGAAGGTCTATGTGATTTTTCTGCACCAGATAACAGGAATACCAACCAGTGCTGATCTCAGGTGCCGGCACCCTCTCTATAGCTACCTTGGCCAAGAAAGCTTGAACTTCTTTGTGGAGAATGGACAAGTAGTCCCCCAGGAGGTGTTGAGGTGCTGATGGCATATCCGGTTAATAGGACAGGAAGGGTAAGAGTAACTAGGCTATACGATTTGGGGCACCAATGGTCTGACGTGATGCTCACCCATTTGGGGAGGTGTAAGGTGACCTGACTTCCTACTGGGTGATCATGTGCCACAAGGGCAAATTAAAGCTATTTTGCAGCGGTGGCTGTATGAGAAGGGGCTTTGGCCTGGGTAGATCATGCCCATGTAGGCGTGAACATTGTTGGACGTCTCCCGAAACGGGATTTCCTTTTTGAAAATAAAAAATGTAATGCTACCCTCACCATGGGAGTTATCTCCCATGACTACTGGAGCATTGTTACCATTTTACTGTCCCCACCACCAGGGTTTGCCTGGTGGTGACAGATAGTTAAAACAAATTGCTTTATATCCGACCATCCTGATTGGGTGGGTGCACATATAGCCATTTCTCAGGCAGCCCTTACTCCATCGGTGAGGTTTGGCTATGGCAGTGATGGCCACCGCCACAGCCAATCCTATGGTCCGCCCGCATCTAAATGGGGGTAGGCAGACTAGTATGTTGGTGGTAAGATACTCCATTGCCACTGCAGCAGAGTATTCTTACCACCAACAAATAAATTAGCTCCTATGTTTGGTGAGGAGCAATAAAAAAGTTCCAGTAGGGCTATTTATCAGGCTCCAGTCATAACTCAAGATCTCTCAGACTCTATATTCATTGTCGCACAGCATCATCTGGTGTCAGTGAAGGGTACAGATTTGAAATATGGCTCAGATAAGCACTCTGGAGGAGAGAATATCCACAAGAATTAGTGCTTATTATCATAGCTACTTGACCCCTGCTACAGAGGATTCTCATGAAGTAAAGCAGGAAGAAGAAAATGAGTTACTTACCTGTAACTACTGTTCTCCAGTATTGGTATCGTTCAAAGATTCACATGCTTGAATCATCCTACGCTTTCATTATAAAAGAAGTAGATAATACTATAATAGGCTACAATGCAATGAACAGTCACTGCAATAGCCTATCTATGCTCTTTTGTAAAAAAGAACCAAACTTGAACAACAACCAATAAGGCGACACCACCCTGTAGAACACTCCCAAGAGAGACAGAGTTCCTCAGATTTTTAAGCACAAGTGTGAAACTATATACTATTTACTAGAGGAAATAAGGGAAGGAAGGAGGGTGGGTCGCATGTGAATCTATGAAAGATACCAATACTGGAGAACTGTAGTTACAGGTAAGTAACTCATTTTCTTCTCCAGTATTGGATCTTTCATAGATTCACAGGCTTGAATCAGAGTAGATAGCAGTTGTATAGGCACATGTGCATAGAAACAAAAAATAAATACCCTTAGCGGATGGTGGAATATATATATATATATATATATATATATATATATATATATATATATATATATATATATATATATAAAATATATATATATATATATTTCTCCACTCGCCCAAACCGTCCGGTCGGCATATAAAAGGAGAACACTCACAGGAACTTGTTTCAAGGTGCAATTTTTATTGTGCTGGGACCCCCCGCACTGACAGACGCGTTTCGGCACTCTGCCTTTCTCGATGTCAGTGTAAACAAGTGACAAACACCATTTTAAAGTGCAATAGTGACGTGAATTAAAACTATTGACATAGAAGATGGCTAAAACTATTTCTACTTAGTGTAAAATTCATGGCGGCCACCTTTGAACTTGTTCCAAACAGTTACATGTCAGTTTATAACAGGTACTCCACTTTTTAAACATACATATTAAATTGGTTAATGATTAAGAAATACCTTAGGTAAGCAATTCTACTGAGTGTTTAAGCATATTTAGATATATATACTACCACTTGGTAACAATTATCTTTTCATCAACCAAATACGACCTTTTTGGTTTCAGAGAGTACTGGCAGGTTGTCACAATTGTGCCCTGAATGGGCAAACCTGTTGAACGGAATTTGCAGAAGGATCGGAGGCCCAATTCTCATGGATAAACATAATATTGAAACATAGACGTATTTACAGTGTGTATCACTGCCAATAGGGGTATCAAAAGAAGGAACAACTGGGCCAATATAGGTTAATCTGGTGCAGGAAATTCATTCTAGATGAGCCCATAGTTCCTCGTCATTGTTAAGACCTAGAGGAACTTTGGTTTGCAAATCTATGATGTATTTTGATTCCAGAGCTCTCAGTGATCTCGTCCTATCCCGACGTCTTTCATTTCTGGGGACCTGATCGATACAGAAGAACTTTAGTAGGTAACGATTACTATTATGCATTTTATCGAAATGACGGGCCACTGGATAGGTGGCATCTTTCTTTGAAATGGCGCGCATATGTTCCAATATGCGCTTTTTGGCTGGATGAATAGTACTACCCACATATCTTTTAGGGCATGGGCATTCAAAAACGTACACAGTAAATTCAGAATTACAATTGAGAAGTCTTGTTTTTCTTTTTTCCATACCACTTTCTAAGGTATTGTAATCTATTACTTTGTGGCTGTATTTACACGCTTTGCATTTTAGGCAAGGAAAAAAGCCTCTCACCTTCTCTATTTGATGTAAAGTTGACCTTAAATGACTGTGCACTAAATGGTCGCCTATAGATTTGCTGCGCCTGTAGGTTTTCAGTGGTTACATGGGAACAACTTTATTAAGAATATTGACAGTTCGAAGAATATGCCAATTCTTCTTAAATATTTGGACCACTTCTGAGGACTTAGCATTGTAGCGGGTAATCATTCTGGCCGGGGTGACAATTGGTTCAGTTGCTGGGTTAGAAATCTTAGGTATCAAGAGTTGAAGTCTATCTATTTTTTCTGTTTTGGCATGTGCTTGGTGGAGGATGTTAGGGAAATACCCTCTGTCTTTAAACCTGTTAAAGGCATCCTCTCTGACTCTATCATACTCTCTTGATGTTGTGCAGTTCCTCTTTAACCGGAGGAGTTCCCCGTAGGGGGTGTTGTTAACCAAACTCCTCGGGTAGAAACTCCTAGCATGAAGAACAGCATTTCCCGCTGTTGGTTTTCTGTACAAGCGGGTGAGGATTCTAGATTCCTCAATGTAGACTTCCAAGTCTAGATAGCAGACACTGGTGTTACTGATTATGCCACTGAATTTTAAATTCAGACTGTTACAATTAAGGAAGGCTACATATTCTTCAGCAGCAAGACGGCTGAACAAGTCATCTATGTAGCAGGCCCATAATACGATGTGATCCATCCATCGTTCAGGTACGTCTCTCCAGGCCACGTGCTTCTCCCACCAGCCTACAAAAAGATTCGCATAGCTGGGGGCGAAGCACGTGCCCATCGCCGACCCGCGTTGCTGCTTGTAAAGTTGGCCCGAGAAGATGAAAATGTTATTTTCAAGGCAGAATGGCAGCATTGTCAACAACATATCATTGTGCTTCATAAATTTCAAGGGTCGCTTATTGAGGAACCATTTTACAGCCTCCACGCCATCTTTATGGTTAATACAGGTGTAAAGGCTGGTGATATCTAGTGTAATAAGAAGCATATCTTCCTCCCAGCTTACACCTTCGATGATTCTCAAAAAATCGCCGGTGTCCTTAATATAAGAACTGAGGTCTCTAACCCAGGGTGCCAGAAAAGAATCTATGTAGATAGAGCAGTTCTCCAGCAGACTATTAATGGAAGCAACAATAGGTCTCCCTGGTGGTCTATTAGCATTTTTATGAATTTTAGGGAGGTGATAAAAAGTAGGGATTACAGGATATTCACAAAATAAGAAATTATATTCGTCTGTGTCAATCATGCCCTCCTCCATCCATGACATTAACAGTTGGTGAAAAGTCTTAATGCAATTTGCATAGACCACTTTATTTGTTGGGAAATAACATTCTTTATCTTCAAGTTGGCTTAGAGCTTCTGGAACATAATGTTCTCGAAAAAAAACAACTATATTTCCCCCCTTGTCGGAGGGTTTTATTATTATTGAATCGTCGTTTTTCAATGATTGAATAGCCTGCCACTATTTGAATGGAATGTTATAGTCTTTGTTCTTATCACATTTGTTCTTCCTTAAGTTCTTCAAGTCCGCGATGACTGCATCATTGAAGACATCAATGGCGTCAAAAGCTGTTTGGGGCATCCTTCTTGACTTCCTTTTCAGTCCGCTTTGCCACTTGTTTGTGCAATGCCCGCTATTTCTGGAGAGTTTTCATTAACTGGCTGCTGGTATACATCAGTATTTATCTCTGAGGACTCTAAAAGTTGTAAGGTAAGGAGAGTGTCTAGATCAGTGCCAACAAGTAAGTCTGTTTCATTTATAATACCAGTGTCCTTATTTGAAGTTAGCTGTGGGTGCAACAGATGAATTTTTTGTAGCTTCAGTTTTCTGGTATATTTGAACAGGTCAACTCTAGTTTCAACGAAGTCAAAATCAGCAGTGGGGCAGAAAGTCAATGCCAGTTGTAGTACTTGCGTTTCTGCATCGCTAAGAACTCTATCTGAGAGGTTGATGACTGTTTTGGTGGTTCCCATTTGCCTTGCCTCCCCTTGCTGCGAGTAACTCTGGGGATGACATGTCTTCCCCTTCCTTTCTTGCCCCTTCTTGTTTTTCGTTTCTTTTTTGCTGTTGGGCTGGCGGATGTGTTCGTGGTGCCGGTCTTTGGCGGTTTTCCCTGATAAGCCTGTATTCTTGAAAATAAGTAGACCCTGTGTTTGAGTCCTTATCTTCTGTGGCTGTTTGTTCTTCCTCAGAGATTTCCACCTCTAACTCTGAGGTGTCTCTATTACTTGGTGCCCCTATTCTTTGTTGGTTGAGTTTTTTCCTTGGGATATCATACTTGCGGGCAAATGTCAGGATAAAACCCCGAGGTGTAATCCTGCTCATCACGCTGGAACTTGGTTTGTTTCCGCTTGCGTATGCCACTCTCGTACTCTCTGAGCCTCTTCATCATTGCTGTTTTTAAATCGTCGCTTTGTTTTGTATCTTTATCTTTGCTTATCATTTCCTCCAGCCTTTTGATTTCCACTAGGAGCTTTGCTTGGTCACTCCAGGCATACTTTATCAGAATTCTGACCATTCCTTTCGCGGATTCTGTAGTGTGGTCAGACCAATCCTTAAGTAATTGGGGGTCCGGACTTTCGTACGAGGGGACTATAAAAATACGCAAACCCCTTGGAATGCGATCAACTTGGAGGTATTTTTCAAGGGATATGGCCTCCCACCACTTCCGGATTTACTTTTCGTGCGTTTTTCTAAAGTTTGATATAGTATTCTCAAATTACTTGAAGGATTGGCAGAAACACAAGGTTCTTTAGAATCCCTTCTGGGCCGTCCTGTTCCTTGTTTAAAAATATCCATGGCTGCCTCCTCGCGTTCCGTTATGGAAGACATGGCTTGTCTGGAAAGCACGTCGGTATAAACCAACTCAACAGGGGGGGGTGCACTGAGATTAAATCAAACAGATCCTTCGAGGCAGACGCTGCATACATTCATTGTTTGGAGCATATATTGGACAACAAGGCACTCACCGGAAATAGATGTCGGAACCATGGGTCCTCCGATCCGTAGTCACTCAATTGTCCCGCACGGTGATGCAAGGTCTCCAAAAGCAATTCTCCGGTTTCTTCTCCCAAATCCGTTGCGGTTAGGCAGCGAAAAGTTGAAATTAGCAGCGTTGGGGCTGACGACCAAAGTACGAAGTACAGGCACACAAGAGTTCACCGTCGCCGCTCCTCCTTCCTCGGGTGCAATCTCCGCGGTGGTGAGCCGCTTTACATTTCTCCACTCGCCCAAACCGTCCGGTCAGCATATAAAAGGAGAGCACTCACAGGATCTTGTTTCAAGGTGCAAATTTTATTGTGCTGGGACCCCCCCCCCCCCGCACTGACAGACGCGTTTCGGCACTCTGCCTTTCTTGATGTCAGTGTAAACAAGTGACAAACACCATTTTAAAGTGCAATAGTGACATGAATTAAAATCATTGACATAAAAGACGGCTAAAACTATTTCTACTTAGTGTAAAATTCATGGCGGCCATCTTTGAACTTGTTCCAAACAGTTACATGTCAGTTTACAACAGGTACTCCACTTTTTAAACATACATATTAAATTGGTTAATGATTAAGAAATACCTTAGGTAAGCAATTCTACAGAGTGTTTAAGCATATTTAGATATATATACTACCACTTGGTAACAATGATCTTTTCATCAACCAAATACGACCTTTTTCAATCTGTTTCAATAAGGTAAGCCTCTACTCTTAGAGGTATTTCTTCCTTCTTCATTTATGTGTTTTTACCTTTGCAAAGTCATGATATGCTGTTTTGGCTTTCACATGTTACACTGTTGATATGCTAGTGATAAACAAATACATTGTATATTTTTATGTTAAAGTAAATGCATATATATAGTTTATTTCTGCCAAAAAAGTCGACGGAGCCCACTCAGGGTATGAACTATATGTTCCAGCATGCTCCTGGGCACTAAGCTACACCCACTAAGGGCGGGACATTACTTAAGGCATGCTGGTCCTTCCTAACGACTTCAATGCAGGTGCCCATGAAGAAGAGGTGAAATCCTCGAAACGCGTCGGCATAGAGATCATAATGCCGGGACTAATTTGCTGGCTGCCATGATTTTAATACTAACCTTCGGTTTTGCAACAGCAGCGGAGTGCCTCCAGGCATGCTTCGGGCAATTGCTGAATAATCTATTACGCGGCAGCCCTGCCGCGCTGGAGTGCACCGTCTTCAAACATATGAGAGGCTGCGGTGGGAACGATTCCTTACCAATGCGGCACTACTGTTGCGGCACAGAATGACCAGAGTCACACCCGGAGCCCTACGAAGGGCATATAGTTTATTTCTGCCAAAGAAGTCGACGGAGCCCACTCAGGGCATAAACTATATGTTCCAGCATGCTCCTGTGCACTAAGCTACACCCACTAAGGGCGGGACATTACTTAAGGCATGCTGGTCCTTCCTAACGACTTCAATGCAGGTGCCCATGAAGAAGAGGTGAAATCCTCGAAACGCGTCGGCATAGAGATCATAATGCCGGGACTAATTTGCTGGCCGCCATGATTTTAATACAAACCTTCGGTTTTGCAACAGCAGCTGAGTGCCTCCAGGCATGCTTCGGGCAATTGGTGAATAATCTATTACGCGGCAGCCCTGCCGCGCTGGAGTGCACCGTCTTCAAACATATGAGAGGCTGCGGTGGGAACGAATCCTTACCAATGCGGCACTACTGTTGCGGCACAGAATGACCAGCGTCACACCCGGAGCCCTACGAAGGGCATATAGTTTATTTCTGCCAAAGAAGTCGACGGAGCCCACTCAGGGCATAAACTATATGTTCCAGCATGCTCCTGGGCACTAAGCTACACCCACTAAGGGCGGGACATTACTTAAGGCATGCTGGTCCTTCCTAACGACTTCAATGCAGGTGCCCATGAAGAAGAGGTGAAATCCTCGAAACGCGTCGGCATAGAGATCATAATGCCGGGACTAATTTGCTGGCCGCCATGATTTTAATACAAACCTTCGGTTTTGCAACAGCAGCTGAGTGCCTCCAGGCATGCTTCGGGCAATTGGTGAATAATCTATTACGCGACAGCCCTGCCACGCTGGAGTGCACCGTCTTCAAACATATGAGAGGCTGCGGTGGGAACGATTCCTTACCAATGCGGCACTACTGTTGCGGCACAGAATGACCAGCGTCACACCCGGAGCCCTACGAAGGGCATATAGTTTATTTCTGCCAAAGAAGTCGACGGAGCCCACTCAGGGTATGAACTATATGTTCCAGCATGCTCCTGGGCACTAAGCTACACCCACTAAGGGCGGAACATTACTTAAGGCATGCTGGTCCTTCCTAACGACTTCAATGCAGGTGCCCATGAAGAAGAGGTGAAATCCTCGAAACGCGTCGGCATAGAGATCATAATGCCGGGACTAATTTGCTGGCCGCCATGAATTTAATATAAACCTTCGGTTTTGCAACAGCAGCTGATTGCCTCCAGGCATGCTTCGGGCAATTGGTGAATAATCTATTACGCGGCAGCCCTGCCGCGCTGGAGTGCACCGTCTTCAAACATATGAGAGGCTGCGGTGGGAACGATTCCTTACCAATGCGGCACTACTGTTGCGGCACAGAATGACCAGCGTCACACCCGGAGCCCTACGAAGGGCATATAGTTTATTTCTGCCAAAGAAGTCGACGGAGCCCACTCAGGGTATGAACTATATGTTCCAGCATGCTCCTGGGCACTAAGCTACATCCACTAAGGGCGGGACATTACTTAAGGCATGCTGGTCCTTCCTAACGACTTCAATGCAGGTGCCCATGAAGAAGAGGTGAAATCCTCGAAACGGGTCGGCATAGAGATCATAATGCCGGGACTAATTTGCTGGTCGCCATGATTTTAATACAAACCTTCGGTTTTGCAACAGCAGCTGAGTGCCTCCAGGCATGCTTCGGGCAATTGGTGAATAATATATATATATATATATATATATTCAAGCTCAGGGTAAAGTAATTACCAGCACTCTCGGGAACAATTAAACCCCAAACTTTATTGGGTCAAACAAACAGGACAAGACGCGTTTCGGCAACTGCCTTTGTCAATAGTGGCGGGCGCCGGCTGAAACCAAAATTTTAATATTACACATAGTGGACATCAACAAAGGACACCGGACTTCCTTCAGTCCCTCGGTGTCCGCCATATTTAAACATGCAAATTTGCAAACTGGTGTAAATTCACTATGCAAGGCAACAGCTATAAAGTGCCTCACAATTGTGCAATCCTGCCCTGAATGGGCAGTCCCCACATCATCAAAACATACAAATATGCTTTCAATTACGTCATTGATTCTTAGATGTGGAAACTAATCTTGAAAATATGCGGTATACCGCCCTGGATGGGCATTACAGATTCAAATTCTAGCCCAAAATTGGGCAAAACCCACATGACAGTAATCTCTCTATTTCGCTTCAAATAGCATATCTAATATTCTGGGCGCTTTCAATATACCACCCTGAATGGGTCTTCACACATGAGTTCAAGATTATGTTTTTTTTAATTTTTTTATTCTTGATTACACCAAGCTTATTATACAGCAAGATGCCACACTGAAGCATAATCCCCATTGTACAGCAGCTCGCACATCCTACAACACAATTCTTATAAGTGGATCGCCATTTCCTCCCCGCTATTCAAACCCTTTGGCATTTTTGTTTGGTTATCAATAATATGCCTGGACTCCAATCTGCGGAGCTGTAATTGCCTATCTCCTCCTCTCACATTGGGGGGTACGTGGTCCATAAAAAAGAATCTCAGCAGATCCCTGTTACTTTGATGGTATGCCTCAAAGTACAGAGTCACCGGATATGTAACATCCTTATTGGCAATGGCTCGTAGATGCTCCAAAATACGCACTTTTGTTTGGTGTATGGTACTGACAATGTACCTCAAGCCACACGGGCATACCAAACAGTACACCGTGTGGCTTGTATTGCAATTCATGAATTTCATGATTCTTTTGGGTTTTTCTAGGCCAGGTACATCATAGGTTAGAACCTTGTTACTGTTCCTACACGCCCGACACTTCGAGCAAGGAAAAAAGCCCACTATTTTTCCAAAAGCAGGTGGTCTACTCTCTGAGGCATAGTGACTCTGGACTAAATAATCTCTTAATGTCCTCGCTCTCATGAATGACATTAGAGGTGCTTTTGGCAAATCTTCCCCAATAATGGGATCAGATTTCAAGATATGCCAATTCCTTCTCAGTGCCCTCCTGATGTCATTAGAGTCACTGGAATAGTCCGTGACTATCCTGAAATTGTTCCGGGCATTTTCCCTCTCACTTCTTATCCCTGTCGATGTATCATCACTGATTAACTCAAGTCTCGGTTTCACATCCACTTTGGCTTTTGCCTGAATGAGAGTCTTTCTACGATACCCCCTCACCTCAAACATTTGCATACTCTCCTTAGCTGCTGCTTGGAAATCGCAATCACGTGTGCAATTCCTTTTTATCCTTAGCAGCTCGCCATAAGGAATACTGGTAATAGTTTTTTCCAAATGGCAACTGCTAGCATGTAGCAGGGAATTCCCCGCAGTCGGCTTCCGGTGCAAAGATGTGCACAGTCTGCCTTCCGCAGGGAATACTGTGAGATCAAGGAAATTCACAGATATCCTGCTTATCGCCCCTGAAAATCTGAGGTTTAGGTCGTTCCTGTTGAGCACATCCAGATATTCACTAGCCGACTGTTCTGTGCCCCTAAAGATAATAAACAAGTCGTCTATGTACCTGTTCCAGCTCATGACCCTACAGGTCCATTCCTCATTGGTCTCTGCCCAGGCCACCCGCTTCTCCCACCAGCCCACGAAATGGTTCGCGTAACTGGGGGCGAAGCAGGTGCCCATAGCAGTACCACGTACTTGCCTAAAAAGTTGGTCCTGGAACAAGAAAATATTATTACACAGACAAAAGTCCACAAATTCAATCGGCATACTGTTGTGCTCAACCAAAGTTATTGATCGTTCCCCCAAAAAGTGGTTCACAGCTTCGAGTCCCTTCTTATGCTCAATACTGGTATAGAGACTCGAGATGTCCAGTGTCATCATTACTAGATCATCTTCCCAGATAAAGTTTTCCATCCGCTTTAAAAAGTCTTTCGTATCCTTGACATAAGAGACCAATTGTGTAACAAACCCAAACAGAAAGTGGTCTACAAATCTGGACATGTTCTCCGTCAGGCTGCCCAGAGATGAGACTATTGGGCGACCAGGGGGGCACGTTGCATTCTTATGTATCTTAGGGAGGTGATAAAAGGTTGGGAGACGCGGGTGTTTACACTCCAAAAAGGCATACTCCTCCTTCTCCCGCATGCCTCTACGGTACCATTTATTAAGGAGTGTTCGATAGGCCCCAATGCTATTGTCAAATTCCTTCCGTTCAATCTTCACATAGCTCAACTCATCACTGAGTTGTTGTAAGGCCTCCTTCTTATAGTACTCCGCTGTCAGCAACACCACATTTCCGCCTTTATCAGACGGCTTGCAGACGATGGTATGATCTTCTCGCAAGCTCTTAATTGCCTTCCTCTGTTCTTCAGTGATGTTGGTTCTCATTCTCCTTTTGTTGTTAATATTGCGTAGTTCAATCAGTTCTTTAGTTACCACCTCCGTAAATACATCAATGGAGTCCATAGGCATCTGAGGAACAAATCTGGATGTTGGTTTAAATGGACTGCCTGGGTTGACTTGGGCAACTCCCATCTGATCCATCCTGTTTCTGTTAACCAGAATCAATTCTCTAGGATCTCCTTCCTTTCGAAGATCCTCCAGTACCGCTAGTGTCTCCAAGTCATTGGCTGTAAGGGTGCCCGTGTCTGTATCCACGATGTTCCTTCTTCCCCTGCATGTCTGCCTCTGTGATTTAAAATATTTCTGCAATTTCACTTTTCTCGAGAATTTGAATAAATCAATCTTCGCCTGAGTATATTCAGATTGCTTGGATGGGCAAAATGTGAATCCCAATCGCAATACAGTCTCCTCTTCTCGATTAAATATTCTCGGGGTTAGGTTCACAATGGTGAGCTTTTCCGTAGTTAGCACTTGGTTCCTCGCTTGCTCCGGGTCACTCGTGGTGAGGCGCTGCTGTTGCCTGCTCCAGCCGCCCCTCCTCGTCCTGCGTTTGCTTTTTGCTCCGGAGGCTTTCCCCTTCCTCCTCTGCCCCATGTTTGCCTGATTAGGCGAAACTCCTCGTGAAAAGGGGTAGAGGTCTCCTTCGCTGTGGCTCTTGACCCACTCTCCTCGCTGGACTGCTCTGTATCAGTGACGTCCGACTCTGACGTATCTCTTTGTTCAGCAATGGCTCGATTCCTATTGCTCAACAGTTGTTTTCTTGGTGCGTCAAATGTTTTAGCGAAAGTCAGAACGCGCCCCAGCTCATAATCTCTTGTGTCGCGTTCAAACTTGTCTTGCTTTCTTTGTTTTATCTTCTGTTCATAAGTGATGAGGCGTTTCTTCATTGCATCTTTCAGTTCATCTTGCTTATTTTTGTCACTGTCTTTAGCAATCTCATTCTCCAAAGAACTGATGTCCTTCAAGGCTCGTTCTCTATCACACCAAGCAAACTTGATTAGAATGACTAACATGCCCTTCGAAGAGTTCGCAGTATGCTCCGCCCACTCTTCTAAGAGTTGCGGGTCAGGGTTCTCATACACGGGAACCGTGTATATACGCAGTCCCCGTGGCACCCTCTGGACATCAATGTAATACTGGAGGGAGGTAGCCTCCCACCATTTATGGATTTCACTTTCGTATAGCCTTTCCAATTTATTGAATTGCTCTGTCAATTGATTCGTGCCTCGTGCAGCCGGGCTGCTACCATTGCCACTTCTATGGGATTCGTCTCTCCTTTTGAAAATATCAGCTGCTGCCTCCCGGCGCGCCGCCTCACTGAACATATCCCTTCAAGCAATCTTTGCTCAATACTTTACGTGTTTCTCTGCTCCCTCGACCTGCCGCTTGTATTCAGCTTTGCTAGATATACAGTGATCTTCTTACCGGCGTAGTGGTTGACACTTTGTCCGCGAGGCTCTGAGAATTCCTCGGCTCCACTGCAACGTTGTTTTCCAAACGCCGGTGATACAGTGTTGCAATCATTTGCTTCTCAGCGGCGGTGAAGGGAAAGTTACATCACGCTCCTTCTTCCGTCTTCCTCCGTCACCGTGCCACTTAGCACCCGACCGCGAGTGAAGGGAGGAAGACGGAAGAAGGAGCGTGATCTATATATAGTCACTGTAGCCTTTATCACTAGGATTTCAGCAATGCAGCTTGAGCATGCGAAAGCAAAACAGCATCTCATAACTTTATAATGGTATAAACATATAAATGAAGAAGGAAAAAAGCACTTCTAATAGAGGCTTACCTTATTGAAACAGATGTCGTAAGACCACCTGTCCTGTAGGACAGGTGGTCTTGATCCAGACAATAATGCCAGACAATAATGCCAGATCCAGACAATAATGCCATGTGAAAGTATGTGCAGCCTTCCTTGTTGTGGCACAGCAAATCTTGTCCAACAGGACGCCAACAAACAGAGCAGCAGAAGAGGATACTGCCCTTGTAGAATGTGCTTTGGCCTCGACTGTGAGCGGTTTGTCCGCTGTAGTATGGCAGAGCTGAATAGTCACAGCAATCCATCTTCTTTGTGACTGAAGCACCCAGTCTTTGAGGTCCATAAGACACCAGCAATTGATCCGTTTTGCGTAGTTGTTTAGTTCTTTGCAAATAAAACTTAAGACATCTTTTAACATCTAAAGAGTGAAGAGACTTCTCTGCTGGAGAGGATGGATTTGGAAAAAAATGTGCAGAGGACAATGGGCTCATTAAGGTGAAATTGAGTTGGAACCTTCGGGATGAATTTAGGATTTGTTCTCAGTAAACGTAGTCCTCTGTGTATCGTAGATAGGGTTCTCTTATAGTGAAAGCTTGGATTTCACTTACTCTTGTAGCAGAGGTAAGAGCCAGAAGTAATGCCACCTTCCAAGTCAGGAACTTGAGTTCTATTTTGTGAATTGGCTCAAACTGTGGTTTCATCAGTTGAGATAGGACTATGTTGAGACACCATTCTGGCGGAGGGGGTTGAATAGGAGGAAAAGTCCTAAATAATCCTTTCATGAATTGTTTGATGATGCGAGAGGAACAAAGGGAGGGAGCATCAGAAGTACGCCTGTATCGGGAGATGGCTGCGAGGTGGACTCTCACCGATGCGTACGCCAGTCCTGACTTTGCCAGAGAGAGTAGATAGGGCAAAACTTGTTCCAGAGATGAGAGAAGAGGGTGGATGTAATTTTGAAGGCACCAAGAACAAAAACGCTTCCATTTTAATCTGTACGTTTTATTGGTGGCCTCGGCTCTAGCCCTGGTCAAAACTTCCCTACAGTCTAGGGGGATGTCTAAATCTTTGAATTAATTGAATTAAGGTGCCAAGCATGCAAGTGAAGAGAGGCTGGATGTGGGTGCAGGATTTGCCCCTTGCTCATGGTCAGTAGAGTTGTTATCACTGGAAGGCGATAAGGCTTGGACTCCGACAGTAGGAGTAGCTCCGTGAACCAATGCTGGTGGGGCCAACGTGGAGCAATGAGGATCAGCCGGCATGGTTCTCTTTTCATCTTCATTAGAACTCTGGAGATGAAAGGGCATGGGGGAAAAGCGCATTCCCCCATGACCCACCCTGAGGGTCCCAGCTGGTGAAGAACCAGCATTTTCAGTTTTCTTGAGATGCAAAGAGGTCTAAGTTGGGTGTTCCCATTTCCGGAACATGGAGTCGAGAATTAGCTGATCAAGTTCCCACTCGTGACATGTTTGACTTATTCTGCTCAAGGTGTCTGCTAGGTTGTTTCTCATGCCTGGAAGATGTTCCGCCTTGATGAAGATTTGGCGAAGTAATGCCCATTCCCATATCTTTTGGGCTTCTAAGGATAGAATCTGAGAGCTTGTTCCTCCCTGCTTGTTGAGATAGTGCATGCAGGTGGTGTTGTCTGTACGAATGAGGATGGAGGATGCTCGTATTCTTGGGAGAAACGACTGAAGAGCTGGGAAAATTGCCCTCAATTCCAGGAAGTTGATGTGCATTTTGGAGAGAGAGAGAGACTCCATTTGCCTCTTACTTGGAGGTCTTGAAAGTGGGCCCTTCAGCCTTCCAATGAGGAATCCGTGGTCAGAACGAACTCTGGGAGTGGAGAGGAATGTCAGACCCACAGAGAGATTGCTGGTGGACTGCCACCAAGTAAGTGCTGTGTTCATGATCGGAGTGATCTGAATAATGTCCTTGAATGATCCGGTCACCTAAAGCCATTGCCTGTCCAGCTGCTCAATGTGTGGAAACCGCCAATGTCCTCCGGTGGAGAATCCGCTGTTTGAGGAGATGGGGAAGCAGGTGTCGAGATTATGTAGTCTTCCCACTCATTGCCAGCTGGTCTAGCACCTTGAATTTTGACTTCCTCTACATCTTCATCAACATCAGAGGTGTCATGTTGTTGAGGAGGTAGACCACTGTCTGTTCCTGGGGACATTCTAGGCGAAGGTTCAGACATGCGTAGCGGAAATGCCTGTGGAGGAGGAGGTGGAGGTGCACTAGTCGATGAAGGAAAATGAGTACGATAATCTTGCAACATGCTTTGCAAATCCTGAACTAATGCAACGGGAAGGTGGACCATGGGCTCAGGAACAGGTTCCATGTATTGCAGTTTAGCATGTGGAGTGTGAAAGTCCTGTTGATAATAGCCCTCACAGTCATCTTCATCATCGTCTTGATACTTGACATGAAGCTGAGAAGGACTGTAAGCAGGGCCAAACATGTCATCCTCATCTGACTCGTCCAAAAATGTTGAAGGAGGTAAAGGTGAAATCACTCAAGAAATTTGAAGAAAACGCATGAAGGTCGTCAATGGATAAAGAGGAGTAAGCTGTAACATCGACGGTCTTTTAAGGCTGGGCGTAGCATGCATGGTCGTCAGCTTTGTCGGCGGCAGAGGTGTCTGTGTCGTAAATGAGGACATAATGGTAATCGACAATGAAGTTATAGCCGCCATTACTGTCGATGCACAGACTGTAGTCGTCGTTGCGGTTGTTGTCGACGAAGAGGTGGTCATCGACTGAACAAGCATCATCGAAGAGGATGTAGATGTCGACGAGGAAGTCGTTGCCAACTGTGAAGGGATCATCGACGAGGAGGTCGGCGGCGGCGAGGGTATCTTCGCCGATGGTACAGGCATTGATGGAGCCGCTGTCGACGGTGCATCGGAAACCTTCGTTGACGGTGTTTTTTTCAACGACGAGGTTGTTGACGACGAAGGAGGGGAAACATGCCCTGGTGGTGAATTCTGCATCAACAGGGACCCAGAGGACGGGGCTGCCACCGACACAAGCTTTTTAGAGACAGGGATCTGTATAGTAGATCGCTCTGAAGAGGGTTTCTCATACTTTGCGGCCGGAAGGGCTTTTTCCTCAACAGGAAATTAAAGCTTTCCTTTTTGTGAGGGACCTGCTGCTTCATGATGAGATTTTTTAGAAGCTTTTCGACTGCCCTCAGGAGAGTTCTGTGACCTCTCTCTCCTTCTAGATTTTCCAGAGAGGTATGAGAGGCAGGGCTTTCCTCATCCTCAGAGACAACATCAGATTTACTTTTAAGTCTCTGCAGCCAAAGGAACAACCTACCCTCTCTATCTTTAAGGGTTTTGGTTGAGAAAGTTCTACAAATCTTGCAGTCCTTTACTTTATGCTGGGGATACAAAGAGTAAATACAGTTCTTATAGGGATCTTCAGCATGGAGCATCTTCTTACGGCAAGTTCCACACGATCTGAAGAAATCTTTTTTTGAAGAATACAACATTTTCTAGAAGAAATCCGAAGTTTGAAGGAAAAAACTGAGCAGAGCTCAGGGAGACTCCTTGTCACACGACATGCGGTAGAAAATCTGAGGAACTCAGCCTCTCTTGGGAGTGTTCTACAGGGTGCGATCGCCTTATTGGTTGTTGTTCAAGTTCGGTTCTTTTTTTACAAAAGAAGATAGATAGGCTATTACAGTGACTGTTCATTGCATTGTAGCCTATTATATAGTATTATCTACTGCTTTTATAATGATACAGTGGGACTCCCACTATGATGATGGGGATGATTCAAGCATGTGAATCTATGAAAGATCCAATACTGGAGAACTCAAGAAAGTAAATCTAAGAAATATAGTATTTACAGCTGAGTACATTTTTCTTGTTCATCATGACAATCGTCACTAAATGCTTGAATCCATACTTCTGGAAAGTTTATTTTGGTGGCCAGTCCGACAGTACTCTAATGCCTTGCTCAAGCATCAAAAGAAACCAAAATGAAATGGTGGCTGGGGAGCTATGTACCCTCAGGACCGGATTGAAAGAGTCACCTACCTAACTCCTTGAGGGATGATTACCAGCTAATAGATAACATTGGACAGCAAGAGATATACCCTACAACCACAAAGGCATAGAAACCATTATAAATGACACAAAATGAGCTGAAACAAGACAACAGCAATAATTTGTAGAAAGTCCTTATGGTACAATGTGAGCCTGTTATTTTGCTAATTTGCTTGCCACCTTGCGGTCAGACAGCCAAAATAAAATACCTGTTTTAGAATGTACTCTTGCTGATAATCTATATCCCAACACCTACTTCTGAGTAATGATGACTATTATTTCTTGTGACTCATAGGACACACAAATGACAGTGGTTTCACAGAGAGGGAAGCCTCAAGGAAAGATTCCAATCAGTAGGCACAGATGGGTCAAAATACAATGAGCAGGAGAGGGGAAAGAGGAACCAGAACCAAGGGACCTCTCCTAATGGAGGAAAGAAAAGGCAGAAACGACAAGGTCCGTAAAAAGTCTACCTAAGCAGGAAGGCAGAAGCAGCTCTGGACAAAGAAGTCTAGCAGGTTGTAACTCATACTAAAGAAGTTCCAGTGTCACTGCTCTTCTGTAGATATGTCTTTTCATAGGCCTCTCCCGATTACTAACATTTTTCAATTATGCTTGCTCTAGGTGGGAGAACAGGGGGCGAGGACAGAGAAGAGCAACCTTACACTACAAAAGTGGACTATGCTTCCCAACAGCCTCCAGCTCCCTGCATGGTGTTGGTGTAACTTGAAGCCCCATGCTCTAAAGACTGCACCCACTAACACGATCCATGGACGAAAGTGGTCCAGTTCTTCTGCTTCCCAATCAGCCTCAATCTCTTCTGCCTTCATACCTTATTGCTCAGCCTGTTTACAATATACCTTCTTGCCGCTACATTTCCCACTCAATTCTCTACCATGACTCTGCTTCTTTGCCACCTCTGCTCCCATCTACTGAAGACATTATGGTTAAGCAACACAGATCACTTCTATATTGGCTTAGTTTTTTTTAATGATTAGCAACTAAAGAGGTGTACTTATTCTTAGAGTGAAAGCTGCTGTTCTCCACATGTCACACCTGGACAAAGGACCGCCAGAATGGCCACAGTATCAATTGTTATCTTCCCAGCTGCTAAAGTCCCTTGCTCATGACTGGGCCACTAGGGTGAATAAATACATGCTACCTGTGAAAAGGGGGTAGGGGATAGTGGGATCAGCTTGGGAGCTTATTGGAACAATACAGTTTTTCTCTCTGTAAGGCTACACTTTCAGCCATCTTTCTTTTATTTTTCAATTTTTAAAAGAAGAATTAGGAAGTATTAGGGCTTGATTTAGACCCTGGCAGACAGATTAAGTACCATCGCCATGGTGGAGTACTTTACTTTCGCCATGGTGAGGGTACTGCACCCGCCAAATTTAGAGACGTCCACCGGCTCTGTGGACATCACTTGCATTTACAGGACCTGCCATCATGGCGGTTCCTGTTAATGCTTTGAAAGTTTGACAGTCGGCTACTTCAACTTTTTTTTTCCATTTTCAAAAACAAAATACCAAAGCGGGATTTTATGTTTCAAAATAAAAAGAAACAATGACCCACTCCCCATGGGAGCTTTCTCTCAACGTGTGGAGGTCATTTAGCAGTTTTCACTGCCCCTTACCGCTAGGTTTTACCTGGAGGTGACAGACAGTAAAAAAATAGGGTGGGCGAACACATGGCCAAACCTTCGACGGCCCTTACTTTGTTGGGCTATCAGAGGTATATGAAGGCAACGTAGATGGAGTAGTCTCATCCATCTACATACTGACTCTAAATGAGGAGGACGGAACTTCGGTTTGACAAGGAAGGTACTTCATAGCGACCGTGGCGTTGATACCATTGGCAGCATGAAAGGAATTGGACTGAAGCTTGGTTTCGGTGTGTAAATCTGAACAGTTGCCGGTACTGACCCAGGAACGGTTCACCAGGGGTTAGTTGGGGGTGAAACCGTCCGCGGAAGTCCAACTGAGGGATCCTGCAGCTCTGCTGAGGACCTAAGGTACGTCAAAAGGAGCTGAAAGTGCAAGTAAAATTTGCAGCATGTTTTAATCGAAAGCTACTAGTTGCTGTTGAGATGATGACAGCCCCAAGCAATTTGGGCATGCCAGGACCAATTGTGGGATTGTGTCAGATTCGGGTGCACCAGAGGGCGAAATCTTTAGCTTGATGAACATTGCCGAATCAGCGAGACAGCCAGGTACAACTTCTATCTTCTATAGAAAGTCAAACCATTTCTTCCAGAAAGTTACTTCAGAAATGCTGTTCAAGACCTCACATTCTTGCATCTGGATGGTGGTAATGTGCTACTCCGTGGCCACCCAGACTCCACAATGGAACCCTTAGGGGCATCCAACATGCTGCAACACGTCTCATCCAGTGCCTGAAGAAAAATAAACAGCTCACCTCCATTCTGATCCCATTGACTCCCCGTGCCGGCCCACACCATCTTCACTATCAGCTGTATCATTTACAAAGCTATCACAATCAGCACCCCTGCTTAACCATCCCTGGCTGTTCCCAGCACAGCCGCAGCCGGGAAACCATCAGACTGCTGATTAAGAAGTGCAAAAAAGAAAAAATCAGGGCCACAGGCCTTTTCCATGTATGCACGTACAATATGGAACAACATCCCCGTATCCATCAGGACAGCCCCAATGCTGCTCCAATTTAGGAAAGAGTTAAAGGCTCACCTCTTTAAAGAGCACTGCATCACTGTTGTGTAGTTCCTATATACCTGTATAGGATCTGCACGTTTAGACAACATAAACTAAGGGATTGGTGTTCAGACTGATTCCAGACACCCCTAAAGGATATGTTAGTCTGTTAGACCAGCTAGTTCACAGTGCCACTATGAGCCCCTCTTACCAAGGAGCGAATAGCTTCTGGCAACTATCGAACATGACAACACTGACCCCTCAGAGATTGTGGAAACAGTACAGTACCTTTCGCTCAGTCACTCATGCTCACTCGGTCTCAGAGAGATATACAGAATAAATGGTGGGGACGTTTTCAATAAGTATTTATTGAACCAGCGTCATTCTAGTATAAAATACGTGTGCTGCAACAATCATTAGACATAAACATATGTATACGGCTATAAGCACCAACAGAGGAAAGAAAAGGTAGAATTCTACCATAGTGCTAAAACACTGAATATATGCAGGCATAAAGATACATAACCATAAAATGCGTACTCCTACGATGCAAACCCTAAGTAGATGTACCTAAGTGTACCTAGCATGTATGTATGTGTATAGCCAAGAATCCCCTTAGGATAGAGCCAACCCCATTACCTGATGAGGGAGAGCGAAGGACCCTGTCTTGGTCTCGAGATGGACACCCCGTAAGGGAAGTCAGACCACTGCGTGCTGGAGTGTCTGCGTGCAGGTACCTCAGCGTCTCGCGTCAGCATGGAAGCCTTTCTCCTCTGGTTTGCCCAGCGAAGATGTGGTGCTTATATACCCAAAAGGGTACCCAAAAGGGTTTCTACCTAGATGTGTACTATGGGCATGTTGGCCAGGGATGACTATAGTGGTGACCCTTATACATACTTATTATGCAGAAGATGGTAATCTTGCTGTGATACTGAGAATCCTCATGCATAATAAATTAGGCTAGATTTCGGAGAGAACCACACAACATTTATTCAGCACCTAACTAGGTAAAAGGTCAGCGCCAGACCCGTTATGTAGCACAATGGTAGGACAAATGTAGGTAAAGTGTTGCGCAACTACCTAGGACTATATTAGGGGACATTGGGGTTCATAACACCCACTCCTCATCCGAATGGACGACATAGCATAAAAACATTGCTAAAATATGAGTCTAAAAAACATCTAAAAACATGGTATTTGTCCAAAAATGATGTAGACGTGAAAAATCTCTATAAGTCTCCTCAAAAGTCAATATACTGTCAGAACAACTGAGCAACTAGAAAGCCATAGTGCTCAGTGAGAGCAGAAGAGGAAAAACAAAACAAAAATGATGTTTTAGAATTCCAGTTTAAGTTGCGTTCGAAAAAGGCCGAATTGTTCCCAGCACAAGGAGAGACAAATGTTTATGAGTCCTGTGTGGGAGATGCAACATCACTGTTGCCTGCCTTCGCAGACGACGGTCACTGTAACAAGTCTTGGATCAGGTCAATGGAGCAAAGGTGATCTTCTCCGGTTCCCACAGCCATTGCTGAGGAAGCACTTGATGCCCGTAAGCCTGGTACAGAGCTGGTGTGGATTTCAACAGGAGCTGAAGCATCCCGTGGTGGCTCTAAGAATGCTGACATCAGGATTGGAATATGCTGAGGACACTGCACTACATGGGCCTTTAACGGGTCCAGCAGTACATCCATGTACGGAGGCGCAACCGATGGAAGTGTTAGACAGATGTCCAACACGCATTCTTGTCCGCAGAATAAGCCGTGGAGTACAGGCAAGACGCAGTCGACCCAGACTGATCTGAATGACAGAAACCAATGCTCGCTTAGTTCCTGAAGACGGGGCGTGCCCAGATGGAGTACCATGCGTTCACGGCAATGTCGCTCCAAGAGCGCTTTTTCCATCTCCCTGGTATTTGGGACGTCCATTGCGTAGCAGAAAAATTAAAACCAGGATACCCACTACAAGTAGCAGGATCAGAGGAAGCCCTCCAAAAACGCTTCCCAACACGGAGTGTATCAAGGATAGAATAACTCCGAAAACCATCTGAAAGATGCATTACAGCCCAGAACCTATGTTCTTAAATAGGTGTACTATCCCACTCGTATCAGACATGTTAAAGATATGATGTACCATTTCCCCGAAATGGAGCGGGAAGTTAGTTCGGACTAGGGCCTGTATCTCACCTGAAGACCTTGCAACCTGGAGATCAAAAGTCTCTTGAGCTGAGGTTACGGCCACCTCCTTCAGTAAAAGTATGGGTTTCAGTCTGCTCAGAGAATCAAACCGTATATGGGAAACATTCAACGAAGGCCATAGAGGTGCCTCCCTGACTGTGTGGGTCGGTGGAAACAATACTTGCATACAACAAGTAATCCTGGAACTTACTGTGACCAGATATGCAATGCCTGGCAGCATCCCGCAACAAACTTGATCATTCAACATCAAATAACTCCCGTTCGAGAGTAGTTTGAACACTGGATTAATCACAGCAGCTGGGGAACCTTTCAAGTGACAAGAGAGGTTTGCAACCGAAGCATTGCAAGCTCCGTGAAGCATAATATCCTGACAAATTAGAGACCCTCATTTTGGTATCTAAATCTGTAAGGTAATTCCCAAGATTCATGGATGTATTCCCTACCCAACGCTTCATATCTGCTTACTTGGTGGTACTGTAGACAATTTTGAAATTGGAATGTTGTCACTGGCAATGTTATGAGGCCATGGATTAACCATTCTGTGTAAGGTGACTCAGCCACGGTGAAAAGTAATTGGTCTAATTTTTCAATGTGTAACATTGTATATTTTGCATCTCTTTGTGCCATTGTTGACTGCCTTTCCGTTAAGTTATAAGCAGAGAACAGAGACGTACTGTTGATATATCGCCAAGGCACATGGCCAGAGCGCATTGTTTGTAGCATCCAGCTTTATAACAGAATTGATTGTAGCTGTGATTGCCCACGTTGAAGAATGGACAAATCTTGTTCCATAATATCTATTGCAGAAGACACAATGTTGCCCAGTGAATACATTCTGGATGTGAGTGTGGTCATGCCATTGTCGACCACTGCCAAAGCCTTTTCTATGTTAACTCTATCAATTTCACGCAACCTCTCCGCCACTTCCTGTTGAGAGATTTTCCATACTTCGTTTTAAATAGCGTATAAGAAGCGTTTACAACCTGGTTTGCGGGGACCTAGCAATAAAAACCTTAGATCCATGTCATCTGAAAGTAAGGCCAAGTGTTGTTTCACCTGGGACAATGTTGAGGTACTTAGCCAATCTAGGCATAACTTCCCAACACTGTAGGATGTCACCAACCCCTGATGTTCTCGTTGTACATAGCGTTGGTCAGGCCTATGGATACTAAACCCTACGGTTGTTCCCCTTAATCTTGACTGACACCTATTTGTGTCTATAGGCCAAACCAACCATCCCTTCCAATTGGGGTCTGATGAATTGTATGAACCATCATGTATAATGTCATCCAGCGTATCCTCACTATGCTGTGCATAATTTTGCCATCCCTCAAAGTGTGAAAGCGAGGGGATCTGAGGTGTGTTCAAGTACTTGATCTTGGCTAGTCCAAGACAGGAAGTCTGTTGCAATGTATTGTTCAGGAAGATAATCTGTTGTGGTATGAGACATGCTTTAAATAATGCCTCAGTTCCCTGAACCAGCCAATCTTTAGTCCCCCAGACAGAGTCCCTCCAAAAGTCGACCCCTTGTAAAGACAGCTGGGAAATAAAGGAAGCAGAGTATATCTGTTTCATGTTAGTAAGCATATTTTTCTTTGCAGGTGTAGGTGCAACCTTGTAATAATTTGAGGTCGGGTCTGAAGCATTAAATCCAGAAAATAAGCAAACTTCTGTGCAAACGTTTGTGAACTACCTTTCGGTGGTGTTGGACAATGTTCCCATTGATTGTAAACAAGTTATGTGGGATACTAGCTTTGTGCAAAAAAAGATGACCATAATGTTGGTAGCAATACATGGTGTCAAAATCAGATGTATCATCATACAATTTATTTTTAGAAAATGCAGCAGATTGTTCTAAATCACACATCATACTATTCACAGTTTCAAAGTCACAATCATCAGAGAATGTACTGGAGGTGATAATATAATTCAGAGAAATTTTAAATACATGTGGTATTGTCAAAAGTTCAGTGGGACCACATACATCATATGAAACCCTAACCCAAACTATTTCTTCAGGAATCGGAACTGCTGTAATGGTCACAAAGGACAGGTCACTTCGTTCACGATGAGATGATGTATGTGGTTTCAGGACCAAGTTCACATGTTGTACTGCAGAGCGTTCTAGGAGATAATGTCCATTCAGGAGCAAGAAAAAGACAGTCACTGCATCTATCCAAAGGACTAGGAAAAGTAGACCAATTGCGATTCAAAGCTGTAGCCAGGGAGAAACAAAGTAAGTCTTTTTCAGTCAAAGGTAGATATTATATATTTTTTCTTTGCGGGAAACAGGAGCTGGCAGCGACTAAGGTTCACTCGGATCCAGTGAGAAGGTATCAAAATCAATGAAGTAGCCAGACGCTGTTAGATCTATCTTTGGTAGCTCAGCAGGTTTTGAGAACTGGCAGATGACTCGTTGTGAGACATATTCACATATATGTCGGTATTAGGCTGAATTGAGATGTGTGTTTCATTTGAATTTTGTTGTTGTTCAATTGCAATAGGCATGAGTTCCATTCCATTGTTGGCAACTCCGTTACTTCGTAGAGTAGAATCTTCAAACGTTATTAGTCTTTCTGTCTTAATTTCCTGTATGGTAGCGAGAGGAGATCGGCGGCTACCCAGGAGCCCCCGCGGCCTGCCATTCAGTATCGGTCACATAGTGTGGTTTTATCATATCAATGTAGACAAATCTCTTTTCTTTCTTGATGGCAAGAGGCGGAAGAAGTACTGTTCTTGTTCCTTTGACAGCCAGGACAGGAACAGGTGTTCTGTAAGAAGGTCCAAATTCCTTGTTTCCCCCAATTTTTTCCCTGACCAGATCCCCAATCCTTGGGACCCAGGCAGATCTCGCCGAAACTGCTTTAACTTCCCCAGTGGCGGTGAGTTTTACTTGGACGTTGCTTTGTAGTGCCCGGAATTCATTGAGTTCCTGTAAAATAGCCAAACGATCATTGATGTCAAATGCTTTTTCAACTGCCACTGTGCTGCCACCATCCAGGTCGGGTACACACATCCTTGTCCCAAACAGGACCTAGTATGGAGTACAGCCTCCCAGGGAGCTTTTTGGCATGTTATTTAGTGTCCTCTGGACCTCATATAGGTGACTGACCCAACTACCACCCGAGCCTACTACCCTTGCTGTGGAGGATTGCTTTAAGTCTCGGTTTTTCCTTTCCACTATCGAATTTCCCTCAGAATGATACGTAGAAGAGTACTGCAATGCTACACTCAAACTTCCCATGGCTTCCTTGTAAGCCCGAAAGCTGAACGCGGGACCATGGTCAGAATGTAATGTGCAAATTGCGAATGTCTCTATGAAGACTCGCAAATCCTTTATAACAGTTCGGGCGTCATCCGAGTGCTGAGGCCAAACCCACAGGAATCTACAGCATGAATCCACTGCCACCAAGATGTACTTGTAAGCCCTGTCAGATTGTAGGGGGCCGCAGTGGTCCAAATAGACACATGTGAGAGGTCTGTCTGATATCAGTAACGGTGTCTGTGGCAGACGTGCTACGGTGGAACTCTTCATCTGCTGACAGATGTCGCACTTAAGGACAAAGCCCTTGGTCTGCTTGGTTAGACCTGGCCACCAATAACGTTGTTTCAGCAAAAAAACTGTTGCAGTGATACCTGCGTGTGCTGAGCCCAGACCCTTGTGTGCAGCTAGTATTAAACCTAATCTGCGATCCATGTTTGGTATTACTCTATCCCCCACTCCTGGAATTTGAGCATACAGTATATTTTGTGCATCCAACTTGTAGGAGTACTTGAGTGGAAAACCTTTTGGAAAGGCTGTGCTGTTTTTACGAGAAGCGATGACAGCTACCATTATCTGTCCGTCTACTCTAGTGCTAGAACGAGTGATTGCAGCCACGGCAGCAGTTTGCACTGCAGCCTTGGCGGCTTAATCAGCCAATGAATTCCTTTCAACGTGCATGCCAACACGTTGATGACTCAGCGTATGAATCACGTAAGCCCTTTTTAGGTCGAGCCTAGCGTTGCAGCGCATGTGCTGCTCGCTTTGCGAGGCATGCAGTATTCAGTATAGCGTGGAAGCTTCGTGGAAGCTCCGCCCACTCTCCGCCCATCTTTTTCATTGGCTTGTGTCTTAAATGCTGCCTTCCGATTGGTTGTAGGCTTGTTAGTCCCTCCTTATGACGGCCATGTCGTCATTTGTGTCCTTCCATGGCTACTGGCCCCTTTACTGCACAGACTACTTTCTTCCCATGCCCCCCCTCCCGCAGTCCGATGCCTTCTCGCCCCCCCCTTCGTGCCTTGTCGCCCGCACGCATTCCCGTATGTTAACTGTACTTGAACAATTTTCTCACCTCCGCTCATTGCACACTGTGGATGCATCATGATTGTTTGTACTTCTTTGCTTGATTTATAATGTAATTACTGCACGCCTGTATGTCTCTTACGTGGTTACTGGTAATTCGATGCTGTAAAATTACCAGCACTATAAATTCCTTTTCCGGAGATATTCTTCTGTAAATTGAGGTTGTTCCAATGTTTATACTACTGACCCCCCCTTCTCCCTGTTTTCATTGCTCCTTTTTCTTTTCTACTGCCTCAACTACATCTAACTCCTCTTTTACCTTCCCCTTTCAAAATGGCCACCAGGTTGTCCCGTTTTCAAATTAACAAACACTTCCGACCACGGGCATGCGCAGGGGCCATTTATTCCCCGAGGACACACGGAGTCCCGTCGCTGTACTCCACTGACGCGCTTTCCGCGCAGTCTTTCGAACACGGCTGACTCCCGCCACTGGTTCCATTCTTCATCAAGGTAAGTCCCATGGTTGTTCCGAGCTTCAGCCCATTATGCATTGCCCCAGCTGGCCTCCGTACTTATTTGTTTTACCTATTCCGTCTAGCCCATCAGCCTCCACTCATCGTCTCTCCCACTTGGCAATTTCTGATACGCCCTCTTCCCTGGATTAATTTCCACAATTGGGCACCTGCTCACCGAGTCGCTTTGAAGCCACGAACAAATCCGTTCTGACTCCCAGGTAGGTGCTATTTCTGCTATCAACTGCCCATTTCTGTCCTCTCCTTGGTTTCCTCGATCCATTTTTACCTCTTCCTTTTCCCCCAGCTATCGGTATCTGGCTGGCTAGCTACCCCTCCCCAACTATTTGTATTATCCCTCTGGACTGGCGCGGAATCTTCACTATACCGGGTACCGATTTTTACTCACTGATACCATCCTTATCACTTCGGTCAGCAATGTCCATGGCAGCATGCTATTAGACATTATTCGGCTGTACAACACCCGTTCGTGCACAAGCACAGTTTGATATCACCTCGGTTAACATTTTCCATGGGAGCATGAAGTGTGACATTTTTTTGATTGTATTTTGCTGGCCAACATCCGATCACGCACAAGCATGGTTTGAGCGTGTCTCCTTATCTCCCATGGCATAAATACATTGCCTCCACTTGACTTGGCTCTACACTGTTCATGGCATCGTGTTTTTGACATTTGCCGATATGTATATGGATGCACGACACCTGATCACGTATGTGCATGGTTTGAAAGCGTGGCACCCCTTATCTCCCCTGTAATTTCAATATTGCTTCAAATTTTCCTAATGCTTTTTTCTCCTTTTCCCCTTTCTTTCCAATGCCCCCCCCGCTCTCTTCACAGACTAATTTGTTCAATTTCTGTAATGGTGTTAGACTGGAATTGTGGTAGTGGTGAGTGTGCTGGGTCAGTATTGGTGGTTTTGGTGAGTACGCATAACGTCTATTGTTGGTGGTGAGTGCTCTCGACTTATACTGGTGGTGAGTGCGCTATGCCTATAGTGGTAGGGAGGGCGCTCGATCCTATAGTGGGCATGGCGAGTGTGCATGGCCTATAGTGGTGGTGGTGAGTGCACTCGGTCTAAACTGATGAGGGCACTGTTTCTATAGTGGTTGTAGTGAGGGCGCTTTGCCTTCAGTGGTGATGGTGAGTGCTCTAACTGAGTTGGTGGTGAGTGCATCCTGTCTATAGTGGTGGCTCTGGTGGTACGGGTACTTTGCCTGTAGTGGAAGTGAGAGTCTGTAGCCTATAGTGGTGGTAGTAGTGATAGCAATCTGTCTGTCGTGTTGGTGAGCTGCTGGTGGTAGTGGATGAACTCTGCCTTTAGTGATAGTGAAAACCTGCGGTCTCTGGTAATAGAGAGTGTACTGTGCCTCTGGTGGTAATGAGTGCGCTATACTATACCTGTTTTGGAAATGAGTACACTACATCCCTAGTAGTAATAAGTGCACTTTGCCTATTTGCTTATAGTTTTGGTGTTCATGATGTTATGGCCAGCATGTAGCTCTGTCAGTATTTTGGGGGCGGTGGGGGAGAGAGGATTTCAACATTAAATACTAACCAGGAACCTCCGATTCACAACTCTTAATATGCCTTAAAGCGGATGAAACACTAAAGTAGATCTCTGGTAGTCCAGGGCTCAAAGCTGTGAAATACTTTGAGGCAAACTTGAGGGCCCAATCAAACCACATTCTGTTCAAAAGTCCCCTAAAAACGTTAACTGTGTGTAGTCGCATTCAAATGAACTCCAAACATATTGGGGGTTATGTTTGAAGAGGATTGGATACCTGCACTAATCTCTCCCAATTAGAATCTAACTTCCGTTGTCTTTTCTTCTGCAAGGGACAGCTAACCTCCATCCCTACCTTCACATTTCCAAATGAAAAACAATTTTTTAACGCAGCCTATGTTCCTTAGAAGCCTTTGGCTGCTTTAAAAAATATATATTTGGGAAGAGAGCAGGTGAATCATACAGTGATCCCTAGACATCTGTCTTTAACCCTGCCCCTTGAGGCCCACCTGAAACAATTTTAAAAGGGGAATCCGTGGTTTTGCAAACGATATACTTGTCTGTATCTCATAGGAGGTTTGCATCTGCAGTTGCCGTCACAAGCCATTAATACATCTCATCAGGGCGCGCAATTAGGAAGGGGACGTCCTTTTCACACACTAACCTAATTGTGATTTGGAGAGCTTTGCTGAACCCCTTTCGCTAGTCAAAGACTTGCAATAGTGGTTTTGTACAATCTGTGTTTTTGCAAACAACAGGGTTTGCAACTGCAAAACTGTGTTGTAAAGCACGCACACCACTCAGTTTTCTTGGCCTAACAGGAGCAGGTAATTTCACCCCTGATGCTATTCAGAGCTTCCTATAAATCTTGGGACCAGAAGAAAAAAGCCTGTGGAAATAAACTTTGAAAACAAACTTGTTTGATATGTAGTGCTGGTAAAGTGAGTTAAAGCAAAGAGATGGGACATATATTTTTAATTGAAAAGTATGGTGTATCAAAGGGCATGGTTAACCGAAAAGCAAAGGAAGGGGCAAAAGACATTGAAAGGATAAGGTACTGGTGCAGAGTTGCATCTTAATAGTTTTATTTTCTTTCACATCTCCTGTCTGTGCAGTTTCTCTCGGACATCCTGTATGTTCTGTCACAGCTTTTGCTTCTCACAGTGCCTGCCTTTGTTTCAGTCAAAGCTTTTGAATGTGTTCCAGTCACAACTTTTGCACATTTGTTTCAGCCCCTGCTACCAACTACTCTGAGTGTGTGTGTGTGTGTGTTATGTAATTGTATTTATATAGCACTTCATTGCGAGTCGCACGCTACTCCGTAACATGTCTCGGCACCTGCATGCGCATATTCTGCGCTTGCTAAGATAGCGCCCTGTGTGGAATGAAATTTGGCATCCTTGCTGCTGTTGGTGAATAAAATGAAGTGTTAAAAAAAAGCAATGGATGGTATGCTTGAATTCAGGGAGATCCTTGCTTGGCAGTTTGGGCTGGACTGTTTTTAGTGGCCCTGGCATGGGTTTAATGATTTAAAGAGGGGGAAACACTTTCTTAGGAGTGATGAGAACAATCCGTCTGTAATGGTGTTAGCCTGGAATGATGGTAGTGGCGAGTGTTAACGTTGCAGTAATGTGCGATAATGTGCTGCATCAGTAAATACTTATAAGGTCCCAAAGGCGAGACCGTTTGCATTGCAAATGCCTGTTCAGCTCTGCCACTTGTTCCCAGAGCTATTTATGCTTTATTGTGCAACCTTTTGAATTTCTAAATCCATTTTGGCCCCAGTAGTGAAGATATTCATTGTACGACTGGACACAATAAAATGAATTGCACACAATTAGTGTGGGGAATTCTCGATCCGTGTTCTTTAGTGCCAGTATCAGGGCTTTTAGTTCTGCCAGTTGTGCCGTGCAATCTCCTGGAGACTGCGACTGCATATTAGTAGGACGGAACTTGCCGTCCCGCATACGTCCTTTTACAATCACACGTGTCGCTGTATTGCTGTTTACTTCCTACAGCAGGCTGAGCAGATTCGTCAGTGTAAATTATGTATTCATACTGTTCTAGAGGCGTTATTTCATTCGGGAGAGGATATTCTTGTTCGTACTGCAGGAATGCTTGTGTTTTTATTGTAGAGTCAAACTTGTAGTCTACATCTGTTGCAGTGAGAGAATTAGCCCACTGTATCCATCTTGGATGCAGTACTTTTGCATTTGGAACGCTTGCTTTTGTAACAGCCTCTAAGGTTGGTACTGGACTCACAACAATTATTCGTTTCACCTGAGCTAGTGCCCTTTCTCTCACTACAGCAGTCTGTACTGCTGTCAGTATTTTTTCAGTTGATGCAAAACGCATTTCAGCGTTTGTGTACAAATGAGATTTGAATGCAATGGGTACAGTTTCGCCTTCATTGAAGGTGAGGTAGGTGTAACCGGATCATCAAATTCGTTGTGTTTACACCTGTGTGTAGGTGTTTGGAAGCTATCATGTCAGCTTGTAGGGAACGAAGAATTTCTGTGTGCTCCTGTGTCCAATGTCGGACTGAGAAATCAGGTCTAATTAAGTCGTAAAAATGTTTTACTTTTTGTGTGTAATCCAAAATGTTAGTTCTGCCAAAATTTAGGAATCTTAAAATGGATTGTACGTTTTTCAGAGTCTTTGGAGGTTGGAGCAGCGCACATTTATCTAAAAAAATCAGCTGCTTGGCTTTTCCCTTCAATTGAGAGCTCATATCTTAAAAATAGGACATTAAGGTGGGCAATTTTTGATTTTTTAAAGTTAAATTTGTAGCCCTCAGAGGCGAATCCCAGAATTATTATTCACCCTGCTCAAATGATCCAATAATTTATCGTCCGTCAGGTATATATATCGTCTACATAGGACAATGCATCCTCATCAAAATTGTGAAGTAACTCCAAAACTCTTGCTGAGAACAACCCGGGGCTATTCTTATACCCTTGGGGCAGTCTATAGAATTGGCGTTTAGAGCCTAGGGCCAAAAATGCTGTCAAATATCTGCTTTCAGGCGCTATATTTTGGCAAAAGAATCCATTTGAGATATCTAGTGTTGTTTTATATTTCTTCCACACAATGTTATTCATTAGTGTGGCACTGTGTGCATTTTATACTGCAAATGTTTTTGTGCAAGTGCTCAAATGCCTGTAGTCTAAAACTAGACAATATGAATTGTCGGGTTTCATTACGGGAAACAAAGGATTATTCATGGAAGAGGTGCAATTCTCTATTACACCGTAGTATTCAAGTTGAACTAAGATCTCTCTGAGCTGTTTTTTTGCGTCATGTTTTATTGGGTACTGTCTCTGTGGAGTGGGAGTAGTATTTACTGGGATTACACGGTGAGGTGACACAGCATCCCACCCTACATGATTGCGGTATAATGCAGGAGCTAGTGCTACCGCCCACTCCTGCGCGTATGAATGTTTTAGTGATTCTGGAACGAGGTAGGAGAAGGCTGGTAAAATTACAGTTTCTCCCTTTGGGCAGTCCATAACAAACCCAGGCGACCAATCTTTTTCTGCTAAAAAGATGTCGTATCCAAAGGACATGTTTTCACAAAAGAGACCTTTAACTTTCCTGGGTATGTCCCCCTCTGTTTAGAGTGTTATTTTGTATAGCTTGTGTGGAACACTTACCCTAGTATCAGGTGTCTCCACTGTGATATGTTCATTCAACGCCGATGTCACCAGAAATTCCATCAGGTTCTGCTGAGCTATTGTTACTTCTGCTGCACTGTCTAGCATCGTCAGAGCCCATTCCCCGTTCAGAAGTTGAGTCCTCAGTAGCCTGGGCATTTCTTATTTTAAGGCCACCTACTTTCTTCTTTTTAATTTGAGGTTTTAATTTTAGTTTATCTTCTTTTTTGATATTATAGTCTGATGTGTGTCTCTTTGCTTTGCTCGCTCTTCAGATCTGTGTTCTGAGCGTCCTATCCTCTCGGAGTTTCTCGGCAAACCCTGAAAGGAACGAGAGGCGCTTGTAACAGTCTCCTGATACCTGTCAGGTTTTTTAATGTTATCACGGTTTCTAAGGCTTTACCTCCTGTCAGAGGGCTCCTGTTGAGGAGACTCACCCCCTGATTGCTATGCATTCTTCTTATTTTTCTGCTGTTTATTATCCCATTCCTTTATAGAAGAATCTGGTGTTTGCTTAGCGTTATCCTTTTCAGGATTACCCATTATTTGTGGTTTCATAGGTCTAGCTCCCAAATTATCTATACCTAATTTAGCGTATGTATCTTCAATAATTTTGGTAAAATCCCGCTCCTGTTGAGCAGGAGTGCACTCCCTTAGGCCTTGGCGTATAGCCACGCTGCTGCCTCCCCTTTTATGTTAGCTAACATAATTGTAGATACCTGGGAAAAATTACCTATTAATTTCACCCCTAAGTTTAGAGCAGGTTCTACTCCATACTCATTCTGTATTTGGATATCTGGGATCACTACTATTGAAGGGGTGCCATGAGTCCTGGTATAGATGGCAGCGAAGACTGTACCCCAAGTGGCACAATCCTCTATCGGGGGAGCTATCCCCATTGGCAAGCAGATTGTCAGTATTCTGTGTTTTTCTTGGGGGCCTGTGTGTGGAAACACTGCCTCTAACTGTGCTATTTTCTATGCTATCCAGAATGGCATTTGCACACGTTTAGGAGGCATTCTTCCCATAAATGCGTTCAGTGTTTGTGGGGTAATTTTAGTTGCGGTCCCTTGTAGTTGACCTGCTGGGGTAACCCTTGTGGGCTGAAGTGTGAGTGTTCTCATAACGAACTGTGTCATATTTCTGTAAAGTTTATTATTTCCTTGTGAAGTGTACGTAAGTCTGCTATTAGCAATGAGTCAATTTCTGGATGCGGCGTGTAAGCAGCTAGCACCGGCCAAGTCGCTCCGTCTCTGCTGAGCGGACCGAGTCTCACTTTTTCTGTGGTGTGTGGGAGGGCGCCTTTAAACCAATTTATATGCTCTTGGTACGTGAGCAGAACTTTGATGTCCTCGTATGCATTGTATTCATCTGGTATTTCATCCGGAGTATAAGGATGAAATGTATGTGTGCGTTCATCTGCAGGTGGGAATTTAATCCACGAATAGAACACCTCCGTTCTGTATGCTTCGTGTGCCTCAACCATGAAGGTAACAGTCCCACCTAAAGCTGGGACTCCAAAATCTGCAAATTTTAAAGTAAGTGCATTTCTAACATTTTCTGAAATGATTATGCCACCTTCCTAATCTCCTTCCTCTGCAGCGTTTGCATTTAATGTGGCTGCAGCGTCATCTTGCGCAGACATTTTTCAAGGAAAGTTTTTTAGTATGGGACAGAGATAGCGTTTTATGCACAATGTATGGAACTATAATCCTTCAAGCTTGAATATACCTACAGCCAATACATAGGGTATACCTACTCAGCTGCGGCAGATTTTCCCTTCTCACTCCAGACGCCTCTGGGTAAATGTGAGTATTTTTTTTTTTTTGTAGGTGTCTGAGAGAGCAAGACTGAACTATTCAGATTTGACCATTAAATAAGAACCAAACCAACGTTGGCGGCGCCATGCTGTGTAGTTCCTATAAATCTGTATAGGATCTGCATGTTTAGACAACATAAACTAAGGAATTAGTGTTCAAACTGATTCCAGACACCCACAAAGGATATGTTAGTCTGTTAGAACAGCTAGCTCACAGTGCCACTATGAGCTCCTCTTACCAAGTGGAGCGAATAGCTTCTGGCAACTATCAAACATGACAACCCTGACCCCTCAGGGATCGTGGAAACAGTACAGTACCTTTCGCTCAGTCACTCGTGCTCACTCGGTCTCAGAGACATATACAGAATAAATGGTGGGTATGTTTTCAATAACAATTGAACCAGCGTCATTCTAGCATAAAATACGTGTGCTGCAACAATCATTAGACATAAACATATGTTTACGGCTATAAGCACCAACAGAGTAAAGAAAAGGTAGAATTGTACCATAGTGCTAAAACAATGAATATATGCAGGCATATAGATACATAACCATAAAATGCGTACTCCTACGATGCAAACCCTAACTAGATGTACCTAAGTGTACCTAGCATGTATGTATGTGTATAGCCAAGAATCAATCCCCTTAGGATAGAGCCAACTCCATTACCTGATGTGGGAGAGCGAAGGACCCCGTCTTGGTCTCGAAATGGACACCCTACAAGGGATGTCAGACCACTTCGTGCTGGAGTGTCTGCGTGCAGGGACCTCAGCGTCTTGCGTCAGCGTATCAGCATGGAAGTCTTTCTCCTCTGGTTTGCCCAGCGAAGATGTGGTGCTTATAGGTTTCTCTTACTCGCTCCTCTGCACATTTGCTTTTTTGCACTATCTACTTTTAAATTAATGAAATTGTGGTTTAAGCTTTGCTTGTATTTTGATGCTTTTACTTCTGAGTGTGTTAAACTTAGTCTATCTATGTACTGGCACCCGGTCGGGGCTTAGTTTCCCCGGGCCGCCATTTTGTTGTGCCACGCGCCTTCTTCAGTTAGCGCTCTAGTGGCTGCCTCCGATCCTACTTAATGGGCATTGAACGGACGTGCGCAGCGGGTGCGCCGATGGCGCGTCAAAGGACTGCCACAGGCAAGCCCGTCTGCGCCCGTCCGGGGACCAGGGGCCACGAACCCTGGTCCAAATAGGAGTCATATGCTCTGCTATTCATTCAATCAACTTTTAGAGTACCGTGGTATGCCGTTGCCTAACTGCACTATGTTGGACCTGAGTAAGGAGTCCACTAAATGTTCTCATTGCAATTTCGCTCCTTTTGCAGCCATACATAAGAATTATAACGGTAGAAGTAATTTTATGCAGAGTGACTCCGAGATGTTTACCCATACTGATCCTCAGCGACAGATCTTACAAAATAGCACACTTTTACACTATAAGGATTTCACTTTTTATAACATTAAGTGCAGATCGCTTCCTAAACACAAGGCGGATATCTTTGATCTTTTGATCAATGAGCAGCAGGATGCTGTCTTTCTTACAGAGACCTGGCTCCAGGCACGCTCAGGTCCTGATGTAGCTTCAGCACTTCCTTTAAACTATTCCATTGTTAGGAAAAACAGGGAAGGAAGGTTAGGGGGGGCATTGCTATTATTTACAAAAAGTCGTTTGACTGTAAATTTGATGATATATCCTTTGCTGCCTGCGAGGCCTCTTTATTTAAAATCACACTTACTCCCCAGTTCATGGGTTGTGTCTCTCCCCGATTTGATATCCCCATATCTTTTGAATGCCACTAATTTCACCATTCTGGGTGATCTAAATCTCCATCTTGATGACCCAGCATGTGTAAAAAGTGCCGCACTCATTGCCGATCTTGAGGCAATGAATATCTTACTCTGCAATTCAATCCTCACCCATGTAGCTGGCCACTTACTAGACCCCATCTTTTCTAACTTGCCCGGTATTTGCTGTTCCCCTGCTCTTCCACTATGTTGGTCTGACCACTTTGCTGTTGTCTTTCGTTTGAAAATTGCTTCTGGCCCCCCGGTAGCCCCGAGGGGAATTGGGGAAAGCTTGATATTGGAGCTTTAAATAATCTTTTAATCAACAGTACCCCTGCAATTGAACAAATGAGAATTGCAGACCTTGGGGAGATTCAAAGCTGGCTTCTACATTCAATTGATTTCTGTCTCCCTCTCTCTAACAAACGGTTTAATAATCACCGTCCCCCTGCCCCCTGGTTCACGGAGAGGCTTAAAAATGAAAAAACAAAATGTAAAACCTTAGAAAGACTATGGAGGAAGAATTACGCCCCCGATACTAAATGGACCTATAAAAAGGCCATAAGGGGGTATCACTCTCTTTGCAGATCAGCCCGTGCTGAATATGTCTCCTCCACAATTTCTCAAGCTCAGAATTGTTCTAAGACCTTCGTCAAGGTGGTCAAGGAACTATCCGGAGCCGAAAGTCAGTCCACCCCACTTATCCTTAATGACACACAGTGTGAGGATCCTGCCCACTTCTTTGTGAGCAAAGTAAAAAATATATATTCTGCAATGACGGGTGATAACCTGACTAATATTGTGCAGCCAGCCTATGCCTCTTCGAATGCAGTCACTGACACAAGACAAGAGTATGGTAACATCTCTAAATTCATCAATAAAATGGAATCCTGGTCCTTACTGGATATTAGTTCTTTTAATTTGATCCTGGCCAACTTAAAATCTGGCTCCCCTTGCGATTTGCTCCCTATCTCCGTACTGAGGCAACTTGAGTCTCCTTTGGTTATGCTAATCATGGAGCTCCTCAATGCCTCGTTACAGGAGGGAATAGCCCCGCCAGAATGGAAACATGCCATGGTTCTGCCACTCTTAAAAACGACCAATGCTGATCCCTCTCAGCTTTCTAACTTTCGACCGATTTCTCTTCTTCCGGCTTTTTCCAAGATTCTGGAAAAACATGTTCATTCTCAGCTTTTCCTCTTTTATTGAGTCCCAGAACTTTTTACACCCTTCACAATCTGGTTTTAGAGAAGGATTTTCTACTGAAACTACTTTGCTAGGAGTCACTGAAATGCTGCGACACCGTTTGGACATTGGTGACACGGTGGCCCTCATTCTTCTTGACCTGAGTGCGGCATTCGACACGGTGTCTCACACCGTGTTATTAAAAGCGTTCAATCCCTGGGTATTGAGGGCCTTGCCCTCCAATGGATTGACTCTTTTTTTACCAACCGTACGTTTCAGGTCTTCTCCACCACGGCCAGTTCTAAAACTCATCGCTCTCCGTATGGAGTGCCCCAGGGCTCAGTTCTGAGCCCTCTCTTGTTTAATATTTATGTTCGCTCACTGGCAGATATTGCCGAAGAGGCAGGGCTGTCCATATTTTCGTATGCTGATGATACTCAGCTAATTTTTTCCCTTTCGACAGCAAAGGAATCTGAACCTTCAACTCTCCAATTTGGTTTGAGGAAGATTGCGTCTTGGATGCAGGACAATCTACTCAAGCTAAATGGAGAAAAAACGGAAGTTCTGATCTTAGGAAAAAAACAAGATCTTTGGGGTCCTCAGCACTGGCCCCTGGAGATGGGCGTTTTACCTCAGCCTGCTCACCAAGCACGCAATCTTGGGGTGATTATCGACGAACAGTTATCTATGAAACAGCAAGTCGTGAAGGTGGCCTCTATCTCTTGTACCATTCTCAAATGGCTGAAGAAGATTCTTTGGATGCTGCCCCTTTCCACTCAGAGAACTGTAGTCCAGGCCCTTATAACATCTAGGCTGAACTACAGTAATGTCTTATATCTGGGTTGCAATAAGGATGTGATACAAAGATTGCAGATAGTGCAAAATGCGGCTGCCAGATTGCTCTGCCAGGTCCCTAGGACTGCCTCTATTTCAGGATCTCTTCGTAACCTTCACTGGCTTAAGGTGGAGAATCGTATTAAATTCAAAGCCTTGAGCTATATGTTCAAAATTAAAACTGGTTCAGCCCCCCAGTACCTGCAGTCTTCAGTCCAACCCTATTTACCGTCACGCACCCTTCTCTCCACCACTCAGCTTAAATTTACTGTCCCTAGAATCAGATTGAGGCATATGCGCGGTCCTTCCTTTGCTTATTTAGGACCCTCCCTATGGAACTCTCTTCCTATTTCTCTACGCAAAGAAACGGTTTAAGGTAATTTTCGAAAACAGCTGAAAACTTGGTTATTTAACTTGTAGTTCCTTTTCCTTTCCCACCTTCCTGTCAGGCTGGCGCCGGGAAACCCCTAGGGGTAGCTGCGCGCCTTATAAACTTAAATAACATAACATATACCCAAAAGGGTACCCTCAGGGTTTCTACCTAGATGTGTACTATGGCAGGTCGGCCAAGAATGACGATAGTGGTGACCCTTATACATAGTTATTATGCAGAAGATGGTAATCCTGCTGTGATACTGAGAAATCCTCATGCATAATAAATTAGGCTAGATTTTGGAGAAAACCACACAACTTTTATTCAGCACCTAAATAGGTAAAAGGTTAGCGCCAGACCTGTTATGTAGAAAAAATGGTAGGGCAAATATAGGTAAAGGGTCGTGCAACTACCTAGGCCTATATTGGGGTACATTGGGGTTCATACCATCGCAATTTATTAACCGTCAATAATCCAGCTTCCTCTCCTGTTAGTCATTGACTTTCTGCTTATCTTTGACCACATACAGCGCTCTGCTGCCTTTTCGCTAGGTTTGCGCTATAGAAATAGCGTATACATACATTCATTCTGTCCTTCACTGATAGCCAATGGAGTGCCTTCCTATTCAGTGTAAAGTAGTTCTTTATACCTGTTGTCAAACAGCTTGCCAGCCAAAATCATGCATACCACGTGTCAAGAAGAAAATTAGTTACTTACCTGTAACAACCGTTCTACAGTATTGGTATCTTTCATAGATTCACATGCTTGAATCATCCCCGTAATCGTGGTGGAAGTCCCACGGTATCCTTATAAAAGCAGTAGATAATACTATCATAGGCTATAATGCAAAGAACAGTCACTGTAATAGCCTATCTACTTTCTTTTGTAAAAAAAGAACCAAATGTAAGTAATATCTAATCAGGCGACAGCACCCTGTAGAACACTCCCAAGAGAGGCTAAGTTCCTCAGATTTTCAAGCATAAGTGTGAATCTATATATCTTGAGGAAATAAGGGAAGCCTCTTAGGGGAGGAGGGTGGGTCGCATGTGAATCTATGAAAGATACCAACACTGGAGAACCGTAGTTACAGGTAAGTAACTCATTTGCTTCTCCAGTATTGGATCTTTCATAGATTCACATGCTTAAATCAGAGTAGCCAGCAGTTACATAGACAAATTCGTTAGGAAGGACCAGCATGCCTTAAGTAATGTCCCGCCCTTAGTGGGTGTAGCTTAGTGCCCAGGAGCATGCTGGAACATATAGTTCATACCCTGAGTGGGCTCCGTCGACTTCTTTGGCAGAAATAAACTATATGCCCTTCGTAGGGCTCCGGGTGTGACGCTGGTCATTCTGTGCCGCAATAGTAGTGCCGCATTGGTAAGGAATCGTTCCCTTAGGTGAGAGGCAAGATGGCGGACACGTCTGTGTCCGAGTGAGGCAGGCGAAGAGTGCTCTCCTTCATCCATCCCCCCCTACTCCCTTGGGGATTGCTGGAATCTGCCGCAAGGAAGCTCCTGGCGAAAACTGATCTCGAGTAGCGGGAATGCTGTTACTTCTGATACATTTGTATCAGCAACGTTGCCAGCGCGCTTGGCGTTTCGTTCCTCACCGTGCAGTTTGGCGGAGCAGGTCTGTTATCGGAGCCCGATCTTGTGAGGAGAGAAGGGCGGCTGCGGCTGTTGCTGAGTATTCCTGGGGTCTGCTGGAAGATCTGGCCTGGAGCAGGATGGGTCCCAAGAACGCCAGCGGTAATCTGAAGGGCACAAGGACTCGGGCTACAGCTGCTGTTACTGTGTCAGCCCCTGGACAGGTTGGGGGTCTATCGTCGGAAGGGATAGTCGTTGCAGCTGTCAAGGTGCCCGGTCACGATCCTGCCGGGGATAACATAAAGATTCCTGGGATTTAAAAAAAAAAACCGCCAGGCAAAGCTAAGACATTAGTTTCTGAGCTAGTGATGGGCGCCACGAATCCCCTGCAATCGGATCACTCGCTCAATAAAGCTTCTGATGCAAGTAAAGTGCCGAGAAATATTTCTGTGTCCCTGGCGAGTTCGAACGCTGTTGCAGGATTAATTGAGATGGAAAGTGGGCATGAAAGGGAGGAAGCTGTTGCGGTCAATTCTAGTGTGGCTGATTTATTAGAAGTTGATCTAGAGAATGCAGAGAACATCGTCTCCTCCCAGGTTACCCTAGGGGGCTCAATTAATTCTCTAAGTGCCCCACTTTCAACAAGGCCTAATAATTTGAATCTTGAAATTCTTCAGGGGTCTGCGACTGGAAGTGACATACCCAGCAGAGCCGGGGTAATAGAGGCAGACTCCGGGGATTCAGGTGGAAATTTCTATTCCATGTCTGATCTGTCCAATACCTCGGAGCTGGAGAGTGCTGACGGTGACTGGGTCGACGATAGAAGCTTGACTAGTTCTGTTCCACTGGATGAAGAAGAAAATACTTTGCTTACTGTGGAAGGAACCACTGTGCGTAAGGCAAAGGATAGATTTAATTTGTCATCCAGGGACGGTTCTGGCAATGTTGGGTCCCCTTTGCTGAATTATATCCCTTCATTACATCCTGGGGAAGCGAGTGTCAGTAGGGGGGACGAGGTTGACATACATGGAGGTCCTGTCTGTACGGGCGAATTGATAGCAAATGAGATTACCCTAACCACTATTTACCAAGCAATAATGTCACATCGTGAGGAGACAAAAGCAGAAGGTTTGCGGATGCAGGGCGCCGTCCGCAAGCTTCAGAATACGGTTCGTCGTGTGGTTAAGACATGTACTGAGATGTCAGCCAGGATTAGGGAAGCGGAGGGTAGAATCTCCTTAATCGAGGATGACATTGTACATCAAAAAACAGCTGTATCCTCCTTACAATCCCTTCGTGATGATATAAATTGGAAACTAACTGATTTAGAAAATAGATCTAGAAGGAACAATTTGCGTGTATTAGGTATTCCGGAAGGTCTGAAAGGGAAGGATGTTCGTCAATTTATCATCGATCTGTTCTCAGAAGCTTTTCCTGAACTGCATCAATGGAAATGGGAACTTGAGCTGCTGCGTGTGCATAGATTTCCTTTTCAGAGGCGTGCTGGTACCAGAGAGGTGGACGTTAAACCAAGAGCTATATTGATCTGTTTAAATAATTTTCTGCTTCGTGAATCTTTGTATGATCTCGCTAGGCCAGACCGTAAGAGAAAGGGGCAGGGTTGCGAATTTTTTGTGCGCCCCGATTACTGTCAAGCCACAGTTCAGCAGAGGTGGCACCTGCGTCAATTGATCCCGTTGTTTCAAGCTAAAGGGGCACAGTCCTATTTGCTTAATCCTTCAAAACTTAAAATTATCTATAAGGATAAAGCACAAGTTACTAACTTGTGTAACGATATATCTGTAAGAGACAGTAGTTAGTGACAGATTCCTTACCTTGGAATATCCCCAGGCGTCAGGCTTGATCCGGAAAGTTTTTTGCGTAGCAGTACCCTTGCGCGTCGGTAGGCGGCGTCGTGCGGCTCCGCGTCCGTCGTCGGCGTCGTGATCGCCGGGATGACGTCGCGGGCAGTACTTAGGAGCCGCCCCTGCGCGCTGACGTCAGTTCTGTACACGACTTTCCGCGCCAGGAACGCAGAGCCATGCAAGAAGCTGACATAGGTGTCTGAAAAATACTAGGGCCCTGAAAGGGATGTCCTTAACCCTAGAAATCAGTTCGCAGAACGGGGAGGATGGGTGGGCGTGAGGAATCTGTCACTAACTACTGTCTCTTACAGATATATCGTTACACAAGTTAGTAACTTGTGCATCTGAAAGAGACACGTTAGTGACAGATTCCTTACCTTAGAATAGATACCCCAGCAATACCAACCCCGGTGGTGGGTCTGCGAACAAAGATCAGACAAGGAAGTCCTGGAGGACAGAACGGCCAAAGAAGCCGTCCCTCCGGACCTGACTGTCAAGGCAGTAATGCTTTGTAAACGTGTGCAGCGAGGCCCACGTAGCTGCCTGACAGATAACCGGCAGCGGAACACCGCGGCCCAAGGCCGTGGTAGCAGCCGTTGCCCTGGTGGAATGGGCACGCAGCCCAACAGGAGGCTCCTTCTTAGTCAAAGAATAGCAGGTCTTGATGCACAAGGTAACCCAGCGGGAGATGGTCCTCTTGTGCACCGCCCGACCTTTTTTGGCGCCCACGTAGCCAACAAAGAGCTGGTCATCCACCCGGAAGTGTTTTGTGCGGTCAACATAGAAAGAGAGCGCACGTTTTGGGTCCAGACGGTGGAGCCTCTCTTCCTCTCTGGAAGGATGCGGAGGCGGAAAGAAGGTGGGCAAAGTGATGGTCTGCCCAATGTGGAAAGCAGTACCCACCTTTGGCAAGAAGGACGGACGCGTCCGAAGAACAACCTTGTCTGGATGAACAGACAGAAAGGGAGGTTTGCAAGATAGAGCCTGGAGCTCACTCACCCGCCGAGCGGAGGTGATGGCCACCAGAAAGGCTGTCTTCAGAGTCAGAAGACGAAGAGGACAGTTATGTAGAGGCTCAAAGGGAGCGCACATTAAAAGGTAAGAACCAAGTTCAAGTCCCACTGAGGCATCACAAACGGAACAGGAGGGAAGAGGTGAGTAATGCCTTTTAAGAACCTGTTAACAACAGGGGACTTGAAAAGGGAGGGCTGATCAGGGAGCCTGAGGAAGGCCGAGATAGCACAAAGATAACCCTTGATGGTACCCAGGGCAGAACCCTGTTGGGCCAGAGAGAGAAGGAACAGAAGGACCTCAGAAAGAGGGGCAGAAAGGGGATTCACAGCCTTTGCTGTGCACCATGCCACAAATTTGTTCCACCTGCAGGCGTATACCACCTTAGTGGAGGGACGCCTGGCTGCCAGAATCACATCACAAACTTCGGGAGGCAAGTCGAAAGGAATCAACTGCCGCCGCTCAATCTCCACGCAAGCAGGTGTAGACTGGACAGGTTCGGGTGGAGGACCGTCCCTGCTGCTGCGACAGAAGATCCTCCCGAAGAGGCAGACGGATCGGGGGATCTACGCTCATATTGAGTAGCTCGGGATACCAAACTCTTCGAGCCCAGTCCGGAGCCACAAGAATGACTTGGGCCCGGTCGTGCCGAATCTTCTTCAACACTCTGGGTAGAAGTGGTATAGGCGGAAAGGCGTACAATAGACCGCAACTCCACTCGTGACGAAAGCGTCGCCGAGCGAGTGCCGCCTTGGAAATTCCAACGCGCAGAACTGATGACATTGCACGTTCTCTTCGGTGGCGAATAGATCTAACCAAGGCTCTCCCCACTGTAGAAAGAGTCCTTGCGCCACTTCCGAGTGAAGACGCCATTCGGGATCCATCATGCACCTGCGGCTGAGTTCGTCCGCCCTGGCGTTCAGGGAACCTGCCAGGTGTTGAACCACCAGGAACATGCCCTGATGTTCCAGCCATGTCCAGAGGCGCAGAGCCTCCTGACAAAGGGTCCACGACCCCACCCCGCCTTGTTTGTTGCAGTACCACATGGCGGTGGTGTTGTCTGTGAACACCTGCACCACCTTCCCTTTGACAGAGGGAAGGAATGCCTTGAGTGCAAGTCGGATCGCCCGGAGCTCCAGAAGGTTGATATGGAGCCGGGACTCCGCCCGGAGACCAGAGGCCTCTGATCTCCGCCTCTCCCATGTGACCGCCCCATCCCAGAAGGGACGCGTCCGTCACAACTGTGTGCTCTGGCTGGGGAAGGGAGAGGGATCTGCCCATGACCCATTGCCGGTTCGAGAGCCACCACTGCAACTGTATTGCAGTCCCCTCCGAGATCTGGACGTGATCGGACAGGTTGCCCCGGTGCTGCGCCCACTGGAACTTCAGGTCCCACTGCAGAGCCCGCATATGCCATCTGGCATGATTGACCAGCAGGATGCAGGAGGCCATGAGGCCCAGCAGCCTCAGGGTCATCCGTACCGAAACCCAGGACAAAGGCTGAAAGATCGGAATCATAGCCTGAATATCCCGGACTCGCCGTTCGGGAGGATAGGCCCGAAACTGCGTCGTGTCCAGAACTGCTCCGATGAAAAGGAGCTGTGGAGAAGGAATCAGATGCGACTTCGGCACATTGATGGAGAACCCCAGCGAGTGCAGGAGTTCGGCCGTAGTCTGGAGGTGGGAGACGACTGCCTGGGACGAGCCCGCCTTCAGCAGCCAGTCGTCGAGGTAGGGGAAGACTGAAACCCCTGCCCGGCGCAGATGAGCTGCGACCACCGCCATCACTTTCGTGAACACCCGAGGGGCACTGGTAAGGCCAAAGGGGAGCACGGTGAACTGAAAATGCTCGAGGCCTACCGTGAACCGAAGGTAACGCCGGTGGGCCAGCAGGACGGGGATGTGGAAATAGGCGTCCTGCAAGTCCAACGCTACCAACCAGTCTCCGGGGTCGAGGGCAGTGAAGACCTGAGCTAGGGTGAGCATCTTGAACTTCTCCTTCCGGAGGAAGCGATTGACGTTCCGGAGGTCCAAGATAGGACGCATGTCCTCCTTGTCCTTTTGGGCACCAGAAAGTAGTGGGAGTAGCAACCACGCCCTACTTCTGGGGTTGGAACATGCTCGATGGCCCTCTTGGCCAAGAGGGCCGTGACTTCCTTCTGTAGAAGCGCCAAGTGATCCCCTGACATGCGGTGGAATTGAGGTGGCATGGCTGGGGGTGGTCTCGAAGGGGAGGGAGTAGCCCCTTCGGACAATGTCCAAGACCCACCTGTCCGAGGTGATGGGACGCCAGAGGTGAAGGTGATGGCGGACCCTGCCCCCGACTGGCGTACTGTGCACCTGAAAGGAGGGACTAGGAGGGCTTGGAGGCCGCGGACGGGTTGGAGGTGGTGGCCTGACCCGCACGCTGGTTGCCCGAACCGCCACGGCGGTATCCACGTCCTCGGCCACGCGAAGGCGCTGCTGCGCGGGCCGTTGGCCGGGCTGCGGACGTGACTGGGCGCCCCTTCCGTGGCCACGAAAGGGGCAAAAAGCAGACGTGAGCGGAGGGCGCACAACAGCAAGGCCCAGGGACTTAGCAGTAGCCCGAGAGTCCTTGAAACGCTCCAGCGCATGGTCTGCCTTCGAACCAAAAAGACCGACACCATCAAAGGGCATGTCCATGAGTGTATTCTGGACATCTCCCGAAAAACCAGTGGTTCTCAGCCAGGCGTGGCGACGCAGCGCCACCGTCGTTGCAAGCGATCTGCCCAGCGAGTCGGCGGTATCAAGGCCACAGCGGATGGTATATTTAGCCGCATCACGCCCTTCCGCAATGGCGCGGGTAAGCAGTGTCTGGACCTCCTCAGAACACTGCGGCAAAACAGTTGCCACCGAATCCCACAGGAGTGGGTGTATCGGCCCAAGAGGCAAGCGGTATTAACAGACCGCAAGCCAGCACTGGAGGAAGAGAAACCCTTCTTCCCAAAGTGATCCAGGCGCTTGGATTCCCTATCCGGAGGGGCGGTAGGGAAGGCGGTTTGGGAGGCAGAGGCTTGGACAACCAAGCTCTCAGGGGTGGGGTGTTGGGAGAGAAACAGGGGGTCGCCCGGAGCAGGGCGATGGCGTCGGGCCACGTTCCTATCCACAGGAGCCCCTGTGGTGGGTTTGGACCAGGCACCCAAAAGAACGTCAGTCAGTGCCTCGTTGAACGGCAGCACAGTCTCCGAAGAGGAGGCCGCCGGCTGAAGCACTTCAGTCAGGATGTTAGACCTGACGACCACTGTAGGCAACTGGAGATTCAAGGCTCCAGCAGCTCTACGCAACACCGTTGCAAAATTAGCCCCCTCCTCCGTTGCCACGGGAGGAGACAGCATGCCAGAGTCAGGGAGGTATCCAGACCACTGGCATCCCCAAGTTCCTCAACCCAGTCCGGGTCAAACTCGCACTGTTGTGTGAGAGGGTCGTCAGACCCCTCCCAGCTCTCCTGGTCCTCCTCCAGGTTGAAAATATGGAGGAGGAGGGACATCAGGGACCCAAGGTCTCATCGGCGCCGGATACGGCGTCGGGCGACGCCGTTCCGGCTCCATGTCCGGACCCGGAGAGAACCGGGGACGACGCCGCCCGGAGCCCCGGACGGCGTGGGAAACGGCACCGGGGACATCGGCGTCGGCGGAGGCGTGGTTAGGTCAACCGGCGTCGATGGGGGTTGCGGCACCACCGGAGCCGGGGTCGAGGCCGGGACCGGAGCCGAGGCCGGGACGAAGGCTGGTGGGACAGGCGACGCCGGGACCGGAGTCGACGGCGACGCCGGAGCAACCCCATCAGGGCCCGCGGGGCCCGGAGGCGCACCGGAGGGACCTTGAGGCCCGAAGAGGCGGGCCATGGCCGACAGGAATTCCTGTATATCGGCCTGAGTCGCCCCGAGCCCGGGTAGGGCGGGTACTGCGGGGGTAACTCGACAGGCACGTCCGGGGCCGCGGGGCGGGGACGGTGCCGACAGGGACCTCAGCCGAGTCGCGAGACCGGCGAGGCGAAGTCTTAGAGCGATGACGCCGCTTAGACTTCTTGTGCTTCGACTTACCGGAGGAGCGCGAAGACTTTGAATCCGACGAACGGCGGGGACTCCGCGTCCGGCCCCTCGACCTCTCCCGGGACCGGGGCTTGGTGCGGCGCGGAGCCGAATGCCGGACTTCAAGGAGCTTTCGAGACCGCTCTCGCAAAGCCTTAGGATGAAGTTTCCGGCAGTCAGGACACGACTTCGTGTCGTGGTCTCGGCCGAGACAAAAGAGACACTCGAGGTGCGGGTCCGTGATCGACATCATGCGACCACATTCCTCGCAGGGCTTAAAGCCGGGCATCCCTACGACACCTTAGGAGTTGTGAAGACTCGTTGAAGAAACAGTGAAAAAATTCACCAAAAAGATAGTCAAAAAGTGACTAGGGCACTGCTCTTCCCGGATCTGCGCTTACTGGCGCGGAAAAAGAAGAACTGACGTCAGCGCGCAGGGCGGCGCCTAAGTACTGCCCGCGACGTCATCCCGGCGATCACGACGCCGACGACGGACGCGGAGCCGCACGACGCCGCCTACCGACGCGCAAGGGTACTGCTACGCAAAAAACTTTCCGGATCCAGCCTGACGCCTGGGGATATTCTAAGGTAAGGAATCTGTCACTAACGTGTCTCTTTCAGATACATCATTTTTCACCTCTGAGATCGCAGCAAAGGAGTTTTTGAGCACTATTTAGGGGGATGGTTGTAGTATAGAATATTTAGTCAATTTAAACAGTTTTCCCCTTCCCCTTTTTACTCTTTTCTTCTCTTTTCTTTGTCTTTGCTGGGGGGTGGGGGGATCATGGGAGAGCACTTAATCCTTTCTCTCCATCGCAATAGGGACCGTTCAGTCCCTCTGCCTCATTTGGGTGGGTGTAAGGGTGGGGGGGGAGGTTAGGTGGGTCAATGAGGGTGGTGTGGGTGGGGAGGGTAGTCGGGAAGGTCGTGCAAGGAATAGTAAAGTTGTGTTTTTGTATTTGTTTGGCAGCAAGGATTCTGTGAATATAGATGTTAGAAATGTAGTATTTGTACTAATAAGTCTAATGGTAAATGATTGGCAAAGGGATACAGTTATGTTAAAATGTCTTTTGTTTGAGGATGGGTAAATTTACTGTTTGTACCTGGAATATTTGTGGCCTGAATGATCGGAAAAAAAGAGGGATTTCGGCCCAGATTCTTAGAACAATGAGGCTGGATCTGCTTTGTGTACAGGAGACTCACATTGCATGGAACAATCGGAGGTGGTTAAAGGATCTGGGGTTGGATCTTGTGGGTTGTACACGTCAAGGATCAACAACGAGAGGGGTGGCAATTTTGAAAAGACCCGGGTGGGGGAAGTGTAAACGCGTAAAAGAAGATCTTTATGGCCGCTGGGTAATCATTGAACTAGTGATAGAGGATCTTTCTATGACTATTTGTTCAATTTATGGCTCGAACTTGGATGACCCCGGAATATTGGAGGGCCTTAGCATTGAGCTAGTTGATTGGCCAGCCCCTTTGATTTTATGTGGGGACTTTAATTTCCATCTGGCAGGGAATATAGATATCACAAGCAATTTTCTTTATGATGGGAAGAAAAAGAAAACGTTTAAAGCTATTAGGGGTCTTGTTAAAGAATTTGGGCTGGTTGATATATGGTGGCTCAAAGGAAGGGGCGCTCCTGGGAATACCTTCTACTCTGCACCTCATCGCAAGCATGTGCGGTTAGATTACTTCTTTGCTACCCTGGAACTTGCTGGTAAAGCTAAGATTGATATTCAACCTAAAATAATCTCCGATCATAATCCTGTTCTGCTAGAAGTAGAAATAAGTTTTAGGTCTCCCATAAGGGCCTGGACCTTTGAACGAAAATTGTTGGTCGATCCCGTCTATTGTAAACATATGTGCAAATGGATAGTGGAATTTTTCAACAATAACCGTGGATCTGCATCTATCCATATGGTATGGGATGCTTTTAAGTGAGGTGTTCGGGGGGAGACACTAAGCTACTCCGTTAATAAGCAACGTACACTTCAAGCAGAATATCTGGTCGAAATGAATAAATTGCGGCTGTTAGAAAATGAGTTTATGCTGGCAGTTAATAATGGCCAAGACTCTGAACAGATTTCAAGCGATTTAGCTACCCAAAAAATGAGATTATATCAGAACTTTGCTACAAAATTGGCAGCGCAAGTCGCAGTATACCGCTCTGAGATTTATGAGGTGGGAGAAAACTCTGGCCGAATATTGGCCAAAAGATTACATCAAAAAGACGTTGCTAAAAGGATTAATAATATTCAAGACGAGCAAGGGCAAATTCGGGAGAAACCACCTGAAGTGCTAGAGGTTTTTAGGAAGTTTTATTGTCAACTGTATACAGATGAGGTTATTTTAGGTGTTGAAGGTAAAGTGGTGGAATTTTGTGGGGATATCGAAATTTCTAAACTGACATACGAGCAAATGGATGAATTAGATCTCGACATCACTTGGGAGGAAATCGAAGCAGCAATTATTTCTCTGGCTGTCGGTAAGGCGGTGGGACCTGATGGTATCCCGCTGGAATTTTATAGAACCTTTCGGCATGTGTTGAAAGAGGAAATGTTATCAACTTTTGTGTCTGCACAAAAGGGGATAGTGCCATTGTCTTGGTCAAAATCCGTTATTGTGGTCTTCCTAAAAAAAGATAAACCTCCCTTAATGCCGTCATCTTATCGACCCATTTCTTTAATCAACTCTGATAGCAAAGTCTATTCTAAAATATTAGCCGCACGTATATCGGACATTATCTCCACGTTGGTTTCACCATTTCAACATGGGTTCATTCCTGGACGCGATACCGCAGATCATGTCAGGCGTTTAATATCATTTATTGATTGGGCTCAAGCAACTAATACTATAATGGGGATAACCCTGTTGGATGCCGAGAAGGCATTCGACAGGGTTTCTTGGTCATATATGTGGGAGGTTTTAAGGTTGAAGGGCTTCGGTCCCTTGATTCGGCAGGCGTTGCAATCATTATATCTGTCTCCAGTAGCCTGTATTCGAATCGCTGGCCAAGAATCGGGTATGTTTACTATCAGTCGTGGTACACGGCAAGGATGTCCGTGTTCACCTTTATTATTTGCCTTATATATTGATTTTTTTCTGGTCAAATTAAATCAGGCTATTGATATTAAACCGGTCCAATTGTGCCATATTGATTATAGAGCTTTGGCATACGCGGATGATGTCGTCGTGGTTACCACTGATATAGTCACTGCTTTACCCGCAATTGATGGATTGGCATCTAAGTTTGGTGGGTCTTCGGGGTATAAATTAAATATCTCTAAAACACAGATTTTATTTATTGGAGACGAACCTCCTGAAAATATAACAACTGTTTCCGAAGTCACATATTTAGGAATTAAAATTTCCTTACCAATAAGCAAGATTCCAGAATTGAATATGAATCCTGTGCTTACTAAAGTAAATGCAATGTTGGAGAGGTTGGATCATTTACACCTGTCCCTTTATGGTAGATCTAATGTCTTAAAAATGTTAGTTCTGCCAAAGTTTCTTTATATGTTCCGAACTATTCCATTGGAATTTCCGATTTTGTGTTTTAAGAGGTTAGAGAGGATCAGTTCTAGATTTTTGTGGGGCTATAGACGTCAGAGAAGGGCTTATAAAAAGATGATTTTGCCGAAGAACCGTGGCGGCTGGGGTATACCCAATTTTATGTTCTATTATTGGGCAGCAGTCTTGCAATTTATTAGTCCTTTGGTAGTGGGGGATCGGTCCAAGATTTTGTCATGCCATAGCCCCTTAATTTATGAGTTTGGGTTGGGTGATGCGGCCAATGGGTGTTTGGTCAAAGTTTTAGAACCCAGTTATTTTAAGAAAACTAAATTAAAAATTCTTAAAGCGGCATACTTTGTCTGGAGATCTGTTAAACGGCAATTTGGGGTTGCAAAGCTAAATGCATATACTCCATTCTCAGTTACTGGGTCACTCCCATTGATTTTTCGGGACCAAATATCTATTCGCTGGAGCTCAAAGGGAATTTTTTCTTTAGGGGATCTGTGGGACGATGGTCAGATGGTTTCATTTGCCGAGTTACAAATAAAATATGGTCTGGCTAAACATGAATTTTTTAAATACCTTCAGATCCGTAGCTATTTAAATTCGCTTGGCCCCGATGTGGACTTTCAATTTAGAAAGTTCCCCTTTATAGAAAGGATGAAAAAAAAATAATCAATCGGCCAATTCTACTCTTTATTGATTGAAGAACTTCCAGATGATGTGGTGGCATGTCAAGATAAGTGGGTAACGAAGCTTGGGCAAGTGGGGATTAATGTTATTAATTCCTTAAATCTTGCAAACAAAGTTTTGATGTCTGGGAGGATGCGCACTCAGCACTATATGGCTATATATGATTTGTATTATACTCCAAGTAAGATCTCTAAATGGGGGACCTCTGCTGGGACTAGCTGTAATAGGTGTGGGCTATTTGCAGCAGATGCTGTTCACATGTTTTTTCATGTCCGAAATTAGCTGAATTATTTCTGTCTATTGAACGTTTTTAGGTTTAATTATGGGGTCATCAGTGCATATAACTGGGGAATTGGTCTTGATTGGCTTAATTTCAGATACTTCATCTTATACATTGTCTAAGGCATCGGAATCTTTTTCTTTTTATTTGTATGGCTGTGGTTCGAGCTTGTATCACGAAGGATTGGATAAATCCTAATCCTCCGTCTTTTTCATGTTGGCGGGCAAGATTACTTGCCATGTATAATTTAGAATTTGCTATATATAAGATTAAGGGGAGAAGGAAGAGAGCCATGGGAGCTAAGATTTGGGCTGCCATCACGGATTGGATCTAATAACTAATAATCGACAGTTATGTCTCTTTTCGGCAGAAATTCTTTTATGTGATTTGTTAAAATAATTCGGATTTTCTATTATGGGTATATATTGACCTGGTGTGATTCCTGTTCATGCCGTCTCATATGTTTTTTTTTTCTTTCATTCTGTTTGTTGATCTTGCTGTGTCTGTCAGTAATTGTTTTGTTTTGTATATTCCTTGCATAAAAAAAAAACGGGGAAAAAAACTAATAAAAAAATTTAATAAAAAAAGGAATCGTTCCCACCGCAGCCTCTCATATGTTTGAAAACGGTGCACTCCAGCGCGGCAGGGCTGCCGCGTAATAGATTATTCACCAATTGCCCGAAGCATGCCTGGAGGCACTCAGCTGCTGTTGCAAAACCGAAGGTTAGTATTAAAATCATGGCAGCCAGCAAATTAGTCCCGGCATTATGATCTCTATGCCGACGCGTTTCGAGGATTTCACCTCTTCTTCATGGGCACCTGCATTGAAGTCGTTAGGAAGGACCAGCATGCCTTAAGTAATGTCCCGACCTTAGTGGGTGTAGCTTAGTGCCCAGGAGCATGCTGGAACATATAGTTCATACCCTGAGTGGGCTCCGTCGACTTCTTTGGCAGAAATAAACTATATATATATATATATATGCATTTACTTTAACATAAAAATATACAATGTATTTGTTTATCACTAGCATATCAACATTGTAACATGTGAAAGCCAAACAGCATATCATAACTTTGCAAAGGTAAAAACACATAAATGAAGAAGGAAGAAGTACCTCTAAGAGTAGAGGCTTACCTTATTGAAACAGATGACGTAAGACCGTCTGTCCTACAGCTGCCTCGCTGTAAATTGCGAGATCCAAACAATAATGCTGTGTGAAAGTATGTGCACTCTTCCACGTAGCGGCACAGCAAATCTTGTCCAACGGGACGCCAACAAAAAGAGAAGCAGAGGATACTGCCCTTGTAGTTTGTGCCTTGGCCTTGATCGTGAGACGTTTACCCACCTTGGTATGACAGAGCTGAATAGTTGCATCAATCCATCTTGCAATAGTCCTCTTTGTGACAGCAGCACCAAGTCTTTGAGACCCATATGAGACCAGCAATTGTTCCGTTCTGCGTAGCTGCTTAGTCCTTTGCAAATAAAACTCAAGGCATTGTTTAACATGTAAGGAGTGAAGAGATTTCTTTGCTGGAGAGGAGGGATTCGGGAAAAATGTTCGGAGGACAACAGGTTCATTAGGGTGAAACTGAGTTGGAACCTTCGGGATGAATATACGATTTGTTCTCAATAAAAAGTAGTCCTTTGTAAATCGTAGATAGGGTTCTCTTGCAGTGAAAGCTTGGATTTCAAGCGCGAGAAGCAATGCCACTTCCCAAGTGAGAAACTTGAGCTCAATATTGTGAATTGGTTCAAACAGTGGTTTCATTAGTTGAGATAGGACAACATTGAGACGCCATTCTGGCGGAGGAGGCCGAATGGGAGGAAAAGTCCTGAATAATCCTTTCATGAATTTTTGATGATGCGAGAGGAACAAAGAGAAGAAGCATCAGAAGTGCGTATGTATCGGGAGATGGCTGCGAGGTGGACCCTCACTGATGCGTACGCCAGTCCTGACTTTGTAAAAGAGAGTAGATAAGGCAAGACTTGTTCCGGAGATGAGAGAAGAGGGTGGATATCATTCCGAAGGCACCAAGAACGAAAACGCCTCCATTTTAATCTGTATGTTTTATTGGTGGGCTCAGCTCTAGCCCTAGACAACACATCCCTACAGTCCTGGGGAATGTAAAATCTTTGAATTTATTGAATTCAGGTGCCAAGCATGCAACTGAAGAGAAGCTGGATGCAGGTGCAGGATTTGTCCTTTGCTCATGGTCAGTAGAGTCGTTAATACTGGAAGGCGATAAGGCTTGGAATCCGACAGTAGGAGTAGATCCGTGAACCAATGCTGGCAGGGCCAACGTAGAGTAATGAGGATTCGCCGGCACGATTTCCTTTTCATCTTCATAAGAACCCTGGAGATGAGAGGGCATGGGGGAAAAGCGTAAGCAAAGATTCCTGACCATCTTATCGAAAACGCATTCCCCCATGACCCCCTCTGAGGTTCCCTGCTGGCGAAGAACCAGCATTTTTGGTTCTCTTGAGATGCAAAGAGGTCTAAGTTGGGTGTTCTCCATTTCCGGAAGATGGAGTCGAGAATTAACTGATCGAGTTCCCACTCGTGACATGTTTGTCCTATTCTGCTCAAGGTGTCTGCTACGTTGTTTCTCACTCCTGAAAGATGTTCCCCCTTGATGATGATGCGGTGCAGTAATGCCCACTCCCAGATCTTTTGAGCTTCCAAAGATAGAATCGGAGACCTCCTTCCTCCATGCTTATTGAGATAGTGCATGCAGGTGGTATTGTCTGTACGAATGAGGACGGAGGATGCTCGTATTCTTGGGAGAAACGACTGAAGAGCTAGGAAAATTGCCCTCAATTCCAGGAAGTTCATGTGCATCTTGAAGAGAGAGAGAGACTCCATTTGCCACTTACTTGAAGGTCTTGAAAGTGGGCCCCCCAGCCTTCCAATGACACATCCGTGGTCAGAACGAACTCTGGGAGTGGAGAGAGGAATGTCAGGCCCACAGAGAGATTGCTGGCAGACTGCCACCAACGAAGTGCTTTTTTCATGATCGGAGACATCTGAATAATGTCCTTGAATGATCCAATCACCTGAAGCCATTGCCTGTCCAACTGCTCTTGGAAAGGTCTCATCCTGAGACGTGCGTGAGGAACCATGAGGATGGCCGAGGACATCATGCCGAGAAAGGATTTGAGGAGACGGACAGAAGCAAACTCTCTTTTGGATAAACTGTGAGCCAGCGATAGTATGGTGTTTTGCTTTTCTGTGGATAAGAATGCCTTGTTTTGGAGGGTATCCAACTTCGCTCCGAGAAAAGTTATCCGTTGAGAAGGTGTGAGAACGGATTTTTGGTAATTGACTGCAAGCACCAGAGAGCAAAACAGTTGTAGGCAGATAGAAATGGCCTCTGAGGCCTGGTGAAGAGAAGGAGCCTTCACTAGCCAATCGTCGAGATACAGGAAAATCTGCAGGCCTCGTAATCGCACTAAAAAATCTAGTATCGTCAAATCTCCTGACAGTAGAGTTCCTCCCAATGAAAGACCAAAAACACAAGGAATATACCCGCACAACATGGCAAACAGAGGAAATAGCGCAATGTATTCTGGAATGCTCGAGTCAATTTGAAACATGGGGCATATAACGTATCATCATCATGTAAATTTTTATTTTGGTCCGTGGACCATAAAAGAACAATTTTTTTTAAAACGGTATATAAAAACAGATTTAAAATACGAAAAACCCGATAAAACTAGATAAAATTGAACTATACATGTGTAAAAAGTCAATCAGCATTCAATTCATTTTTCAATTCCTAGAAAAACCTTACGCGCCCGCTACATAGAGATTAAAAAACCTGATACAGCATATACGATTGGCATCTGCGTGTTGTATTTTAGAAGTCTAAATGCTTCTTCACAGTGTCGAGTGCCTAAGTTCTTGCACACTTGAATCAACCATCTTTGCCTTATTTTGTTATACCTAGGACAAAAGAAGTAGTTCAGTCTTCTCTAAGTTACTTCATGCAGGGCACGGCAAACCAGAGCTGCCAGCCCATTTATTAGTACATGCGCGAAGCGGAAGAGAGCCATGCCTGAACTGTAAATAGAGTTTCCTGGCTAATGTCGGTTTTATCTCCTCTAGACAAGGTTCCAAGTTATAGGTATCCTTAATTTTTAATAAGTTGTCTGTTAGAGGGCCAGTGGCTGAGTTTTCATAAAGTTGAACGAGTTTACCCGCCCTATAGCTACTAACTAATTGTTTGCGTGATATCCCAGAGCAGGCTACCTCCGGGTTTCTCCACATCCTCTCCCTACCTAGATTATGAAGACCTGCCTTAATATATGCAAACCATGCCAGCTTCCCTATACCAGGGAGCCCCAGGACCTCCTTTAACTCCGTCCTATACTCAGACAATTCAGGTGTCATCGATAATCGCCGACAGAATGTTAGGGGTCTACAGCCAATTTCCTCTACGATTGGACTTACCCCAATATCCAAGCGCAGTGGAGTGAGTGAGGAACTCACTGGAAGGCCAAAGAGCTTTCTAAAAAAGTTGTTCTCAGTCTTAATATTAGTTTTTGGGGAGCTACTTATCAAACCATCACCAACACGATATCCTCATCTGTTCTCATTAAAAACAGACGACAAATTTAAACCATCTACTGAGAAGACCTCTGTATTTTCAGTTCTACAGAGTGCCAAAGGAGGAAGCTTGAATAAAAAAATAATGCCTAATGATTATAAGGACCAGCATAAGACTTACAGCTCAGACAAAAGACGATGGGCTTGGCTACCAGTGACCCTTAACGCCAATAGAGTACAATGACGAAGCACAAAAAAAAAAAAAAAAAAAATCATCTCCGCTTACTCTTGTGGAACATTGCGGGAGCAAAAAAGTGGCTGAAAGAAGGGATTCCACCTCAGGATTGGAAACCTTATGATATAATAGCCCTCCAAGAAACATAGGCTTTGGAAAACATACCCATAAGGGATTTTATTCATTTTAATCTACATGCAGAAAAAACGGAGCAGTACAGGCGTCCTAAAGGAGGAGTGGCAATCTATGTATCTGCAGCCTTAAACATTAAAGTCGAACAGCTCATCCCACCAGATCCTGGAATACAAATAGTAAAATGTACAATTAATAGTACACTCAAACCAAACACACTGCTGCTAATAAACACGTATGTGCACCCCAATGTAAGGAAAAAAATAATACTTCTGTATGTCAATTATTATTATTTATCACAGACATAAGATTATCCTTCCCATTCTGGGAGATACTTTTAACAGGAGACTTCAACTGAAATTGAATACATACTCCAGAGAAGGACGAGATCCTAACAGCAGATAATACTTACTGGAGTATTCTTCCTCAGTATCATTCCACAATAGCTAGACCAGATCGCATAGGACAGTCCCTAATTACAGCACTGGAATATCTAGGGATGAGGGCATTAAATGGTAGAACATCGGATGACACCCCTCCAAAGTTTACATTTCATGGAGCTCAAGCGCAGTCGATTCTAGATTATACGATAGTCATGTTACCATTAATGCCACTACTTTCACAATATTCAATCAAATACACTACCAAAAGTGATCATTCATATCAATGTATTCATTTCAACTTAACTTTGCCAAAACACAAAGAAGATAACATAATTGCTGGTAGCACAAATACAGTCAACTCAAGGCGACTTAAATGGACAGATGACTACCTAGAAGAACTGCAATACACAGTACAGGAACAAATATTGGCGATCCGTACTAAGCATCAAGATAATATAGATGGTTGGATGAAATTTACCTCAAACTTAATACCTTTGATGTCGACAGAACAAAGCCAAAACTAAAAAAAAACAGGTAAAATAATTTCCCGTCCCCTTAAGTTCCTGAAACAAGAACTAAAGAAAGCGGTCAGGAAGTTAAAACCTATTACTCATGATGAGCTGGCATGGGATAAAGTCAAGCTATTACGGAAAAGAATACAAAAAGAAATTATGGGCAGAAAAAAACGAGAAAGAAGATATATTTTGGGCCAAACTACTGTATAGTGCAAAGCAAGTCAGTTCAAATAAATTTTGGCAAACAATAAACAAGCTGAATAGACCAAATAATATGCTGTCCTCTAACGTCCAGGAACATGACTAGGTCATTTTTTTGACTGAGAGGGTTATGGGGGAACCCTTATCCATCTGTCATGTGGCCAGCTCGATAACTCACAAGCAGGGGATAGGATTGGATACAATAATTAATTCAAGTAATCTTCAAGATGGCGTGGGCTTACACTCACCACATGGAATATTTTTTTTTTAAACTTTGCTTTTTATTGATGACAACATTAATAAGTTACAATTGTTATTGCAAATACCACACATAGCAATGCATTTACAGTGAATCATACTTTGACATTCCTATCTCTAGCATCTACCATTGGTGATACTATTCCTATATTCTGTACACTGTTTCTTACTCTATGCTCGAGGCGGAGTGGTGTGTTGCTTGCGGGGGCTCACAAATGTTCCATCTATATTTATTCCACTTTCCCCATATTTGTGACCATTTTTTGGGACAGCCTCTTGACTCGTATATTGTCCTTTCCATTAACATGCACCAATCCATGTCTCTCTTCCATGCAGTTACTATTGGTGCTTCTTGTGCTTTCCACAGTCTGGTAGTGTTTCGCTTAGCAACTATCATCCCCAGTGCCACCCAGACCTTCTCCCTACCATTTAGGTCTGTGGGTTCCCATACATTCAGAAGACATAATTTTATCTTGAGTTCTACCTGCGCCCCCATCACCTCCCCCATACACTGGGTCACCTCTGCCCAATAACGTCTAATGTGAACACATTCCCAGATGGTATGGATGAATGTTCCCTCCTGGCCACACTTCCTCCCACACCCGGGGTCGTCTCTGTAGCCCATTTTCACAAGAGCTGTACCTGAGTATATTCTATGCAGCACTTTGAATTGCATCAGTCTTAATCTCGAGGAGATCGAGATTTCTCTAGGGGATACTAAGGCCTCTTGCCAGTCATCGACCTCCAAATCAGCAATATCATTTTCCCAATGTTTGCGGAGTTGTAGGAGGGGATCAGGCATATTATTGATTAATTTCTGATATGTCATAAAGAAAGCTTTGTTGGGCATATATTCTTCCAAGATTCTGTCCTCAAGAGGGGAGGACTCTGGGAGCGACTGCCCCTTTGGAATAACCGCCTGAAGGGCGTGTTTTATCTGCAGGTATCGGAATGTTTCTGCATCAGCCAGCTCAAATTCCTTTTGTAACTGTGAGAAGGGGATCACCCCACCTTTTTTCCATAGGTCCCCGACCCGGGAGATTCCGATCATATCCCAGCGATCGAAGCCCTTGGTGTTTCTCAGGGTGCCAAATATCTGCGCATCCCACAGGGGGGTGACTTGCGTGATTTTCCCTGCCCATCCCATGCACTTGTTAACTGTGCGCCATATCTGAACCACGTGTTCCGTTGGGCCTGTTAATTTTGATCTTGTGGGTTTGGAATAAAGTGCTCTTGAATAGTTCCCATCTGGAAGAAGCCACCTGTCCATTTTGTATCCGGGGACATCTTGGGGCCTATATACGCCTTGATTAATAGCTGCTAATTGTGCAGCCCAATAATATCTTCTAATATCTGGGAGTCCTATGCCACCATCATACCACCCCCTTGTTAGTTTTTGAGTCGCTATACGTGGCGGCTTCCCCTCCCACAGAAGTTCCCTCTGTTCACCCTCAATGGTTTTGAAATAGTCAGTGCAAACTGGGCCCTGCGAGTTTTGTAGAATGTATAAAAAGCGAGGCAGGGCCATCATTTTGAATAATGCGGCACGCCCTAATAATGGCAATGGGAGAGACTTCCAGTGTTTAACGTCACTCTTGAGCCTTTGTAGCGGGGGCAAGAGATTTCGGTCATAATACAATACTGGGTCCTTAGTGACATATATGCCCAGGTATTTAAATCCCTCCTTTGCCTCTGTTATTGCGTAACCTTTAGGTAGATGGGGAAAATCACCCCTCAATACGTAAATGACTGACTTAGACACGTTTATGGTGTATCCAGAATGCTTCCCGACATTGGTAAAGATATGAAGTGCTCTGTTTATTGAGGCTCTCAGAGATGCCAGATATAACAGTATGTCGTCAGCATTCAGGGAGATTCGGTCCTCCCAATCCTCTGACCACCTAAGTCCCCTCATTATTGGGTCTTTTCATATCCACAGTGCCAATGGCTCCAGCATCGACGCGAAGAGCAACGTGGATAGGGGGCAGCCCTGTCTGGTCCCCCTCTCTAGGGTAAACACTCTGGATTTCCTATTGTTAACCACTACTTGCGCCAGCGGTTCCCTATATATTAGTCTTATCCAGCTGATATAGTTGGGGCTGAATCCCATTCTTCTGAGAACCGCGAACATGTATGGCCACTCAATCGTATCAAATGCTATGGTGGCGTGTAGGGACACCACCACTGCATCCTCCCTCAGTGTGTCTATTCTTCCCATTACTCTGTGTAGACGTCGAAGGTTAAGTGAGGTATTCCTTGCTGGCATGAAGCCCGATTGATCGGGGTGCACGAGTTTCGAAATAACCTCGAGCAGACGGGTGGCCAATAGCTTAGCCAAGATCTTTACTTCAGCGTTGAGCAAAGATATCGGCCTGTATGAGGAGCATTTATTTTTAGGTTTACCGCTTTTGTGGATGACCACTATGGTGGCTAGTCTTTGGTCTGCCGGGAGTATCCCTTGTTCCCGACTTTCTAAAAACATCTTGGTGAGGTGTGGCGATATCTTGCTGGGAGCCAATTTATATAATTTGATGGGCAGACCATTGGGGCCCATCGCCTTCCCGGACTGCAGGTCACCAATGGCTCGCTCCACTTCTGTGTTTGTGAGTTCGCTATCAAGCATAGAGGAGTCTTCTGCTGAAAGGGTGGGAAGAGGCATGTCTGACAATAGGGATTCTGCTTCCTCTTCTATGAAATAAATTATTAAAACATCCAGGCCGAAGTTATAATTAATATAATAAGGAAGGGCAGGAAGGAAGGAGCGCCAGGACCTAACGGCATCCCACAGGTGATATTTACACACGACTTGGCTTTTTGGAGTAATCAACTATACGCTCTCTATAAAGGAATAGAGCTGTTAAACAAAATACCGCCAAACTGGCAAGGCTCAATCATCTCCCCAATCTATAAAGGAGGCGACAGAACAAGCCCAGTCAATTATCGGCTCATTGCTCTTCAAGACGTGGAAGCAAAGTACTACGCCTCGCTGATCCTTAAAGATCTGGTTGACTGGTCTGAATCTAATAATTTGATCCCAGCTAACCAAACAGGATTCAGAAAAGGGGTCAGAACTATCACAAACATACTTGCACTGTCGCTAGTCACAGAAAAAAGCAAACGCAACAAACAAAATCTATATCTTTACTTTATCGACCAGAAAGCGGCATTTGACAGCGTGGACCATAGTAGTCTCTGGAGAAAACTAAGAGCCTGGGATATCCCAGACACAATTCTGAAAGGAATATTGTTACTTTATTCTGACACATGGATCAGAGTTAAACTGGGAGATGGCTCAAGATTGTCAAGAGAATTGATCACAAACAAGGTCCTCAAACAGGGATGCGTCTTGGCGCCACACCTTTTTAATTTGTTTTTGTCTGACCTGACACCTCGACTTGCCCAGATTAATTCCCACTTGCCGCACTTGGGAAATCTAACATTATCACATTTGTTATATGCAGATGACATAGTACTGATGAGTTAAACAAAAGTTGGACTTCATCGGTCGTTGAATGAAATGCATACGTATGTCACGGCCAATAACCTAGAAATCAACAAATCAAAAACGAAAAGCATGCAGATTTGTAATCGTCCTGCTCCCCCCCTGAATATCTGACTAAATGGGAAGGTGCTGGAGGAAGTGACCAGCTATAAGTACTTGGGAGCTTACATCGACAGCAGATTCACGCATCAAGTGCAAAACAATTACATGTTGCAAAAATCAATGGCATTATTATTCGCATTTACCACTCTGGCAAAAACCCTAAATGGCCCATCATTTAAACCACTGCTTGCAGTAATAGCGGCAAAATTGTTACCTACAATATCTTATGCGAGTGTTATCCAGTGCGGTAAAGATTCTGCATTAATAAAGAAGCTGCTGTTCACAACATATAAATCCGTTTTCCAACTACCTAAGTCTGCCTCACCAGTGCAGATACGCCTAGAATTCGGCCTGAATAATGAAACTGTAGGTAGATTGTACTCGACAATAAATTGCTGGTATAAAATAAAACAAAATTTGGTGCACAACCCGATCAACAAAGCTCTATGGGAAGAGGTTGAAAAAAGCAAAAACTCAACATATAATCAGTATCTGTTCAAAGCACTAGCATTAACCAACTCTGCGGAACTTTCGAATAAGAACCTTTCCTTTAATACTTTTAAATGCACACTAAATAAAGTTGCGAAACTTCATTCGCTACTACTTGATAAGGATATTTTTAGTTCTAGATCACATCGTTGGATGGTGATTAAACATTACAGAACCCTTCAACCAGCAGTCTACCTAGGTCTCACCTTTCCGATAAGAATAAAAAACATTTGATGGCAATCCGCTTTAGCCAACTACCATCACTGGCCAGCAAACCATCTTGGAATTATAGTGGGCCCATAGCATGTAGACTCTTTGGTGGACCTAAAGAGGATTTTATTCATTTAATCTGCATTTGCCCATACTTACAGAAAGCACGAGTCACTTTATTGAAAAAAGAATTTTTAGCAAAAGGGACAAGGACATGTAGAGCAGCAATCATACACGCTTTGGACCCGTCAGATTCGCAGTTGAATCGCAAACTGATAAAATATTTAAAATTGTATGATCACATAGTAAGAACAATACCCTAAAGAAAGGGGAAGACTCACTCCGGAATGAAGAACGACAATAAAAGCATTCTGGACTATAAGAACAGTTAATGTTTAAATGACTACAGTAGGAGGATGTTTGAGGACACTTGTTAAAACAAAGTTTTCTGTCCTTAGGCACTTGTTAATAGGTTAAAAAAAAATCAAACACGACCAACTATGTATTAAGCCTATTTACACATTTTTTTCGATCTTAGATGAAAAATGGATGCATTATTTTTTTCCTCTTTTTTGGTGATTTTAAAACAGTGTTTTAATTAGAGGTAGTATTAACTGGATTATGTGTAACTGTGCTTAAATTGTTATGGTTTTAATTAACTAAGCAATAAAAAATGTACTTACTTACTTACATTATATGCTGCCACAGGAGCGAGACATTTGGTAAATACCCGAGGAGCTGAGCAGAGGTCGAAGGGAAGGACCTTGAACTGATAGTGCGCGCCTGCCAGAGTGAAACGGAAAAACCTTCGATGTTTGGGATGGATAGGAGTGTGGAAATACGCACCTTGTAAATCGAGGCTGGACAGAAAATCTGAATGGTTCAGAAGCTGTAATATCTCCTGGAGAATTACCTGGCGGAAGGATTTCTTCTGCAGATATTTGTTGAGCTTCCTGAGGTTCAGAATGGGACGCCATTCTCCCGATTTCCTCTTCACAAGAAAAAAGCGGGAGTAGAAGCCCATTTCCCTTTGAGAGCGTGGTACAGATTCTATGGCTCATTTGTGTAGCATGACGAATGCTTCCTTCTTTAGTAACTGAAGATGGGATGGTAGAGATTTCTGTGGTGGGTGAGGAGGTGGTACTGTGACAAACTCCAGGGTATAGCCATATTTTATTATATCCTGGACCCATCTGTCTGTGGTAAATTTCTGCCATTGACTGAAATAGCGTGAGATGCGAGTTCCTCTGGTTGAAATGATAGGGGAGAGAGCAGCAGGCGCCGAGACCTCATCTCTGTTTCCTAACAGTATCCCTGGACTGCACCGGTTGTTTACGTCTGGGCAGCCTGTGGTGGTGCACGATATGTCTGTTGATGTTGGTAGGAAGGGCGAAATTAGTTATAGGTCTGAGGATGGTATTTTTGATAACCTCCACGAAATGAATATGTTCCTCTACCACGGACTCCAAGAAAGGGGGTCTTCCTGTACTGGAGCGTGCCCAAAGCCTTAGACGTCTCAGTGTCTGCCTTAATGGTCTGCAAGGCGTTATCAATATGTTTCCCGAAAAGCGCATCGCCATCAAAAGGCATATCTAGGACTTTGCTTTGCACCTCAGGGCAAAATGTTGTTGCTCTCAACCAACCTTGCCACCTAAGGACAGCTGCTCCAGAGAGCTGACGAAAAGCGAGGGAAGCCACATCCATGGACACATCAATGATTTCTGAGGCAGACCTTTCTCCTTCAAGAAGAATCTTTCTTACCTCTAGTCTCTTGTCCTATGGAAGGAGGTCCACGTATGAAGCAATATCAGACCACATTTGGTGGTCGTATCTTCCCAATATCACTAGTGTGTTAGCCGTGCACACAGTAGTGCCTAAAGTGGTGGTAAACCTTTATTATTATCAAGGCGCCTTCCTTCTTTGTCAGGTGGAGCAGTGATAGGCGCTAAAGGATTCCTTGACCTCCGTTGTGCAGCTTTAAGTATTACAGAGCCTGGTTTCGGATGCCCTACCAGACAAGCGGGCGCATCATCAGGAGCCTTGTATTTTTTATTTATTCTAGGCAAAACTGCAATAACTGTAGCAGGTGTTTTCAAAACCTTCACACCTTCCTCCCAAATATGGTCTATAATAGGTATTGCTCTCACAGTCTTCTGAGATAAGTCTTTAAAATCATAAAGAAAGCAGTCAGACTGTTTGACAGTCATTGATAACTGAAAGCGAGAAGCTGCCCTTTCCATCAATGCGTGGAAGCCGCCAATGTCCTTCCGGCGGAGAATCCGCTGTCTGAGGAGGCAGAGAAGCAGGTGTTGAGATTACGTAATCTTCCCACTCATTGCCAGTTGGTCTTGTACCTTGAGGTTCACCTTCCTCTATCTCCCCATCATCAGAGGTATGAAAACAAGTTACTTACCTGTAACTTTGGTTCTCCAGTATTGGAAGCTTTCATAGATTCCCATGCCTGAATCATTCCCCGTCGTCGAGATGGGAGTCTCGGTATACATAAAATAGCAATAGAAACCATTACAAAAAAGAAACTAGGCCTAGGCCCATTCTAGTTGTGTAGCATATCCACCTCTTTTTGTAAAAGAGACCAAACAAACCGAACAGCCAATCAGATTAGCCTCACCCTCTAGAACCTTGCTGAGAGAACCTCAGACCCTCAGATTTTCGTAAACGTTGTGTAAAATACAACCCAAAAAGACTGAAGGCTGAGCTTTCCCTGGGGAGGAGGGTGGGTTGCATGGGAATCTATGAAAGCTTCCAATACTGGAGAACCAAAGTTACAGGTAAGTAACTTGTTTTCTTACTCCAGTATTGGAGCTTTCATAGATTCCCATGCCTGAATCAGAGTAGCTAGCAGTTATAAGCACATTTGCTCTCTTACTGTTAAAACAAGCGAGAGGAAAGTCATAACATTGCAGTACTTTAAACAACAAGTATAATTTAAACATTTAAACACACTGCCAAAATGTGCAACCAATACGAAATAATGGTAGGAGGGAAGAAAGGGAAAGCTCACCGCCTACTGAAAGAGGTTCCTCAGGACTGCCTGGCCCACAGCTGTGTCATTCTGCGTTGAAGCATCCAGGCAGTAATGTTTTGTAAACGTATGAGTACTGCTCCAAGTCGCAGCCCTGCAGATGTCTCTGATCTGAACTCCTGCGAAGAAGGCCGTTGAAGAAGCCATGGCCCTAGTAGAATGTGCTCGGACTCGACCCTCAAGGGGCTTGCCCGCTGCTGTGTGGCAATATCGGATAGCGCTGACAACACAACGAGCAATCCCCTGTTTGGAAAGGGGAAAACCTTTTTCTGCGTCTAAAAGCAGCATACCAAGGGTAGTATCAGTTTTTTCCACAAGATCAAAGGCACAGATGGCAGTATTAATATGAGCAGTGGTCTCCCTACCTTGTATAAAACCATGTTGATGGACAGAAACCAAATCTGACATAGCTGGTGCTAACCGGGTTGCAAGTATTTTTGCGAATATTTTTGCATCTGAATTGATGAGTGAAATAGGCCTATACGAGCCACACTCCGTCAGGGGGCTTGTTTTTTTAAGAAAAACACTATTCGTGTTAGATTCCAGGAGTCGGGCACTATACCATAATTTCCAATATATTGTATGACCACGCTAAAAGCACAAGTTACTAACTTGTGTAACGATATATCTGTAAGAGACAGTAGTTAGTGACAGATTCCTTACCTTAGAATATCCCCAGGCGTCAGGCTGGATCCGGAAAGTTTTTGCGTAGCAGTACCCTTCGCGCGTCGGTAGGCGGCGTCGTGCGGCTCCGCGTCCGTCGTAGGCGTCGTGATCGCCGGGATGACGTCGCGGGCAGTACTTAGACGCCGCCCCTGCGCGCTGACGTCAGTTCTGTACACGACTTTCCGCGCCAGGAACACAGAGCCATGCAAGAAGCTGACATAGGTGTCTGGAAAATATTAGGGCCCTGAAAGGGATGTCCTTAACCCTAGAAATCAGTTCGCAGAACGGGGAGGATGGGTGGGGCGGTAAGGAATCTGTCACTAACTACTGTCTCTTACAGATATATCGTTACACAAGTTAGTAACTTGTGCATCTGAAAGAGACACGTTAGTGACAGATTCCTTACCTTAGAATAGATACCCCAGCAATACCAACCCCGGTGGAGGGTCTGCGAACAAAGATCAGACAAGGAAGTCCTGGAGGACAGAACGGCCAAAGAAGCCGTCCCTCCGGACCTGACTGTCAAGGCAGTAATGCTTTGTAAACGTGTGCAGCGAGGCCCACGTAGCTGCCTGACATATAACCGGCAGCGGAACACCGCGGCCCAAGGCCGTGGTAGCAGCCGTTGCCCTGGTGGAATGGGCACGCAGCCCAACAGGAGGCTCCTTCTTAGCCAAAGAATAGCAGGTCTTGATGCACAAGGTAACCCAGCGGGAGATGGTCCTCTTGTGCACCGCCCGACCTTTTTGGCGCCCACATAGCCAACAAAGAGCTGGTCATCCACCCGGAAGTGTTTTGTGCGGTCAATATAGAAGGAGAGCGCACGTTTTGGGTCCAGACGGTGGAGCCTCTCTTCCTCTCTGGAAGGATGCGGAGGCGGAAAGAAGGTGGGCAAAGTGATGGTCTGCCCAATGTGGAAAGCAGTAACCACCTTTGGCAAGAAGGACGGACGCGTCCGAAGAACAACCTTGTCTGGATGAACAGACAGAAAGGGAGGTTTGCAAGATAGAGCCTGGAGCTCACTCACCCGCCGAGCGGAGGTGATGGCCACCAGAAAGGCTGTCTTCAGAGTCAGAAGACGAAGAGGACAGTTATGTAGAGGCTCAAAGGGAGCGCCCATTAAAAAGGTAAGAACCAAGTTCAAGTCCCACTGAGGCATCACAAACGGAACAGGAGGGAAGAGGTGTGTAATGCCTTTTAAGAACCTGTTAACAACAGGGGACTTGAAAAGGGAGGGCTGATCAGGGAGCCTGAGGAAGGCCGAGATAGCACAAAGATAACCCTTGATGGACCTGCACTGGCTCCCCGTCAGCAAGAGAATCACGTTCAGACTCCTCACCCACGCACACAAGGCCCTCCACGACCTGGGCCCAAAGTACCTCAACAACCGCATGACCTTCTACACGCCCACCCGCCAGCTACGATCAACCAGCCACGCCCTCGCCACCGTACCACGCATCCGCAGAACCACCGCCGGAGGAAGATCCTTCTCCTACCTGGCAGCCAAGACCTGGAACTCCCTCCCAACTCACCTTCGGCGAACCCAGGACCATCTCTCCTTCAGGAAGCAGCTCAAGACCTGGCTGTTCGAGCAGTAACTTACCCCCTCCCCCAGCGCCTTGAGACCCTCCCGGGTGAGTAGCGGGCTCTATAAATGCCGTGATTGATTGATTGATTGATTGATTGATTGATTGACCCAGGGCAGAACCCTGTTGGGCCAGAGAGAGAAGGAACAGAAGGACCTCAGAAAGAGGGGCAGAAAGGGGATTCACAGCCTTTGCTGTGCACCATGCCACAAATTTGTTCCACCTGCAGGCGTATACCACCTTAGTGGAGGGACGCCTGGCTGCCAGAATCACATCACAAACTTCGGGAGGCAAGTCGAAAGGAATCAACTGCCGCCGCTCAACCTCCACGCAAGCAGGTGTAGACTGGACAGGTTCGGGTGGAGGACCGTCCCCTGCTGCTGCGGAAAGGCGTACAATAGACCGCAACTCCACTTGTGACGAAAAGCGTCGCCGAGCGAGTGCCGCCTTGGAAATTCCAACGCGCAGAACTGATGACATTGCGCGTTCTCTTCGGTGGCGAATAGATCTAACCAAGGCTCTCCCCATTGTAGAAAGAGTCCTTGCGCCACTTCCGAGTGAAGACGCCATTCGTGATCCATCATGCACCTGCGGCTGAGTTTGTCCGCCCTGGCGTTCAGGGAACCTGCCAGGTGTTGAACCATCAGGAACATGCCCTGATGTTCCAGCCATGTCCAGAGGCGCAGAGCCTCCTGGACAAAGGGTCCAAGACCCCACCCCGCCCTGTTTGTTGCAGTACCACATGGCGGTGGTGTTGTCTGTGAACACCTGCACTACCTTCCCTTTGACAGAGGGAAGGAATGCCTTGAGTGCAAGTCGGATCGCCCGGAGCTCCAGAAGGTTGATATGGAGCCGGGACTCCGCTGGAGACCAGAGGCCTCTGATCTCCGCCTCTCCCATGTGACCGCCCCATCCCAGAAGGGACGCGTCCGTCACAACTGTGTGCTCTGGCTGGGGAAGGGAGAGGGATCTGCCCATGACCCATTGCCGGTTCGAGAGCCACCACTGCAACTGTCTTGCAGTCCCCTCCGAGATCTGGACGTGATCGGACAAGTTGCCCTGGTGCTGCGCCCACTGGAACTTCAGGTCCCACTGCAGAGCCCGCATATGCCATCTGGCATGATTGACCAGCAGGATGCAGGAGGCCAGCCTCAGGGTCATCCGTACCGAAACCCAGGATAAAGGCTGAAAGATCGGAATTATAGCCTGAATATCCCGGACTCGCCGTTCGGGAGGATAGGCCCGAAACTGCGTCGTGTCCAGAACCGCTCCGATGAAAAGGAGCTGTGGAGAAGGAATCAGATGCGACTTCGGCACATTGATGGAGAACCCCAGCGAGTGCAGGAGTTCGGCCGTAGTCTGGAGGTGGGAGACGACTGCCTGGGACGAGCCCGCCTTCAGCAGCCAGTCGTCGAGGTAGGGGAACACTGAAACCCCTGCCCGGCGCAGATGAGCTGCGACCACCGCCATCACTTTCGTGAACACCCGAGGGGCACTGGTAAGGCCAAAGGGGAGCACGGTGAACTGAAAATGCTCGGGGCCTACCGTGAACCGAAGGTAACGCCGGTGGGCCGGCAGGACGGGGATGTGGAAATATGCGTCCTGCAAGTCCAACGCTACCAACCAGTCTCCAGGGTCGAGGGCAGTCAAGACCTGAGCTAGGGTGAGCATCTTGAACTTCTCCTTCCGGAGGAAGCGATTGACGTTCCGGAGGTCCAAGATAGGACGCATGTCCTCCTTGTCCTTTTGGGCACCAGAAAGTAGTGGGAGTAGCAACCACGCCCTACTTCTGGGGTTGGAACATGCTCGATGGCCCTCTTGGTCAAGAGGGCCGTGACTTCCTTCTGTAGAAGCACCAAGTGATCCCCTGACATGCGGTGGAATTGAGGTGGCATGGCTGGGGGGTGATCTCGAAGGGGAGGGAGTAGCCCCTTCGGACAATGTCCAAGACCCACCTGTCCGAGGTGATGGTGCGCCAGTGGGGAAGGTGATGGCGGACCCTGCCCCTACTGGCGTGCCGTGCACCTGAAAGGAGGGACTAGGAGGGCTTGGAGGCCGCGGACGGGTTGGAGGTGGTGGCCTGACCCGCACGCTGGTTGCCCGATCCGCCACGGCGGAATCCACGTCCTCGGCCACGCGAAGACGCCTGCTGCGCGGGCCGGTGGCTGGGCTGCTGACGTGAAGGGGCGCCCCTACCGTGGCCACGATAGGGGCGAAAAGCAGAAGTCAGCGGAGGGCGTGTAGCAGAAAGGCCCAGGGACTTGGCAGTAGCCCGTGAGTCCTTAAAGCGCTCCAATGCATTGTCTGCTTTGGACCCAAAAAGACCGACTCCATCAAAGGGCATGTCCATGAGAGTATTCTGGACATCCCCTGAAAAACCAGTGGTTCTCAGCCAGGCGTGGCGTCGGAGCGCCACCGTCGTTGCAATAGACCTGCCCAGCGAGTCGGCGGTGTCAAGGCCACAACGTATAGTGAATTTAGCCGCATCCCTTCCTTCCGCAATGGCGCGGGAAAGCAGTGTCTGGACCTCCTCAGGACACTGGGGCAAAACATCCGCCACCGAATCCCACAGGGAGTGGGTATATCGGCCCAAAAGACAAGCGGTGTTAACGGACCGCAAGCCAGCACTGGAGGAAGAAAAACCTTTCTTCCCAAACTGATCCAGGCGTTTGGATTCCCTATCCGGAGGGGCGGTAGGGAAGGCGGTTTGGGAAGCAAGCTCTCAGGAGTGGGGTGGACAGAGAGAAACAGGGGGTCGCCCGGAGCTGGGCGATGGCGTCGTGACACGTTCCGATCCACAGGAGCCCCTGTGTTGGGCTTGGACCAGGCGCCCAAGAGAACGTCAGTGAGGGCGTCGTTAAACGGCAGCACAGTCTCCGCAGAGGAGGCTGCCGGCTGAAGCACCTCTGTCAAGATGTTAGACTTGACCGTCAAAGTAGGGAGTTGGAGACGTAAGGCCCCAGCTGCCCTACGCAACACCGTACCAAAATTGGCTCCCTCCTCCGTAGCCACGGGAGGAGACAGCATGCCAATGTCAGGGGAAGTATCCAGACCACTGGCCTCCCCTAGACTCTCTGTCCAGTCCTCATCGTACTGACAGTGTCGTGTCAGAGGGTCATCAGACCCCTCCCAGTCCAACTGGTCCTCCTCTGGTTCAAAATAAGGAGGAGGAGGGACAGTTGGGACCCAAGGTCCCATCGGCGCCGGAGCCGGCGTCGAGCGACGTCGGTCCGGAGCCGGAAGGAAATGGGGGACGACGCCGCCCGGAGCGGCGTCGAGAACGGCACCGGAGACATCGGCGCCGGTGGAGGTGTCGTTAGGTCGACCGGCGTCGATGGGGGTTGTGGAGCCGGGATCGAGGCCGGGGCCGAAGCCGGAATCGAGGCTGGAGGCACGGGCGACGCCGAGGCCGGAGCCGTCGGCGACGCCGGAGCAACCCCATCAGGGCCCGCGGGGCCCGAAGGCGCACCGGAGGGGCCTGAAGGCCCAAAGAGGCGGGCCATGGCCGACAGGAATTCCTGCACTTTGGCCGGATCCGCCCCGAACCCGGGAAGGGCGGGTATGGCGGGGCGACTCCACAGGCATGTCCGGGGCCGCGGGGCGGGGACGGTGCCGGGAGGGCCTCAGCCGAGTCGCGAGATCGGCGGCGAAGTCCTAGAGCGATGATGCTTTTGGACTTCTTGTGTTTCGACTTACCGGACGAAGAAGACTTCGACGCCGACGACCGGTGTGGACTCCGCGATCGACCCCTGGACCTCTCACGCGACCGGGGCTTCCGCGGAGCCGAGTGCCGGGCCTCGAGGAGCTTTCGAGACCGCTCTCGCAAAGCTTTCGGGTGAAGGGCCTGGCAGTCGGTACAAGACTCCGTGTCGTGGCCTCGGCCGAGGCAGAAGAGACACTCCCAATGCGGGTCGGTGACGGACATCATCCGCGCACAGGCGCCGCAACGTTTGAAACCGGGCATCCCTACGACACCTTGAGAGATGAAAAAACAGTGAAAAAATTCACCAAAAAGTATGGTCAAAAATGACCAGGGCACTGCTCTTCCCGGATCTGCGCTTGCTGGCGCGGAAAAAGAAGAACTGACGTCAGCGTGCAGGGGCGGCGTCTAAGTACTGCCCGCGACGTCATCCCGGCGATCACGACGCCTACGACGGACGCGGAGCCGCACGACGCCGCCTACCGACGCGCAAGGGTACTGCTACGCAAAAAACTTTCCGGATCCAGCCTGACGCCTGGGGATATTCTAAGGTAAGGAATCTGTCACTAACGTGTCTCTTTCAGATGGTTCTATTAATTGTTCCTTAAACAGTTTATAAAATTCCAAAGGTAGGGAATCCTCCCCTGTCGCCTTTCCCGAAGGGAGTGCAGATATTGCTAAAAGTATCTCCTCTTTGCTAATATCATTTCCTACTGTATTGATAACTTCCTCTTTTAACTTCGGTAAATGTATATTTTGCAAGTATTGTATATTTTCCTCATTTATTAAAGTATCAGAAGTATATAGTTCTTGATAATAAACAGAAAATTGTTTTAAAATCTCTTTTGGTTCTGTATACAGTATACCATTTACCGCTTTTATTACAGGGTAAATTGGAAGTTTTTATGGACTGTATTGGCAAAGATAGGGATAAAGAATATTTTTATACAGTGGATTCAAGCCCTATATGATAAACCGCAAGCAAAACTAATGTATTTAGGGGTACAATCAGATGTGTTTTCAATTTTTCGTGGTACGCGACAAGGCTGTCCACTCTCTCCCTATTATTTGCCCTTTATATCGAGCCATTTATTTATGCACTGCAGTCTAACCCACAAATTATACCATTGCGACAGGGTGCAATATCACTTAAAGTGATTGCCTATGCAGACGATATAGCGGTTTTCACAACCGAACCAGCAAGAGCAATGAAACAAATTGAAGATGAAGCAGTTAGGTTTGGTGTTATATCTGGATATAAACTTAATACTAACAAAACTCAAATACTGTTAAACTTTAAACCTAGGGAACCTATACGTGGTGTATGTGCGGTTGCTACATATTTGGGGGTTAGATTGTCTTCACAGACTAATTTGATATCTGCTTTGAATTATGAACTTTTGATTAAAGATACGGCCATTTTGTTGAAAAAATGGCATAAACTTCCTATTGGCATTATTGGCCGGTCTAATATTATTAAAATGAAAATATTGCCGAAATTTTTGTATCTTTTTCGATCTATTCCTTTCCGAGTTCCCAACATTTTTTTAAAAAGATTAGAGGGTCTTTTCAGTAGTTTTATTTGGGGCTATAAGAAAGCACGGAGAGCAATTGACCTACTTAAATGCCCTTTCGAACAGGGTGGAATAGATTTTCCAGATTTTAAGATGTATTTTTGGTCTGCATTTGCAGGTCGCTTCCGAAGTTTATTAAATCCCTCACGCACTACCTTTTTCCACCAATTAATGCTGGCAGAAAATAGTTCTATGCATCTGTATAGAATTAATGATCCGAATTATTTTAAGCGTGTTAAATTCAAGACCTTACGGGATACTATGTTTATTTGGAAGGCTATGCTAACTAAATGTGACTTATCCTGCTATCATGATAAACTTCCTTTGTGGGGCAATCCAATCTTTCCGGAGATTTTTCAGGATGCTACCTGTAAACGATGGGCTAACTTTGGTATTACAACACTTGGTGACCTGTATGATTATAGTGGCTTTGTCTCTTTTGAGAATTTACAACTTCTGTTCAAATTACCAGGGCATATGTTTTTTAAATATTTACAAATCAAGAACTATTTTTTGATACATTTAAAATTGTTGAAAATAACTAAGTCAGAGATATGGGACAATCTTCACCAGGATAAAGCTAAGTCTCTGATAAGTCATATGTATAAAATTTTCATTAGTTATAGAAAAGGGGATGGTGATAAATTAGCCGAAAGGTGGAGTCAAATATTGGGAGGGGAGGTCACGGTAAATAATATAGAACAAAGCTTAACTGTAGTTAAGAACTCTGTATATGCTACTAATTTACGAATACAACAGTTTCGTACTATTTGTCTTCTCTATTATACACCTGAGCGAATAGCTAAATGGGCCTCTACAGGTTCTGGTAGTACTCGAGTAAAATGCCCCAGATGTGACCTCTTTGGTGCAAATATTATACATATGTTTGTAACTTGTCCTAAACTAGATAGTTTTTGGCAGCAGGTGGGTCAGATATGTTTTCAAAAGATAGGGATAGATTCTTCCCTTACTGTTAGAGACATCATGTTGGGTCCTGAAAATTTGAACTATAGACAGAGCCGGTTGCTTTCGATTTTGTTGGTAATAGCTAGATTGGTAATTGCTCGAGTTTGGATCAGTCCGAATCCTCCACTTATAAGTGATTGGTGGATGTTGATTAAAGAAATTTATGCAATGGAATATGCTTTGGCAAATGTGAGGGGTACTCAATCTTTGACTAAATTAAAATCTATATGGGGGCTTATATTCTAAATGTATATGATACATGAATTAGGATTGATTGTATTAGAGAACTAACCTTTTTTCTTTATGTGATTAATGAGCAGCTTTTTGTTCTGTTTTTTATGTCATATAGGATTTATGTAATTTTACTTTTCTGTCTGTTTTGTGCCGTTATGTTGACAAATAAAAATATTTAAAAAAAAAAAAAGGAAAGGGGAAAACCTTTACGGGGAGCGCTAAAAGAGACAAACAGTTGAGAGGATTTCCTGAAGTCCTCAGTACGGACAAGGTAGAACTTTAAGCACCTCTGAACATCCAGTGAGTGAAGTGCTCTTTCAGCCGGAGTAGAAGGCTGAGGAAAAAGGATTTGAGTATTACAGGCTCATTTAAATGAAAGTCTGAAGGCACTTTCGGAATGAATTTCGGGTTAGTCCTGAGTATCACTGTGCCTTTCTTGAATTGAAGGAAGGGATCCTGAATTGTCAGAGCCTGTAATTCACTGATTCTCCTTGCGGAAGTGAGAGCCAAGAGAAGCGCTACCTTCCAGGAGAGGAATTTTAAGTCCGCTCGGTGAATCGGCTCAAATGGTGACTTCATGAGCTGTACGAGAACCAAATTCAAATGCCAAAGAGGAGGCGGAGGCCTCACTGGAGGAAAGAGTCTGAAGAGGCCTTTGAGAAACTGCTTGACTATCCTTGCCGACCAGAGAGAAGGTCCAGAGGAAGTGCGTCTATAGCGAGAAATGGCTGCCAGATGGACTTTGACAGAGGAGTGAGCCAGTCCTGCTTTCGCCAATGATAGGAGATAAGGTAGAACCTGATGAGGTTGCGATAAGAAAGGGTCCACCCTTCCTGATGACACCAAATACAGAAGCGCTTCCATTTTAATCGGTACGTCTTATTTGTACTTGGGGCTCTAGCTTGAGAAAGCACCTCCGTAACCTCCTTTGAGAGTGTTAACCCAAGAAATTCTCGGTGCTCAGGAGCCATGCCGATAGTTGCAGCGATCGAGGATTCGGATGCCAGACCTGGTCCTGAGACATTGAGAGCAGTTGTGGAATTGGCCGCAGAAGCAGAGGAAGGTCCAGGGAGAGAAGGTGAAGCTCTGTGAACCAAAACTGACGAGGCCAAGCAGGAGCTATCAGGATCATTCTGCAAGGTTCTACCTTGAGTTTCCGGAGAATCCTGGATATCAACGGAATGGGGGGAAAAGCATAGACAAATGCGCCTGACCAGGCTATCGAAAGCGCATTCCCCAGCGATCCCCGATGGTGTAGCTTGCTGGCATAAAATTGGCATTTCCTGTTCTCTTGGGTGGCAAAGAGGTCTATGGAAGGCCTCCCCACTTGCGAAACACTTCCTCCAAAGTGGACTGGTCCAGTTCCCATTCGTGGCTTTCTGATCTCAGTCTGCTCAGTGTGTCCGCTGACTCGTTGAGAACCCCTGGGAGATGTTCCGCTTTGAGTGAAATCCTGTGTTGGATAGCCCATTCCCAAATTCTCTGGGCTTCCTGAGACAAAGAGTGAGACCTGGTTCCTCCTTCCTTGTTGATGTAATGCATGGCCGTGGTATTGTCCGTGCGGACAAGAACCGCCGACCGTTGAAGTCGTGGAAGGAAGGCCTGTAACGCTAGACAGATCGCCCTGAGCTCCAGAAGGTTGATATGGAGCTGCCGATGGCGGGGTAACCAGCGTCCGCTTACATGCAAGTCCTGTAACACTGCGCCCCATCCTTCCAGAGAGGCGTCCGTCGTTAGTACTTGAGGAGCCGGAACGACTTCGAAGGATAGACCTTGAGACACATTCTTTTTCGTTGTCCACCATAGGGCGGCGTTTCTCATAGACTGAGTGACCCTCACCTTGTCGTCGAAAGACCCGTCTATTTGTCGCCATTGCAAGTCCAACTCCTCCTGGAGGGGACGCATCCGTAACCTGCAGTGAGGTATCAATGGAATGCAGGAGGAAATCGTCCCTAGCAGGGACTTGTAAAGGCGAACTGAAAGACACTCTTTTCTTCGCAATAGATGAGCCATGGACAACAGTTTCTCCTGTCTCTCGAGAGTTGGGAAAGCTTTGCTGAGAGACGTGTCCAGGATGGCCCCCAGGAATCGAACTATCCTGGACGGGTTGAGAGATGATTTTTCCATGTTGAGAGTTAACCCTAGGCTGTTGAAAAGGCGTGTGCATGCACCGACTGACTCCTCCGCTTGCAGCTTGGTCGGAGCTTTGAGCAGCCAGTCGTCCAGGTAGGGAAAAACCTGAAAATGTTGCCTCCTGAGACATGCTGCTACTGGCGCTAGCACCTTGGTGAAGATCCGCGGAGCAGATCGAAATCCAAAAGGTAGGACTTTGAACTGGAAATGGCTCTTGGATACTGTGAATCGTAGAAACCTCCTGTGAGCTGGATGGATGGGTACATGAAAGTATGCGTCCTCGAGATCGAGAGTGGCCATAAAGCCCCCTGAATTGAGAAGGCGTAGCATATCCTGGAGAGACACCATCCGAAATGATTGTCTTATGATATAGGTGTTGAGCTCCCTGAGATCTAGAATAGGGCGCCACTTGTCCAGCGTCTTCTTGACCAGAAAAACCTGGAGTAGAACCCTTCTCCCCGCTGAGAGAGAGGAACCGGTTCCACTGCCCCTTTTAAGAGCATTTGCTGTAGTTCCAATCGAAGAAGGCGCAGATGTTTTGAGGCTGTGGCGGCAGGGGGCTTGGATGGTGGAAGATGGACAAATTCTAAAGTATGGCCACACCGAATGATGTTCAGCACCCAACGGTCTGATGTTATCCGTTGCCAGTTGTGGAGGTATTCTGATACCCTGCATCCCACTGATGTTGCAGAGGGGGAGGGTACAGTAAGAAGAGCCAGCACGCCGCTATTGTCGCTTGGAAGAATCCCCTCCTTGGCGACTTTGCCTCCCTCTATTATTGGACCTAGAGAAAGAAGAGGACTGGCCTTGTCTCTGATTGTAGGACGGACGATACGTTTGGGATGTTGAACCATAGGAGGAATATCGTTGTTGCTGGTATGCACCTCTATAGGACGGAGTACCTCTTCCTCTGGCTCCACGGAAAGGGACTTTCCGGTATTGTAGAGTCCCTAGAGATCTCGCCGTTTCCGTATCTTTTTTAATATCTTGAAGTGCATCGTCGATATGCTTACCGAAGAGCGCCTCACCATCATTGGGAAGGTCAAGGATGTTATTTTGGACCTCCGGACGGAACCATGTCGCTCTCAACCAACCCTGGCGACGAAGGACCGCTGCGCCAGCCAGCGAGCGGAATGCAGTTGTTGCGATGTCCATCGCACAGTCAATTATCTCTGTCGATGTTACCTCTCCTTCTTGTAGGATTTTCTTCGCCTCCACTCTAGAATCCTCTGGCAAGTGGTCAAGATATGGGGACAGATCGCACCACATTTGGCGATCATACCTGCCCAAAATGCATTACTTGCCCGAACCAAGAGGCTCGCCATTGAAGAGAATCTTTTCCCCGCATTATCCAGGCGTCTGCCCTCCTTATCCGGTGGCGTAGTAAGAGGGGACGAAGGGTTGCGCGACTTCCTTTGGGCAGCCTGAGATATTACCGAGTCCGGTTTAGGCTGACTAACCAAAGAGGCTGGACTGTCCTCCGGGGCCTTATACTTCTTTTCTAGGCGAGGTAAGACTGGCATCACCGTAGCAGGATTTTCATCACTTTTAATCCCTCTTCCCATACATGGCCCACAATGGGGATGGAACGCACAGTCTTCTTATACGGTTCTTTGAAGTCGTAGAGGAAACATTCTGACTGAACCATGGGCATTGGAAGTTCAAATCGTTTTGCGGCCCTCTCCATTAATTTATGGAAACCCCCAATATCCACCGGGGAGAATCAAGAGGAGCTGGGGATGGAGAAGCCGGGTCAGGGATAACATAATCATCCCACTCTGTGTCCTGGTGAAGCGGAGGGACATTGGCCTGATCCTCATCCGAGGTGTCATCATGTGTGTTTGGCTCCATTGGAGGTACATCCGAAACCTGCAAGTGCTGCGGAGGCTGCGATGGTGGTAGTGGAGGAGTAATAGAGCGAGCCGGAAGTGCAGCTGCAGCTTGCTCCATAGCAGGAGGAGGTGGTTGTCTAGAGAATCTCCTCCTATAGTCGACTAGCATACTTTGAAGATCCACTAAAAGCGAGGAAGGCATCGAGACCATCTCCTGGTGGTAATCCTCTTGATAACCCATGGATTGGTCGTATGTATGCTGTTGGAGATATTCCCCCTCCGAGTCCGTATCTTGGCACTTAACTCGCAGCTGCGAGGGGCTATAAGCATCGCCAAAAGGCCCCTCGTCGTCAGATTCCTCTTGTTCTTCAAGCAAAAGAGCTGGAGGAAGAGGAGTACCTCTTCTGGGGAAGTCATGTCCGGTGTTAATCGGCGTTTTTAATGATTTTTCCGTCGTCGGACGGGACCGTCGACGGGTTCGTCGGCAGGGAGACTATCGTCGTCGAGGCTGTGGATGGAAGCAGCGCCGACGAGTAGATCGTCGATGAAGGGATAGGTGTCGTCGTCGCTGTCGTCGACGAGACCGTCGACATCTTGGACGTCGACGCCGTCGTCGTCGTTGTGGTCGTCGTCGACGTCCTCGACGCCGTCGACGTCGTCGTCGACACTGCACTCGTCGACACCTTCGTCGACGTCGCAGAAACCGTCGACGGCGGAGCCGAAACCACCCGCGTCGACACAGAAAGAATCGTCGACGAGCCCGTCGACGTAGGTAAGGGATTAAGCTTTACCTTTGATGATTTCGTCGACGGTTGTTTAGTTGCCGTCTTCGACGAGTGGGCGTCCTTTTCAGATTTCCCCTCAGAAGACAGAGAAGAAGGCTTTTTGAAGGGTTTTACAGCCCTTAACACCACTCCTGGTGCTGCTGGCGCAGCTGCTGCTGTTGCTGCCAACTGTCCTTCCCTCTCCTTTGCACCATGGTGAGGAGATTCGCCAGGACTCCGGCCCTCAGATCCCTGAGGGGCCTTCTTTGAGAGCTTAGTAGGACGCTCTTTAGAAGGCAAAGGGGAAGCCCTACCCCTTTTAACTGACCTTCTTGAAGAAGTGGCAGATGATGAATCCTCACTGTCACTGGATAGTGGATCCTTCTTAGACTTCAGTCTCTTTAGCCAGGTCATGAGACGACCCTCACGGTCCCGCAGAGTTTTAGTCGAGAAGGTGCGACAAATCTTGCAGTCAGCTGCTTTGTGGTCTGGGTAGAGGCAGTAAATGCAATCCTTATGCTTGTCCTCTACATACAACCTTTTCTTGGCACAGGTGGCACAGGCCTTGAAAAGAGCTTTCTTTTCCTTGTCTGACATCCTAGGAGAGAATATCAGCAAAAGATCCAGAGAAAAAACTGTAGAAAAACTGTAGAAATGTAGAAATGAGCAGAGCTCAATTGGAGACTCCCTTGCACAACGTGCGGTAGAAAATCTGAGGGTCTGAGGTTCTCTCAGCAAGGTTCTAGAGGGTGAGGCTAATCTGATTGGCTGTTCGGTTTGTTTGGTCTCTTTTACAAAAAGAGGTGGATATGCTACAAAACTAGAATGGGCCTAGGCCTAGTTTCTTTTTGTAATGGTTTCTATTGCTATTTTATGTATACCGAGACTCCCATCTCGACGACGGGGAATGATTCAGGCATGGGAATCTATGAAAGCTCCAATACTGGAGTAACATGCTGTTGCAAAGGTAAAACACTATCTGTCACAGGCGACGTTCTAGGCGAAGGCTCAGACATGCGTGGCGGAGATGTCGGTGGAGGCGGAGGAAGAGGTGCATTTGTCGATGAAGGAAAACAAGTACGATAATCCTGCAACATGTCTTGCAATTCTCAGACTCGGAGAGGGCAAGGTTAACTGATGCCCACTGTATTACTTTCTTCGGTTAAGCACATTAATTTTGACCACCAATGTAATACCAAGGTGTTATGGTAACATTGTGAATATGGTTTCAGCCATATAGCAGGAATGTGAGTTCTATATAGAGATATCACGGGAAACAACCTTTACAACGCAGTCATTACATCGCACTACCTTTACAACGCAGTCATTACAACGCAACATCCTTTACATCGCGTGCCATTACATCGCATGTCCCAACAACGCATGTCACTACAACGCATACCATTACAACGCATAGTTTTTACCCTTACACTATCCAACACTTACCCTACTGTTGCACTGACTGGAGTGGAAATAGTAATTTTTACCCCTACACTATCCAACACTTACCCTACTGTTGCACTCACTGGAGTGGGAATAGTAATTTTTACCCCTACACTATCCAACACTTACCTTACCTGCAATCTAATGGTATGCGTTGTAATGGTATGCGTTGTAATGGTATAATGCGATGTAATGGAATGCGTTGTAAATGTAGTTTCTAAAAATGCGTTGTGATGGCATGCGATGTAAAATCATGCGTTGTAATGGATGTTGCGATGTAAAAACTGCGTTGTAAAGGCATGCGTTGTAAATGTTTGCGTTGTAACGTCATACATTCAGATATCAAACCATATGATGTTGGTGTGGCTGATGGCTTTATGTTGTTGGTGGACGCATATAATGCAAATTAGATATGGGTATAGTTTGTGTGGACATCCTAAGCAGTACATAGATAGGATTGAAGGGGCTCCACACAATATGCCCATGTAAACCTGTTGACAGCTGGTTTAACAACCTTAGGTGACTAATTTTTCACACCAACGATTTGATCTATAATAATAAAATCCTTTTTGGTATCATCTGGGAGACATTATTCCCCAGCACCTTTTTTGGACAAGACGAATAAACCCAATTGATTGACATTATCCATGACTGTGAGATTCATCTGATCAAAAAAAATTCTGATTTAATCAATGAGTTTCTGAAATTGACCTTATAAGATCTCCACACTGGGGGTATAAAGGAAGTGGATATATTTGAGGTATGTGTCAAACTTTTCTCCTGTATGGGGGTGAAGAGATGTTTTATAGTTTTCTAATTTTTAACGTGATCGCTAAAGTAGTTTAACATCAATATGGTGCTATTGGGTGTATTAACCACTCATTAATATGGATGGATTGTGCGATTTTAGGTTGTATAAAAAGTGGGTAAAAACTGCACTCTCCTTTCCTGTGCTGTGTAATGACATTGCAATTACATTGCTGGGAGGAACAATACAATACAATCTTGGTGGGGTTCCTCGCACACATATGGTCCGATAGTTTACTCTCTTTTGCACTCATGGATACAACATGTAATGGTTTATGTTGTGTTATTCATTAACTGATTGTCATGTTCTGATGTCTCATTATACATTAATATAGGTCATGTCACAGAGAACTTCTGTCTATGATGGTGTGATTTGTTATACAATGTTCTATTGTCTGTAAATAAATTCGTCTATATATGATTTCTTATTTATTTTTTTAATTTCAAGAATTTTTATTGATTGTTTTCAGGCAAATCAAAGCACTCAATATACATATACAGAAGGACATAAGAATATAACCAATATAAAAACAATAAAGACATAATACAATGATGATTGAATTTGAGGTGGCAACAGGACAATCTAGGTAATACAGTCTGGATAAAATGTCAGACACATGTTGAAATAGACGTAGGGATGTGGAAGCCACCTAGATAACCTCCGTCATACAATAATGTACAAAACATAAACTGTGAATGGGAAATGAAGAGAATACAATAAAACAGAATATAAACCTAACGGTATGCATCTATTGGACTATAGTAGGTTGTTGACAGTATTTACCTACTAGTACAGTACAGTGATCTAGTGTGAGAGCATCCCATTTAAGGGACTCGTTGGTCAAGCCTCCGAGATTTATAATTCAAGGCGGTTTATGTGAGCTGAAGTATAGATCGAGGCTATCCCACATATGTCTGAGGGGGGGTTTCCATGGTGAATTCTGGAGAGCAATGTTGTCAGCACCCCTTAAGTTAGAGACCCAGTTCAACCAACACTTGAAAGATGCTTTTCGCGTGTCTTTCCAATTGTTTAGTATGATCTTAACCGCTGCTGTCAAGAGTAGGTCTAGAAGCGCCCAATCTTTGTCTTCCTGTGATTCTATCCTGAGGAAGCCAAATGTCAGCGTGGATAGTTCCCTTTTGAGGGAGCATGAAAAAAGATTAGAGATGAAGCCAAAAACTCTGTCCCAAAAGGGTTCAACGCATTTGCAGAATAGTAATATATGGGCTAGGTCTCCTAACTCTTCACTACAATTCCAGCAGTTGGGATCTTCGCGAATCTTGTGTGAATGTAACCGGGCTGGTGTCCAGTAGGCCTTATGTAGGAGCCAGAACTTTGTCTGGGAAAGGGCTGGTGAGATTTTATTCCTTGCGACAGAGCTCCAAGTTTTGGACCAGTCAACCTCAGAGATCGGGGAAGAGGAGTGAGATTCCCAGTAGGATATAAGCTTCTTGTTGAGAGTAGATTGTTGTGGGCGGATTAATTTGTAGATCCAAGAAACCTGATGCCCTAATCTATTTATTCGCACCATATATTGTGGCAGGGAAGGTGTTAAGGGGAGTAGTTTAGCATTTGTCAGTGCTGCCTTTATTTTTAAGAAGTTGTAGAACTCCAGGGGGTCTAGGTTATATCTAGCCTGTATTTCTTTGAAAGTTAAGGGGTAGGCTGAGTCGAATAGTTGGTATGGGAAAAAAATACCTCTATCAATCCAGGTTTCCTTATGTATTGTATTCCCTTTATATAAAATTTTATGATTATCCCAAAGGGACTCAAGATTAGATCGTCGAATGCTGGTGTCTAATTGCTTATCTACCTTCAGTAGTGCAGACTTTGTGTTTTTAAATATGGATTTTGAGCAAGTGACGTTGGTGAAGTTTGAAGTTAGGAGGGCTGCCGGGGCAAGGTTTTTAAGTAATGATTTTTCAATATCTAACCAGACTGGGGTATATTCCTCCGGTGGGACGAGCCAATACGAACCCTGTTTTGCTAGGAATGCTGTTTGATAAAGTTTAAAGTCCGCTAGATTGACCCCCCCATGGATTTGTCTAGTCTGAGTTTTTTCAGACCTATTCTGGCCCTTTTCCCTTTCCATAAAAAATTTGAGAGCAGGATGTCCAACTTGTGGTGGAAGTCTACTGACAGTATGAGGGGGAGCATGGTTATTAAATAGTTCACTAGTGGCGTAATCATCATCTTGATGGTTTCGATCCTACCCCACCATGTGATGAATCTTGGGGACCATGCATCGAGGAGAACTTTGATTTTCCCTAGGGTGTTAGCTTCATTTCGTTGGAGTGACTCTAAGATAGTGCTACTGAATTCTATCCCTAGATATTTAATAAATCCCGGCTGCCATGTAAGGCCTGATTCTTCCAGTACCTCCCGGGTGCAGTGGATGTTCAGGGGTTTAACTTCGGATTTGTCTCGGTTTAGCTTATACCCAGAATGAGTTGAGTAAATTTCTATGGTATGCATCAGGGCCTTAATGGACAAGCTCGGGTCCTCCGTGACCTTGAGAATATCATCCGCATACGCGGCTAATTTCACTTGAGAATCCCCAAAATGTTCTCCTTTTATTTCATTATTGCGTTTGATGTCTTGAATTAGTGGTTCCAGAGCTAGGAGAAATAGGGAGGGGGAGAGAGGACAACCCTGCCTGGTTCCTTGCTCTAGTGTAAAGGCATCCAAGAGGGTTCCATTGATCGCTATGCAGGCGGAAGGATCTGAATACATAGCCATAACCATGTCGATGTATGAACCACCTAGATTAAAGGACAGCATGCAGTGTCTCAAGAATGACCACGATACCCTGTCAAGCGGCTTTTCTGCGTCCAGGGTGATGGCGATAGAGGGGACAGACGTCATTTTTGCCTGCTCGAGAATGTGACACAATAGTCTAGTGTTATCATTAGACATTCGATATTTGAGGAAGCCAACCTGTGAGTTACTGATCAATTTAGGGAGAACCTTATTCAGTCTCATGGCTAGGATTTTTGCATATATTTTACAGTCCACATTGATCAATGAGATTGGCCTATAGTTTTTCGGTAATAGAGGGTCCTTCCCTTCCTTCGGTATGACGATAATATTGGCTTCTCTCATTGATTTCGATGTACGTCTCTCTCTAGCTATGGTATTGAATACTTTTAATAAGGTTGGTTGAAGGGACCCACCGAACGCCTTGTAGAAGGAGGCTGAGAAGCCGTCTGGGCCCGGGGCTTTATTGCTTTTAAGAGATTTGATAGAGTTAATTAATTCCTTTTCAGAGATGGGTTTCCCTAGCGCTGCGTTCTCTGTCTCTGATAGTCTCGGTAGGTTTAGTGAGTCTAAGTATCTGGTGCATTCTTCCGAGTTTACTGTTTGTTTACTTGTATATAGATCCTCGTAGAAGGAATGGAAGGCGCGCAGGATCTCTTTTTGTTTTGTTTGGATATTATTATTGGAGTCTTTTATCGAGGAAATAGTGAACTGTCTCTGTTTATGTTTGAGGTACGAGGCTAATAGTTTACCTGCTCTGTTCCCTTCACAGAGCTTGAGTGCCTTGAATTTGTTGATCCACACTCCCGCTCGCCTACTCACAATTTTGTTATATTCATATTTTTTCTTAACGAGTTGATCTAGAATATCTTTGTTATCTAACGCCTCGGCATGTGATGCTTCTAGGAGTTTAATTTCTTTTTCCAGTGTATCAAGTTCTAAATTTAGTTTTTTATTGATCCTTGCTTTAATTCCAATGATGACCCCCCTGATGGTCGCCTTTAGCGCATCCCACAATGTGAATGTGTCTGTGTCTGGGAGATCATTATACTTAATGTAGTCCCGAATAGCAGTTTCGATCTTTTCCTTGTCTGCTGGGTCAGAAAGTACCTCATCATTAAATCGCCACCTTTTAGGAGGAAGAATGGAGTGAGTACCTGCTAATTTGGTATTAATGCAAGAGTGGTCTGATACTAGTTTAGGGGCTATATCCGTTGGGTCTATAAGATGTGTAAATGCACTTGAGATTAAAATTTAGTCAATCCTAGTATAGGAATTATGCGGGGCTGAATAAAATGTGTAATCCCTTGTGTCTGGGTGCTGAAGGCGCCATGAGTCTTTAAGATTAAACTTGGAGCAAATTGTATTGAGAACCTCGTGCGAACGTGTGGGCTGGTATCTACATTTGGATTGACGGTCAATAAGGGGGTCTAAAGGCAGATTGAAGTCGCTGCCTACTATGATGAGATCATCTTGAGGAAAGCTCTCAATTGTGTTTGAAATCTTTTCCCAGAAGTTGGGCTCATCGGAGTTAGGGCCATATATGTTGAGAACATGAATGGAATCATCCCCTCTTTTCAGGTGTGTGACTAACATCCTCCCATCATCATCATGTGTGTGTGAGACAGTGGTGAGATTGGATTTTCTGGCTGTAAGGGTAATGACTCCTTTTTTCTTATGGTCTGCAGGTGAGCAGGAGATATGGGAGATCCAGTTGTGTTTAATAAAACCAACATCCTCCTCTGAGAGTTTCGTTTCCTGAAGAAGTATGATGTCGCCCTTAGTTTTGGCCAGGTAGTCGAAGATTTTCCTACGCTTAACTGGATGATTAAGCCCTTTTACATTCAGGGAGATTATATTAAGGTCTTCTGCAATATCTTTAGCTTGAGTCATCGGCAGATCTAGTGGTCGTTATAGAAATAAATCAGCTTGTATAATAGGTGTGTATCACTGCCCTTGAAATCTGCACTATAGTATTTTAGATTCATACTGAAGATCAACTGATAGGGACGTCTCACTTTATTGCCCATAAGGGCTCTGTTTCTGACCATGTACCGGAAATAGAGCATACCTGTCACTTCAACATAATCTAAGGAACAAATAAAACTTACATAAGACAAAAAGAAAACAACCACAATTACTTTTACCCTCCGTCCCTCCTCTCCCCCCCTCTTTCCCTCCCTCCCCTCCCTGAGAAAATCGAATGTAGGAGCTGCGACGGCAGGTCCGTCAACAGGCAACCTGGAGGATATTAATTTGAATTTGTTTCATCTGGAGAAACTTTAGATGAAATAACGGTAGAGCCTTACTGTATGGCGATGATAATTACAACTATAATTAATAACCCCATAGGTATAATTACCCGCTGGGGGTAAGCATACTTTGTTATATAACTCGTTAACTTGTTAACCAGCTGGAAGAGTATAAGACAGCTCGAATAGAGTAAGTCTCTGTCTCGCATTCAATGAATCTGAATGTATGTACACTGTGTAACATGAAGGACGTAAAACATTACAACTAACAATTGTGCCTGCTTAACTGCTTTGCTGCAGCGAGCAATAACGGATACGATTGTACAATTGCAGTTGTGCAGTTGCAAAAGCATGAAAAGAGTAAACCAGTTGCAATAACTCAAAGGATATCAAGGCTTCCGTTTGTTGGAGGCCCCTGCGGAAAGTTCCATCTCTTGAACTGAAGCTGCTTCCAAGTGGTGCGCTAGTTCTTTGGGATTTGTAAAGAAGTATGGTTTGCCACTTTCAAAGATTCTGAACTTAGATGGGCCTGCAAATGAGAATTGAATGTTCTTTTCTCTCAGTTTGTCTCGTAGTTGAAGGAATCCCTTCCTCGTGTCTACCGTCTCCTTTGAGTAGTCTTTTGTGTAAAGTTTATTCGGTGACCTTCCCAGGATACTTGGTGGTTTTTTCTGGCAAAGTGTAGGATGGCCTCCGTATGTTGGTAGCGTAGTGGTTTACAGATCATGGGACGAGTTCCTTTCCTGTTTGAGGAGTTGAACGTCGGAATCCTGTGCGCTCTGTCCATTTCCAAGCCAATATGAAATTTTATCCCAGTGAGCATGGGTATCCAGGATTCCAGAAAGGCCACGCAGGATCCCGCAGCATCCTCTGAGCCCTCTGGGATTCCAAAGATACGTATGTTGCCTCTTCTATTTCGGTCTTCCAACTCAGCTACGTGACTTTTAAGCTCGCTTGTGGTGTCTCGGAGGTGTTTAATTTCTTTGCCGGCCTGGGTGGCCACATCTTTGACGTCGCTTATTCTTTGCTCCGTGTCGTTGATTTTTGAGTTCAATGAGTTCATGTCTGCCCGGATGGCGGTGAGTTCCAGCTGCATGGAATCAGTATTTTGTTTCGTAGATTTTGCCAGGTCATGTACCTCAGCCAATTTTTTTAATATCATGTCCATTGTACTATTTTGATCCGATTTGGCTTTGATTGGAGAGTCCGAGATAGCTGGTTCTGCTTTAGACTTTTTAAAAGAAGCTCTGGATTCCTTGTCAGCCATCTTGTGTCGTGGAGCGTGAGCCGGTAGCAACAACCCACCAAAATGACAAACCCAGCTGTAAGGAGTGATGGGGGGACTCTTGGCTATCACCTTCGTGAAGAAGGGGTCACTGGATAGACTTAGCCGTTGTATTTGATATGTGCTGAGGTATAGTTATTTGTATATCCGGAGCCTGTAGCCACCAGAAGTTAGCGACCGGTATGGCGGTAGAGGTTGAGATATTAATGGATACACTTGGCTATATGACGCTGAATTGGCGCTATTATGAGCTGAGTTTTAGGAGCTGAGTTTAGGAGCTGTGTTTCAGGAGTTATCTCGGTGTTGTGTTGTGCTAGTGAAATGGCAATACTGGCAATGCTGTTATATGTCGTCGTGGTTATATGTCGTGGTTCTTGGTTTTGGTATATCACCGCAAGTCCTCTCTTCCAAATACGCCTCCTGCGTTTGACCAAAATCACTGCACAAACACCTTTTGCGTGAAGATCGCACCTTCATTAGACAACAGCCTGAAGCCTGATGAGCACAGCCCCCTCCCTATCCGGAAGTGCCTTCTGGCCTGTTCTGTCTTCTAAACTGCAGCCCAGGAGAGGCAGCCTGTAGACAGTTTATAGCACCAGGAGTCTATAGCACCGGGAGATGTGGGGGTCTCAGCACTTACGTCAGCCTACGTCAGCTTCCACCAATCCTTCACAGAGCGTTCCCAATCTTTAGCTTCACCAAACCTTCGCAAAGCCTTCACACTCCTAGCTCAGCCTCTTCTTAAATCGCAATTACTCCACTTTATAACCCTGTCTTCAGAGGGTCGACCCGCGTCTCTGCAGAGGCGGCCTGGAGGCCCGCTGTGAGTTTAGCGCGCTCTACGTCCCCCTCCGCCGCTAGTCAACCATTTTGGGAGTGGGCATCATTTCACTCAAACCATTGCGATGTGCACACAAATGCCAGGAGCTGCGGGGCAACTGGGGACATCAGCAATCGAATGATCATACATGCGCTGCTCTATGTTGGGATCGTTTGGGGTCGCTGAGATCTCTCATGCTTGCGGCGATATGGGGGTGCGGAAATGTAGATTGCGCCCGTCTGGAAGCGCCATTGCAGGGTCAGGCAGTCAGGCAGAACTCATGTCGGATGGCGACTCTGATTAGACTAGTTCAACCAGCAGAGCATCGCTATAAATGGGCACCCACCTTCAAAGTCAGGGAGTGCTTCATGGCGATAGGGTATGTCAGCTCAGCCCTTATTAGCAGCCTCGTGTATCATACGGTGTCTCAGTCGTCTCGGTCTTTACGATTGCCGCCATTTTATGAAGTCCGAGTCGGCCGGGTCCCGTTCACTTCTTCTTGGGATGCGGGCAGTTTGAGCGATCGGTGTGTGTTCTCCCTGTCACACTTTGTGCCACTTACTTTTATGACGGGAAAGCTGGTGTCCGCTTTGGTTTTCGCCACCTGTGTCTCCAGATTTCCGCTTAAATCGCTCCTCCGTTTGCCGAGCGACGGGATTAGGCAGCCATTACTTATTTATGTTTTTTGATGTATTATTCACAGCCCTGATGAAGTTCAAAAACCTTTTTTAACAAAATGCGTTGGCTGGATGTTCTTATGTATGGAAAAATGCTTTTATGAATCAAATGAAGAATAAAAATATTTTGGAATAAAACTGAGAACTTGTGGACTACCATATTTCCGGGTGCACCATTCCACTTACAAATTGACAAGGCATTTTCTTCCCTACACCGATGAGCCATGATGATGTTCACAGTCAGGCCATGACAGTATTCAGAGATCACCAGATATGAGGAGCCAACCGAAGAACTAATGACCTGATTTGACACCAACAACCTTTCTTTTAGAACGTCTTAGAAGTCCTGCCATTTCTTCTTAGGGATTTCTGTTGCGAATGGCTGTACTGACTGACGTGACAATTTATCATAGCACCTTACATGTCCAATAGCGTTATATGTTCTGAATCATACTAGACGTCATTAGGACTAATGCATGGGACTTTGTGCCCGATTTATATTTAGGTGGGTGGCTCGCTTATCTGCCAGGGCAACAGACTAAATTACTCCGTCGCCCTGACAGAGATGCCACCCGTCTAATTTAGAAATGACCGCAAAGATGGCAGTCATTTCTAAAGCACTGGCAGGAACTGCCTTCAGTGCTTTTACTAGTTTGGTGCAAGGCTCCATCAACATGATGAAGCCTTGCATCAAACTGTTTTCTTTTTTATTTAAAAGAAAAACAGGATTTTGTTTTTGAAAATAAAAAACAAAATGCTCCCCTCACCATGGGAGCCCTCTCCCCTGGCGAGGAGAGCATTTAGCAGTTCTCACTGTACCACTAGGGTTTTTCTGACGGTGACGGGCAGTGAAAACTGACCTCTAAATTAGGTGGGTGGAATTAGAAGTCTGCCGCGAAGGCACTTAATCCACTGGGCCGTCGGATCGGTTTAATCAAGGTGGCGACAGAGTCGTTTCTGCTATGATTAAACCTATGGTCTGCCCGCATATAAATCAGGTGGGCTGACAATCATTTTGGCCGGGAGGGAACGCCGTCGCCATTGCAAAGGAGTTCCCTCCCTGCCAACATGTAAATTAGGCCCTTTGTCACATCAGACATTCTAACCGAATGAGGATGTGGGTCCAAATATTGATCTTTGCTCTGGCAGCTTGTATTTGGTTAGCAACTTTGGAGTGGCAACCTTAGTAGTTGCTCCAGTGTTGAATTTTTCAGTGGTACTATGGCATTAGTACTATGCTAGTGGAATCCTAGCAGCCTTAGGTTCAGAACATCTATCATTGAAACTGTTGTTTGTTTGATCTCAAATGGGGTATTCAACTTGATAGCTCCTCTCACCACCACTTTCTTAAATGTGGTAATAGCATAGCCACCAGAGACATAGTGGAAAGCCAACCTGTTAGAGAGATAAGCATGTGCAATGTAGACTCAGTGTCTATGACAGCTTTACAATTCTCCAAAGTCCTAGGCCTCTACGGAGTTTCGGGTACTAAAAGCGCCTCATATTGAATATTCACTGGAAGTAACACTGATGGAATGGAATGGAGTAGAGCACTTTTGGTGTAGGTGCACTCCTTGTTGCTGGTTAAGAGGCAGCCTAGAGCTCTTTTGGTGTAGGCCAACACCTTGTCGCTGGTTAAGAGGCAGCCTTGTGACCATCAAAGTGTTAACAAGTCGACCCAGAATCTCCAAAAGATGTAACAGAGTTTAGAATGCATTGCCTGCTGATATAAAGATGGCTGAAGGAGATCTCCTTGGATGAAACATTGATGATGGTAATGTACTGTTAGATGTTAAACTTTAATGCCTCGACATTGAATAATCTAACAAAAATGATTCAACTTGAAAACAGTTCTCAATAGGCAATGGATATTTCAAAGTTAGATGTGCTCCTCGATATCAAACCTGCTTTCGATAGCAAACACAATAGTTTTCCCTGCCATCAACATTGACTAGGAGTGCTGGGAATGTCGATGCCACTTGTTGAGGCCTTTCATCTCTCTCTGGATCTTCCTTGGAAGGAGTCCTTCGAGGCTAAAAGTAGGTACGCAGTAGAAGGGGTACCTTACTATGCTGCTCTGTCCTGCTCTGCCTTAAGTTTCATGTTGGAAACTGTGGTCATTTTCTGCTTTCCTCTCAAATGGATTTGCTCTATGTCATTCACAATTCTTTTAGACATCTGTTTGCAGAATAGGCATCTCTCTATACAACAGAAGCCTGGGAGGAAGATCATTGAGAACATGAGTCATTTGCAGCCTCTGCTTTTCTCACAGCCAGGGCCCTTACCAAAAAGAAAATACTTTTGCCATATCTGTGAAAGATGTAGAGTAAATAAGGAAACAAACAATAATTCTTTAAGTGTGAAAAACTGAAGAGCCCACTGTTCAGGAATCCTTCTCAAATAAGCCAGAAGAAAACAACTATAGCAACTACAAGTACAATGCATGATGAAATTTGAAAGCTGCTGCCAGCTGGCACCTAAAAGAGGCAGTGTGAGATTTCAGCTTTCCATTGCTGCAGCCCGTACAGGTGAATATTTCTCATTTTTGAGTTTTCCTTTAAATACCAGTAACACAGTTAAGGATTTTGATGCAGTTTTTTTTTAATTGCTTTAGATTTTATTTGGCAATTACTTTTCCATATAAACACGGCATTTCTACATGTACTATATGATGTTTTGGGATTTCGTACAAAGGTAAAACTATAAAAGTCTTTATGACTATCATAAAAGATCCTACAATGCAGAAATAAAAGTGCCTGCGCTGTTAGTGTACATTTCAATATCACAATCAATCACAGATAATAACGCCCCTTGACAACCGATAGGCTTGGCTCCATCAGAAGGCACACCTTAAAAATATTTTCCGAGTAGATATAAAAATATTCCCCAAAAATATTCTGTATTACGGGACATGAATATAGTCAGGTGTTAAGTACTAACCTTTAATGGTAATGTCATCAGTTAATAAAGCAAGGCCTACAGCCTGATACTCTCCTGGGAAAATGACAATGGTATCTCCACAATAGCAATTGTCCAGTGCTGTGTCCAAATGATCATGTTGCTGAAGTAGAGTATCAGCAGAAAAATCTTTAACCTATATGACAAAATATCAATAAATTAAAATAATCGTATAATGGCTTGTCAAACTATTCCGACGAATCGAACAGACAAAACCATGCATGCAAGGTGAATTTATTTTCAATTAAATCAGCAGTCTTGGATTGCAGAACATTGCCTGGGTTTGGATGATTGTTGAAAATAACAATCGAAGAATGCACAATTAAGTTTTAATGCTTACTTATTCCTTTCTTTACAGGTAAGACTGGAAACGCCACTTCCATATCATGGATATATTCATTAAATTCAATTAAACTCACGAACATTGAATATCTTCGATGCATGCTGGATCCCATAACACTCATTTAACACAGAGAAAACAACTGTCTCCTAATAACAAAACTCCGCCTGTGCACAGACATTATTTTGCTTTTATGGGTATACTTTTATTGCTGGAATATAAATTTATACAACCGGCCAAAACTCCCCTCCTTTTCACACTTCTCAAGGCAAAATAAACTATAACTCAGGGCAGCTGCAACTCTTCTTAACAAGGAACATTAAAAAGTGGAGGGTGAAATACTTGAATTAATCTTTGCTAATGGGGTCACGTCCCAGCCCATCGTTTATTTTCCTAATATTCCACTGGTTTCCTCAGTGTACTCTTCTTACACCATTCGGAGTAATTACAATGTACATTAAACATGTGCTTCGTCTACAGCATGGCTAATGGGGCAAACAGAAAATGGAGCCTGTGGGCTCTGGCAGAAAAGAACCATGACTTTTATAGCGCATAAAACCTCTTTGGGGTCGTAACAATCGAAGTCATCCTGCCAGACGAAGCACCTCCTAAAGGTCTCATCGCCCTACGCCTCTCGTTTTAACAGCATAATCTGTATGCAATGGACGCTTCCGCCACTTTTCTAACAGTTGGAGACTGCTGCTGGCACACAAAAAGGGAATTAGTCTCTCCGTGAGACATCTTTAACTTGGCCAGGTTGAAAATTCCCACCCTTTTTCATTTCAAATAGTTTTTGAGTTAGAATAAAGTGCAAACAAAGGGCAGAACGCAAAAACTATTAAGGCAGAGGGGTGCTCGTCCACATATAGTGAGATTTCTGAGTATACCATATAAGAAGCACCAAGACAGTGGGTACACAAGGCAAAAAGGGGGGTACATGAGGTGCATAATATTTGTTTTAGCAATAGTACATATTTGTTCAGCAATAGTACATAGGTAGTGCAAAAGTACATGTATAGTAGAATAGTTTAAGGAGTGCTGGAGTCTGTATGCACGACAGAATAAAAGGTTAATACTAGACGCTTGAGTCCTAAATGTTGATACGACGGTAGAGATGCTTGGCTCAGTTAGTTGAGCACGTGGAGGAAGCTAATCATAGGTGAGATAGGTATCTGTAGTCAGGCATTTATAGAGGTTCGAAGTGGACTGTTGCAGAATCGAGAGTTCCATAATCGTCTATGTGATGGGTGCCAAGGGGAACATTGTAGAGATATAGGGCCTGATTCACAGAACTAACTTACGTCAAAAACGTAAAGTTAGTACCTTTTGGTATTCACAGAATACACTTACTCATTTTGGTATTCACAGAATACACTTACTCATTTTGGTATTCACAGAATACACTTACTCATACTAACTTTATGTCCGCACTCGGGCCGGAGATTCCGGCCCGGTGGTGGAGATTCCGGCCGTTTGTGGAGATTCCGGCCGGAGGTGGAGATTCCGGCCGTTTGTGGAGATTCCGGCCATTTGTGGAGATTCCGGCCGGTTGTGGAGATTCCGGCCGGTTGTGGAGATTCCGGCCGGTGGCGGAATCTCCATAAACGGCCGGAATCTCCACAAACGGCCGGAATCTCCACCTCGGGCCGGAATCTCCACAAACGGCCGGAATCTCCGGCCCGAGTGCGGACATAAAGTTAGTATGAGTAAGTGTATTCTGTGAATACCAAATGAGTAAGTGTATTCTGTGAATACCAAAATGAGTAAGTGTATTCTGTGAATACCAAAATGAGTAAGTGTATTCTGTGAATACCAAAGGTACTAACTTTACGTTTTTGACGTAAGTTAGTTCTGTGAATCGGGCCCATACTGTCTGCACCTCTTAGGGATGTGAGCCATTCGCACCACACGTGAAAGGAGAGTATGTCGAAGTTCTTCCAGTTAGTGAGAATGAGTTTGCAGACTAGTGTTAACATGAGGTCCAGTAGGTCACTATCCGCTGTATTTTTATTTGAGGATCTGATGGGTCTAGAAGAATGTACGTGAATTTGCGTGTCGGATTGATATGTAAGGCCTTTTCGATTTAGGTAAAGATAGAGTTCAAATAAGTGCAGAGTTGGGAGCAGTCAAAAAGCATATGTGCTAGATCACCGGATTGTTTTTTTTTACAATTCCGGCACCTGGAGTCTTGTGTGAAATTAAGTTTATGAAGTTTCTCTGGTTTCCAGTAGGCTCTGTGGATGATCATAAACTTAGCTAGGGAGAGCATTGGAGATATCTTGTTTAAAAGAGTTGAGTTATGTATGTGGGTCCAGTTAAATGCTATGTTACTTTTGCAAGAGTACGACTCCAACTTTTGCGCTTTCTGGGTTTTGGATTTGAGACATTTAGTTAAGAGTGACCTATATACACGGGACACAACGTGTCCAACTTTGTGCAGACCATTGAAGGGAGTCAGGAGGGAGGAGTTATTTTTAAAGGTTGGATGTTTCGATAACTGGACTCTCAGCTTCAAGAATCTGCATAAGTCTAGGTTCTATAGATCGAAACAAGACTGCATTTCTGAGAAGAGATGATAGCCATTGTCGAAGGTATCTTTGATTAGGTTTATACCTTTTTCAGTCCAATCACCCATATTATCATTTGGCCTGTGATTTAACAGATACACACACATTGGTTTGTTGTTTAAAATGTATTTTTCAATATTAACCTGAATAGGTGTATATACAGCATCGTCAATAAGCCAATTATTGCCCTGCTTGAATAAAAATGGCGTTTGATAGTTTCTGAAATTCGGAAGACCTACACCACTATTGTTGTTCGCTAGTTTGAATTTTTTGAGTGAAATTCTCGGTTTTTAATCTTGCCACAGAAAATTGTTACAGATGTTGTTTATTTTGTCTTTAAAGTCTTCTGATAGATGCATTGGGAGAATACTAATTAAATAGTTTATTAAGGGGATGATCATCATCTTTAGGGTCTCTGCTCTTCCCCACCAGAAGAGAATTTTGAGTGACTAACCATCACGAAGCTTGTTGATGTTTTTGAGTAATGAGTCTTCGTTATGTTTAAGTGTGGTGATGAGGTCGCTGGAGAATTAAACTCCTAAATATTAGATGCATTAGGAGATCTGAGTCTCCTAATGTCTCCTTGTTCCCAATATTATTAAGGAGTTTCACCTCTGATTTGTCGCTATTTAGGGTATAACAGGAGTCCTCCGCGAATTCCTGTTTGGATGCCATCAGATCAGTAATGGCGGCCGGGGCGTCTTTGGTGGTAGTTAAAATATCGTCTGCATATGCAGCAAGTTTTATGTTCAGTTTACCAAATAAAACCCCGGATATGCCTTCATTTTCACATAGATAGTAAAGAAAGAGTTCTACGGTGAGAGGGAAGAGAAGGGGAGATAGGGGGCAGCCTTGTCTTGTGCCTTGTCCTAGTTAGAATGTGCCTGATAGGAAGCCACCTGCCCTTACTCTTGCTGTCAGACTGTAGTATAGTGAAATATTCATTTTGATGAGAGAATTGCCCAGGTTGAATTTTTTCGAGACCAGTTTTAAGTAACTCCATTAAACTTTGTCGAATTATTTTTCTGCATCGAGGGTAATTGCTACTGTCGCAGATTTTGATAGCTTTGATTTTTTTACGATACGACATAATATGCAAGAGTTATCACTAGATAACCTATTCTTCACGAACCCAAACTAGGAGGGGTGGATACGTTTAGAGATGCATTTCTGGATTCTGGTTGAAATTATTGTGGCGTATATTTTGCAGTCCAGGTGAGTCAATGAGATTAGCCTGTCATTTTTGGGGAGTATGGTATCTTTCCCTTCCTTTGGGATAACAGTGATGATAGCTTCCACCGGGATACCCATGACTTGGACTGATTCAGCAAATTCAGTGAAGAGGCTTTCTAGAAGTAGTATAATTGATGCAGAGAATATTTTAAAAAACTGTGCAGTGTATCCATTTGGGCCAGGAGCCTTTCCAGATTTTAGCTTCCTAATGGCATGAGCTATCTCTTCTTTTCTGATGGATCCATTAATCTCTTTTAATTCCTCATCTGTGAGCTTAGGTAGGTTAGCCTTTTTAAGATAATCTGTTTCTTATGTTCTGGAGAGGGATTACCTTTGTAAAGTGTCTGGTAGAATTTTATGAAGACCTCTGTAATCTTACCCGGGTTAATATGCATTACATCTTGGTCATCTTTAATAGAGTTGATGACATACTTCTGTAGTTTCTATTTTAAGTATGATGCTAGACTTTTGCCCACTTTCTTGGCGTTACATCGGCGAGTACCTTTTTGTTTATTGACCCACATACCGGCTCTTGTACTTATCGAACAAGTTACTTACCTTCGGTAACGATATATCTGTAAGAAACATAGGTTAGTTATAGATTCCTTACCTTAGAATATCCCCCAGGCATCAGACTGGATCCGGAAAGTTTTTCGTCAGCAGTACCCCTGCGCGTCGGTACGTGGCGTCGGTCGACTCCGCGTCCGGCATCGGCGTCGTGGTCGCCGGGATGACGTCGCGGAAGTTACTTAGACGCCGCCCTTGCGCGCCGACGTCAGTTCTGTACACGACTTTCCGCACCAGAAGCGCAGAGCCATGCAAGACACTGACCACTGGTGCACAAAACTAGGGCCCTGAAAGGATGTCCTTAACCCTAGAAATCAGTTCGCAGAACGGGGAGGATGGGTGGGGCGGTAAGGAATCTATAACTAATCTATGTTTCTTACAGATATATCGTTACCAAAGGTAAGTAACTTGTTCATCTGAAAGAAACAGTTAGTTATAGATTCCTTACCTTAGAATAGATACCCCAGCAATACCAACCCCGGTGGTGGGTCTGCGAACTAAGTTCACACCAGAAAGTCCTGGAGAACACAACGGCCAAAGAAGCCTTCTCTCCAGACTTGGCTGTCCAGGCAGTAGTGTTTAGTGAACGTGTGCAACGATGCCCACGTAGCTGCCTGACAGATGTCATTTAGGGGGACTCCCCGTCCCAAAGCAGTAGTAGCTGCCATCGCTCTGGTAGTATGGGCATGCAGTCCCACTGGAGGCTCCTTCTTAGCCAAAGAGTAACAGGCTTTGATGCACAGAACGACCCACCTGGAGATGGTCCATTTGTGCAAGGCCCGACCTTTCTTAGCGCCCACGTAACCAACAAAGAGCTGGTCGTCCACCCGGAATTGTTTGGTGCGATCCAAATAGAAGGAGAGCCAACGTTTTGGATCCAGATGGTGGAGCCTCTTTTCTTCTTTTGAAGGATACGGAGGCGGAAAGAAGGTGGGCAAAGTGATGGTTTGGCCAATGTGAAAAGAAGTGACCACTTTTGGAAGAAAGGAAGGTCGAGTTCTGAGTACGACCTTGTCCGGATGACCAGCCAGAAAGGGAGGCTTGGAAGACAGAGCCTGTAGCTCACTCACCCTGCGTGCAGAGGTGATGGCCACCAGAAAAGCAGTTTTGAGAGTTAAGAGTCTGAGAGGACAGTTATGTAGCGGCTCGAAGGGAGCGCACATAAGATAGGTTAACACTAAGTTCAAGTCCCACTGAGGCATTACGAAGGGAACAGGAGGAAACAGATGAGTAATGCCCTTAAGAAATCTATTTACAACAGGGGACTTGAAAAGAGAAGGCTGATCAGGAAGCATGAGGAAGGCTGAAATGGCCGAAAGGTAGCCCTTAAGAGTGCCCAAAGCAGAGCCCTGCTGGGTCAAAGACAGGAGGAACAAAAGAACTTCAGAAAGAGGGGCAGAAAGGGGATCCACAGCCTTTGCTGTGCACCATGCCACAAATTTGTTCCATCTGCAGGCGTATACCGTCTTAGTGGAGGGACGCCTGGCTGCCAAGATTACATCACAAACTTCGGGAGGCAAGTCAAATGACGTCAACTGCCGCCGCTTATTCTCCACGCAAAGAGGTGGAGGCTGGACAGGTTCGGGTGGAGGACCGTCCCCTGCTGCTGCGACAGAAGATCTTCCCGAAGAGGCAGTCGGATCGGAGGATCGATGGCCATGTTGAGCAGCTCGGGATACCAGACTCTTCATGCCCAATCCGGAGCCACAAGAATGACTTGGGCCCGGTTGCACTTGATCTTCTTCAGGACTCTGGGCAGAAGTGGTATAGGCGGAAAGGCGTATAGAAGACCGCAACTTCACTTGCGGCGAAAAGCGGCGCCTAGCGAGTGCCGCCTTGGAAATTCCAACGCGCAGAACTGCTGACATTGCGCGTTCTCTTCGGTGGCAAATAGATCTAACCAAGGCTCTCCCCACTGCAGAAAGAGACCTTGCACCACCTCCGAGTGAAGACGCCATTTGTGATCCATCATGCACCTGCGGCTGAGTTTGTCCGCCCTGGTGTTCAGTGAACCTGCCAGGTGTTGAACCACCAGGGATATGCCTTGATGTTCCAGCCATGTTCAAAGGCGCAGGGCCTCCTGACATAGGGTCCACGACCCCACCCCGCCTTCTTTGTTGCAGTACCACATGGCGGTGGTGTTGTCCGTGAACACCTGCACTACTCTTCCCCGGACAGAGGGAAGGAATGCTTTTAGTGCAAGACGGATCGCCCGGAGCTCCAGAAGGTTGATGTGAAGCTCGGACTCCGCCGGACACCAGAGGCCTCTGATCTCCGGCTCTCCCATGTGGCAGCCCCATCCCAGAAAGGATGCGTCTGTCACCACTGTGTGATCTGGTTGGGGAAGGAAGAGGGATCTGCCGTTGACCCAATCCTGGTTCGTGAGCAACCACTGCAATTGTCGTGCAGTGCCCTCCGAGATCTGGACGCAATCAGACAGATTCCCCTGATGCTGCGCCCACTGGAACTTTAGGTCCCACTGCAGAGCCCGCATATGCCACCTGGCATGATCGACCAGCAGGATGCAGGAGGCCATGAGGCCCAGCAGCCTCAGAGTCATCCTGTAGCCCGAATGACCCGGACTCGCTGTTCGGGAGGAAAAACCCCAAACTGCGTCGTGTCCAGAACCACTCCGATGAAGAGGAGCTTCTGAGAGGGGGTCAGGTGCGACTTCAGCACGTTGATGGAGAACCCCAGCGAATGCAGGAGGTCGGCCGTAGTCTGGAGGTGGGAGACGACTGCCTGGGGCGAACCCGCCTTCAACAACCAGTCGTCGAGATAGGGGAAGACTGGAACCCCTGATTTGCGCAGATGAGCTGCGACCACCGCCATCACTTTCGTGAACACCAGAAGGGCGCTGGTAAGGCCAAAGGGGAGCACGGTAAACTGAAAGTGCTTACCGTGAACCGCAGGTAACGCCGGTGGGCCGGCAGGACGGGGATGTGAAAATAAGCGTCCTGCAAGTCCAACGCTACCATCCAGTCTCCAGGGTCGAGGGCAGACAAGACCTGAGCCAGTGTCAACATTTTGAGCTTCTCCTTCCGGAGGAAGCGGTTGACGTCCCTGAGATCCAAGATAGGACGCAGGCCCTTGTCCTTCTTGGGCACCAGAAAGTAGTGGGAATAACAACCACGACCTACTTCTGGGGCAGGAACACGCTCGATGGCTCCCTTGGCCAAGAGAGCCGCAACTTCCTGTTGGAGAAGGACCAGATGATCCCCCAACATGCGATGGTATTGGGGTGGCATGGCTGGAGGGATAGTCTTGAAGGGGAGGGAGTAGCCCCTTCATCTGATGTGATGGTGCGCCAGTGGGGGAGGTGATGGCGAATCCTGCCGCCCACTGGCGTTTGATGGCCCTGAAAGGTCGGACTAGGAAGGCTTGGAGGCTGCTGCAGAGGCTGGCCCCCAGAACCACGTAGGCGGTTCCCACGTCCGCGGCCGCGCTGAGGTGGAACAGCTTGCACTGGCCTGTGGCTCTGAAAGGAACGTGTTTGGGCACCCCTTCCGTAGCCACAAAAGGGGCAAAAAGGAGACCGTGCAGGGAGCGTGGTGGAGAGGCCCAAGGACTTGGCAGTAGCCCGAGAGTCCTTGAAGCACTCTAGTGCACTGTCTGCATTGTCGCCGAAGCGCCACCGACCTTGAAATGGCCCTACCCAGTGAGTCGGCAGTGTCCAGTCCACAGCGGATGGCAAACTTTGCTGCGTCTCTCCCCTCGGCGATAGCACGGGAGAGCACGGCCCGGGCCTCCTCCGTACACTGAGGCAGCACTTGCGCCTCCGTAACCCACACAGAGTGGGAATAACGGCCCAAGAGGCAGCCCTAAGCAGGAGGAAGAAAACAACTTCTTCCCAAACTGATCCAGCTTCCTGGGTTCCCTGCCCGGTGGTGCGGCAGGGGATGCGCTTTGGGACGCTGAGGCTTGGACTACCAAGCTCTCGGGGGTGGGGTGTTGGGAGAGGAAAGTGGGGTGGCCCGGGCCGGGCGGTGGCGTCAGGCAACCATCCTATCCAAAGGAGCCCATGTGGTGGGCCTGGACCAGGTGCCCAAAAGGAAGAGCTCGCTGCCGGTTGAAGCACCTCTGTCAGGAGGTTAGTCCTGACTGTCACAGTAGGTAGCTCGAGGTGTAGGGCCTCGGCCACCCTACGCAACACCACTGCGTAAGACGCTCCCTCTTCCGTAGCCACCGCAGGAGGAGACAACATGCCAAGGTCTGGTGAAGTGTCCAGACCACTGGCATCCCCCAGTTCCTCTGTCCAGGCCGGATCGTATTCCAACTGAGCAGTGAGAGGGTCCTCAGACCCCTCCCAGTCTTCCTCACCCTCCTCTGGCTGCCAAACTGGCTGAAAATGGCCAGGGTGGAATGCAGGCACAAAAGTACCCATCGGTGCCGGATCCGGCGTCGGTCGACGCCGGTCCGGCTCCGTATCCACATCGGGGCAGAAGCCGGGGTTGACACCGGCTGGGGGTCCAGCCGGCGTCGGCTGCGGACATGGTGCCGGTGTTATGAGGTCGACCGGCACCGATCTGGATCCAGGCCTGGATCCAAGGGGGCTCTGTGGAGCCGGGGCTGGAGCGACCGGTGTCGAAGGCCTAGGGCCCCCAGCCGAGTCCGCGGGGCCCAAAGGCGCACCAGCGGAGTCGGGCTGCCCAAAGATGGCATGCATCGCTTCGTAAAACTGACGAAGCTGGGCAGGAGTCGCTGCCGGTCCCGGGAAGGGAGGGAAGGCCAGAGTCGACCCTGAAGGCTCCGCACGCGGAGCCGCGGGAGGGGCACCACCCGCACCCTGCATCACGTCGGCCGACGGACGAGGGGAAGTCGAAGAGCGACGACGCTTCTTCGACTTCTTTTTGTGCTTCGACTTACCTGACCCCGAGTGCGAAGAGTCTGACGAGGAGTGATGATGGCTCCGCGACCGGTCCCGTGACCTCCCCCGGGACCTCGCACGATGCGGAGCTGACTGCCGGGCCTCGAGGAGCTTTAGGGACCGCTACCGCAAAGACTTCAGGGCCATGGTTCGACAGTCGGCGCACGACTTGGGGTCAGGGTCGCGCTCCAGGCAGTAGAGGTACACGCGGTGCGGATCCGTCACTGAAATCAGTCGGTTACAGGAACCGCAGGCCTTGAAACCGGGCATCCCTCGTCGATATAGACTCGAAAAGAAGTCGACAAAAGTCAGTCAAAAAATGACTGGAGGTACTGCTCTCTCCGGTTCTGCGCTTGCTGGCGCAAAAAAAGAAAGAACTGACGTCAGCGCGCGAGGGCGGCGTCTAAGTAACTTCCGCGACGTCATCCCGGCGACCATGATGCCGACGATGGACGCGGAGTCGACCGAAGCCACCTACCGACACGCAGGGGTACTGCTGACGAAAAACTTTCAGGATCCAGTCTGACGCATGAGGGATATTCTAAGGTAAGGAATCTATAACTAACTGTTTCTTTCAGATATTTTGTTATACTCATGTTTTTTCTGGGTGATCTCTTTAACCCCCGGGACCAAAAACTCAAGTGACCCCCCTTGCAAAAGCAGATCGTTTTGTGATAGGTAATTTTAATGTCTCCACAATGCGTTTTGGCGGGAAACAACGTTTACAACGTGGGTTTTACACCGCGATGCAAACACAACGCAGTCGTTACAACGACCGCGTTGCTACAACGCAGTGCCATTACTACGCAAGTCGTTACAACGACTTGCGCTAGATGGCGCTCTAGGATAAGGAATAGTATGATTTACTATTCCAACACTTTCCCTAGTGTTGCACACACTGGAGTTGGAATAGTAAATCATACTATTCCTAAGTCCAGCGCGCCATCTAGCGCAAGTCGTTGTAACGACTTGCGTTGTAATGGTAGTGCGTTGTGACAACGCAGTCGTTGTAACGACTGCGTTGTGTTTGCATCGCGGAGTAAAATCCGCGATGTAAAGAGATATATTCGTTTTGGGCCCTTGCCTGTCGCGGGTACTTGACCCACCGATGCGAGTAAGGTACCATTTTTATCGGGAGACATGGGGGAACGCTGGGTGGTAGGATATTTGTGCCAGCCCGGTGATCCTACAACTTTCCCACACAGAAATTTGAGAAAAATATAATTTTTTCATCAAAATGTGAGGTTTGCAGGGGATTCTGGGTAGGGAAACGTTAGGGGATCCACGCAAGCCATACCTTCCTGGACTCCCCCAGGTCTCTAGCTTTCAGAAATGTGTGGGTTTGGTAGGTTTCCCAAGATGGCCGCCGAGCCTGGGGCCAAAAACCCAGGTGACTCCCCTTGCAAAACCAGGTTGTTTTGTGATAGGTCATTTTGATGTCTCCTCAATACGTTTTGGGCCTTTGGCTATCGCGGGTACTTGGGGCACCCACATGAGTGAAGTACCATTTTTATCGGGAGACCTGGGGGAACGCTGGGTGGTAGGACTTTTGTGGATCCACGCAGATTCCGGAACTTTCCACCACAGAAATGTGAGGAAAATGTGTTTTTTTTTACAAAGTTTGAGGTTTGCAAGGGATTCTGGGTAACAGAACCTGGTGAGACCCAGACAAGTCACCCCATCCTGGATTCCCCTAGGTGTCTACTTTTCAAAAATGTATAGGTTTGCTAGGTTTCCCTAGGTGTCGACAGAGCTAGGGTTTAAAATCTACAGGTAGGCACTTTGAAAAAAAGGGTCAGTTTTGACTGTGAAAATGTGGTGTGTCCACGTTGCGTTTTGGGCCGTTTCCTGTTGCGGGCACTAGGCCTACCCACAGAAGTGAAGTACCATTTTTCTCGGAAGACTTCGGGGAATGCGGGGTGGGTGGAATTTTGTGGATCCACGCAGATTCCAGAACTTTCCACCACAGAAATTCGAGGAAAATGTGTTTCTTTTTTTTACAAAGTTTGAGGTTTGCAAGGGATTCTGGGTAACAGAACATGGTGAGAGCCAGACAAGTCACCCCATCATGGATTCCCCTGGGTGTCTAGTTTTCAAAAATGTATAGGTTTGGTAGGTTTTCCTAGGTTCCGGCAGAGCTAGGGTTCAAAATCTACAGCTAGGCACTTTGCAAAAAAAGGGTCAGTTTTCACTGTGAAAATGTGGTGTGTCCACGTTGCATTTTGGGCTGTTTCCTGTCGCGGCCACTAGGCCTACCCACACAAGTGAGGTATCATTTTTCTTGGAAGACTTTGGGGAATGCGGGGTGGGTGGACTTTTGTGGATCCCTGCAGATTCCAGAACTTTCCACCACAGAAATGTGAGGAAAATGTGTTTCTTTTTTACTAAGTTTGAGGTTTACAAGGGATTCTGGGTAACAGAACCTGGTGAGAGCCAGACAAGTCACCCCATCCTGGATTCCCCTGGGTGTCTAGTTTCAAAAAATGTGTAGGTTTGCTAGGTTTTCCTAGGTGCCGGCAGAGCTAGGGTTCAAAATCTACAGCTAGGCACTTTGCTAAAAAAGGGTCAGTTTTCACCGTGAAAATGTGGTGTGTCCTCGTTGCATTTTGGGCTGTTTCCTGTCGCGGCCACTAGGCCTACCCACACAAGTGAGGTATCATTTTTCTTGGAAGCCTTTGGGGAATGCGGGGTGGATGGACTTTTGTGGATCCACGCAGATTCCAGAACTTTCCACCACAGAAATGTGAGGAAAATGTGTTTTCTTTTACAAAGTTTGAGGTTTGCAAGACATTCTGGGTAACAGAACCTGGTGGGAGCTAGACAAGTCACCCCATCCTGGATTTCCCTGGGTGTCTACTTTTCAAAAATGTATAGGTTTGCTAGGTTTCCCTAGGTGCCGGCAGAGCTAGTGTTCAAAATCTACAGCTAGGCACTTTGCAAAAAAAGGGTCAGTTTTCACTGTGAAAATGTGGTGTGTCCACATTGTGTTTTGGGCCGTTTCCTGTTGCGGGCACTAGGCCTACCCACAGAAGTGAGGTACCATTTTTCTCAGAAGACATGGGGGAATGCGGGGTGGGTGGAATTTTGTGGATCCACGCAGATTCCAGAACTTTCCACCACAGAAATGTGGAGAAAATTTGTTTTTTTGACAAAGTTTGAGGTTTGCAAGGGATTCTGGGTAACAGAACCTGGTGAGAGCCAGTCAAGTCACCCCATCCTGGATTTCCCTGGGTGTCTACTTTTCAAAAATGTATAGGTTTGCTAGGTTTCCCTAGGTGCCGGCAGAGCTAGTGTTCAAAATCTACAGCTAGGCACTTTGCAAAAAAAGGGTCAGTTTTCACTGTGAAAATGTGGTGTGTCCACGTTGTGTTTTGGGCCGTTTCCTGTTGCGGGCACTAGGCCTACCCACAGAAGTGAGGTACCATTTTTCTCAGAAGACATTGGGGAATGCGGGGTGGGTGGAATTTTGTCGATCCACGCAGATTCCAGAACTTTCCACCACAGAAATCTGAGGAAAATGTGTTTTTGTTTTACAAAGTTTGAGGTTTGCAAGGGATTCTGGGTAACAGAACCTGGTGAGAGCCAGTCAAGTCACCCCATCCTGGATTCCCCTGGGTGTCTAGTTTTCAAAAATGTATAGGTTTGCTAGGTTTCCCTAGGTGCCGGCAGAGCTAGGGTTCAAAATCTACAGCTAGGCACTTTGCAAAAAAGGGTCAGTTTTCACTGTAAAAATAAAGTGTGTCCACGTTGCGTTTTGAGCCGTTTCCTGTCGCAGGCACTAGGCCTACCAACACAAGAGAGGTACCATTTTTATCGGGAGACTTAGGGTAACACAGAATTGTAGAGCAACTGTTATTACCTATTGACTTTCGATGCATTTCTGTCTTCCAAATGAAAGACAATATGTAAAAAAGAAGTCACTTTGAAAAATATCCTATAATTCTCATGCTAGTATGGGTACTCACAATTTCGGAAATGTGCAAATAGCTACTGTTTCTAAACTCTATATTTTGTTCCAATTTCAGAAATGAATAGGTGTCTTTCATCCCGATTTTTCACTGTATATATTTTCCCAAAGTAATTGCTATATACCCGGTACATAATAAAAAACCATTGCAAGACGTTGCTCAGTTATTGGCTCTGGGTTCGTCGGGTTCTTGGTGAACCTACAAGTCCTATATATCCCCACAACCAGAAAGGTCCAGCGGATGTAACAGTATATTGCTTTCAAACATCTGTCATAATTAGAAGAAGTTAGAGGTGAAAACGTTGGCACAAATGGCTGTTTTTTTCAACTCATTTTCAATTTTTCCTATATTCAACTGTTAGTTTCTATAAAGAAACCTTGAAGGATCTACACAAATGACCCCTTGCTGAATTCAGAATTTTGTCTACTTTTCTAAAATGTATAGCTTTCCAGGATCCATTATAGCTTTCATACCCATTTCTACCATTAACTGGAAGAAGGTTGAAAGCACAAAAAATAGCAAAAATAGGCTATGTCCCAGTAAAATGCCAAAACTGTGTAAACAATGTTGGTTTTCTGACAAAAGTCTGTCAGTCCCTGAAAGCTGGGAAAATGGTGATTTCAGCCCCACAAATCCTTTGTTGATACCATTTGCAGGGAAAAAACCAGACGCTTTCATTTGCAGCACTTTTTCCCATATTTCCCCCCAAAAACTAAATTGTGCTGTATTTTGGCTAATTTCTGGGTCCCCTCCAGGGGAATCCACAAACCCTGGGTACCTTTAGAATTCCCATGATGTTGGAAGAAAAGGATACAAATTTGGCGTGGATACCTTATGTGGTCAAAAAGTTACAGGGGCCTAAGCGCGAACTACCCCAAATAGCCAAAAAAAGGCTTAGCACGGGGGGAAAGGCCTAGCAGCGAAGAGATTAAGAATATTATTGTCTCTGTTATCAATGTGTTGTTTTCCAGTTTCGTGATATGTTTCTCCAAGTCTAAGAATTTAGAGTTTGTCAGTTTGTTCATATTGGATCTAAGTTTAATTATCACCGCTCATAGCGTGGCCTTCAGGGCTTCCCATCTTGTGATTTCTGGGGTATCGCCAGATTTATTGTCATTGAGGAAATTCTGTATTGACTCTTCAATGGTCTGAACGTTATTGTGAGGACTAAATAGCTCATCATTAAATCTCCATAGTGTCTGTTTTGGAACAAGGCAGGGGTCATAAATAGACATGGTTATACAGGAGTGGTCCAATACCAATCTAGGTTTAATTGTTGTCTGGTCAACCATTCTGATGGAGTGGTTTGAGATTAGTAGGTAGTCAATATGTGAATAAGAATTGTGAGGGCATGAATAAAATGTATAGTCATGCTTGTCTGGATTTTGGATTCTCCATGCGTCTATTAGATTGAATCTCGTGCATAGGTTTTTAGGTGCTTTAAAGCTTTTATTTGGGCGCTAAGGAAACCAGAATTCCTATCTATTGCAGGATAAAAAGGTAGATTGAAGTCACCTGCAAGGATGATAGTTGAGGATTCAGGGATCATTTTTAATTGCAATGAGAGGCCCTCCCAAAATTACGGTTCATCTGCTGTTGCAGTATATACATTGACAACATAGAATTTATTGTTTTTTTTGGAAAGTTTGGATATAATCCATCTTCCATGTTTATCTGTTAGGTTGGATATCATATTTATGCAGTTCTTAGTTTTTTATAGGGTCAAGACACCATTTTTCTTCCTCAGGCTATCTGAGCAAGATACCTCAGCAAAGCAGTGTTTCTGCATTGATGTGATAATGTGTGGAGGCGATTTTGGTTTCTTGAAGGAGAACTATATCTCCTTTGAGTTTGTAAATGTAATCAATGATTTTCGTTTTCTGAATAGGGTGATTGATTCCCTTCACATTGAGTGAAATTATCTTAATGTTCTGTTTTGGGTCAAGCATGATTGATTTTAAATACTTATAGGGTTCCTGTTTAGGAACTCGTGTTTTGCACAGAAGGTTGTGGAAGGGCGAATGTGTGTATTTAGGTATTAGAGCCCATTCGTCTGTGCTGAGGGGTAGAGAGGTGTTTGGAAGAGTAGAGAGATTGGTAGTATTTGAATCTTCTTGTCTACATCTACTGAATGAGATTGTGTCCTGAATTAGAATAAGGTACCTTCTTGCAGCTCTGTGTGGTTTAGCAAAATATCTATTTAGGTGTACATGCCATCCCATCGCTCCTTAGTATTGACAAAATTAAAGGTAGGAAACAAAGGAAGAGAAAACAGTAATGATACATAATACAAAAAGCAGACTACAAATGAGAAATGTAGATAACCAGACTCATCCAGTTAATGCTCCCCCCCCAAAGTATCCAACAGGTATAACGAGAGGAGAAAAGCTACCCCACAACAGCAATATAACAGAGTATGGGATTATGTGAAGCCCGCACGGGCGTAAAACCGAACGTGATTACATTTGCATCTAAATTGTGATTGACAGGAAATGGGAGAAACCTCAATTCTCTAAGTATACAACTGGTAGGTTACAATTAGATATTAGAACAGTATTAACCAGCACACAGTAGATTTCATAACAGCTATCTATTAGACAAACAAACTGAGACAAATATTCTTGACATAAACCTTTTGATGGGTTATGTGAACATGTTTAAGACAGGCGTGGCATAATTTTAAATCGGAGGTGGTCCCTTACCATAACAAGATGGACTCTTATTCGGAGGTCTCTTACCTCTAGTTAGTTGGTAAATGACACTCTGGTATCTGACATGTTTAGGTTAGTAACGTATGATAAATGGAAGTTAAACACCATAAATCTGAATTAGTAGTAGTTCATTCATAAGTATGAACATGAGATTCATATAACAGAGGCATGCAAGCCTCTTTGGTTTGTGTTGATCTTGGTTCTTGGGCCACAGAGCATTATGGCAAACTTTAGGACTTGCTTCTAGAGGGATCAGTCTTGTATGTTGAAGTGTTGATAGTTGAATCTTCTTTGTCCTCTAGGAATTTTGAGAGGATGAGATGATCACTGAAGATGTGTGTTGAGCCATGTAAAGTTACACAGTATTTCGCCGTTCCTGCGAATGAGAATCGGCAACCTAGAGCCTTCAGCCTTTGTCGTAGGGCTAGGAAGCCTTTCCTCGTTTCAACCGTGGATTTTGAGAAGTCTTGGGAAACGAAGACTCTGTTTCCTTTCCATTGTATATGGTTATGCTTCTTCATGTATGTAATAATTTTTCCCACATGTTGGTATCGCTGTGTTTAAAAAAAAAAAAATGAGATTTATTGAGCGCGCGAATACCCGGAGGTGTCTTGGTGCTATGAACTCAGTAAGCCCAGCCCGGTGTCTAATTCTGGAATAGCCAGGTTTTTAGCTCTTTCCTGAAGATGGTGAGGAAGCTTGCACTTCTGAGCTCAATAGGCAGCGTATTCCAGAGTTTTGCGGTGCCATAGGAGAAACTACGGCTGCCCTAGCCTGCAGATCGAATTCTCTGTACTTTCATGAGTCTAGCACCTGTGGAGCGTAGGTGTCTGGCCGGTTCGTACCAGATAAAAAGATTTCTGAGGAAAGAAGGTCCTGTGTAGCTCAGTGCCTTATATGCTAAACATAGTGCCTTAAATTTAATTTGTTGTGCTACCGGGAGCCAGTGAAGTCTGTGGATCTCTTTAGTAACTGATTTGTACTTAGGGATGTTTACCAACAACCGAGCAGCTGTGTTTTGAACAGTCTGAAGCTTTTTTAGATATTGCTTCTGTATGCTCAGGTAGAGCCCATTGCAATAATCCAGTTTTGACTGGATTAGTGTTGTTACCACCGTCTTTCTAGTGTCAGGAGGGATGTAAGGTAGGATCTTCTTTAACTGCTTTATGAGAAAGTGGGAAGCAGAGACGATGGCATTAGTCTGGTATGAGAGTGCTAGTTTGTTATCAATCCACACTCCCACATTTTTTGCCTTTTGCGCTGGTTTAGGTGGTTCACCCATCTCCGCCGGCCACCAGAGGTTGTCCCAACTGGGTTGCAGGTTACCGAAGATTATGACCTCGGTCTTCTCGGAGTTGAGTTTAAGACAATGTGTTCCCATCCATCTATTTATTTCTCTCATACAGTTCTGAAACTGTAGAGCAGGAGAAGCATGACGTCTGTATGCTGCTACTACTATCTGGGTATCGTCAGCGTAAGACGTCAAGCTAAACCCAAATTCTCGGATCAAAGGGGCAAGTTCCGAGACATAGGCATTAAAAAGAGATGGGCTCAGAGAAGATCTCTGAGGAACTCCGCACGGGAGGACATATGGCTCCGATTGATACCAATCTACCGTCACTGTTAGTCTCCTATCATTCAGAAAGGAGGAAAGCAGGGCTAGTGCCGCTCCCTTGACCCCCAATGTCTCCAGCCGCTGCTGCAGGAGAATGTGATCAACAGTGTCAAATGCGGCTGATAAGTCGAGGAGGACAAGGGCGGCTGTGCCCACTCTATCCATCACAGCCCTGATCTCCTCAGTGGCTTTAATGAGTGCAGTTTCCGTACTGTGCTCGTGACGGAAGCCTAACTGAGAGTGATCCAGCAGTTCGTTTTCCTGGATGAATTGGGATAGTTGTGTTCATTATTTTTTCGACTATTTTTGCTGGGAGCGGCAGCCGCGCTATGGGACGATAGTTGCTCGGATAAGACACATCCAGGCTGGGTTTTTTTAACAATGGGAGAATGGAGGAATCTTTCCATATAGATGGGAAGTTGCCTGAGCTGAACATAGAGTTAAAGATTTCTGTCAGCTCAGAGCTCACCACTTCCGCTATCTGCTTCAAAAAAGAAGGTGGGCAAGGGTCAAAGGGAGACCCCGACTTAGCTTCTCTAATGTATTTTTCCACTACCTCCGATGATGTTGGGGAGAAACAATAAAGGGTGTTTCTCTTGGATTCGGGGCTCCTAAGTGGTTCGGTGGGGGAGTGGGCTGACGTGTCTTCGAAAGCGTTATAGATCTCCATAACTTTGGTTTTGAAGGCTACTGCGATCCTATCACAAAACATTTGATCGCCCTTAATACCTACATTCTTAGGTAGAGAGGCCAACTTGTCTACTACCCTAAATAATTCTTTGGAGGAGTTTTTAGCTTTCTCAATCTGCCTAGTGAAAAAATCCTTTTTCTCAACAATCAATAGGTTTGTATATTGGGTTAGCGCAATTTTATAGACCTCTTTATCCGCTGTGTCGTAGTTCACTCTCCAGAGTCTTTCCAGTCGATGGCACTTTTGTTTTTCCTTACTCAGAGCGTCGGAAAACAAGGGAGCCGAAGGAGAACTCCGATTCCCTGAGGTTTTCTTAGTAGGCACCGAGACCTTAATCGCTTCGTTGATCCAGTCAGTGTATTTAGTGACGGCTAACTCCGGGGGAACATTCAGCAGTGGTCGTGTACTCTCCAAATGTGTTTGGAGAGTAACTTTATCTACTTTATTCCAGGCTGTGTAGGTGAGAGAATGGGTTATTGTAGTCCTACCCTGCCGGACAATGGGGACTGATAAGTCGAACTTGATTAAGGAGTGGTCTGTCCATGTCAATGGGAGAGTTTCTTTTAGTGTTAGTCCCTGCACTGAGGTAAAAATACCATCCAGTGTATGCCCTGCCTCGTGAGTGGGTGTTTGTACTAGCTGAGATAAGCCCAAGGCCCCCAGTGTGTCTAGTAGGGCGACAGTCTCCTTGTCCTCAATATCTTCGAGATAAAAATTAAAATCTCCCCGAATTGTGAACTCGTTACTGGTGAGAGTTGGTTCTAGAAGACCGTCTAAATTCTGATTAAATGCGCTTCTAGCGCCAGGAGGGTGATAGAGTAAAATGCCTCTAAAGGTTTTCCTAGGGCTGAGTTCGAAGGCAAACTGTAGGGCCTCATAGAAGGGGGTGGACGTTGGATAAAAAGTAGCTTCAAGCTGCTCCCTAAAAATGATCGCTACTCCGCCCCCTCTTTTGATCGGCCTATCCACTCTAAAAGAACGAAATCCCGTAGGGGTTGATGTTACAAAATCCGGGTCCGAGGCAGCATCTGCCCAGGTTTCTGTAATAAAAAGCATATCTAATTTAAAACTGGAAATCATGTGTGCAATTTCGTACTTGTGCTTAGCGAGGGACCTGACATTGGTGAGGCTGCAGTGTATGTCCATCTTGCTGAGTGTTTCGGCAAATCATTGCTCAGACGAAGCGGGGGAGAGTGGAGCGCTCTAATAGTCTGTTGTGGTGGGAGTGAAAAACCACAAGAGCAAACTGCCCTGCCCTGTTTACATAGTATTGGGCGCGGGTAGGTCCGGTTGGGATGTTTCCTTGTAGGGACACGGATCGCTCTTTTGGACTCCAGGTCTTTCCCAAATGTCACATCGATGTTTTGAACAAACCATTTTTCTATGAATTGAATGCAGGACCCTGCTGCATCTTCCTACCCCTTGGGAATGCCAAAGATACAAAGGACTCCCCTTCTGTTTCAAACCTCCAGTGCTGCCGTTTCTTTGGTTAGGGCTTGGGACAAGCAAATTAAGGACTGGACAGTTTTGCTAGACTTAGTTTCTGAGTCCTCTAGGTTGCTGATACTGCTTTCAGTCTCAGCAATCCTTGTGTTAATTTGTTTGATATCTGAGCGGATGGCACATATTTCACTTTACACTGCTTCTGTGTTGCCCTTAGTGGATTTGGCGAGATCATGAATGTCTGCTAGTTTCTTTAGGATCATCTCCATTGTAGAATTGTCAGTTTTTGATTTGACTGATGAGTCTGGGTTAGGTGGATCTGCTCTGACTCTCTTAAGGTTGGCTTTAGATTCTTTGTCAGCCATATTGTTTGGTTAAGGTGATGTTGTTTACGATGGATTTGAAATGATGGAAATTTGCTTAGTTGGGTTGCTCTGTTTTGCCTTGTGATCTTCCTTTTTGGCTGGATTGACTTTTGTGGAGTTTTTATTAAGCTTGTGGTCAGCCAACCTGTATCAACAAGTTCAGTTTCAGTGTTCAGGTGTTCAAATGACAATTTTTTGCTGTACGGAGTGTTTTACTTTGTGATTGCCGGAGGAGTCTGTATATTCTGCAAATTCGGAAGATCCAGTAGATGCAAACGCTCGGCAGATATGAAAGGTTCAGCAATATAGCAGATATGACTGATTTCTCCATTTCCTGCCAATCGAGGAGTAATATCCTAGATATGGTCAGCTCAGTGAGCGGCCGTGGACTTGCACTGAGAACGAAATTCTGCAATTAGTAGTGCAGGAAGGGCAGTTTCATGTTTAACTGACAGAGTATATCAGACAGTACAGTCGTTAGGAAGCCACTATTGGTGAGAGGTGCGAGTTACTCAGGTGCCTATTGTTTCAGGGGTGTTATGCCTAGCGCTTTCAAATGGGTTAGTGGTCAGCACAGCTGCGATTGCTCGGAATTGATCATCATTATTTCAGTATGCCGCCATACCGAACCATGCGAGGCATTTAGTTGTTTCTGTAAAGTAGTTCTTTAGGCCCTTTAAGTACTTTCAGTAAAATAGGGCTGTAGTAATGTAGGACTTAAGTTGCAGCCAATGGGGTGTTTACAGCGGGCTAGAGTGTTAGTTTAAGGTAACTCTGTAGGGCACACAGAATGATGGAGGATCGGGTGCGATTCCACTAGGGCGCTGCCATTTTGGTGTGCCAACAGTAGTGTGCTCAACCCGCAAAAGTATATAGATCCGAGTTAGTGGTCACCAGCTCTTTTGTCTCTTTCAGATTGATAAATTTGTAGAATTTGTTTTATAGCTTAGTGGCCGTTTTTAAGGATCACGGAAAGTCTTCCTTGTGGGCTCCAGTTCATTCTTCCTCCTTCCTCCTTCTTCCTCCTTTTCATGGCCTGACTGACATCTGGAAATAACAAGCTATGCTATGCATTGAATCAAAGAAGAGCTTCCAGGGTTCGGTTCCTGTAATTTCATTTGTCATTACCACCTTCAGGATGTATCTGTACATTGGGGCCTGCTGACCTTGCTATGTTTTTGATTTGTTGGAAAATTAAAATAAATAAATAAACAGAACAAAACAAATTAACCGCTTCCCGTTACCATGCCCTGGTAAGGATTTTATCCCTCGGGGCTCAATCCTCCGCAAGCCCATATTCGTAACCACACTGTCTTCTCTACCAGGTCGACCTCCACTATATCTCCTGCAGTGAAGGTCTGTACCGCAAGTTTCAGTTTTCCCTGTGTAGGATCCAACTGTTATTAAGCCCTTGGTATGAGTAGAGTTTCAGACCATCTCCCTCTTCCATCTCAGGAAAGCAAATCCATATTATTGGAACCCACATTTGGCTCCTATTGTGACTGACATTGTGTGCTTATTCTCGTTCATCAAAGCATGGCTCAAATCTCTTATTTTTCGAATTCCTGCTTCCAGTTACTTTAACCTGCAGCATGCTAAAGCTGCTTTCTAGTTCATGCTTTCTCTTCTCCAGTTCAAGCACTGACTGGGCCTGTTTGTCCAGTCTTGCTGACTGAGTCAGTTTAAACACTGGGTGAGTTTATTCCAGTGGTCAATTTCGGATCCTCTCCATTATCTTTGATGGAACAGAATACTAGTTGCACTCCCAAATCCACCTTATTCCAGGCCTACTTCTTGGAAGAGAATAAGTCCTCTCGCCTTTCATTTATTTTGTGCTGCACCATCTATGAAATATGCATTCCAAAACGAAGTTCTGAGGGGAGATAAAGGAAACGGGATCATTCCATGACTCTGGGTAATCTGATAGTCTGATAGAGCCAAACAAGAAACCACAGATCTGTGTTGGCCACACAGATTCCAGAAACCACATATCATAGTCTTTTCGTTAGAAGAGGAAATGTTCGAAGCAATCCGTTCATGAATTCTTCCACTACTCATGTCAAGGAAAGAGAAGGAGAGCTTTGAGTTCTGAGATATCTGAAAACAGGTGTCAAATGCACTCTAACATACAAATACCTTAAGCCAGATTCAACAAGATCAAAAGGTACAATAATATCTCATGAGGACACATTCTAAATAGGTCAATGTGCTGAAAAGAGGCCCAGATTCTGAAATGCTTCAATTTCAGTGAATAGGTTTTAACAGCAGAAAGAAAATAAGTTACTTACCTGTAATTGTAGTTCTCCAGTACTGGAATCTTTCATAGATTCCCATGCTTGAATCATTCCCTGTCATCGAGATGGGACTCCCATCTTGACGACGGGGAATGATTCAAGCATGTGAATCTATGAAAGTTCCAATACTGAAGTAACTGTCCTAACGCTCTGTAGAGTTTTCCTGAAGTCTGGTGGAAAATTGAGAAGGTCATAATCTAGGACCAAAGCAGCCAGGTGTAGGGATTCTGGATTGCAGAGAAGAATCTAGCCTTGATTCCGAGAGAAGACTCGCATACAATTGGAATAGTATTGGAGTCTCAGTTGAGAGAGATCCCAAAGAAGCACCAAAACAGCCTGAACCAGACTATTGCAAACGGTATGACTTTACAAACGTTCAGCTTCAGATTTCAAAGAACCCTCAGGACCAGGAGAACTGGAGGAATAGCTGAAGCAAAGGTTCCTGACAAAGGAATTGAAAGTGCTGCCCCTTCTGTTCCAGGATAGAACCACCTACTGACGAAGGATAGGCATTTTGAGACCTCTGATGCTGAACGAATTGTGGCGTGCCTCTCAGTCAACAGCCGATATTACTATTACATGCCTCTGGTACAACAGCCAATATTACAGAGTTTGTTTTAATTTGATTCGGAAGGCATGCTGGTGCTGAATCTAAAGCCACGCATTTCTTTTCTAAATGGGCTATGGAGGTGCTTTCTGTTTCTGGATTCTACATACATGACAATCCATCCTCCCAAAGATAGTTAGAAAAACAAGTTACTTAGCCTCAATAACACTCTTTTTTGTGGATACTCTCTCTAACTGCTGTTTCCTAACCTATAGAATATTCCACAGCGCCAGGCATAAACCAGAAGATTTGAAAGCAGTGCTTCTGCTGTCCACATATAAGCGCTACCACTGAGTGCCTATTCTCATTACTCACTAATGTCACATACAACATTTGGACTTAATTTCAGTGGATTTCCACATACTACTTTACCATTCATACTTCTCATCTAAAATTGAGTTGATTAAGTGCTTATTTGAATTTTCTTATCTTCTCAAATCTTGAAAAAGTTCAGTTTGGGGATAAAGCATGTGCCACGTGCTCCTACACGCTTGGCATCTTCACGGGCTAGTCTTGGTATCAATCACGTTACAGTTAATGTACCAGGTAACAAAACACAGTACTTTTATTGAGATTTGAAAACTACATTCAATCTTTTTCATGATATGTAACTATAAAGACTCTCTTGGATATTTTGTTACCTCATTCAATGCATGGTTATCTACCAAATGTAACTCAAGTTTGTAGTCTTTTAGTATGTACTTTGGGAGTACTTCCTTAATTTTAATATTTTTAATTCATTGGGGGTAACTATTCAGGTTCCCCGCATTCTTGAACATAAATATCCAAGACAGCAATGGTAATTTAATGGTTAGTACCCCATTCTAAACGTCTAGAATCAATACTTTAAGATAAGGGTTATGTGTGCGGCACACTGTCCCACCTTTTTGTAATTGAGTTCTGCCTACTATTAGAAATTGTGGAAAGATGAGTGCATCCATATGAAGTTTCAGGCTCTCGTCCTGGAAAGGTCTTGGTACAGGCATTCTTCCTCCGAGTCACATGGTTCATAGTGCATGTTCATTTCATGAGGACACTATGCTAGGGAACCAGTTGAGGAGTGCAAGTTGTCATAGAAATAAATGGAAATTCAGCTGTCATCAATTTCCCTATCATGGTCACTTAATTTAAATTTGCTTTCACTGTAATATGACGATGAAGAATCACCTAGCATTTGTGGTGGGGTTAAGGAGTAATCTTATTGAGAATACATACTGTCAGCAATATTGGTATAGATACGGAAAGAGCGTTTTGCGGAAGAGTCAAGGTAAGAGAGGTAGCCACTGAGGTAGCCATTGATAATGCAGAAGTTGTCATAATAGTCGCTAACTGTGTTGTTGACAAAGTGGTGTTTGTCAGTAGCTGTCATCAACTGAATGGGCTTTGTCGTTGAGAGGTCAGGCTTCACCGTCAACAAGACACGCTTCACTGTTGTGAGAGGCTGGCTTAGTATGTGGTGCTCACTTGTGTAAGGGTAGCACCCTACACTAATCCAGACAACCCTTATGATGATTTTAGTGGTCTTAGACAACTTTAGAAAGCTCTCTAAGTGGTAGCTGTGGAGAGCAGCCTTCATGCTTAGTCCAGAAGGAGTGTAAAGCAGCTTGTTTTACCAGTGCTTAATCTTATGGTATAGTTTAAGTGAAAAAGAACCACATAGTGTAGTTATAAAAATATGTATTTATTATTAACACTCACTAACACACTGTATAATCTCCTACCTGGAGATACAATACTATACACACAATAGTTTGTCAACAGAATTTGTAAATAGCACAGAATACACAGTGGTCCCCAGGGGGAGACCAAACCATATACTAAAATAGTGGAATGCGAACCACGACCTAACTCGAGAATGGACCCAGAAGATGTAGAAGAGCCGGGGAACTCAAGGAACCACCCAAGGTGAGTATCTAGGAACCCCACGGAGGTCGCATGCAGAGTGGGAACACGACTGCATGCTCAATGTTAGTCAACCAGTAAGTCGCGGTTGCAATTTTAAAGAAGAAGGACCATTCCCAGCGGACCCCGTAGAAACCCCTTGGAAGATGGAAGGTTGGAGAGTCACCCCACCCAAGGATACCCCAGGAACCAGTATACCTACATCAGGGAAGCCGGGTGAATAGGTGTGAAGTGACGTCGGACACCGCCATAGACCACAATGGAGGACTTCGGAAAAGATGCCGCTGGTGAAGAAGGTGAAAATGTCCGGTGGATTCAAGGTGAGAGGTACCTGCAAGCATAGGGGACAGAGTCTATACCACTCAGGAGTGACCAGGAGGCACAGAAGACAAATGTCAACTGACGTCGGAGATGCAGGAGAGTTGAAGGTGCCCATTAAGTTGCAGGTGTACGGACCAGGCGACACAGAGGAGGACAAGGAGCCGTGCATGAGCTGTCCCACGTTGGATGTCAAGAGCCAAGGGGTCAGTGTCCGGCAAGGGCACCAACAAGCCTTGGCAACGGCAACCAACGTAGGTGAAGAAAAAGGTGCGGTGTCGGGACCAGCAAGGTCCAAGAGCAGGTAAGTCAGAGCAGGACCCGAACAAGCAGGGGAGCCCACTAGAGCCAAAGAAGACCCTAGAGAGGACCCACGGGCCAAAGGCAAAAGAGTTGCAAGAGGACCTTGAGCAGCTCACCAAAGGATGCAGGCCCACGGTGCAAAAGATGCGATGCAAGCGAAGATCTTGGCTGCAGGAGATTCTTGAGGTTGGAGCTTCTTAGAGCCTGCAGATCTCTGGAGGAGAGAGTCAACAAACCTTAGCAACGGCAAGTCGACGTGGTGCACAGTGGTTTGGTTCCGGCGGTTCCGACGAGCGATACTGGCCTCAAACTAGGTGAGAGGACAGTGCAGGCCTCAAGGGAGTTGCAGAACCACCACCTGTGTTGCTGAGCCTTTCAGAGTCCCTGGGAGCCCAGGATCAGCAGACCGGTCAGCTGCGTTGCGGTGCCTGCAGATGCAGGGGAGTGACTCTTTCACTCCAAGGGAGATTCCTTCGGTGTCTTGGATGTTCACAGGCCTTGTGAAGAACCTGTATGGAGCACAGGCACAGAGGTTCCAGCAGACTTGCAGGATGACGAGAGCAGGAGCAGCAGGAGTCTTCCCCGTTGCAGTCTTTCCAACGCAAAGTCCAGCGAGGTCCAGAGTACCCAGACGGTTGAAGTTAAAGTGGTATGTAATCTGAATCTTGTCCCACAACGAATCTGAAGAGCCGCCCACAGGTAAGCCTGTAAGTACCCTAAGGAAAGGGTTGGAACGAATCAGGGGTCCCTCCAAGAGGAGGAACTGGACAGTGGGGAGGATACTCCCATGTCCTTTGATCAGTTTCGCGCCAGAGCGCGAGCCAATGGCTCTCTGAACTGGTTTGGACTGGAGTATGCATGGAGGGCACCAAATGTGCCCTTCAAGCAGTCTGAGTGGCGCTGGCAAGCGCCCTCAACCTGTTCCAATACACTAAGTCTTGTCTGGGAGGTGGTCACACCTCCCTGTGACAGGATACCGATTGTCCTGCCTTCCTCTGCTTGAGCTTGGCTCAGCAGCAGAGGGCAGAATCATGTCTCTGGTCGGCAGTAGCCACAATTTGCTGTCCGGGTCTAGAAGACTGGTACCAGGAGCACTGAGGGCCTCCCGGAGGAACTTTACAGTGCATGGAATCATACGTATGATTCCAACATGCTTGATACCAAACACGACAGTGTTCGATACAGCCAGTTTAGAGATGGTCATCATGTAATGACGCATGGCCACTCTATGTATCTTAATGGCTGATGCACTTACAACCCGGGAGAATGGACTCCGAAGGTTGTAGGGGTATTCTACTCATGCAGGGGCACCCTCACACTTAGAACCGAGCACCCTGCCTTCAGTATTGAAAGGCCTGCCTTAGGGGTGGCTTGTAGGTATTAAGTGCAGTGACCCCAGATATAAGGAAACTTATATCTGTCGTAAGTGGTGCTAGCACCAGCGTACACAGGCTGCAATGGCAGGCCTGTAGTCACAATTTGAGTGGTCTCTCATGAGTGGCATAATACATGCTTCAGCCCATGGGAGACACCTGGGTACCTTAGTACCATATACTAGGGACTTATCAGGGTACACCAGTAGCCAATCTGGAGTGTACCTAAATGCTCATGATGTCAAATTTAGGGAAGAAGCACAGACTGGGGTCCTGATTAGCAGGATCCCAGTCAGAATAGTCAGAAAAACATAATGACACCAGCAAAAAGTGGGGGTGACCATGAAAGCAGATCCTACTTTCCTACAGCTGTCAACGGAACTTGCTTTGTTGTCAACAGCACTAACTTTATCGTAGACAGGACAGCCTTCGTTGTAGATGACAGTGGACATTAGAACTTCGTTGACAGGGTAGTTGTCCATGGTCTTGTAGAAACTGACAATGGTTTAACATAGATCATTATTAAGGGTATCGTTGGCAGGGCTGTTGTCGACACAGGATCTGAGGAAAAAGATGATCCTAAACATTCTGAATGCCATAACCCATTTAGTTTCTCCAAAGGTGAACTACCATTATCAGAAGTGTGTGCCTCAGTGACAGGAACAGACGGGCTTTTGGTGAGGTCACGAGTGCCTCTGAAGAGAAGCCTGTGGCTGAATCTTTGGAGCTCACAAGCTTTCATTCACACTTCTTCCCCTTGGCAGAATGAAATAAAGAGGCACTCTTCACTGATTCTTGGCTCGAGGAACCATACTTTAATGTCTGAAGAAGGCAACCCCCCTGTCACTGTGGGTCTTAACGCTGAATGTATCGCAAATACTACAGTCCTTGGGAACATGTCCTAATGTATGCAGGCAGCAGATACATTTTATGTTGGGGTATTCTGAGTAAATCTTCCTTGCACCACAGGTAACACGAGGCCTGGAGAGAGACCTCGAGTGTCAAGGTATGTCAGCCAGAAAGATGGTGCTCCAAGCCTCACCCTACCAGGCACAAAAAGGGCAGAAACTGCTTAACGCCTGCAGTTGGGCTTAGAAGAGATCCCGCAGAGAAGTACGTGACAACATTTAGTATCTGAAGAAAGTATAAGCAGCACTCAGAGGATTCTCTGTTGTCTGTAGAAAAGGATTCAGAAACCTGGCAGTTGGAGCCTCTCAAGTGCATTAGAGCTCAGAGCTTCTCAACCGCATTTGTCTGGTTCACATATTGAGGTGTATAGGCTACATGGGCTATTTTTGCTTCTATGATATTTTGCTGTACATGGAAAGTGATACACAAACATCAACTACTTAATAGTACCAGAAAGGGTTTCACAGGCATTAAAGGGGTATTGGATCTTTACAGTGTGTTCTTAAAGGGGCCTTCAAAGGTGAATGGAGTTTCAAACTGTCAGTGCCTTGAAATCAGGGGAAAACACTAAGGGCAAATCCCTTCCTCTGTGGCAGTCTCTCAGACAAGTAATGTCAAGAATGGTGATGGTTGGCTGCTTTCTGAACTAAGTAAATAAGTTAAGGTGGTTCACAGAAAACAGTAAGCAGCTCAATTTGGCATTGTGACTTGATAGAAAATAGTTAGGTACCCGTAACTGTACTGCTTCAGCGTTGGTATCTTGCATCATGGTTCAGTCATTCCCTGTTGTCGAGATAGCAAAAGACTGAAGCATGTGAATGTTGAAAAGAATTAGGAAAGATTCAATACTGGAGAAAAATAAGCCTGCCTTTAGAGAGGCCTACATTAAAAATTCTTCTATTACTTCTGTCATCTGGGGAGCTTCTGTCTCTGAGGGTTACTAGGAACATTTTCTGGTGAATAGTTAGTCACTGACTATGTGGGCATCACAGTATACAGCAAGATGTGCGGAGTGCAATATGCTATTTTTACCATTGTTGAGTGTTGGAAAGGCTATGATTCAAAAGAGAGAAGCTCTTTCATGGTTTATATGCTACCTCTTTCCCCCCATTAAGGATCTAGCTTGATGTCTCAGAGATTGGGGAGAAGGTCTGGCCAGAATGGGAGGTGGAGCAGGGAACATGTGGAGAAGTGCAGAAGGTCTGCATACCATACCCTTCTTGGTCAATCCGGAGCAATCAGAATAACTTGGACCTGGTCTTGGAGAATCTTCCTCAGAACCGGAGGAATCAACGCGTAATAAAGCTGAAAGCTCCATCTCAACTGAAAAGCATCCCCTAAATTGTTTCCTCAATGGATACTGGAGGGCACAGAACTGCTGACACTGAGCATTCTCTGAGGAAGCGAAAAGATCCACTCGGTGAAGATGCTCTGGACCACCTCTAGAAGAAGATGCCACTTGTGACTGCCAAGATGCCGCAGGCTCAGAGACATACAAAGACCCCAATAGGTGACTGGTAGTTAGCCAGATCCCTTGGCGGTATGCCCAAGACCACAGTCTCAATGCTTCAAGAAAAAGGAGGTGAGACCCTACACCTCCTTGCTTGTTCACATACCACATCACCGTTGTATTGTCCATCAAGATCTGGATGGACCAACGTTGGATGGAGGGGAGGAAGGCCTAGCACGCCAGCCGAATTTCCGGCAGTTCCAATAGGTTCATGTGAAGCACATGTACCTCTGGGGACCAAAGACACCTGATCTCCAGATCCTCCAGATGAGCTCCCCACTCTAAGGTGGAATCATCCATCACAACTGTGGTTACGATGGAGGGGGAGTAAAGGCCATCCCACATGAATTTGCCTTGTTTCCCCACCAAACCATCTCCCTTGCAGCGTTTGGGAGATTATGATGGAATTCAACACTATCTCCCCCATACTGAAGCCACTATCTGCAGAGGCACCACTGCAGGGCCATCATGTGCCGACGTGCATGTGTGACCAGGAAAATGCAAGAAGCTAGCAGACATAGGAACTTGAGAACCTTCAGGACTGGAACTTGCACGCATTGCCAAAAAGATGGAACCAGAGCTTAAATGTTGGCAATCCTCTGGGGTGATGAAAAGGCGTGGAGACGGGTGGTGTCCAGTACCGACCCTATAAAAAGGAGTCATTGGGAGCCTCAGGTGAGATTTGGGCTCGTTGGTCGAAAAGCCATGGACGTACAGCAGTGATACTGTCAGCTGCAGAGGTCCATGTACAGGAATATGGGGATACCCATACTTCTGATTTGGACCGCTACCACTGCCATCACTTTTGTGAAGACTCGAGGTGCCGAAGTCAAACCAAAATGAAGCACCGCAAACTGGTAATGCATAGAAATCCTTCAGATGGGCCATCAGAATTGGAAAGTGGAAGTACGCATCCTGCAAGTCGAGCGACACCATCCAGTCTCCAAACTCCAGCACAAGTAATACTTGGGCTAGGGTCTGCATCTTGAATTTTTCCTTTTTGAAGAAGAAATTCTGGTCCCTGAGGTCATGGGTCGGACACAGACTGCCATCCTTTTTTGTCACCAGGAAATAGCGAGTGTAACATCCCAGGCCCTTTTCCAGTTCCATCACTAACTCCACTGTTCCTTTCAGGAGAAGAGCAGGCACCTCCTGCTGCAATATCGGCAGGTAATTTGAACAAGGGAAGGAATGAGGGGAAAAATGGGGGGCGGAACTTGAAGAACGGGTAGGGTGTAACCCTTTTCTTTTAACTTAAGGACCCACTGGTCCAATGAAATGGCTTTCCAGGCTGGAGGAGAGTGAGGCGCCCGCCCTCCTACAGGTTCTGAATGAACTTGGTGAAGCACACTAGCCCTGTTTTCCTGGTGGTGCGGGAGAGGAGGAGGAGAAGGAGGAGGGTTGCATGTTGGATCCACAGCTCTTCCCTTTGTATCTCCCGCTGTATTGACTGAGAAGAGAGTTAGGCTGTTGTGGATGGGGATGTTATTGTCCCTGCAAAAAAAAAAATCCCCTTAAGAAGCATGAAAAATTGTGAAACTGTTGGTAGTCCTTTGAAAGAGGCAGAACCTGGAGACCTAGGGAGTGTGCTGTGGCCTTGCTGGTCTTAAACCGTTCTAATGCTGAATCAGCGTTATCCCCAAATAGTCATGCTTCATCAAAAGGGAAGTCCATCAGATTTGCTTGGACATCCGTGAAAAGGGAGACGTGTAAAGCCAAGCACTGCAACGTATTTTGACCATGGTATCCATGCCACGGGCAACAATCTTTTATATCAAGCCCTGCTTTTATAATATGGCGGGATGCGCTCTGACCATCATTGATGACATCTTGAAAATGTTCCCTCATGCCTTCAGGGACATCATCTGGGCCATATTCCATAAGGCATGGTTATGTCTGGCTAGCAGGCAGTTGGTGTTAATAGATTTGAGAACCATAATACCTGCAGAGAAAGATTTTTTGTCCCAAGCCTCAAGGTGTTTAGACTCCCTATCAGAGGGTGCTGTAGGAAAAGAGCCTCCAGACTGTGCTCCAGAGCAGGAAGCCTGGACAACAAGGCTCTCTGGAGACGACTGAGTAGACGGGAATGATGGGCCACCAGGAGCTGGAGGATAGTGTCGTCTCATAAGCCGATTGACTGCTAGGGTAGAAGAGGGCTTCTCGCCTGTCACTAAACCTGGCTCTAGGATGGCTTCAGTAAATGGGAGAAGAGACTCCAGAGAAGAAGCAGAGGGTAGGAGTACTTCTTTGCGTACTATGTTTTTTGTTTCTGTCGTGGGCAGTTGCAGATCAAAGACCTCAGCAGCCTTTAACATGACTTTACGGAGGGAAATCATCTCAGGTGTTGGTGGACCTGTGGGAAAACTCATGGCTAATCCTGGGGATGTGTCCAAGCCACTAGCTGGGAAAAGACCTTGGTATTCATAGACCTCATTTCCAGAGTCTCCATAGGGAGCGATAGCAATAGGGTCAGAGTCCATTCCAAAAATCTCATGGAGACAAATCCTGTATTGGTCCTCATCCAAAAGACTTTGAGTCTCTACAGGAGCTATTCAGTGTAAAGGTATCGGCATTGGGTTCTAATGTCGGACCCGCCATATCTGGACCCGGAGGTGACGCCACCTATGGCATTGTAGGTTGAGGCAGTGTATAACAAAGAGCAGGCACAAAGGAATGTGGCGCCAGTACTGGATGCGCTAGGGCAACGCTGAATGGCATCGGATGAAAGGCCATAAACACTGAAAGTTGGTATGAAGCTGTTGGCCCCGAAGGGGTGCCAGTAAACACAGTTGCTTTTGTAAAAATGTGAATATTTTGCATTCAGAAAACCCTGCCAGGTCTAGAGTCGGGAACTCAGGAAAGGCTGGTGCCGGTACTTTCAGTGGTGGAGACACTGGCACAGAAGGAGCCGGAATATTCAACGGTCGCTCCAGAGTCGGGTCCACTGGAGTCGCCGGAGCGGGGCTGCACGGAATGAAAGCTGTCGGGATCAATTAAATAGCTCCGACTCCGAGGACAACAGACCTGTGGAGACGGAGAACAACATAGCAACTAACCTTTGGTGTGGTTCTTCGTTTTTTATACTTCCTCTTTTTGTGTTCCGACGAAGAAGGGGATCTAGAGCGATGTCTCGACCTTTTATGTCAACGACAATCATCTCTGGCCCTGGCAGAGACAAGCTTAGCCTCTCACTTTCTGATGGCATTGGGGTGCATACTGAGGCATGATGAACAAGTGCAGGAGTCGTGGTCCAAACCCAGGAACCAAAGGCAAACAGTATGCAGGTCTGTAATGGACATTTGGTTCTCATAGTCATGACAGGGCTTAAACCCCAATTTCTTTGGTGGACATCTGGTACTGCTGTCGAAGAATTTTATGTGAGGACATTTCCTTAGCGAGTGCGAAGTTCCTGATCCACATCAAAGACACAGAAAACTGGAAACTGACGTTGTTGCAACAGGCGGATAGTATATGGCCTTGATGCTGCTGCCCGCTGTCGACAAAGTCCTGCACTATCTACCGCTGACTTAAGAGCTTTATTTCTGAATCTAATGTGACACCTATGGTTGTTCTACACGAGAAGAAACTGCAGGTAGAAGTATACATCGGAACCGATATTACAGAAAAAATACAGCATAATTGTTTTTGATATATAACCAATTTAAACATTTCATAGACAAACCAACATCTTGCATAGGGCTTGTACCCCACCCCCACAGTTGTGGTATCCATGACATTTACAAGGTAGACAAAGAAGAAGCCCAAGTCTGAAATGCTTTGGCCAGCAGATGCCGCCCTCCACGCTAAGAACATCAAGTCTTGCAGAATATCTCTTGAGTCAGCCACAAACATGTTATGTTATGTTATTTAAATTTATAGGGCGCACAGCTACCCCGAGGGTTTTCCCGGCGCCAGCCTGGTAGGTGGAAAAAAAAGGGAACAAGAACATTACAGATTAAACAGCCATGTTTTCAAACATCTGCGAAATCTCCCATAATGGTTTTCCTTCGTAATGAAATGGGGAGAGAGTTCCAAAGGGATGGTCCTAAGTAAGAAAAGGACCGACCACGCATTCGCATAAGTTTGATTCTGGGGACAGTACACTTAGACTGTACAGCGGAGAGCAGGGGACGTGAGGGTATATAGGATTGGGCTAAAGATTGCAGATATGGTGGAGCCAGACCAGTTTTGATTTTGAACATATAGCTCAGGGCTTTGAATCTGATGCGATTCTCCACCTTTAGCCAATGAAGATCGCGAAGAAAGCCAGAGATAGGTGCAGTCTTAGGAACATGGCAGAGCAGCCTGGCAGCCGCATTTTGCACCACCTGCAGTCTTTGTATCACAGCTTTGTTAGAACCCAAATAGAGGACATTGCCGTAGTCTAGCCTAGATGTGACAAGGGCCTGGACTACTGTTCTCTGAGTGGAGAGGGGTAGCATCCAAAGAATTTTCTTTAACCATTTAAGAATGGTGAAACAAGTTGAAGCCACCTTTGTGACTTGTTGTTTCATCGACAAATGGTCGTCGATGATAATGCCCAGGTTACGAACCTGATGAACAGGCCGGGGTACGGCACCCATTTCAGGGGTCAATGCTGGGGACCCCAGAGATCTTGTTGCTTCCCTAAGATCATAACTTCAGTTTTTTCTCCATTAAGTTTGAGTAGATTATTTTGCATCCAAGTCGCAATTTTCCTCAAATCAGCCTGAAGAGCCGATGATTCAGATTCCTTAGATGAAGAGAGGGAAAAGATTATCTGTGTGTCATTAGCATAGGAAAATAGGGACAACCCAGCCTCTTCGGCAACATCTGCCAGTGGGCGAACGTAAACATTAAACAACAAAGGGCTCAACACAGAGCCTTGTGGCACTCCATAAGGGGACAGATGGGATTTAGAGCTGGCCGTGGAAGAGAAAACCTGAAACGTACGGTTAGTAAGAAAGGAGTGGAGCCATTGAAGAGCTAAGCCCTCAAGACCCAAGGATTGCAGAGCTCTCAACAAAATAGTGTGAGACACCGTATCAAATGCGGCGCTCAGGTCCAGTAAAATAAGGGCCACCGTGTCACCAAGGTCCAGTGGGTGTCGCAGCATTTCGGTGACTCCTAGCAGAGTAGATTCAGTGGAGAACCCAGTTCTAAAGCCCGATTGAGAAATGTGAAGGAAGTTCTGGGACTCAACAAAGGAGGACAACTGGGAGTTCACATGCTTTTCAAGAATTTTGGAAAAAGCCGGGAGCAGTGAAATAGGGCGAAAATTGGATGGCTTAGTTGGATCAGCGTTGGCCTTCTTTAAGAGAGGGAGTACCATGGCATGTTTCCATTCTGGAGGGACCACGCCCTCCTGTAAGGAGGCGTTGAGGAGATCCATAATTAGCGCACGTATAGGAGACTCAAGCTGTTTCAACACTGAGATAGGAAGTAAATCACAAGGGGAGCCAGACTTAATGCTTGCCAGAAGCTGGTTGATAGAGCTCGCTTCCAAGAGAGACCAAGCTTCCAGTTTGTTGATGGATTTAGTATTCCTATGAGTCTCCAACATCGTGGCACTAGTTGCATTAGGGGTGGTATCGGTCGGGTGTAAAGTATTTAACAGATTGTCCCTGCACAGTGCAGAATATATTTTTTTGACTTTGCTCACAAAGTGGTGGGCAAGATCCTCACATTGCGTTTCATTGAGGACAAGAGGGGTAGTCTGACTTTCCGACCCGGATAGTTCTTTACCCAACTTGAACAGGGTCTTGGAGCATTTCTGAGCTTGAGAAAAACATACTCAGCTCGATCTGTTTTGCAAAGAGTATGGTAGTCCCTTATTGCCTTTTTATAGGCCAATTTAGCGTCAGGCATATAGTGTTTTCTCCATTGTCTTTCTAGAGTTTTACGTCTAGCTTTTTCATTCTTGAGCCTCTCAGTAAACCATATACCAGGCAGCAATGAGCGATGAATCTGAGGACATATTCCCCGTCAATGCGAGCCGCACTTCCACTTCGGCTTTTACAAGGTCTCTGTTGAGTATCTGTCTGCAGTCTTGGTACAGTTACAATACCCTGCCTCAACAGAGGTAATACATAATATATTACACTCTGTGCATTTGCATATATGGTTTATACCAATGCATTATTTCAGGTGTAGAAGTTATTTAAGTTATGTCATATTATGCTATTTTAAGAAAACCTATAGAGCGCATTTACACCCAAGGGTTTCTTGGCCCTATGACAACCAGGAGGGGACAGGAGAGAGGGCTCAGGCTAATCAAAAGTTTGCTTAAACAATCAGACATTCAAAAGCCTACTGAACCTCAGGAAGTTAGGTTCCAGCCTGACTGAGTATGGGAGAGAGTTCCATAAGATGGAAGCCAGGGCTGAGAAGCTCCTGCCCCCTGTCGCTTGAACCAAGGGATCTTCAAATGGTTGGCAAGACAGGATCTGAAAGCTTGAGGAAGAACATATCTCTTAATTCCGCTTGCTACAAAGGCCTGGTCACGAATGGATTTGTAAGTAATCCAAACCGTTTTAAAAAGAGCTCTCTGTTTGATGGGGAGTCAGTGAAGCTTCATTACGGCAGAAGAGATAGGCGCTTGTCTGTGCAGTTTAAAGATTATCCTTGCTGCTGTATTTTGAATGATTTGTAGTTTGTGTACAGAAGTTGCAGGGGGACCCAAATACAGGAGTTTGCATAGTACAAGCGGGACACAATTACAGATGCAATAGCTGCTTTCAAAGCTTTGGGTGACAGAAGAGGAGCAACCTTCCTAATGGATTTTAATAGGCCAAAGCACTTTGCCGTGACTGTTTTGAGCTAGGGAATCATGGACAGTTGATTGTCTACCATGACTTCCAGGCTCTAGACAGAGGCTGCTGGGACGAAAGGGGCACTGAGCTCAGAGTGCCAGTGTGTGTTGGCCCAGAGATCCTTCCTGTGTCACCCCTGAGGCATGATGATAAGCTAGGGGTCATGGCTGCCTTAAAGGCACGGTGCCAGTTTTTTTGTGTTTTCTCTGAGTTAGCTTTTAAGCTTTCTATGCTATTGAAGTTACAATGCAGCCTATGGGCTGACAATGCCTGCTTTTCTCTTTGCAGAGTTATGTTTTTCTACTGTGCATTAAAAGCAGTTCAAATGTCCTTTGGTTTCCTGCTTTGTTTTGTATATGTGCAAAGATAAATTTTACAGCATTGCTCAGCCTGTAGAGTATGGAAAGCTGCATTGATTGTTTAAAAAACAAAAAAAATGTATATGTATATATATATATAGCAGTTGCTCGCCTTTCTATCGTTGTTTTTTCCTCCAACAAACGAGAGCGGACCCAAATTCGTGCAATTTTGTTTATTTTACCGCTCCAACAGTCTCGCGTATATATATATAGCTATATATATGTTTTCATATATAATTTTTTATATATTTTCCGGGGTCCCCGCGCATGGGCGGGAATATTCAAGTGCTTATGACTTTGATGAGGATCCCCTGGAAGAGAACCGGCTCAGTCTTACCGACGTTTTGGTTGAGGGAGTTAGTGACCATCCATTTCCATTAAGAGTAGACTGAAATTCCTGATGGGATTGGGCAGTACTCTCAAGCCGGACAATGAGCTGAGAGTCATCAACACAGTTGTAGAATCTACAACGATGACAAGCCAGGCCTGAGAGCAAGGAGCAGATGTAAACATTAAACAGAAAAAGAGAAACTTCTGAGCCCTTGGGGACCCCAAATCTGACATGGGTCTTAGAATGGAAAGCAGGCCTAACTACACTTCATCTGTGCGGCCTCCTAGGAAGGAAGATTTTCCAACTCAGAGCCTGACCTGATAGACTGGCTCCCTTCTGATTCAGTGGAACCGCGTGGTTGACAGTATCGAAGGCGGCTGATAGGTCAAAGAGAATTAGTGTGGACACATGTCCCGCATCCAATTCCCATCGTAGACCAAGGACAGAGAGCAGCACTGCTTCTGAACTGTGGACTGGGTGGAAACAAGCCTGCAACGGATGAAGAAAGTTGGATGAATAAAAGAACCTACCTAGCTCCAGAGTAACAAAACTTTCTAAAATGCTATCTGCATAGGGAGGAAGTGTAATGGGGAAATACTTTTTCAGCAGCTTGGGATAATCGCCCAGCTTCTTCAGCGAGGGAAGAATTACTGCACCTTTAAGTCTGGCAGGCACAATGCCTTGAGCAAGTGACTAATTCAAAAGGTCTAACAGAGGGTTGGCTGTTATGACAGACAGAGTATGCATAGTGGTAGGGGAGCAGAGACCCACAGGGGAGCCATATTTGACCTTATGTATGAGAGAAATAAGTGTCTCATGCTGGAGTTGGGGAAACTGAATCAAGGATTGAGAATTTATGGCACCACAGTCCACATTCTCCCCAGGTTGTTGAGGCAAAGAAGTGTTTAGAATGCTATCCTCAAATGAGTTAATTGTTTCACTAAAAAATGCTGTGTGTGCTGTTGCACAGACTTTGGAAGGGTTCCATCTCCTTGGTTACTTTCTTGGGACAAGTGAGTTCGTTTAATATCTTAAAAATTTCTTTTTGATAATTTGCAGCTAAATTAATGCGGCTAGAAGAAAAAAGGATTTGGTGGAAAGGAGAAAGCTTTTATACTTTCTCAAGTCCTCACTAAATAGTTCTCTTTCTAAAGTGGAATAGCTCTTACGCCACTGCTTTTCAAGTTGGTGTAGCCTGAGCTTTGCCGCTCCCAATTCATCATTGAACTACTGAGCATTTTTAGAAGTAGATCACATCATTTCAGTACGTTCTGGAACATGTACATCACTGGCGTGCTGCAGCCTGGTAAAAATAACGCACAGAAGTCTGTTCAACAAAGGGGTTGGGCAGGTTTTACGAAGGGTTCTAGCCATTTCCTGGAGATTTCCTCTGCTCCAGTTGCAGAATGTGCTCTGGCCCACATTACTCAATACAATGCCTATCCTCATAAATGCTTCAAATTTAATGAGCTGGTAATCTGACCCAATGCAAGGGAGGACCAGCAACTTCTGGATAGGTGTGTTGTGTGACCATACCACATGCAAAATATGCCACTTAGCATGGGTGGGTAATTGGACCTGTTGCATGAAAGATGAACAAGAGATGAGGTCAAAGAACTTTGTCCTTGGAATTTGGAGGAGGAGTTGTACCAAAAGTTAAAATCTCCAATGACAAACAGATGGTTATCTGAGGTAACAAGGCAGCATATTAATTCAAAGAAGGAGTAAGTAAGGTTTGGCATGCAGTGCTGCGGCCTAAATATGACCATGCATGGTAGACAGCAATGAAATTTTTACCGTCATAATGTCAACTTGAGGAATAGTGGTACAGATCCTAACAGATGAGTTAAGTGTGTGGTGGGCAGTAATGGCAACCCCCTCAACTCTCTTGTGAGAATGTATGACGTTACAACGCAAACATTTACAACGCATGCCTTTACAAAGCAGTTTTTACATCGCAACATCCATTACAACGCATGATTTTAAATCGTATGCCACCACAACGCATTTTTAGAAACTACATTTACAACGCATACCATTACATCGCATTATACCATTACAACGCATACCATTACAACGCATACCATTACATTGCAGGTAAGGTAAGTGTTGGATAGTGTAGGGGTAAAAATTACTATTCCCACTCCAGTGAGTGCAATAGTAGGGTAAGTGTTGGATAGTGTAGGGGTAAAAATTACTATTCCCACTCCAGTGAGTGCAACAGTAGGGTAAGTGTTGGATAGTGTAGGGGTAAAAATTACTATTCCCACTCCAGTGAGTGCAACAGTAGGGTAAGTGTTGGATAGTGTAAGGGTGAAAACTATGCGTTGTAATGGTATGCGTTGTAAAGGTATGCGTTGTAGTGACATGCGTTGTAATGACATGCGTTGTAGTGACATGCGTTGTAATGACTGCGTTGTAATGGCATGCGATGTAAAGGATGTTGCGTTGTAATGACTGCGTTGTAAAGGTAGTGCGATGTAATGACTGCGTTGTAAAGGTTGTTTCCCCTCTTGTGAGAGCCTGTATTGGTGTTAAAAAAAAGTAATATATTGCAAGGGTAACGGCTCCAAAATATCAGGCATAGACGAGTCATCCACCCAGGTTTCTGTAAGACAGAGCATGGCTAGTGACTTCTTCTCCAGCAAGTTGTATATTTCAGTGCTATGCTTACTCAGGGACCGGGAGGAGAGCTGGACAGAGGAGAACTAGGTGGGGCGGGAACAGGGGAAACATTCTTCATGGGGTGGGTTTCTAAGTAAGCCTACTCTCCACAAGGTTGCTACAACCTTTTGATCATGGGAGGACTGATCTGTTTTATATTGTGAGCTTTAAGTCTGAATAGTAAAGAAAACGGGCAGTGTCCCTGGTTGGGCATGGACGGGGCACCAGCAGCACGCCCGCTGCACCCACACGCAGCCCTGCACATTTATAGTGCTTCTAAATAGCAGCCACAAAGAACTAGACTGCTAACATTCAAGATGGAGGCCCGATATGATCTAAACCGAGCAAGGTAAGGCAGAGAAAACAAACATTTTAAAACACACAGGTTAAAAAATAGCAGGTGCAAAAATAGCAATGATTCAGTGCCTCGGAGCGCCAAGAAAACTTCCCCTTAGAGTTATTGGGACATACTTGCTGCCTTGCCCATTTATATGGCTTCTATCTAGCAGCCACAAAGAAGTAGACTGCCAACTTTTCAGATGCCAGTCAGAAACAATCTAAATAGAGAAAGGTAAAGCCCAAAAAACAAACATTTAAAAACTGAGTTAAAAATAGTCAGGTGCAAAAATAGAAATGATTTAGGGCCATATGTATCAAAGTTAGGTTTTGCGATTCTCAAATAGCGAATTTTTGAGAATCGCTATTTGAGAATACGTAAAACGAGATGTATGTAGGATTTGCAAAAAAAATTGCGAATCCTACATATTCCTTAATTGCGAATCGCAAATTGCGATTCGCAATTAAGGAAACCCTCCCCATTCATTCCTATGGGCCTAGAGGCCTAGAGGCCCATAGGAATGAATGGGAAGACATTCTCAATTTGAGATTAGCAATTAGAGAATCGCAAATTGAGAATGCAATTTCAAGGTTGCAAGGGTGTCAAAGGACACCCTGTTGCACCCTGAAATAACAATGGGTGCACATGTGGCGCACATACATGCCCTAAGGGCATGTATGTGCTCCACATTGCACTTTGAAAAATGCAAAAAAGTGAATTTTTCTAAGAAATCGCATATTACCACCAACTTGAAGTTGGTGGTAATTTGCGATTCCTGAAGGCCAAATTGCACTTTTTTGGTGCTTCTTACATTGCATTTAAGGAATCGCAATTTGCAATTCCTTAAATGCATTCGCAAAATAGGGAATCGGAACTTTTCCAATTCCTTATTTTGCAAGGCAGTTTTTCCTTCATACATACCACTAAGCCAAATTGCGATAGCAAACGCTGAAATTCTGCGAATTTCAGCGTTTGCGATCGCAATTTTGTTTGATACATATGGCCCTTAGTGACTCAGAGTGCCAAACTTTCTACTCTGCGTTACTGGCATGCAAGCGCTGGCGTACATGTTCCCAGCATCAAAAAGAACAGCGGTTCTTATTGGAATAGAAAATGTATATATGATGCATTAAAAGGCACAATGAGACTGTTGCAGGACATTGGTAGGGAAGGCAGCATGAAATAGTCAAAAACTGGATCTCTGTTGACATATCCGAGTTTTGATAGGTTGTGAAGTCTGTCCTATGTAGAGCAGTTTGCACGGGCAACGTATACAGTAGACAACCTTTCTGGAATTGCAGTTGGAAAACGTTTGCACATTTACAGGGCTTCTAGTTCGCAGCCACAATAAATTAGACTGCTAACTTTCAAGATGGCGGGCAATAAATAGAGCAAGGTAAAGCAGAGAAAAAATACATTTTAAAACACACTGTAAAAATATAGCCAAGTGCAAAAATAGCAATGCCTCAGAACACAAAACAAATCCTTCCCCCCGCCCCCAAGTTCAAAATAAAAGTATTTAAGGAGACCTAGAAGAGCCAGGAAACCAATCGGTGAACGTGCGCTCTATAAGAACTTTATAACATAACATAACATAACCTAGAGTATAATATTATTGCATAGGCCCATAATCTAGGGTGTGAAGCTCAATATTATGAGTGAAAAAGTACTGTGAACTCCTGAGGGAAGCTGTCACACTGTGTACCCAAAGCTGAAGCTAATATTACATTTTTTAAATTTCTATCTATAGGTGTGTGTGTGTGTGTGTGTGTGTGTATATATATATATACACACACACACACATATATATATATATATATATATATATTTACAATAAAGAGAAAATTGAGTATCAGGGCTAGTGCCCGGCACTTTAATCTCAGATCACTAGTACCCCCCCGCCCCCAATGAAGATATATATAAATATGAATTAATGTCACAATCTGAAAAATTCCACTTCTCCAATAGCTGCTCCCAAAAATCTTTCAATGTTCACACAATATCAATCACAGCCTCAGACAACATGTGTTTCGCGATGATGGTCAGGCAGTGACGTTGGCTGTGACTTAGTTTTTAATTTTGGGTTCCCTTATTATGGGAAATAACTATTACATAAAAGCAGATCTATTGTTCAGAAACTAGCGCGAGAAGGAGATAACTAATGGACGGTTACTGTTAGGTTGGTGTAGAAATTGTGGGCCCTGAAGAAGCGCCGGTGTTGCGAAACACGTGTTGGCTGAGGCTGTGATTGATATTGTGTGAACAATAAAATGATTTTTTGAAGCAGCTATTGGAGAAGTGTAATTTCTCCGATTGTGAACGGAAGTTCACCAAATTTGGCAGAAAGCTAGATGTTGGTCCAGAAAGCGTGCTTTTTGTGATTTGGTGTAAATCCGTTCAGTAGGTTTAGAGAGATTTAAGTTTAAATATATAGATAGCTGGGAGCCCAACAGCCTACTGAAACCCTACTGAAATTTGATTGACAGCGAACACTTCAACCAGGAATTGTTGGCAGCCATTTTGGGACCAATATACATAATAGCACCCTATTGAAATGCATTGTGGTGAAAGGCAGGTTTTGAGGGTCACAAAAAGGAGAACGTATAAAGGGTGATAACAGATTTTAGTTACAATATATCATTTGTTGATGGTACCATACTAATTTTAGTAATTGTGGTGTGTCCTAAGGTGATTTTACCCTGTGGAAAAGCATTCTGCTGTGATTTCAAGAATCATGTTTGAGAAAAAACTTTTTCTCATGATTACCCCGTAGAGGTCATGAAAGGTGCTCCAGAAGCTAAAATGAGAGCATATTATCTGTAAATTCATACTATCTTTCTCAGCCAGATGAAAATTAAGCCTGGCAGTTGATTCCCTTGTGTTCTACTGCAGCCGTCCAGAGTGTTCTAAAGAAGAACTAGAGCGCTAACGGTGTTACTTATGATAAAAGTATGGCACACCTGACACCATGTTGATTGAATCACACTGGTAAAACTTAAAACATTTAATTTAGAAAGGAATAAAATGAGGGCGTTCAGTTTCTCATAGAAATTATAGTTAGTGCTGTAGAAGTACGAGTTACTTACCTTCGGTAACGATGTATCTGGCAGAGACGTCGTCTAGACGCAGATTCCTTAACTTAGAATATCCCCAGGCGTCAGACTGATTCCGGAAAAATTTTGCGCAGCAGTACCTCTGCGCGCCGGGGGGCGGCGCCGCCTGGCTCCGCCCTGACGTCGTCCCCGGACATGACGTCAGTGGAGCTACATAGGACCCCCCAGGCGCGCTGACGTCAGTTTTCTTCGGAGGAACTTTTCCGCACGACAACGCGGAGCCCACAGCAAAACTGTGAGAGTATGGGAACAGTGTGCGAATAAAAAAGAAAATGGGTGAGAAAGCACCATGAACAACAGTGAGAAGCACTGTTGACTGAAAGGTATTGAAAAGGAAAGAGCAGAGCAATACATGGAGAAGCTATTTCACAAAAGCGAAGGGAATGTCACCCCTGAGGGAAATAGATGTATAAAAAGAAGACCGAGGCAGACGACAGAAAGTCTGCACTTGATGAAGGGAGTGAAAAGCAACCCCACAAAAGCGAGAGAATGCTCTCTCCTGAGGCAAAAGGGGTAATGAAATGAGCCAACGGCGATAGGCAAGAAAAGCCCCAACCCACAGGATTAAAGAAGAAATAGGGAGACTCTGTCCCCTATGATAGAACCATTGGACTGAGGAACAGGCCAGAAAGACCTCAAAACTAATGGACTGTATGAGTGGCAACGGAGAAGGTGGGTGGGAGGGTAGAGAACACCAGTAGGCCCCATACTGGAGGAAACTGAAGTGAAAAAACGCAGAAGGACACCTGAACTTATCGCCCAAGCATGAGATTGGGAGAAGCAGAACAAGCAAATCCAAAGAATAAGCCTGACGGGGAGGGTGGCGAAAGATACCGCCCCGTAGAAGGACAAGCCACTCCAAGGGAGGCGAATGCAGAAACCCCACCTGAACAGGTCCTCGCAGATCGGGGAGGATGGGTGGGCGTTAAGGAATCTGCGTCTAGACAACGTCTCTACCAGATACATCGTTACCGAAGGTAAGTAACTCGTACATCTGATAGAGACATCTAGCCGCAGATTCCTTAACTTAGAATAGATACCAAAGCCATACCCCATAAGAGGCGGGTCTGCGAGAGAACCCCACTAAGTTCTTAGGGGAACAGAAGTGTCAACCAGCCGGCTAAACACAGTGGGGGCAGAACTGCAAGAGTGGCCAACACCGGACTATGATACTCCATAGGGAGTGGCCAACAATGAGAGGCAAAGGCATTAAAGCTGCCAAGGGCGGCAGGAAATCCCTGTTGGTGAAACAGAGGAGAAAGTGAGCACAGAACCAGAAGGGCAGTGCGGAATAAAAGTGGATACCTTCCGAAAAAGGGGAGGAACCAATTGTATAATATGAGGGATCCACAGGATCTGATGGACCTTCAAAAGAGAAAGGTGTAGCTAGGGTACAAGAATGGACCAAGTCCGAGCAGGCAGGACGGACATGCAGAAGCACCGTGAAAGTGAGAACAGCAGCGGAAGGATGCCGATGACTCCCAGGATGAGGCAGTGTTAAAGGAAACACAAGACCTGCTAATGCACTATGGCCCATGTACCGGACATGTGAAAGGGCGGGCATGAAAAGGCAGAAGGGCAGAGAAGAATGGCAACAACTACTGCCACGAACGTGGGGAACAGAAGTACATAAGAGAAACCGTGTGTACCGCCAGAACCACACCATGGAAAGGAGAAGGCCCCATAAAGCGCCACGAGCAAAAGCTGAGACACGAGAGACGCACTAATAGGTGTATCGTGTGAAAGGGAGCCGGCAAAACTAACACACGTAGAAGACTTGCGCTCACGAAAGTGAGGAACAAGACCACAGCCACCGCAAGGAAGACTACGCCTGCGGGAGGTCTGGGTGTGTGTAGCACGCCGGACAGGACTAAAGAAGACAGGGCCCAGCCCGGTGGATGAGTTGAGAAAGAAAAAACACCATAGCACCAACAGCTACATAGCAGTGGTACTGGCCCAGAGCCAGACACAACAGCCACAGGCGGTAGGAAAGAGCCACTGGCTACCGTGAGATAGACAGGGAGGCCGAGCAGTACTGGATGGAGACAGTACGAAACGTTGCGGAGGAACAAGAGTGGATATACGCACAATACGCCACCAGAGAAAACACTGCTCGGAGGAGAACACTCCCGCTGAGAGCAGCCACCGCAGCTGGAAGGAAAAACAGGACAACACCTGCGCGGAATGCAGCAGGGAAATGGAAAGCCCTGGCAGGGGAAGTGGTCAAAAAAGCAAGGCACAAGACAATGACAGCATCAACGTCTGGGGCCAGAATGCCACCACGGAGAGCGAAGTCCAAACATGAAAGGACTACGCAGCACGGGTATAGGAGAGTAGAACTCTGCAACGGAAAGGTGCCGGAAAACGCACCAGCCTGCGAGAGCGAGCATACTAGGGAGCAGTCACTGTACGTAATAGAACATAGCGACAGGGCCCTGTGATAGGCAGTCCACAGATGGAACGGCCGCAGTGAAAGAACCAAGACGAGACGGCAGGGACCTGAAAGCCCTTCCGGCCTCAAGTAATGGATTAGGGAGATGCAGGGGAGTGCCACAGACCAGCAGCAGCCACTATGAGACAGCCCAACAAATGGACCGCAAGAAGGCCCCGGGAGGGCATGCAGCAGCAGTAACAGTGCACAGGCACAGCCGCAGAACAACCCTAGTAAAAGGGCCCCACAGAAACGTACAAAGACTGCTGTGGGAAGAAGGCAGCTATACAATAGCTAACAAATACCCCACATAGGGTAAGCATCAACCCGAACAAGGGGCACCTCTTGAGCGTGAGCTCATAGACAGAGGACGTAAAGTGGGAACACAGAAACCACAGGTTCCGAACACATAACCTTTGGGGTAAGGGCGTGCAACCTGAACCACTAGGCGATAGTGACTCAGAAGAATGGCAACAACTACTGCCACGAACGTAGGGAACAGAAGTACATAAGAGAAACCGTGTGTACCGCCAGAACCACACCATGGAAAGGAGAAGGCCCCATAAAGCGCCACGAGCAAAAGCTGAGACACGAGAGACGCACTAATAGGTGTATCGTGTGAAAGAGAGCCGGCAAAACTAACACACGTAGAAGACTTGCGCTCACGAAAGTGAGGAACAAGACCACAGCCACCGCAAGGAAGAGTACGCCTGCGGGAGGTCTGGGTGTGTGTAGCACGCCGGACAGGACTAAAGAAGACAGGGCCCAGCCCGGTGGATGAGTTGAGAAAGAAAAAACACCATAGCACCAACAGCTACATAGCAGTGGTACTGGCCCAGAGCCAGACACAACAGCCACAGGCGGTAGGAAAGAGCCACTGGCTACCGTGAGATAGACAGGGAGGCCGAGCAGTACTGGATGGAGACAGTACGAAACGTTGCGGAGGAACAAGAGTGGATATACGCACAATACGCCACCAGAGAAAACACTGCTCGGAGGAGAACACTCCCGCTGAGAGCAGCCACCGCAGCTGGAAGGAAAAACAGGACAACACCTGCGCGGAATGCAGCAGGGAAATGGAAAGCCCTGGCAGGGGAAGTGGTCAAAAAAGCAAGGCACAAGACAATGACAGCATCAACGTCTGGGGCCAGAATGCCACCACGGAGAGCGAAGTCCAAACATGAAAGGACTACGCAGCACGGGTATAGGAGAGTAGAACTCTGCAACGGAAAGGTGCCGGAAAACGCACCAGCCTGCGAGAGCGAGCATACTAGGGAGCAGTCACTGTACGTAATAGAACATAGCGACAGGGCCCTGTGATAGGCAGTCCACAGATGGAACGGCCGCAGTGAAAGAACCAAGACGAGACGGCAGGGACCTGAAAGCCCTTCCGGCCTCAAGTAATGGATTAGGGAGATGCAGTGGAGTGCCACAGACCAGCAGCAGCCACTATGAGACAGCCCAACAAATGGACCGCAAGAAGGCCCCGGGAGGGCATGCAGCAGCAGTAACAGTGCACAGGCACAGCCGCAGAACAACCTAGTAAAAAGGGCCCCACAGAAACGTACAAAGACTGCTGTGGGAAGAAGGCAGCTATACAATAGCTAACAAATACCCCACATAGGGTAAGCATCAACCCGAACAAGGGGCACCTCTTGAGCATGAGCTCATAGACAGAGGACGTAAAGTGGGAACACAGAAACCACAGGTTCCGAACACATAACCTTTGGGATAAGGGCGTGCAACCTGAACCACTAGGCGATAGTGACTCAGAAAAATAAGCAGCTGACCTGCTGCATGAAAGAAAGCAAATACGGCGAGAAGCCGCTTAGGCCGTTCAGGTATTACAGCATGAACCCAGGGCCAACATGAAGCAAGACACACTATGGAAGGGTAGACAGAAGGCGGTGAACCGCAGAGTCCGCATGTGCGTCAAACAGGGACACACCATCAAATGGTAAGTCCCGGAGACTGTCACGGACATTTTCGGGGAAACCCCCGTCGCGCAGCCAAGCATGGCGGCGCAAAGCAACGGACCTCGCCATTGCCCGACCCACCAAATCGGTAGTGTCAACGGCGGACCGAACGGTAAAGCGCGCCATCTCTCGGCCTTCGTGAAGAAGACGAGCTACATCAGCGCGAGTACACTCAGGGAGGGCAGGCAAAAGACACTCCACCGAGTTCCATAGGCCAGTAGAAGCCCGTGCAAAGACGCAAGCCGTGTTTAGAGCACGTAAGGCTGAACTAGAGGATGCAAAAATGCTGCGTCCACATGCCTCCAACCAACGAGACTCCCTAGTAGGAGGCTGCAGAAGAGGTGGAGAGGAAGGTTGCGTGGCCAAAGACACCTGCACTACGAGGCCGTAAGCCCCCGGCTGAAGGGACAAACAGGCTGGGCTGTCAGGGGCCGGGCGGTGCCGATGCGCCACAGCCCTGTCGACAGCATCTCCTGAAGAGGGCCGTGCCATGTCCCGAGAAGGGCGTTGAACAATAAGCCGCTAAAAGGCAGCAAGGGCTCAATATCTACCGCACCCTGGTGGAGGAGATCCAATAATGGGTCGGAGGACAAGGAGACCGAAGGAGGGTGCAAATGTAAACCAGCTTCAGCCCTACGAACACCCCTCAAAAACAAAGCACCAGCTTCAGTGGGCGTGGTGGGGGTGACAATAGCCCATCTGTAGGGGACGGTTGCAAGCTGACACGTCCCACAGGAGGAGGAACAAGGGCCCACTGCCCCCATGGCATTGGAGGCAACTGGCGTGGAGACAAGTCCGGGCATACCCGGCCTGTGTCCTCCGGAAGCGGAGAACCGACAGGTGCCGGCGACCGCTCTGGCATCGAACGATGCCGCTCAGACGCTGAACGACGCCGCAAAGGCGTCAAACCCACCATGGAGAGGCGCGGAGACAGAGCCTGAGGACCAGGTGGCGACAGACACGGCGCCGGTGGCGCCGCTAATGCCGATGTCGACACAGGGAGCCGCCAGGGGCTATGCGGAGACAAGGCAGAATGGCTCGGTGGGGGGCTGGAACACCCATCGGGGTTAGGACCCGAAGCCGACACGACTCCGGAGCCGGAGTCGAGGCACTCGGCCGCCGGCGCCGATGATGCCGATGTCGACGCAGGGAGCCGCCTGGGGCTATGCGGAGACAAGGCAGAATGGCACGGCGTGGGGCTGAAACGCCCATCGGGGTTGGTACCAGACGCCGGCACGGCTCCGGAGCCGGAGTCGAGGCACTCGGCCGCCGACGCTGATGATGACGCCGGCACGGCTCCGGAGCCGAGGCACTCGGTCGGTGCCGAGGGCGAACCCGCCGGCGGAGATCCGACCTGAATGCCTACCTCCACTGTGGGACCCGAAGGCGCGCCAGGGAGAGGAGGTGACCCGAAGATGGAGTGCAGAGCCTTGTAGTAGGCTTCCATCTGGGGCCGAGTCGCACCAGTACCCGGAAAGGGCGGGTAAAGAGAGGCTGACTCCAGGGCGCACGGCTCCGTGAGGGAACGGGAACCATGGCCCCCATCGTCACGTGGAGGCGAGGACTTCAACTTCCGTGACTTTTTCTTCAACTTACCTGTAGAGTGACGTTCGCGGGATCGACTCCGGGAGCGGACGCGGAGAGAAGAACCAACCGGAGAACGTCGGGGAGACGCCGTGCGGGAAATCCGGGCGGCCAAGAGCTTCATCCGACGCTCCCGTAGGGACTTCGGGCGCATCTGCCGGCAGGCGGCACACTCCACGGAGTCGTGGTGCGACCCAAGACACCACATACAAATGGCGTGCGGGTCCGACGCGGACATCTGACGCGAACAAGTCTCGCACAATTTAAAGCCCGAAGGCATTGCACACTGTTCCCCGACGCCAAAGGACGTCGAAAAAGGGCCTGAAGAAAAACAGGCCAGAGGAACAGCTGAATCCCGGATCCGCGTTGGAACGCGGAAAAGAAGGAAACTGACGTCAGCGCGCCCGGGGGGTCCTATGTAGCTCCACTGACGTCATGTCCGGGGACGACGTCAGGGCGGAGCCAGGCGGCGCCGCCCCCCGGCGCGCAGAGGTACTGTTGCGCAAAATTTTTCCGGATCCAGTCTGACGCCTGGGGATATTCTAAGTTAAGGAATCTGCGGCTAGATGTCTCTATCAGATAGAAAAATTAGGGCACATTTTAAGTAAGTTCTCAAATATCTTCCTCTTCTATTTCATTAAAACATTCTGACATGCAGACTGAAACAAGCACTTTCAACACATGCACACAGGCAGACTGAAACATGCACTTTCAACACCATCAGCAGACTCCCAGTTCACACTTTTTTTTTTTTTTTTGCAGTTTTATTTAACACAGACTTGCCTCAAAGGTATAGGAGTGCTTTACATGAGCATCAGTTACATTACACAAGTACACTTTCATTTTGGTTTTAGGCGTGGGGAGATTAAGTGATTTGACCAGAATCACAGGATGTCGAGCTGATGCCAAAACTCGATCCTGGTTCCCCAGTTGCAAAGTCGGCAGCTCTGGCTGTAACGCCACATCCTCTCCCTTAAGTGTAACATATAATCAAGTGATAATCTGGATAAAAAAAAAATAAAGATAGCAAATTATTTAAAAGTGCTTTGTTTCTATTTGAGAACTCAGAAAAGATGTCCTCATTTTAGTTGTTTAGAGTACTAACCATAATTTCTATGGGATTAAGACCCTCTCATGGAGGAGGGTGCAGAGGCAACAAGCTGACCACGTTGTGCACGCAGGAGGGCCAGTGGAAGCACAAAGGACCATGTAGGGCAGGGAAAAGGGGGGGTGGGGCAACAAACCTACCATGCAGTGCAGGCAAGTGAGTCTGTGGCAAAATAAAAAACCATTGAGGGCAGAAGGAAGAGGCAGTGCAAATATACATGCCAACAAACCCGATTCAGGCAGGAGACTCCTGATGTCTTTAAGCCCAAAAGGCCTTTATTTTATTTGTCTCCTGCATAAAACCTCCTCTTTTTCAATGTAAATCAATGGGGAAAATCAATTCCCCAGGTTTTTTTCCCCCCAAAATCTCCCTCTTACCAAGTTCAAAATGTTGGAAAGTTTGGTGGATTGGATCACGGAGGGCAGGAGGAATGGGGTAGGGACACAGACTCGGATAAGAGAGGGCAGGAGGGAGATGGGCAGGGGCACCAAACTGACTTTACAGGGCAGGCGTCAGGGGTTGCAGCAGTACAATACATCACACAGGGCAAGTGGGATGGCAGTGCAGCAAACAGACAATGGAAAGCAATAGGGAGGGAACAAGGCCATGCACATGGACAACAGAGAGAAGAGGGGAAAGAGGCAAGGGCAGCAAGCGGACCATAGCAGACAGACAGACGGGACGGTTGCAGCATAACGGACCATGAAGGGCAGAAGGGAGGGGGCAGGGGAACAACAGCGGACTAAACAAGGCAGGAGGGAGGGAATAGGGGTCTGCACATGGAAAACAGAGGGCAGAGGGCAAGGGGGCAGGGCAGGAGAAGCAAGTTGATCATGGAATGCAGGTGGTATGGGCACTGGAAGCACAACACACCATTGAGGGCAACAGTGAGACTATAATGCCATACACAGAGACAATGGAGGGAAGGTGGGAGGGGCACAGGGGCAGCAAGTTGACCACACAGGGCAGGCGGGAGGGTTAGTGGCAGCACAGAAGACCATGTTGGGTAAGAGGGAGGGGGCAGGGGGCGATGCACAAAAGGCCATGGAGGACAGAAGGGAGGGGTAGGGGCTGGACACAGACAAAAGAGGGCAGGGGAAGGGACTTCACAGCAGACCATGCTTGGTAAACGTGTGAAGCGAGGCCCACGTAGCTGCCTGACAGATATCCTGCAGCGGAACACCGCGGCCTAAGGCCGTGGTAGCAGTTGTTGCCCTGGTGGAATGGGCACGCAGCCCAACAGGAGGCTCCTTCTTAGCCAAAGAATAGCAGGCTTTGATACACAAGGTTACCCAGCGGGAGATGGTTCTCTTGTGCACCGCCCGACCTTTTTTGGCGCCCACGTAGCCAACAAAGAGCTGGTCATCCACCCGGAAGTGTTGTGTGCAGTTGATATAAAAGGAAAGCGCACGTTTTGGGTCCAGACGGTGGAGCCTCTCTTCCTCTCTGGAAGGATGCGGAGGCGGAAAGAAGGTGGGCAAAGTGATGGTCTGCCCAATGTGGAAGGCAGTAACCACCTTTGGCAAGAAGGACGGACGCGTCCTAAGAACAACCTTGTCTGGATGGACAGACAGAAAGGGAGGTTTGCATGATAGAGCCTGGAGCTCACTCACCCGCCGAGCGGAGGTGATGGCCACCAGAAAGGCTGTCTTCAGAGTCAGAAGACGAAGAGGACAGTTATGTAGAGGCTCAAAGGGAGCGCACATAAGAAAGGTAAGAACCAAGTTCAAGTCCCACTGAGGCATCACAAACGGAACAGGAGGGAAGAGGTGTGTAATGCCTTTTAGGAACCTGTTAACAACAGGGGACTTGAAAAGGGAGGGCTGATCAGGAAGCCTGAGGAAGGCCGAGATGGCACAAAGATAGCCCTTGATGGTACCCAGGGCAGAACCCTGTTGGGCCAGGGAAAGAAGGAACAGAAGAACCTCAGAAAGAGGGGCAGAGAGTGGGTTCACAGCCTTTGCTGTGCACCATGCCACAAACTTGTTCCACCTGCAGGCGTATACCACCTTAGTGGAGGGACGCCTGGCTGCCAGAATCACATCACAAACTTCGGGAGGCAAGTCGAAAGGAATCAACTGCCGCCGCTCAATCTCCACGCAAGCAGGTGGAGGCTGGACAGGTTCGGGTGGAGGACCGTCCCCTGCTGCTGCGACAGAAGATCCTCCCGAAGAGGCAGACGGATCGGGGGATCGACGCTCATACTGAGTAGCTCGGGATACCAAACTCTTCGAGCCCAGTCCGGAGCCACAAGGATGACTTGGGCCCGGTCGCGCCGAATCTTCTTCAACACTCTGGGTAGAAGTGGTATAGGCGGAAAGGCGTACAACAGACCGCAACTCCACTCGCGACGAAAAGTGTCGCCGAGCGAGTGCCGCCTTGGAAATTCCAACGCGCAGAACTGATGACATTGCGCGTTCTCTTCGGTGGCGAATAGATCTAACCAAGGCTCTCCCCACTGCAGAAAGAGTCCTTGCGCCACTTCCGAGTGAAGACGCCATTCGTGATCCATCATGCACATGCGGCTGAGTTCGTCCGCCCTGGCGTTCAGGGAACCTGCCAGGTGTTGAACCATCAGGAACATGCCCTGATGTTCCAGCCATGTCCAGAGGCGCAGAGCCTCCTGACAGAGGGTCCACGACCCCACCCCGCCTTGTTTGTTGCAGTACCACATGGCGGTGGTGTTGTCTGTGAACACCTGCACTACCTTCCCTTTGACAGAGGGAAGGAATGCCTTGAGTGCAAGTCGGATCGCCCGGAGCTCCAGAAGGTTGATATGGAGCCGGGACTCCGCCGGAGACCAGAGGCCTCTGATCTCCGCCTCTCCCATGTGACCGCCCCATCCCAGAAGGGACACGTCCGTCACAACTGTGTGCTCTGGCTGGGGAAGGGAGAGGGATCTGCCCATGACCCATTGCCGGTTCGAGAGCCACCACTGCAACTGTTTTGCAGTCCCCTCCGAGATCTGGACGTGATCGGACAGGTTGCCCCGGTGCTGCGCCCACTGGAACTTCAGGTCCCACTGCAGAGCCCGCATATGCCATCTGGCATGATCGACCAGCAGGATGCAGGAGGCCATGAGGCCCAGCAGCCTCAGGGTCATCCGTACCGAAACCCAGGATAAAGGCTGAAAGACGGGAATCATAGCCTGAATATCCCGGACTCGCCGTTCGGGAGGATAGGCCCGAAACTGCGTCGTGTCCAGAACTGCTCCGATGAAAAGGAGCTGTGGAGAAGGAATCAGATGCACATTGATGGAGAACCCCAGCGAGTGCAGGAGTTCGGCCGTAGTCTGGAGGTGGGAGACGACTGCCTGGGACGAGCCCGCCTTCAGCAGCCAGTCGTCGAGGTAGGGGAAGACTGGAACCCCTGCCCGGCGCAGATGAGCTGCGACCACCGCCATCACTTTCGTGAACACCCGAGGGGCACTTGTAAGGCCAAAGGGGAGCACAGTGAACTGAAAATGCTCAAGGCCTACCGTGAACCGCAGGTAACGCCGGTGGGCCGGCAGGACGGGGATGTGAAAATAAGCGTCCTGCAAGTCCAACGCTACCAACCAGTCTCCAGGGTCGAGGGCAGTCAAGACCTGAGCTAGGGTGAGCATCTTGAACTTCTCCTTCCGGAGGAAGCGATTGACGTTCCGGAGGTCCAAGATAGGACGCATGTCCTCCTTGTCCTTTTGGGCACCAGAAAGTAGTGGGAGTAGCAACCACGTCCTACTTCTGGGGTCGGAACATGCTCGATGGCCCTCTTGGCCAAGAGGGCCGTGACTTCCTTCTGCAGAAGCACCAAGTGATCCCCTGACATGCGGTGGAATTGAGGTGGCATGGCTGGGGGGGTGGTGTCGAAGGGGAGGGAGTAGCCCCTTCGGACAATGTCCAAGACCCACCTGTCCGAGGTGATGGCACGCCAGTGGTGAAGGTGATGGTGGACCCTGCCCCCTACTGGCGTGCAGTGCACCTGAAAGGAAGGACTAGGAGGGCTTGGAGGCCGCGGACGGGGCGGAGTTGGTGGCCTGACCCGCACGCTGGTTGCCCGACCCGCCACGGCGGAAGCCACGTCCTCGGCCACGCGAAGACGCTTGCTGCGCGGGCCGGTGGCTGGGCAGCGGACGTGACTGGGCGCCCCTTCCGTGGCCACGAAAGGGGCGAAAAGTAGAGGTCAGCGGAGGGCGCACAACAGAAAGGCCCAGGGACTTGGCAGTAGCCCGTGAGTCCTTAAAACGCTCCAGCGCATGGTCTGCTTTGGAACCAAAAAGACCGACTCCATCAAAGGGCAAGTCCATGAGTGCATTCTGGACATCACCCGAGAAACCAGTTGTTCTCAGCCAGGCGTGGCGACGCAGCGCCACCGTCGTTGCAAGCGATCTGCCCAGCGAGTCGGCGGTATCAAGGCCACAACGTATGGTGAACTTTGCCGCATCCCTACCTTCCGCAATGGTGCGGGTAAGCAGTGTCTGGACCTCCTCAGAACACTGGGGCAAAACGGCCGCCACCGAATCCCACAGAGAGTGGGAATATCGGCCCAAAAGGCAAGCGGTGTTGACGGACCGCAAGCCAGCACTGGAGGAAGAAAAGGCCTTCTTCCCAAATTGATCCAGGCGTTTGGATTCCCTATCCGGAGGGGCGGTAGGGAAGGCAGTTTGGGAGCCAGAGGCTTGGACAACCAAGCTCTCGGGGGTGGGATGTTGGGAGAGAAACAAGGGGTCGCCCGGAGCAGGGCGATGGCGTCGGGCCACGTTTCTATCCACAGGAGCCCCTGTGGTGGGCTTGGACCAGGTGCCCAAAAGAACGTCAGACAGTGCATCATTAAACGGCAGCAATGGCTCCGAGGAGGTAGCTACCAGCTGAAGCACTTCCGTCAGGAGGTTAGTCCTGACAGCCACAGTAGGCAATTGGAGGTGCAAGGCTCCAGCTGCTCTACGCAACACCGTTGCGAAGTTTGCCCCCTCCTCCGTAGCCACGGGAGGAGACAGCATGCCAGTGTCAGGGGAAGTGTCTAGACCACTGGCATCCCCAAGTTCCTCTGCCCAGTCCTGATCATACTCACACTGCTGTGTGAGAGGGTCTTCCGACCCCTCCCAGCTCTCCTGGTCCTCCTCTGGCTCAAAATATGGAGGAGGAGGGACATCTGGGACCCAAGGTCTCATCGGGCGCCGGGGCCGGCGTCGAGCGGCGTCGGTCCGGCTCCATGTCCGGAACCGGAGAGAACCGGGGAACGACGCCGCCCGGAGCCCCGGGCGGCGTCAGGAACGGCACCGGGAACATCGGCGCCGGCGTGTTTAGGTCAACCGGCGTCGATCGGGGTTGCGGTACCACCGGAGCCGGGATCGAGGCCGGGATCAAGGCTGGCGGGACGGGCGACGCCGGGACCGGAGTCGTCGGCGACGCCGGAGCAACCCCATCAGGGCCCGCGGGGCCCGAAGGCGCACCGGAGGGACCTTGAGGCCCGAAGAGGCGGGCCATGGCCGACAGGAATTCCTGTATTTGGGCCGGACTCGCCCCCGAACCCGGAAAGGACGGGTAATGCGGGGGCGGCTCCACAGGCACGTCCGGGGCCGCGGGGACGGTGCCGACATGGGCCTCAGCCGAGTCGCGAGACCGGCGAGGCGAAGTCTTAGAGCGATGATGCTTCTTAGACTTTTTGTGCTTCGACTTACCCGAGGAGTGCGAAGACTTGGACTCCGACGACCGGCGGGGGCTCCGCGACCGGCCCCTCGACCTCTCACGGGACCGGGGCTTGGTGCGGCGCGGAGCCGACTGCCGGACCTCGAGGAGCTTTCGAGACCGCTCTCGCAAAGCCTTCGGGTGTAAGGCCCGGCAGTCAGGGCACGACTTCGTGTCGTGGTCTCGGCCGAGACAGTAGAGACACTCTAAGTGCGGGTCTGTGATCGACATCATTCGACCACAGACGTCGCATGGCTTGAAGCCGGGCATCCCTACCGACACCTAGGAGTCGAGATGACTCGAAAAGAAACAGTGAAAAAATCACCCAAAATTTTGTCAAAAATTGACTAGGGCACTGCTCTTCCCGGATCTGCGCTTACTGGCGCGGAAAAAGAAGAACTGACGTCAGCGCGCAGGGGCGGCGTCTAAGTACTGCCCGCGACGTCATCCCGGCGATCACGACGCCGACGACGGACGCGGAGCCGCACGACGCCGCCTACCGACGCGCAAGGGTACTGCTACGCAAAAACTTTCTGGATCCAGCCTGACGCCTGGGGATATTCTAAGGTAAGGAATCTGTCACTAACGTGTCTCTTTCAGATACATCTTTACTTATGCATGAGGTACATTTTACTCAATAATCATGACCTCAAATTTGTTTTAGTAATGATTGAACACAAACGTTTTTTAAACTTTCACATTTGGTGCGATAAAAGAAAGGATAATCCACATTCAACTCGATGGATATACAGTGAAAAATATTTGAAAAACATGTGTGAAATATAGAAAGATAAATCAAATATACATTGTGATAACGCAAAATTTATACATGAACTAGGCTAAAATTGCATCTTCACCAATCCAAGATTTTACAAGACCAGAGCATTACATTCACAGAAAGTGCTCTTAGTACTGGAACGTATAAAGGGTCCAGAGGTATCTAATATGGGCTTCCAATAGTTTCTTTAGACAAATGAATTTATACGTCCATATTGATACTGGTTGAACTAGGATCCCCTGTTGATCCCGGACTACGCGTTTCGAACCCACACTTTCTTTGGGGGTTCTCTTCAGGACAAGTGTTTGGTGAATTCTGCAAGGGTGAAGGAAAAAGACTTTTGAGTTGAGTGATCAGCAAAATCCAATATACTTTCACATGGCGCAATGGTTATGAATTTACCTTAGGGGGCACAACAAAGTGTTTTGATTCCGACTTATCAGTTGTCGAGGTTATTAGGGATTTGTACTCGTGCACCAAATCAAAGGAGCAGGACAGGCTTTTCTGGATTGCTCATGTTGTTCCTAAAGGAAGGGATGAACTTCAATAAATGAGGTCTTTTAAAAATGGTAGTGAAGCGCAGAGTTCATGGTAATTTACATAGCTTCTATTACCTGTGAGTCTCTGTAATTTGTATTTGTTTAGAAGTGGATTCTGGAGCCCAGTGTGATTCCTTTCTATAAAAAACGAAACTGACCTTTTTCAGTCTTTGCTTATGCCTGCGCGATTCAAAAACACAGCTAACACTCGACAAGCCTTGTGGAAAATGCTTGAAATCGGGATTAGCTGTTATGGCTTTTTTTTTTTTTTTAAACTTAAGAAGCATCTTGCTGCCAAAACAATTGTGCTGCATTATATCAAGGTCACTCTTGCTGCTATTGTAATTAATTTAAATTTGCTTTCCCCGTGTGAATAAACTGTTGTTTCCGTGTGCATATTCACAGGAAACAAGCGTGAAAGACCAAGTCTTATGGTATTTAAAGACTGCGCTTTTGGTACATGGCATATTATCGCCGCTGCTAAAACTCCAGGGTTGCCTGGGAGTTAGAAATGTTTAATTCTTTTAAAACATGATGCAACAGATCTTTGTTTTCACTTACACAAAAGCTTGTTAGGGTTCCCTCTGGATCACATCGTCCTCCTGCCACATGGATAATGGCGTTGTGTTCCTCTGACCCTTCTTTTGTAAATTGGGTGTGTCCCACAGCAACCGGTCCTGTCGAGGATTCTGGGTGATGTAGTGTATTGTCACTGAACTTCTATAATGGAGCATAATTCATGATTCTTTTTACTGAAGAAAAGCCTCAGGGTGATGGTTATTAAACAATCCAACGTTGTTTACGATTATTCAACGCAAAAATGAGATGAGTGATTTTTTGAAAAAAGGATATATAAAAGATAATGTAAAACCTGAAATGGATCACAGGCCAAAACGGTGTCTACCTTGTTTTTAGAATGGAAAAACTTAACCTTTTAATTGTTGAAACAACTACAAGAGACCGAGTATGGACGCAGGGTTACACGAATGTGTTGGCTACACGAATGGGTTGGCTACAATCTGTTTGTTTCAGACATCTCATTCAGACCTCTTGATGCCGAATTAAATTTCATAATCAAGTATGCTTCTTTACGCATTAGCCTGGTGCCAATATCTCCACCTCTGGGGTCTGTTTGGATAGCACTTAACACAGTCCAGTGGAAATCTTTCTCCGTGTGTCCCATTTGATTGAAATGGTTGACCATTGGTGCTGTTTGAATGTTCGTTTTGATGCATGATTTATGCTGGATGATTCGTTGTCTCACTTCTTGATTAGTTTTTCCAATGTAGATCTTTTGATATGGGCAGACTATAGCGTAAACCACGTTTTTGGTTTTGCAGTTTGAGAATTCCTCGTGGGTCCAGGTGATCTTTCCATCTGAGAGGGAACTTCCTTCTAGCATCTGTTTGCAGACACTGCATGTACCACATTTGTGGTGGCCTTGAATTGGCTTCAAATTCCGTGCTGCAAGTAAATCGCTCTGCTTTTTTGCCTTAATTGGACTTGCGCGAACTATTTGGGATCCCACACTCGGACACTTCCTCATTGCAAACATTGGCAATTCTAGGCTGCATTCAGAGTTCTTTATTAAGTGCCAATTGTTGCGTATGATCCTCTTGAACTGTGTTATGTGGGGGCGAAATGTGGAAACACATGCTAGTTTATTACTGGGTTCCTTTTGTTTTTTAACAAGCAATGTCTCACGGGGTGAACCAGGCTCTTTTCATTGAGTTCTTTAAAAGTTGCCGTGGGTATCCTCTTTGCTTGAGTTTTTGTTGCAACACTTCTGCATGTATGAAAAAGTCTTCTTTTCTCGTACAATTCCTGCGTACGCGGAGAAATTGCCCGTAGGGCAAGTTGTCACATAAATTTCTCGGGTGGAAACTTTTGTAGTGGAGAGATTTGTTTTTGTCCGTTGACTTGCGGTATAAAGTTGTATACAGTATGTCATTGCTTGAGCGAACTTGAACATCCAGAAAAGTGAGCGATGACTTGCTTTTGGACATGCTGAATTGGATATCTGGATTTCTGTTATTTAGCCAGTTATGAAGCATATCCAGTTGTTCTTCGGTACCCTTCCAAAGGCAACAAACATCGTCAATGTATCTGAACCAGTGGACTATTTGGTTCGAATGAGGGTTATTGTTGATGATGTATCTTTCTTCAAACTGCGCCATGTACAATACAGCCATTTCTGGCACGAAGGGACAACCCTTGGCTGTCCCTTTGACTTGAATGTAGAACTCATTCTCAAACATGAAGACATTCTTTTTTAGTGCCAATTCTGCAAACTTCAGTATGAATGAGGTGGGCACTTGATGGGGTCTTGGGCGAGCCTCAAGGTAAACCTCTATTGTTTCGAGTCCATCACCTTGAAGAATTTGGGCATAAAGTGAAACAACATCAAATGACACGAGCCAGTGGTCTTCCATGGTACGTTGGTGGCCATCGATTTTGGTGATAAAATCCAACTTGTCTCTCAGGTATGATGCACTTCCTGGAGGAATGGTTTGAGAAATACATCTACTTATTGGGCAATCGGTTCGAGGACCGAGTCACATCCAGACACAATCGGAGGTCATGATTATTGAGTAAAATGTACCTCACACAAGTAAAGATGTGTTTAAATCTCACAACCACCTGATTTTGTTTTGTGTGGACAGGTGGGCGGGGCAGTGGCAGCTCAACAGAACACTCAGAGCAGATAGGAGGGTGGCGGGCATGGAATATGGTGGGCAGAAAGGAGGGAGCAGTGGCATTCACACAGACATCAGAGGGCAGGGGGAGTAGACCAGGGACAGTTAGCTAAGCACAGAGGCTAAGCATGAGGACAATGATGCTGCACAGAATTAGGGAACGGAGGGCAGGAGGAATGGGCAGGGACATCGAGCTAAATGGAAGGCAGTTGCAGCACATGAGACCATGCAGGGCAGGAGAGAGGGGCTGGTTCATGGACTCGGACAACAGAGGGTAGGGAGGAGGTGGATGGGGTAGCAAGCTAACTGTTTAGGGCAGGCAGGAAGGGCAGTGGCAGAACAACGGCCACACACAGCTGTAACGAGGGAGCAGGGACATGGACAATGGATGGCAAGGAGGAGGGGGGCAGGAGCAGCAAGCTTGGGTGGGGGCAGCACAATACCAGGCCCTGCGTTCAACCCCTCCCCCACTGTGCATTGTGAAGGGCATCTTACTTCACGTTAAAAAACGTTATAGTTAGGAAATAGAATTTTAAAAACCTTAAAAAATTCACTGAAAAAACTAATGTTACAGGGACATTATAGTTAGGCTCAGATTTCACTCATATAGAATCAGTGAAATTCAGCAGTTATCGTTAGCTGAGCTAACTATAACTCGCCCCCTGCAATGCTCTGATTATGATCTCATATATTACATCAGTCATGACAAGGTCAGTGACATCACTGATGACATCTCAAATGACATCATTGATTACATCCTCCACAAAATCCCCAATGCACCCACTCACACACCCATAGAACCTTTCATACACCCACTCCCACACAACCATTCACAAACCCATTCACAGACCCATACCAGTACTTACACACCTACCCACTGATTCATAGATCTACACACAAATACACTCACTGACCCACACAGCCACTCATACACCCACTCAATCACTAATACAGCCACTGACATATCCACTCATACACCCATACAGCCACTCAGACACGGAGTCAGTCACCCTTAGAGCTACTCACACACCTACTCACTCACGCAAAGGAAGACTTTTTGCAAAGGTTGACTGGTCACATTTCTGTTGCTTATTGCTGTATTTGGGTGTTAAACTGTTACTAATGATGTACACCCAAAGGCCAGACAGTCTTAACAAGTGTATACAGGATAAAATAATTAAGTAATAGTATCACAAAATTTGCCGCATTATGCCACATAATTTGTCTTCTCTTGCCACATAATTTACTCAACCCTGCCGTATAATTTGGCCCTCCCCTTACGCATAATTCCAGTGGTCCTGGTAATATGTGGGGTAAATGGCAGTGCATTGTGAGAGCGTGGATTCTAGTTACTTGAGATAAATATAACTGGTAAATTTCTGTGGTTCCCAGAGTTCAAAACGTAACATTGCTACTGAAGATTTCACATAACTATATCGTTATTTGAAGCTTTGGTGTTTTCAGTGAATTTCTAGGTTTTTTTTTACATAAAGTAATATTTTATTACCATATGTAAATCCAACCCCACATGCAGCTAACACCACGCTGTGAAGGGCCTTCAGTCGTGCGTGGCAGGGTTGCCTGTGGCCAACCCCCAGCAGGCAGCCAATTCCAACACGCACAAGGCTTTCAGGGGTTGAGCCTTTGCCATGCGGCATAGGCTTAGCTTTTGGGTCCCAGGGACCCCATTCGCCGGGGCCAAATACAATTAAACAGGGGAGGGGGGGCACGGGCCTGCTCTTCCCAAGCCTTCTTGGGCCCTGGGACTCCATCCACCTCGGCCAAACAATTAATAAAGGGTGGCGGCGCATGGCTGCTCTACCAGACCCTAATTAGCACCCAGGGACCCGATCACTTGGGGTCAAAATATAAATGAAAGGGGAAGGGGGCTACACGCCCCCCATTTCTGAGCCTTTATAGGCCCCCGGAGACCGCATCCCCCGGGGCCATATCTTTTTCAAAGGGGAGGGGGGCCATGTGGCTGCCCTCCCTGATCGTACTTTGGCCATGGGGACCCCATCCCCCCAGGGCTGCATTTTCTTTAAAGGGGATGGGAGCTGTGTGGCACCCCTTCCTGAGCCTCATCAGACCTTGGGGACCCCATCCCACATGGCTCCCCTCCCTTTTCATTCAACAGCCCTGGGAGATGGGGTCTCCAGGGCCTTTTAAAGGCTTGTGGAGGGAGCGGGGGCTGCATGCAGCCCCCCCCCTTAAAATAGACATGGGGCCCCTGCAGCCAAATACGGCTGGGGGAGTTGGGCGGCAAACCCCGCCCTAAATAATTAGATTGGGCCCCGGGAGATAGGGTCCCTGGGGCCAAAAGCAGCTCAAAGAGGGGTACTGCATGCTTCCTCCTCTTAAAAAATACTTCGGTTGCTGGGGGATAGTTGCCCTGGGCCACAAACGGCCTGGGGAGAGGGGATGCACGCCCCCTCCCCTTAAAAAATACTTAAAGTGGCAGGGGATCGGGCCTCAGGGCAACGCAAAGAAATGATTGTGAACAAATTTAAACATCGAGGGTACCCTTATAACGTCATAAAAAAAGCAATTGCAAGAGTCGATGCAAAAGAGAGGATCCAACTTCAAACATCTAACAAACCCCGGAGTGACACCAAAAGAACTGTATTTATGTCCAAATATTCTACCAGAAGCACTAGAATTAAGAACATCATATTGAAATACTGGCCTATGTTACAGACTGACGACAACTTCAAAGGGATATTCAATTCACTACCTCTTTTTGCATAGAGAAGGACTAAGAACCTTAAGGAAATTTTAGATAAACCTGATGACCTTAAGGATGAACAAATACATAGAGGAATGACGCACAAGTTACTAGCTTGTGTAACGATATATCTGTAAGAGACAGTAGTTAGTGACAGATTCCTTACCTTAGAATATCCCCAGGCGTCAGGCTGGATCCGGAAAGTTTTTTGCGTAGCAGTACCCTTGCGCGTCGGTAGGCGGCGTCGTGCGGCTCCGCGTCCGTCGTAGGCGTCGTGATCGCCGGGATGACGTCGCGGGCAGTACTTAGACGCCGCCCCTGCGCGCTGACGTCAGTTCTGTACACGACTTTCCGCGCCAGGAACGCAGAGCCATGCAAGAAGCTGACATAGGTGTCTGAAAAATACTAGGGCCCTGAAAGGGATGTCCTTAACCCTAGAAATCAGTTCGCAGAACGGGGAGGATGGGTGGGCGGTAAGGAATCTGTCACTAACTACTGTCTCTTACAGATATATCGTTACACAAGTTAGTAACTTGTGCATCTGAAAGAGACACGTTAGTGACAGATTCCTTACCTTAGAATAGATACCCCACCAATACCAACCCCGGTGGTGGGTCTGCGAACAAAGATCAGACAAGGAAGTCCTGGAGGACAGAACGGCCAAAGAAGCCGCCCCTCCGGACCTGACTGTCAAGGCAGTAATGCTTTGTAAACGTGTGCAGCGAGGCCCACGTAGCTGCCTGACATATAACCGGCAGCGGAACACCGCGGCCCAAGGCCGTGGTAGCAGCCGTTGCCCTGGTGGAATGGGCACGCAGCCCAACAGGAGGCTCCTTCTTAGCCAAAGAATAGCAGGTCTTGATGCACAAGGTAACCCAGCGGGAGATGGTCCTCTTGTGCACCGCCCGACCTTTTTGGCGCCCACGTAGCCAACAAAGAGCTGGTCATCCACCCGGAAGTGTTTTGTGCGGTCAATATAGAAGGAGAGCGCACGTTTTGGGTCCAGACGGTGGAGCCTCTCTTCCTCTCTGGAAGGATGCGGAGGCGGAAAGAAGGTGGGCAAAGTGATGGTCTGCCCAATGTGGAAAGCAGTAACCACCTTTGGCAAGAAGGACGGACGCGTCCGAAGAACAACCTTGTCTGGATGAACAGACAGAAAGGGAGGTTTGCAAGATAGAGCCTGGAGCTCACTCACCCGCCGAGCGGAGGTGATGGCCACCAGAAAGGCTGTCTTCAGAGTCAGAAGACGCAGAGGACAGTTATGTAGAGGCTCAAAGGGAGCGCACATTAAAAGGTAAGAACCAAGTTCAAGTCCCACTGAGGCATCACAAACGGAACAGGAGGGAAGAGGTGTGTAATGCCTTTTAAGAACCTGTTAACAACAGGGGACTTGAAAAGGGAGGGCTGATCAGGGAGCCTGAGGAAGGCCGAGATAGCACAAAGATAACCCTTGATGGTACCCAGGGCAGAACCCTGTTGGGCCAGAGAGAGAAGGAACAGAAGGACCTCAGAAAGAGGGGCAGAAAGGGGATTCACAGCCTTTGCTGTGCACCATGCCACAAATTTGTTCCACCTGCAGGCGTATACCACCTTAGTGGAGGGACGCCTGGCTGCCAGAATCACATCACAAACTTCGGGAGGCAAGTCGAAAGGAATCAACTGCCGCCGCTCAATCTCCACGCAAGCAGGTGTAGACTGGACAGGTTCGGGTGGAGGACCGTCCCCTGCTGCTGCGACAGAAGATCCTCCCGAAGAGGCAGACGGATCGGGGGATCTACGCTCATATTGAGTAGCTCGGGATACCAAACTCTTCGAGCCCAGTCCGGAGCCACAAGAATGACTTGGGCCCGGTCGTGCCGAATCTTCTTCAACACTCTGGGTAGAAGTGGTATAGGCGGAAAGGCGTACAATAGACCACAACTCCACTCGTGACGAAAAGCGTCGCCGAGCGAGTGCCGCCTTGGAAATTCCAACGCGCAGAACTGATGACATTGCGCGTTCTCTTCGGTGGCGAATAGATCTAACCAAGGCTCTCCCCATTGTAGAAAGAGTCCTTGCGCCACTTCCGAGTGAAGACGCCATTCGTGATCCATCATGCACCTGCGGCTGAGTTCGTCCGCCCTGGCGTTCAGGGAACCTGCCAGGTGTTGAACCATGAGGAACATGCCCTGATGTTCCAGCCATGTCCAGAGGCGCAGAGCCTCCTGACAAAGGGTCCAAGACCCCACCCCGCCCTGTTTGTTGCAGTACCACATGGCGGTGGTGTTGTCTGTGAACACCTGCACTACCTTCCCTTTGACAGAGGGAAGGAATGCCTTGAGTGCAAGTCGGATCGCCCGGAGCTCCAGAAGGTTGATATGGAGCCGGGACTCCGCCGGGAGACCAGAGGCCTCTGATCTCCGCCTCTCCCATGTGACCGCCCCATCCCAGAAGGGACGCGTCCGTCACAACTGTGTGCTCTGGCTGGGGAAGGGAGAGGGATCTGCCCATGACCCATTGCCGGTTCGAGAGCCACCACTGGAACTGTCTTGCAGTCCCCTCCGAGATCTGGACGTGATCGGACAGGTTGCCCTGGTGCTGCGCCCACTGGAACTTCAGGTCCCACTGCAGAGCCCGCATATGCCATCTGGCATGATTGACCAGCAGGATGCAGGAGGCCATGAGGCCCAGCAGCCTCAGGGTCATCCGTACCGAAACCCAGGATAAAGCCTGAAAGATCGGAATCATAGCCTGAATATCCCGGACTCGCCGTTCGGGAGGATAGGCCCGAAACTGCGTCGTGTCCAGAACCACTCCGATGAAAAGGCGCTGTGGAGAAGGAATCAGATGCGACTTCGGCACATTGATGGAGAACCCCAGCGAGTGCAGGAGTTCGGCCGTAGTCTGGAGGTGGGAGACGACTGCCTGGGACAAGCACGCCTTCAGCAGCCAGTCGTCGAGGTAGGGGAAGACTGAAACCCCTGCCCGGCGCAGATGAGCTGCGACCACCGCCATCACTTTCGTGAACACCCGAGGGGCACTGGTAAGGCCAAAGGGGAGCACGGTGAACTGAAAATGCTCGGGGCCTACCGTGAACCGAAGGTAACGCCGGTGGGCCGGCAGGACGGGGATGTGGAAATATGCGTCCTGCAAGTCCAACGCTACCAACCAGTCTCCAGGGTCGAGGGCAGTCAAGACCTGAGCTAGGGTGAGCATCTTGAACTTCTCCTTCCGGAGGAAGCGATTGACGTTCCGGAGGTCCAAGATAGGACGCATGTCCTCCTTGTCCTTTTGGGCACCAGAAAGTAGTGGGAGTAGCAACCACGCCCTACTTCTGGGGTCGGAACATGCTCGATGGCCCTCTTGGTCAAGAGGGCCGTGACTTCCTTCTGTAGAAGCACCAAGTGATCCCCTGACATGCAGTGGAATTGAGGTGGCATGGCTGGGGGGGTGGTCTCGAAGGGGAGGGAGTAGCCCCTTCGGACAATGTCCAAGACCCACCTGTCCGAGGTGATGGTGCGCCAGTGGGGAAGGTGATGGCGGACCCTGCCCCCTACTGGCGTGCCGTGCACCTGAAAGGAGGGACTAGGAGGGCTTGGAGGCCGCGGACGGGTTGGAGGTGGTGGCCTGACCCGCACGCTAGTTGCCCGATCCGCCACGGCGGAATCCACGTCCTCGGCCACGCGAAGACGCCTGCTGCGCGGGCCGGTGGCTGGGCTGCTGACGTGAAGGGGCGCCGCTACCGTGGCCACGATACGGGCGAAAAGCAGAAGTCAGCGGAGGGCGTGTAGCAGAAAGGCCCAGGGACTTGGCAGTAGCCCGTGAGTCCTTAAAGCGCTCCAACGCATGGTCTGCTTTGGACCCAAAAAGACCGACTCCATCAAAGGGCATGTCCATGAGAGTATTCTGGACATCCCCTGAAAAACCAGTGGTTCTCAGCCAGGCGTGGCGTCTGAGCGCCACCGTCGTTGCAATAGACCTGCCCAGCGAGTCGGCGGTGTCAAGGCCACAACGTATAGTGAATTTAGCCGCATCCCTTCCTTCCGCAATGGCGCGGGAAAGCAGTGTCTGGACCTCCTCAGGACACTGGGGCAAAACATCCGCCACCGAATCCCACAGGGAGTGGGTATATCGGCCCAAAAGACAAGCGGTGTTAACGGACCGCAAGCCAGCACTGGAGGAAGAAAACCTTTCTTCCCAAACTGATCCAGGCGTTTGGATTCCCTATCCGGAGGGGCGGTAGGGAAGGCGGTTTGGGAAGCGGAGGCTTGGACAACCAAGCTCTCAGGAGTGGGGTGGACAGAGAGAAACAGGGGGTCGCCCGGAGCTGGGCGATGGCGTCGTGACACGTTCCGATCCACAGGAGCCCCTGTGTTGGGCTTGGATCAGGCGCCCAAGAGAACGTCAGTGAGGGCGTCGTTAAACGGCAGCACAGTCTCCGCAGAGGAGGCTGCCGGCTGAAGCACCTCTGTCAAGATGTTAGGCTTGACCGTCAAAGTAGGGAGTTGGAGACGTAAGGCCCCAGCTGCCCTACGCAACACCGTACCAAAATTGGCTCCCTCCTCCGTAGCCACGGGAGGAGACAGCATGCCAATGTCAGGGGAAGTATCCAGACCACTGGCCTCCCTAGACTCTCTGTCCAGTCCTCATCGTACTGACAGTGTCGTGTCAGAGGGTCATCAGACCCCTCCCAGTCCAACTGGTCCTCCTCTGGTTCAAAATAAGGAGGAGGAGGGACAGTTGGGACCCAAGGTCCCATCGGCGCCGGAGCCGGCGTCGGCGCGACGTCGGTCCGGAGCCATGTCCGGAGCCGGAAGGAACTGGGGGACGACGCCGCCCGGAGCCCAGGGCGGCGTCGAGAACGGCACCGGAGACATCGGCGCCGGTGGAAGTGTCGTTAGGTCGACCGGCGTCGATGGGGGTTGTGGAGCCGGGATCGAGGCCGGGGCCGGAGCCGGGATCGAGGCTGGAGGCACGGGCGACGCCGGGGCCGGAGCCGTCGGCGGCGCCGGAGTAACCCCATCAGGCCCGCGGGGCCCGAAGGCGCACCGGAGGGGCCTGAGGGCCCGAAGAGGCGGGCCATGGCCGACAGGAATTCCTGCACTTTGGCCGGATCCGCCCCCGAACCCGGGAAGGGCGGGTATGGCGGGGGCGACTCCACAGGCATGTCCGGGGCCGCGGGGACGGTGCCGGGAGGGGCCTCAGCCGAGTCGCGAGACCGGCGAGGCGAAGTCCTAGAGCGATGATGCTTTTTGGACTTCTTGTGTTTCGACTTACCGGACGAAGAAGACTTCGACGCCGACGACCGGTGTGGACTCCGCGATCGACCCCTGGACCTCTCACGCGACCGGGGCTTCCGCGGAGCCGAGTGCCGGGCCTCGAGGAGCTTTCGAGACCGCTCTCGCAAAGCTTTCGGGTTAAGGGCCTGGCAGTCGGTACAAGACTCCGTGTCGTGGCCTCGGCCGAGGCAGAAGAGACACTCCCAATGCGGGTCGGTGACGGACATCATCCGCGCACAGGCGCCGCAACGTTTGAAACCGGGCATCCCTACGACACCTTGAGAGATGAAAAAACAGTGAAAAAATTCACCAAAAGTATGGTCAAAAAATGACCAGGGCACTGCTCTTCCCGGATCTGCGCTTGCTGGCGCGGAAAAAGAAGAACTGACGTCAGCGCGCAGGGGCGGCGTCTAAGTACTGCCCGCGACGTCATCCCGGCGATCACGACGCCTACGACGGACGCGGAGCCGCACGACGCCGCCTACCGACGCGCTAGGGTACTGCTACGCAAAAAACTTTCCGGATCCAGCCTGACGCCTGGGGATATTCTAAGGTAAGGAATCTGTCACTAACGTGTCTCTTTCAGATACCATGCCTTAATTGCGGCAGTTGTAATAATATTATAAAAGGCACTACGATCATGCACCCAGTTCAAGGATCTAAAGTCAAACTGTATACATCAGCTACATGTGATTCCAAAAATGTGGTGTACCTTTTGAAATGCCCATGCGGGCTCGCTTATGTGGATAAAACAGAATGCAAAATGAAAATCACACTTACCGAGCACGAAAGCAACATTTGCACCAAGAACGAGCGATCTACTGTTTCGCTCCATTGCAGTAGCCACAATCACAATGTAGGTCAACTCCGATATTTAGTACTAGAGACCGTACCTGTCTGGGAGGGCATGGACAACAAGTAATATTTGCTCCAGAGATAAATTTACTGGATGAAAAAACTTGGCACTATCAGCCCTAAAGGCCTGAATGAACGCCTGGATTTAAGTTGTTATCTATGATGATTCTTTGCTTTTATGTTGTTCTGAATGCGGTTTGGATTACCTATCTGCATTTCACACTTTTATATTGATTGCCTATCTGTACTTCTCATTCTGTTTTTCTTATTTTTGACTTTTCATATTTTTTACTAGTATCATGCACATTTGAAGAGTTTGCTCTTTTATTGCACTCTGTTCTATAATTTTTCCAGTTTTGGTGATTACTGTGGTGCACTTTTTGCCTTTTGAAGCGTTTCACTCCACTTCATAATGGCGCCCAGCTAGACCTCTGTATAGTCTCCATCATATGAGCACGGTTATCTGTTTCTACTCAGTTGCCCCAGTAATGGAGTTTAGACTACACGCCGGATTCGGCTGATCTGTATCCGTTAGAGGTATGTGCCTTTGGTTTAACTTGTCGCACCATGTTTCACAACTTTGATAGCTGCATCTAGTTCAGTGCACAGCTAGTGCTCATGCACTTCGCTTTTTATCATTTCACACTTGAATAGCTTGTTCTTTTAGCATTGTTTGTAACTGTGTGCTGCTCCAGGCCTGTTCGGCAACTTTAGCTGACTCGCATGTTTGTGCCTTCATGGCCCGTTTATGGCGGTGGGAGACCACATGTTAGAGTCTGGCCTAAAACTTTACAGGCTGGTGTATAATCATGGTTTCTGACATGCATGTGCCTGAATATATTAGATATTTCTCCCACACTTGAGATTGCCTTTCTTGTTTCAGGAAACATGGTATTCACCTTTTATTTTTATTTTGGACTGCGTAAGTCTTTCACTCTCTACTGGTGCTCACAAGCTATTTTTTATTTTTGAATATTTGGGCTTACCTTGTTTACCCGTTTTTCACCACAGTTCGGTCACCTCGTTTGAGATTTCAGAGCACTAAGGTTTGCGCACTGTTTTTCCGCACTCCTTTCCTCCCCATTTTTTCCATTATTCTATCAGTCTGCGTGGTTGTATGATCCATTTCATACTACGTTATTTTGATTACTTTGAAGGATGCACTCCCCTGATGAAGGGCCAGTGCCAAAAGAGATTGGAATGATTAACTCATGTGATGATTGATACACATATTGTGATGGTTTAACACTATATGTGATTAGAAGAACATATTTCAATCAAGGAAGCTATAAATAAGTCAAGGCTTGGTGATTAGTTGACCAGATGAAGTTGAAGCATTACCAGACAAAACGGGTGAATTTGGAAGTATATGTCAAAATAATTCAGAGGAGTGCACAGGAAAAAGTATTTACCTTCATTTTTTTAATGTATGCCCAGATGGCTGCTAACACTCCCTGATTGAGGTGGTGGCAGCCAATCAGATCTCAGTTTGAGATCAGTCGGATCCACGGACGCTCCGCATCCTGAGCAATAATTTCTCAAAAACTATTGAATGGATTTACACCAAATCACAAAAAGCACTCTTTCTGGACCAAGATCTAGTTTTTTGCCAAATTTGTTCAGCGGTTCGGGCTGTAGATGTATCTAAAGTTTATATGTAAAAATGAATGGGGAAAATGCATTTTGGGATTCCTCTTTTTTCTCGGCCCCCGCTTGATGGATAACCCCAACAAACTTTCCATGCGCAAGCTAGTCAAAAAGTAGCACTCTTCTGGAAAGTGTGTGTGTGTGTGTGTATGTATATATATATTACAGAGTGGTGGTAGCCACTCTGGAGTTATAGTTAGGATTTCCAGAGATAGGAATTCCTCTGATTTTTGGTCACTAATAACTTTGTGTCCGTTTGAAGAATATCCTTGAAATTTGCAAATCTATTCATTTTTCTATATTGATGGATGATGCAAAGTTTTGTGGAGATTCGACAAGGGGGTGCAAAGAAGTGGGGCGGGGGGGGGGGCCAAAATATGTTTTGGCACCAAAGCATTTTCCATAGACTTTGTACTCAAGCTTACTGTAAAAACGGCTGAACGGATTTGAAGGACATTTGGCAGGAAGAAAACAAGTTACTTATCTGTAACTTCAGTTATCCAGTATTGGTATCTTTCATAGATACACATGCTTGAATCATCCCCGCCATCGAGGTGGGAGTCTCATTGTAATTTTATAATAGCAGTAAATAATTTTACCTTAGGCTATCATGCAATCACAGTCGCTGCATTGGCCCATCCATATCTTTTTGCAAAAAGAACCAAAGTTAAAACACAACCAATCAGACATCAGGACCCTCTAGAACACTCCACAGAGAGGCAGGACCCATAGATTTTCTAGCACAAGAGCCAAGAGTATTAGTAATAAATAAGGGAAGCTCTCCGGGGAGGCGGGTGGGGCGCATGTGACTTTATAAAAGATACCAATACTGGATAACTGAAGTTACAGGTAAGTAACTCATTTTCTTATCCAGTATTGGATATTTCATAGATTCACATGCTTGAATCAGAATAGCAAGCAGTTACCAAAGAACAACTTATTCAAATATAAACCTTGAGGATGGTGGGCACTCATATAGAGTATATATACCTGTACCAAATTTATAAAAGAAATATGCGAAGCATAGCAATAACATGTCAACATAATGCAATTGAAATGAAATAAAGCCAACTCCTCCGAAATAGAGGCTTACCTTATTGAAAAAGGTTGCGTTAGACTGCTTGACCTACCTCTGCATCCGTATGTGTAGCCAAATCCAAGCAGTAATGTTGCATAAGTATGCACACTCCTTCATGTTGCTGCGCGGCATATTTTGTCCAATGGCACTGCCGCAAACAATGCTGCTGAGGAAGATATTGCTCTCGTGGAATAAGTATTAGGCTTGATAGTAAGCGGTTTGCCCGCGTTAGTATGGCAGCAATGAATGGCGACCACAATCCACCTGGCAATAGTTGCTTTGGTCACTGAAGCACCTGATCTTTGTAAACTATAGGAGACGAAAAGCTGATCAGATTTTCGAATTTGCTTGGTACATTGCAAATAAAACTTAAGACATCTCTTGATATCTAAAGTATGAATAGTTTTTTATCCGGAGAAGTTGGGTTTGGAAAAATGTTCTAAGAATGACCGGTTCATTAAGGTGGAAAGTAGAAGGCATCTTAGGAATAAATGCTGGGTTCGTTCTAAGCAGGACATAGTCATTAGTGAAACGAAGATAGGGTTCCTTAACGCATGTTCTTCACTGACCCTCCTGGCAAATGTAAGAGCCAACAGTAATGCTAATTTCCAGGAAATAATCTTGAGCTCAGCCCTGTGTATAGGCCCAAAAGGTGACTTCATAAGTTGTGCAAGAATTGTTTCACCAGTCGAAATGAACAAAGAGAAGGACCGCTGGAGGAACGTCTGTAACTGGAAATGGCAGCAAAATGTACCATAATAGAGGTATACATGAGTCCTGATTTAGCCAGGGAAAAAAGGTAGGGCAAAAAAAATTCTGGAGAAGCATCAAATGAAGATATATTATTCTGAAGGCACCATGAACAGAAGCATTTCCATTTTAAACTGTAGGTCTTAATAGTAGACACTGGTCTTGCTCTAGACAGAATGTCCTTACAATACTGAGGCAGATCTAGATCCTTGAACAACTAATTGAATTCAGGAGCCATGCATGCAGTTGGAGCGATGCGAGACGTGGATGGAGAATCTGACCTCTGCTCGCTCATTGTCAGCAGCGTTGATGTTATTGAAAGGCGATAAGTTCTGTATTCTGAGAGCAGGAGAAGCTCCGTGAACCAATGTTGGCGAGGCCAGCGCAGGGCAATGAGAATCAGACAGCATGGCTCTCTTTTCATTTTCATTAGGAGCCTTGCTATTAGAGGGTATGGGGGGAAAAGCGGCCGCAAAGATCCCTGACCATCTTATTAGGAAATGCATTTCCCCATGAACCTCTTTCTGGTTCCCAACTGGCGAAGAACCTGAATTTCCAGATTATTCTGGAGGCGAAGAGATCCAAGCTGGGTTTGCCCCACTTCTGGAAGATGAAGTCGAGAATTGCCTGGTTCAGTTCCCACTCACGGGAGAAGTTGGAGGTTCTGCTTAGAGTATCCGCTAGACTGTTGCTCACACCTGGGAAATGGTCCACTTTGATGGAGATGTGGTGCGAAAGAATCCATTTCCAAATTTCCTGCACTTCTAGAGATAGAATGTGGGAACATGTACCTCCCTGTTTGTTGAGGTAATGCATGCATGTAGTATTGTCAGTTCGTATAAGAACTGAAAAGCCCTGTATCCTTGGGAGGAAAACCTGTAGGGCTAGGAAAATGGCCTGCAACTCCAGAAAATTGATGTGCATCTTGGCAAGCATATTGGGCCACTTGCCTCTTATTTGAAGATCCTGAAGATTGGTGCCTCAGCCCTCTAGAGAGGCGTCTGTAGTAAGGATGAAATCCGGTAGCGGGGAACGGAAAGTTAGCCCTGTCGAGAGATTCTTGGAGGATTGCCACCAAAGAAGGGCTTTTTTCATGGTTGGAGTTATCCAAACTAGGTCGAACGATCCAGTTACTTGGAGCCATTGCTTGTCTAGCAGCTCTTGTAAGGGTCTCATTTTGAGACGTGCGTGAGGTACCATCAAAATTGCCGAAGACAATCATTAGGCGTACAGAAGTGAACTCTCTTCCGGCTAGATTGGTCCCTAAAGAGATGACATTTGCTTGTCTTTCTGCAGACAAGAATGCCTTGTCTTGCATGGTATCCAGAGTTGTCCGAGAAAATCTGTTGAGACAGTTGCAGAACAGACTTTTGATAATTGAGCGTCAGCCCCATGGAATAAAACATCCGTAAGCAGATCGAAGTTGCCTTTGAGGCCTGTTGATAAGACGGTGCCTTTACTAACCAGTCGTCAAGATAAGGGAACAGTTGAAGACCTTGAAGTCTGAGACGAGCAGCAACTGGAGCTAGGCACCTAGTGAACACTCGTGGGGCTGAGCGGAGACCAAACGGGAGGACTTTTAATTGATAATTAGCATCTGCTACAGTGAAACGAAGGAACTTTCGATGCCTGGGATGTATCAGGAAATGGAAATATGCTTTTTGTAAATCTAGAGTTGTCATGAAATCCGCGTGATTGAGGAGCTGAAGTATCTCCTGAAGAGTGACTATTATGCAGATACTTGTTTAGATTTCTGATATCCAGAATGGGTCTCCATTCCTCCGACTTTTTCTTTATTAGAAAGAAGCGGGAATAAAAACCCTTTCCCCTCTGAGAACAAGGAACTTTTTCTATGGCCCCTTTTTGAAGCATAACACATGCTTCCTTCCTTAACAACTGGAGATGAGATGGAAGCCATCTTAGAGGTGGATGAGAAAGTGGAACTGTCACAAACTCTAGAGTATGGCCATACTTTATAATGTCTAGGACCCATTTGTCCGTTGTAATTTGACTCCACTGATCGAAATGCAGAGAAACAGGCGCTGGATTGATTTTTGGCATGGATGGAGTCATAGCAGGTGCCTGGGGGTTGTCACTGTTCCCTAGTATTGTCTCTAGATTAGATTGGGTAGCCTGTTTTCTCCTGGGCTGTTGGCTGGAATATGCAGCGGAAGGTGGTGCTCAATATAAATTTTGCTGCTGGTGCCTAAAGCGGTAAGATTGATCTGATTGTGGTTGGTATTTCTGGTCATTTCCACAAAAGGAGTAAGATCCTCTCCCACGCGCTCCGCGAAAGTTTTTTTTTCTGTATTGGAGCGTCCCTAAAGATTTAGCGGTATCCGTATCAACTTTAATAGCCTGTAAGGCCTCATCAATGTGCTTCCCAAAAAGCGCATCGCCATCAAACAGCATGTCCAAAATCTTGCTCTGCACCTCAGGGCAGAAAATGGTAGATTTTAGCCAAACCTGACAACAGAGAACTGCCGCTCCAACCAACTGTCTAAAAGCAAGAGAAGCCATGTCCATGGATACATCAATAATCTCAGAGGCTGATCTTTCACCTTCAAGAAGAATCTTTCGTGCCTCATGCTTCTTATCGTCTGGTAAATATTCAAGATATGATGCCACATCTGACCACATCTGGCGGTCATATTGTCCTAAAATTGTTAGGGAATTGGCAGCACACACCGATGCACCTGCAATGGTGGTAAACCTTTTCCTAATATTGTCCAGGCGTTGCCCATCTTTATCAGGAGGAGCAGTAATAGGCACTAAAGGGTTTCGTGATCTGCGTTGTGCAGCCTGAGCAATTACCGAATGTGGCCTCGTACGTCCCACTAAGCAGGCTGGTGCATCATCAGGAGCCTTATATGTTTTATCAATCCTGGGAAGGACTGCTGGAACTGAATATGGTGCTTTGATCATTTTAATTCCTTCCTTCCAAATGTGATCAATAATGAGAATTGCACGTACTGTTTTCCTGGACTGGACTGGGTGTCGACGATAGAAGTGAAGTCGACTTTGTAGGCGCAGAAGAAGAGATCAGCACCAACGGTGGATTAGATGCCGTCGACGATGACAAAAAGTCCGTCGGCTTATTCTTAGTCGAAGAAGCCTACATCGACGATGGAATCGCTGTCAACGACTGATGGGAAATGAATTCCAACGGTGCTTTAAGCGTCGACGAGGTCTTTTTCGAGGACAACGATGACTTCAAAGCCTCTTCTGAGTGAGTTTTTATATGCTTAGAAGATGTTTTTTAGGCAGATTTTTCCTCAGAAGGGAATGGCCGCTTCCCTTTTTTGAGGCAGTATGCACAAACTCATGATGGGTCTTTTTTGACGCTTTTTGACGTCCCTCAGGGGATTCCAGAGATCTATCCCTCTCTTTAGAAATTTCTAAGGATGTCTGGGAACTGAAACTGCCTTCCTCATCAGAGAGCACAGACGATTTAGATTTAAGTCTTTCCAACCAAATAAGCAGCAATCGTCTAATTCAGAACCCGGGACACGTGGAAGTCCCAAATCACATTGACGTGTCACGTCACACCGCAGGGGACTCCAAGCGCGGCTTCTTAATTAGCTTGAAGCGCGCGCTGTCTGGAAATTGACTCCGTGCTGAGCGACTCCGGGAAGAAGGACGCATCACTCGCCCTCTCCCCTTCAGACCGGCTATCATCCACGGCTGTGTTAGAATTGAATCTTGCCATTCTGCAGTCATGGGTTCTGAATTAGACGACTGCTGTCCGTGACACCCCTGATCCATACTCGTACAACCACACCCAGATTACAACTTGATTCACTTGGATGGAAAGTAACTGACCCCATACCACGACTGAATGGGTCCATACCACATAGGACTGTCACATTCTGCCTCCACCTCATTGTGGGTGCTCGCCTGGGCCCAGCTGTGAGTACTTTTTCCTTGTCGACACATACGACAAATGAACCACCTTCTCAGCCTTTTAGCATTGTACTAGAGGACTGATTACCTCTCTAGTATATGATCAAAGGGGGGAAGAAGAAGCAGAGATCCATTCGGCTTCCTATCAAAGGTAAGTAATCAAAGGGAGAATGGATCACTTGTACCTGTATTACCAGGGTCAGGTGTATTGACCAACTTAAAAACCCTCATTCACGTACAGGAGTGGTAGAGCGGTATATCTTGACTCTCCGCTTCTCTTTTTGACAATATGCTTTCCTCCACCTGAAGGTAGACCAACTGTTGATAGCAGTAGTGATCAGTAATAGTTCGAACTTACACATGGACGAAGAGGTGCTATAGAACAGTAACATTTCTATAAACGCACCGCCCTAGTTTTTAACCTTGCCTCCTCTCCGACCGAATAAAGTTTCTTTGGGAAGGAATGGGAAGCAGTTTTAATTCACTTTTTTTCAACTATTACTGATCACTACTGCTATCACCAGTTGGTTCATCATCAGCTGGATGATCCTTCTCTGTTGGAAGAATGAACAAATAGTCAGCTCTGCCATTTTTCCCACCTAAGATATGGCAAATATCAAACTGATATTGGAGGAGATGGGTTGACAAACATGCAATAAAGGAATGTTATTCTTGACACACTCTCCTCTCAAAATGTAAACTAAACGTTTGTGATCAATTACCATGGTGAAACTTCTACCCCACAAATGAGAGGAGATATTTTCCAACTGTGCACAAACATTCTAATAGTTCTTTCTCAATCATCGAAAACAACATATCAATATTCTAGAGACTGCATGAGGATAGTCAACAGGGCGTTCTATAGCTCCTTATTTTTGAGTAAGCCCTACACCTAGATCGCCATTACTTGCATCTTCTGTGACCCAACAGGGTAACCATGGATCAAATGGTTTGAGTTTTTTGGCACTGATTAACTCTGCTTTCACCCCATCAAAAGGTTTTGATTCAAATAGAATCCCACACAAAAGGTACATCTTTTCTCAACATGTCAAAAAGAGAGGCCATGTGAGCAGAATAATCTGGTACAAAATGTGCGTAAACCTGACACAGACTCAGTGAAGATTTTACTCAAATTCTGTTTATTGTATATCAAACCAGCGATACATACATAGCAGTGTCAACCTTGGTACAAAAGAGCAATGGGCAGTCCTGACACTAGCCTTCGCGCAGGAGTAATATTACATCAGACAAGCATGAGACACAGTAGGCTGCAATGAGATGGCGTCTGATAAATGCACAGTAATTCGTTAACGACACCTCATGGCTGAGTACACAAGCAAAAAACAATAAAGACGAAAAATAAACATTCACTTATAACTTTAAAGAATCTATAACAAACATAAGAAGAACAGGTCAAAGTTTGCCGTAGGGAGGGCATGGAGAGGGACAATGGTGCCATGCTCGAAAAGGGGGGCACAGCAACCCCCTCTACAAGGTCTCGGCCATCCCAACAAAGTGGGGTGTGAGTGGCAGTCTTAATCAAAAAGCTGGAGCATCCAGAGCCTCACGGGGCTAAAGCAAGTAAATTCTATGCGCATAAGATATTGAATTAGAGGCCTCCACAAGTGTTGGGACTTTTCCTCTGTGTTTGCCAAATTGTGTGATATCCGTTCCATTGCTAAGATATGCCAAATGCGGGCGAACCACTGCGCTATTGAGGGAGGGGCTGCCTGCTTCCACATAAGTGCTATATGTGCTATAAGCTGACCGCGCCGCTAGGAGCAAGTAGCTGATAAGCTTCTTTGCATGAGTCTTTGCTTGTAGGGCCGAGAGCCTGATGCCCAAAATGACCGTGAGGAAGGGAGCAGCTAGCCTATAACATCTTTAATATGACTCAGTAGCTCTTTCCTGTACGTAGTTATTACTTTGCACAACCACCAAATATGTTGGAAGTCCCCCGCCCCCTTCTTACAACGCCAGCAAAGGGAGGATGTACCCGGATGGATTACGGCGAGTTGGGTCGGTGTGTGGTACCACTGAAACATCAATTTGTATGCTGTATCCCTCAGAGAGAGGCTGCGGTAAGTTTTGGGTATATCTCACCACAGGGTCTCCCATTGCTTGGATGTTATATCTACCTGTGTGGTGTCATGCCATGTTGACTGGTAGGTATGGGAACACATTGGTGTAGAGTGGTGAAGCACATGGTAAGTGTTGGATATGAGGCCTCTCCAACCAGCATAAGTACGGACAAGCTTCTCAAAGAGTGTAGGGCCGAATGGCCGGAGGGTATACCGAGGGGTGCAAGTCCCAATGCCGCAGCTGGCAGTACTGAAACAGTGAGGCATCCGTGAGCTGGTAATCCACTCTGCACTGGTCAAAGGATTTCATGACGTTTCCCACGAATAAGTCACGGAGTGTCCGACATTCCCCATCACTCCAGAGGCGGAATGAAAGAGGTGAGAGCGCTGGGGGGAAGTCTGAGTTACGTGCGATCGGTGTGTTTGGGGAGGGGAAGGGAGTCAGACCTTTCTTAAGGGCCCCTTTGTCCCAAATGTCGAGTACCGTACGGGTCGGAGTAGTAATGTACGTACTACGCAGGCGGGCATGCTTAAGAAGCCTGCCAGGTCCCATAGTGGCCGACACGCTACAGCTCGGTCCATGTGGAACCAGTGTTTCTCACTCTCTCGGACCACCCTCTCGGATATATAACGCAAATGTGTGGCATAGTAATACTCAAGAAGGTTAAGGCACGCTTGGCCTCCCCTATCCCACGGGAGCATCAATAGTGCATTAGCTATCCGGGGGCGTTTCCCGTTCCAAATGAAGATTCGGATATCGCTTTCTAAGCGCAGGATGTCATTCTGCGGAATCAGCGCAGGCAGGGTCTGAAACACAGAGGACCCGTGGAAGTACATTCATTTTCATGGCATTCACACACCCCATCCAGGAAATGTGTAGGGGCTTCCATCTCATAAACGTCAACCAATATGGAGCTGCATAGGTGGGGCCAGTTATCTTGAGACCAAGAGGAGAGCGTGGGGATGATGTTGAGACCCAGGTATCTAATGGCAGTCTGAGACCACTGAAATGGTGCCATGTGTTGTAGGGCCGGAAGGTCTTGACCAAGGATATTCAAGTTAAGAACTGAGGACTTGGTCATATTGGTCCAAAAGCCCGAAACTACCTCATTGGCCTAGAGGCAGGTCAGAACTCCTGGGAGGGAGATGTCGGGCTGAGAGAGTGTGAGGAGTGGGTCGTCCACATATAGGCTAATCCTGTGGGGTAGGCCCCCAAAGGGGATGACTCTTACCGCGTCCGTGTTGCGGATTGTAATGGCGAGAGGCTCGACTGCCAGGGCAAACAATAAGGGTGACAGCAAGCACCCTTGCCGCGTGCCACATATGATGGTAACTGGTCTCGTGAGCTGTCCATTGACCCGCACCTTGGCCACTGGTGCTACATACGAGGCTATTATCTTGGAAAGCAAACCCAGCCCCAGCCCAATCTTTACCAGCATGGCACGGAGGAAGGACCAATTTACCCTATCAAAAGCCTCCTCCGCGTCCAATGAGAGGAGGAATGCAGGGATGTTATAATGGTGCAATTTTTCCACTAAGTGAGCTATGCGATGAACGTTATCTGCACCCTGTCTATGGCGAATAAAGCCTACTTGGTCCGGATTGATAAGGCCCGGAAGGTAGGGTTCCAGCCTCAGGGCCAGTATTTTAGTAAACAGCCTTGCGTCAGTGTTGAGTAGGGCTATAGGACGATAAGAGGAGCACAAAGCTGGGTCTTTGCCTGTCTTGTGTATGAGAGAGATTTCGGCAGAAGCCATCATAGGCGTAAGTCCTGTTTCATGTGAGGAGGAATTAAATAGCCGCACTAAGTGATCTTGCAAGTCAGGTAGAAAGAGCCGATAAAAGGAAGCTGGGAGGCCATCAGGCCGGGAGTTTTACCCAGGGGAAGCGCCCTGAACGCTGCTTGGGAGCTCCTCAAGGGTAATCGGCTCGTCGAGGAGATCCGCATGACGTGGATGCAGGGGGGCGACTCTTCTCGATAATATAACATTTGATAGTAATCGTGAAAGGTCTGGAGTTTGTCTCGTTCTGAAATCGCCCATCCTCCGTCATATGACCGGAGTTTAGCAATAGCAGTCTTGGCACGCGCTTGATGAAGCCTGCGAGCCAAGAGTCTCCCCACCTTGTCACCACCCTCATAGTAGCGCTGTTTCAATGCCAGGAGTGCACGCTCAGCCCTTCCTGTCCGATGGGTGCAAAGTTGGGCCTGAAAACCCCGAAGCTGCAGCTTAGTGCGTCGCGAAGGGTTAGCTTTGTCCAGTTGCTCCAATTATTCAATTTACGCTGTGAGGTTGGATTCCACTAGCCTGGACTCCTGCCCTCGAGCAATTGCGATCGTACCCCGGATGGTGGCTTTAAAGCCGTCCCAGAGAGTATGCAGCGAGGTTTCAGGAAAGGCATTAAGCGAGAAGTAGTCGGTGATACCTTTTCGCATTTCAGCCATATCTACTGGGTCACGTAGGAGGTGCGGGGGCAGGCGCGAGGGTGGCAGGGTCCTTGTGGAGAAATTACTACCCTCCCATCTTAGCTCTAAGTGCGCCTGGTCAGAAATAGAGATGTCCAACGGCACTATGGTGTCTAGGTGGGGAAGGACAGAGTGAATGACGAAGGCGTAATTGATGCAGGAGTAAGAGGTGTGTAGGTGTGAGTTAAAAGAGTAGTCCCGTGTATCAGGGTGTTATAAGCTCAGATTCTCAATATCGTATTTGAGCTGAGACGACATGGCCCCCGCATGCTGGAATGTGGCTCCGCTGCAGTCGAGGGTGGGATCCCACACAAGACTGAAATCCCCACACATGATGTCACCTTCCACCCACTCTAATTGTTCTCGCAGGATCCGCCTGAGGTCAGTGTCCTGTGAGGTGTTTGGCGCATAGATATTGAGCAATGTGAGCTTCCGCTGACCCCAAAGGAGATGAAGGGTTAGGTAACGTCCCTCCCCGTCACAGACCGCCCTGGTACTGAGGTGTAGAAGCCTGCCTTACAAAGGAGGCCCACCCCGAGTGTCTTTGTATTCCTGCATGCCGAATGGCGCTGGGGGTATCTTGGTTGAGCCATGCGGTGGCAGTCGGCCCCTAGCAGGTGGGTCTCCTGCAGGAGGACAACATCAGGGTCATGTTGCAGTATGTATCGCCAGATTTGCTTGAGTTTATTTGGGGAGTTTAAGCCCCGCACATTCAGAGATATCAATTTAGTGTTTCCCACCATCGAAATGACTTCAAGTGGTGTAGCTGGGGTGCACTACAGCAGGAGAGGGAGTACCATTTAAGGGCTTGCTGCACCTATATGTAAGGGGAATCGTTCACCACCCAACTCGCCCCCAGAAGAGAGCAGCCCAAAGAGAACCCACACTAAACCCTCAACATTGGGAAGCCACTGGAAAGAGCAACGCAAGGGGTAGCAATATTGCGTGGACTTGCGCCTCCTTGCCACTCCTGATGTTGGGTGGGACCTTTGCCATTCGCGGCTGAGCTCACAGACAGTATGAGTTGACCTGAAAAGAGAAACAAAACACAACCAGTAGAAATAGCAGACCAACAGGGCCCAACAGTGACTTCCACACCACGCAGAGGCCGGCACGTAAGTGCTCTGGACCCGCTAGAGGAGTCACCCTCCTGGGGGAAAAGTCGTCGGGGTGGTCATCAGAGGAGGAGCAGAGTCCCTTGCAAAGTGTGAGTAGAAGGCCTCTCCTAGGCCCCGTGGCCCAGCAACGCCAGTAGTGTGCAGAGGAGTTCACGGGACAGGGTCAATAAAGGCATGGTGGCAAACAAGAGTGGAGTGGGAGAGGTCCCCCTCTAGGCTACGGAGATGTTGGATGATATCTCATTTGGTTTCCTGCATGGATGCCTTTGCCTGTCGCTTGTTGCAGTGTTGCGGCTTGACCATGGTCCAAAGAGGTGGGAGATCTTTTACAGGTGGCTCACGAGTTGGGGGTTCATTGTGGTCGCGGGAGTCGTCAGTAAGTCCCAGCAGGTGCATCGCCTCCGTGAGTGACCTCAACGAGAGGCGCCGGCCCTCCCACATGAACAAGAGGGCGAAGGGGTGGCCCCACTGGTAACGAAACCCCAGGTCGCAAAGTTTGTCGGTGACCGGCTTAAATTTTCGCCGCTTCTGCAGTGTGATAGGATAAAGATCTTTAAAGTTGAACGGTATGTCCCCGGCACACCAGTTCAGTTTTGCCCCTAGAGGCCTGCAATATTGCATCTTTCTCGGTAAAGAAGTGTACTCTGGTCCAGATATCCGGCACCACTGGATTGTATGTCGATGTTTTGCTCTTCCAAAGCCGCTACCCACCGCCATAAGATCTCCTGGTCTTCTGACCGTGCGTCCACGGTACGTTCAAGATTGTCCACTCGCTCACCTATGTCGGAGACATCTTTCTGAATGTCCCGGAGGCAGGATTTGAACTCATCCTTGAGGGAGCTAATGTCTAAGCGAATCTCTTGCAGGAAGCGATCCATGTAACCTTACGTGACAGGGGCCGAGGACCGGGGCCCTGTCTCTGGGGTCAGAGGGGGGTGCGGCACTTCAGAGTGTGAAGGTGCAGCCTTGGTCTAGAGAGACATCACCGGGTTATCTTTCGCATCCTTGGACCGTGGCATTTCAGCACGTTATTCGCCAGGCCCAGGTCGAGGAGAGCAGGACTATCTGATGTGTTTCAACAGATGCAGTGTAGTGTAGCCGGTAGGTCAGAGCAAGTAAGTGATTACTGTTGTGATAGGGCTGTATCCCAAGGAAGTGTTAGAGAGTTAACTTTCAGTACCCAGGGAGGGTAGGGAGCTCATTTCCGGTCCCCCCAGGCATTAGGGGACTCACCGGCCACACCACCTTTCTCCCCTCCACCAGCAGAGCAGGGCTATCTGTTGATCGGTACAGTCCACCCCTCTGGGGCAAGGAGGTCAATCACAGGTGGAGTAGGGGATTGCATAAAGGCAGCTGAACGTAGATGGCCCCATAATAAGCGTAGGTGGCCCCCACGGAGAAAGTCAGAGAGGCCCTCAGGAGTCCAGGCCACTACGGTGTGAGAGGGCGCCCCCGGGCTATCCACACAGCCTGCACAGGCCACCCCAAGGAAGCATGAGTCAGTCTCAGGGCCTCCAGCTCCACACCACGGCAGGCAGCAGGCAGTGAAAACGGAACACCCTCAAGCCCACTCGTAAATCGAGATTCACCAGTGGCCCTTAGATCCCATGCAGGGGACAGGGCCTCCGACCACTGAGAGAGGCCACAAGGATCGATGGGCCTCAGACGCGTAGGCCGCAGATCTCTGATCAAGAACAGATTAGAAGGCAGGATGGGGCACACCTCGCAGGGGATGCTGCAGGGACCACAGATGAGTTGCTCAGCCCCCGCGCTCGCTCCTCACCTCCTTGTTCTTCCTCAGGAGCAAGGGCGCTGTCGCGGACCTGGTGCATACAGGTGCAGCCAGGTGCGCCTACTCCACGGTGGCCTCTAATCCAGGAGACCCTGCGTCTGGGTCTCCTTTGACGTACAGTCGCCGTACACGGCACCTCCAGTCGCTCGATAGGTCAATAGGCCGCCGCTCCGCAGGGAGTGCGCTGCAGCCCTCACCCCAAGTGTAAGGTTGCAGTCTGAGCGCTCCTGCAGGGGCCAGGCGGGGCAGCAGGCCGCGGGTCACTCAGTCTCCATGGCCGCGCTGCCCCCGGATACTTCGCCTAGGGCCAGAGGAGCCGTGGGATCCACCGCAGGTTCGGGAGGGATATGCGCGACCACCTCACGGCCGTCGCAGGAAAAAAGGCTCAGCGTCCGAGTCCTCCCCAGTGTGCAGTCGCCGTCAGAGTTCTCTTTGAGGGTTCCCAGAGTTGACGGGTCGCAGACGCACAGGAAGAGCGCAGCCATCTGCCCCATGCCCCCAGGCCTCCGTGCTGCACCCCCGGCTCGCTGTGTGTGTTTCCCGGTAGCCCCACAGGGGCTTAGCCCTCACTGATGGCAGTAGGGGGGCAGTCCTCTCTTCCAGGTACAGTTCAGGGGCAGGCCGCTGGAGATGCCATCATTGACCACCGCTGACCAGGCGATGTGTGGGCCTCCAGGCAAAATGGCGACGGGAGTACCTAGCAGACACACCGAGCCTCTGCTGAACAGCGGCCCAAGTCGTGGAAGCAGCCCCTTCACAGTAAGGTCGGGAGGAAGAGGTGTGGCGCAGCGGCCAGGGTGCCTGACTCAGGACCACGGGGTTCACGGTTAGATCCCCGGCACCCGTGGCAGGTTAGCCCAGCACCATGTGACTCTGGGCAATAGCTCGCTTAATCTTCCCGACGGCCCCCAGCGCCGGGACATCTCTCTGGAGGTAGCTGTGCGCTTTACAAATGTTGGAATTTCAGATATATATTTATTCACCTTCCCACAGCTATCTCACGCCCTTTAAGCTGTCCCGGTGCAGTGGGCCCCGGGGAGTCGGAGAGCAGGTGAGACATGTCCTATCCATTCCCTGCTAGGCCACGCCCCCCCAGGAAAGATTTTAAGCCAGATTTTTTAACAAGTATCTCAGCTTACTGAATTGCCTGAACTAAACCTTAAACCTGGTCAAGGGCAAATATTATTCTTGGACACCACATGCCTCACAAATTCAATTTGACTTTTGAAGAATTCATACATATTTGCGTAGGACAACCACTTTGTCTTTCAGAACTTGTAACACCTGTTCCAAAATGGCCTCATACTGTTGTAGAGTGGTAGCGAACATTAGAACATCATCCTGGAATAGTCTCTAGAATCCTCTGAAATATAGACGCTGCAGAAGCTAGACTGAAGGGCATCCAGCAACATTGTAAGTTCCAAAAGGAGAAACAAATGCTGTGGAATGTCTGGACTCTTGTTTGAGTCAAACTTGATGATACGCTAAGGCTAAATCCAACTAGGTGAACTACTTAGCACCTCCCAAAACCGCTACCAATTAATTTATCTTGAGCCACGGGCATAAGTCGACCCACAATTCCCTATGGAGACTGCGTAAGTCAATACAGACCCTCAGTTCGTCATTGCGTTTGTGTGCCACAACAAGGCGACATAGCCACAAAGAGGACTCAATAGGCTCAATGATACCATTAGCACATAAGATCTCCAACTCTTTCTCTAGTTCAGATCTCATGGAGAATAGTACGCCTCTGGCTTTATGCTTGGCTGGAGTGGCATTCTCTTTCACTTTTTTTCTGTGTTTGAAGTCCACTTCCTTACCAAGACCTTTTGTGAAAACACTACTAAACTTACATCTGTTTTGGACAAAATTCTTCTCCATAATAACAAGTACTTGTTCTTTAGCTCCGGGACAAAGAACCATGGCAAACGTACCCTGGTGATACTGGCCTAAAATGTTTGTAACTTTGTCAGCCACATAAACCTTACCAGACATAAGCCTCCCTTTAAGTTCAAGGATGCCTTTCAAAGAACCCATCAAAATCAATATTCCTGCCTTCATATGACAATGGTGATCCGTCTGGAGACTATAAAACATTATTGTTCCGGGTCCCATTAGAAAGCTTCCATGTAATCATGGTGATTCTTGCTCTAGAGATAAAAAACAAATTTACAACCTTGTCCCCAATTTTGTGTCGACATATAGGTCCATACCTTCTGTAGGATCTCCAGAATGTATCTTGTAATCTGTAACCACTATAACCATATCCTGCAAATCATGTTGGGTGGAGTCTATGCAAACTGTGTCAACATCACTGTCCCTTACAACAAATACTTTGCACAATGTTTCCATTTTGCCACACCTTGGCAAATGGACTGTCTATGCTGCAAATTCTACACGTTGTGTTTTTTGCAGGACATGACTAGCTCAAGTATGTGTTCGGCCGCTACAACGAAACTGTAGGAAAGTGGCTCTATATATACTACACCAAAATGAGGTATAGTGTGTATAGAGTCCAGGTGACCCCAGAGGCAGGCAGAGGTTAAAGTTAGATAGAACCTTACTCTCTATTTGTGGTAGAGTGGTCGAGCAGTAAGGCAGTATCAGAGGACAGTGTTAAGCATTTGATGTACACACTCAGTCAGCAAATGAATTCACACACTCAAGAACTGAACTCTAGGCCAATTGTTTTTGTATAAAAAATATACTGTTTTATTTTAGAACCAAGCAAGCCTGGCACAGGTAAGCATTAAATACTTTACAGTAATAAGTTGCTGAATGTAGAACAGTTTTAAAAATGCAATAGGAATTGTACTTTGTTTGATTTACAGGGGATGGAGTAGGTTGCAATACTTAGCAACTACAGTACATTGAAAAGAATAGGCTTTTTCAGTAAATTACAGGTAAATTACTTTTTACGTTACTTTTCTAACTCAGTGTTGGATACCTAGATTCAGCACTGGGACATTTCCTGCAAACAGGTAAGTAAATGCGTTTTGGTTATTCGTGCGATTTTTAAAGAATATTTGTAGGTTTCAAAACTCCACACTTAGAAACTTTTTGGGAGAAAAATTGTCAATGTTATCCTATGGAGGAAAAACAGGTTATCGGTTCAAAGGTAAGTTATCGACTGTGGGAGTTAAGGTTCTGGGGTTATACTCAGGGGTCCCCCAGGGTCAGTGATGCACTCTTGTTACACCCTCAGCGGCACTAGGGCGGCCGGGTGCAGAGTGTTGAGGCACAATGTTATCCTATGGAGGATAGGGGGTCTCCGGTTGGTGGCTGCTAGCAAGCAGGCCACACGGCTGTGGGAGCGAAGCTCCTAGGGTTTAGCTCAGGGCAATTGGGGTTGCAGGTCAGCACAAAAGGTGCACCCTCAGCAGCACTGGGGCGGCCGGGTCCAGAGTGCTGTTTTGGCGCCGTGCGCCCTGTTGTTTCCTATGGAGAGACTCCGGTCGAAAGAAACACTGCAGGCTCGGGGACGAAGATCTTCTGGGTGGGACCACCACTTCGACGGGTAAGTTGGGATGTTTTGGGTTGGCTAGGCACCGTTGGTTGGGGCACACAAGGCCGTGGGGCGTCGGGTGCAGGGGTGCCTTTTGGAGTCGGAAAGTCTTACCCGCTCTTGGTCGCGGTAGAGGGGATCCTCTGGATTGAGGCTGCAGGCGTCGGCTGGGGTCTTGAGGCTGGTCTGGGAACTCCGGATCTTGGGTCACAATCGCCGGGGAGACCTCCTCATCGTGTTTTTCCACTCGAGCTCGGGCCGGGTTCGGCGGGTGCAGAGTGGGCTGGATTCGCGGTGTCCGGCCGGAGCCAGAGGTTGCAGTTGAAGAAATCCGGTGTTCACAGGAGAAGCAGTCTTCGGAAGTGAAGGCAGGCAGGTCCTTTAGGGTTTTTGAGGTTGGGGGCTGCAGTACACATCGGGATTTCGCAGGAGCAGGTTCGAGGGGAGACAGACCTGTAGGGCTGGGGCCAAGTCAGTGGGCGTCGTCCTCTTGTTAGCTCTGCACGGCTCTTCGGTCCTTCTTCTTATCTTCTTTCTTCTCGTGTCTGGATCTGAGGAAGCAAGGTTCAGGGTGCCCCCTAAATACTAGATTTAGGGGCGGTACAGGTAGGTAAAGGGCAGGGACCAATGGGTCCCTTCCCTGGGGTGGGTACACCCCCTATTGTGCCACCCTCCAGTGGGAGGGGGGCAGGAGCCTGTCCCTGGTTTGTTGGGTCCCCCTATCCTCAAGATGGCGGGGACTCGGAGTTGTGCTTCACCTCGCCTCCCCCACCAGTTTTTCCCACTGGTTCTCCCGCCCAAAGTAGGGGGTATAACCAGTGGGGACCAGTTGCTGAAAGCAGCAAATGGTCTGGGGAGGCTCACAAAGTCGGCATGCCTTTGAAGCTTCCCCTTCGTGGACCCTGCCCATCCTGGGGGAGGAGGCTTGGCACCTCGTCCCAGGATGTGCATTGTTTCAGGCCCCCGAGAGCAGCAGGCTCTCGACCCAGGGGTCCAGAAACATGTCTGTTGGTGGCAGCCTAAGCAGCCACTCAGTCGGGACACTAGAAGTTGGTCGAGTTTCAGGGGGCATCTCTAAGATGCCCTCTGTCGTGCATTTTACATTAAATCCCACACTGGCATCAGTGTGGGTTTAATGTGCTGAGAAGTTTGATACCAAACTTCCCAGTTTTCAGTGTAGCCATCATGGTGCTGTGGAGTTCGTAATGACAAACTCCCAGCAACATATACTCTTTAATGGCAGCACTGCACTTACAATGCCCAAGAATGGACTTGGGCACTGTAGGGGCACAGGGCTCAAGCACCTGTACCCACTGGCATAGTGCACCCAGCTGGAGGGGTGGCTGATCTAGGCCAGGGCAGTGGGTTGTAGGCATGGCACACAGGGCTGTGTGCCATGTCGACTCTTCACTTTGTTCTGCACCAAGACACGCAGCCTGCAAAGGCAGTGTGTGTGTGAAAAGGTGCAAGGCCTCTAAGGGTGGCACAATAAGTGCTGCAGCCCTTAGAGGCCTTCCCTGGTCACAGTGCCCTGGGTACCTGTGGTACCATTTACCAGGGGCCTATCTGGGGCCAGGGATGCCAGTTGGGTTTAGGCTTCAATGCAGTTTTAGGGAAGGAACATAGGCCCTGGGTAACTGTTTAGCAGGAGCCCAGGGCACACTCAGTCAAAGAAAATCAGCAATTCAGCAAAAAGTGGAGGCATCGAATGCAGAAAGAGGGCATTTTCTCACACAACCTCCCCAAACGAAAGAAGATGAGACTAACCTTTTCCTAGAAAGTCTTTATTGTCTAAGTGGAAGAGCCTGGAAAGTCCATCTGCATTGGCATGGGCAGTCCCAGGTCTGTGTTCCACTTCAAAGTCCATTCCCTGTAGGGAGATGGACCACCTCAACAGTTTAGGATTTTCTCCTTTCATTTGCATTAGCCATCTGAGAGGTCTGTGGTCGGTTTGAACTAGGAAGTGAGTCCCAAACAGGTATGGTCTCAGCTTCTTCAGGGACCAAACCACAGCAAAGGCCTCCCTCTCAATGGCATTCCCACACTGCTCCCTGGGGAGAAGCCTTCTGCTTATAAAACCAACAGGTTGGTCTTGGCCTTCATCATTGGTCTGGGATAGGACCGCTCCTATCCCTAGCTCAGAGGCATCAGTCTGCACTGTGAACTGCTTGGCATAATCTGGAGCCTTCAGAATTGGTGCTGAGCACATTCCTTCTTTCAGGGTGTCAAAAGCCTTTTGTCAACTAACTGTCCAGTTTACCTTCTTGGGCATTTTCTTGAAGGTGAGTTCTGTGAGGGGAGTCACAGTGGAGCCATATCCCTTCACAAACCTCCTGTAGTACCCAGTCAAGCCAAGGAATGCCCTGACTTGGGTCTGAGTTGTTGGAGCTGCCCAGTCCAGGATGGCCTTGATCTTGGGCTGTAATGGCTGTACCTGCCCTCCACCAAGAAGGTGGCCCAAGTACACCACAGTTCCCTGCCCTATCTGGCATTTGGATGCCTTGATAGTTAGGCCTGCAGTTTGCAGGGCTTTTAACCTTCCCAAGGTGGATCAGGTGATCCTGCCAGGTGGAACTAAAGACAGCAATATCATCAAGATAAGCTGCACTAAAGGACCCCAACCCAGCAAGGACTTGATTCACCAACATTTGGAAGGTGGCAGGGGCATTCTTTAAACCAAAGGGCATAACAGTGAACTGATAATGCCCATCAGGTGTGGAGAATGCTGTTTTTTCTTTTGCTCATGGGGCCATGCCAATCTGCCAGTACCCTGCAGTTAAGTCAAAGGTACTCAGGAATTTGGCTGCACCCAACTTATCTATCAACCCATCTGCTCTTGGGATAGGGTGAGCATCTGTCTTGGTCACAGGGTTGAGCCCTCTATAATCCACAAAAAAACTCATTTCTCTTTTCCCACCCTGTGGATGAGGTTTGGGGACCAGAACCACTGGGCTAGCCCAGGGGCTCTCAGAGGGTTCAATAACCCCTAACTCCAGCATCTTGCTGACTTCAGCTTTGATGCTTTCCTTGACTTGGTCCGACTGTCGATAGATTTTGTTTTTGACAGGTGCACTGTCACCAGTGTCCACATCATGGGTACACCAGTTTGTCAGACCAGGGGACAAGGAAAAGAGCTTAGCATACTGCTGCAAGACTTGCTTGCAGTTAGTCTGCTGTTGGGCAGAGGGTGTCTGAAAAGACAACTTCATCTACTGACCCATCTTTTGGGCTGTATGAGAGGAGGTCAGGGAGAGGTTCACTCTCTGCTTCCCTCTCCTCATCAGTCACCATCAGCATGGTGATGTCAGCCCTGTCATTGTAGAGCTTTAGGCGGTTCACATGGATAACCCTTTTGGGTGTCCTGCTTGTGCCCAGGTCAACTAAGTAGGTGACCTAACTCTTTTTTTCTAGGATAGGGTAAGGGCCACTCCATCTGTCCTGGAGTGCCCTTGGTGCCACTGGCTCCAAAACCCACACCTGTTGCCCAGGTTGAAATTCAACCAGTGCAGCTTTTTGGTCATACCAGTGCTTCTGAAGCTCCTGGCTGGCCTCAAGATTTTTGGATGCCTTTTCCATGTACTCAGCCATTCTGGACCTTAGGCCAAGCACATAGTCCACAATATCTTGTTTGGGTTCTTGGAGAGGCTTCTCCCAACCCTCTTTTACAAGACAGAGTGGTCCCCTCACAGGATGGCCAAACAGAAGTTCAAAGGGGGAAAACCCTACTCCCTTCTGTGGCACTTCTCTGTAAGCGAAAAGCAGACATGGTAAGAGGACATCCCATCTACTTTTGAGTTTTTCAGGGAGCCCCATAATCATGCCTTTCAATGTCTTGTTGAATCTCTCAACAAGGCCATTGGTTTGTGGGTGATATGGTGTAGTAAACTTGTACTGCACTCCACACTGTTTCCACATGTGTTTTCGGTAAGCAGACATGAAGTTGGAACCTCTGTCTGAAACCACCTCCTTAGGAAACCCTACTCTGGTGAAGACACCAATGAGGGCCTTGGCTACTGCAGGAGCTGTAGTAGTCCTAAGGGGAATTGCTTCAGGGTACCTAGTGGCATGATCCACTACCACTAGAATAAATTTGTTCCCTGAGGCTGTGGGAGGTTCAAGTGGACCCACTATGTCCACACCTACCCTTTCAAAGGGAACCCCCACCACAGGGAGTGGTATCAGTGGGGCCTTTGGGTGGCCACCTGTCTTGCCACTGGCTTGACAGGTAACAAAGGAGCTGACAAACTCCTTCACCTTTTGGTGCATCTGGGGCCAGTAAAAGTGGCTAACTAGCCTTTCCCAAGTCTTGGTTTGGCCCAAATGCCCAGCTAGGGGGATGTCATGAGCTAAGGTTAGGAGAAACTCCCTGTACCTCTGTGACACTACCACTCTCCTGGTGGCTCCAGGTTTGGGGTCTCTTGCCTCAGTGTACAGTAATCCCTCTTCCCAATAAACTCTGTGGGTACCACTGACATCTCCCTTTGTTTCTGAAACAGCTTGCTGCCTCAGGCTTTCAAGAGTGGGACAGTCTTGCTGCCCCTGGCACAGCTCTTCCCTAGAGGGTCCCCCTGGGCCCAAGAGTTCAACCTGGTAAGGGTCAAGCTCCATCGGCTCAATTCCCTCTGGGGTGTCCAAGTCCTCTCCCTGAGGAGAGGGGTCCTGATCCTTTTGCTGAACAGAAGCTGGTTTCCCAGTCTTCTTACGTTTTCTCTTGGAAGGTTGGGCCATACTTTCAGGTTCCAACACTTCTTTTTCACCCTGCCTTTTGCTCTGTGCTCTTGTTTTTACACACACCAATTCAGGGATATCCAGCATTGCTCCATGGGTTTTCAGTTCAACCTCAGCCAAGGCTGAGGTTTCCAGGTCATTGTCGAGCAGACATGCAGCTGGTAGCTTTGGAGAGACCACTACCTGTTTCAGGCCAGTAACCACCCCCCTCCCCCAGTCTAATGTCACCATAGCCATTGCATGGTGAGTGGTAACACTGTCAGCATTGGTGACTGGGTAAGTACGCCCAATCAAATATTGCTCAGGGGAAACCAGTGTGTCTCTCACCATAGTGACACTGGCACCTGTATCCCTCAGAGCTTCTATCTTAGTTCCATTAATCCAAGGGTATTGTAAGTATTTCTTTAAGTTGGGTGGCCACACAGCTAAAGTGGCAAACTCAACTTCCCCCTCTGAAACTAGAACTGCTTCAGTGTGCAACCTGATTTGCTCTGGGCACACTGTTGATCCCATCTGGAGACTTGCTACACCAGGAGTAGCTGTAGCTGTAGGACTAGGGGCCTTTTTGCTAGGGCAAGCATTGTCTCCAGTCAAGTGTCCCAACTTCCTACAGTTGTTACACCAGGCCTTTGAAGGATCAAAGTTCTTCCCCCTGTATCTAGGACCAGTTTGGGAAGAGCTTTGGGACCCACCCCCCTGTGCAGGTTTTTGGGGCCCTTTAGAAGACTCAGACTTTTTATCTTGGGGATTCTCACCACCTTTCCCCTGGGGAGGTTTTGTAACCCCTTTCTTTTGGTCACCCCCAGTGGTTGTCTTGGTCACTCTAGTCTTGACCCAGTGGTCTGCCTTCTTTCCCAATTCTTGGGGAGAAATTAGACCTAGGTCTACCAAATGCTGATGTAACTTTTCATTCGTACAATTACTTAAAATATGTTCCTTCATAAACAGGTTGTAAATTCCAGTAAAGTCATGCACATTGTGTCCAGTTAACCAACCATCTAGTGTCTTTACTGAGTAGTCTACAAAATCAATCCAGGACTGGTTTTGGATTTTGTGAGCCCCCCTGAATCTAATTCTATACTCCTCAGTTGTGAGTCTAAATCCCTCAATCAGAGTTCTCTTCATGAGGTCATAAGACCCAGCATCTGCCCCAGAAAGGGTCAGGAGTCTGTCTCTGCAATTACCAGAGAACAGTTCCCACAGGAGTGCCCCCAGAAAGGTTTCTTCACCTTTCTCATGTCACAAGCCCTCTCAAAGGCTGTGAACCATTTAGTGATGTCATCACCCTCCTCAAATTTAGGGACAATCCCTTTGGGGATTTTAGGATAATAAGATTGCTCTTGATCTTTATTATTTTGATTGCTGCCACCAGAGATGGGTGCTAATCCCATCTCCTTTCTTTCTTTCTCTAGAGCCAGGAGTCTGGTCTCTAGATCCAGTCTTTTGGTCAGCCTCCTCCTCATTGAGGCTGTCCTCAATGTCCTCACCAGAACCTGAGCCACCTGTGTGGCCTCTAGGTCCCCAGAGGTTGACTCTTGGAAGTAAGAGTACAGGGTCCCTTCCTTCCCTAGGAAGTGGTGGAGGTGGGAACCTATCTCCATCCTCCTCACCTCCTTCCCCATCTGATTGGTCATCACCATTTTCAGAAGGGTGGGCCTTTGCATACTCAGCCAACAGCTCCTGGAGCTTTTGTTTGGTTGGATGGGGGCCCATTGGTATATTTTTAATTTTACATAAGGACCTTACTTCCTTGAAAGACAAGTGAAGGTAAGGGGTGAGGTCAAGCTCCTCAACCATGTCCTGTATGTCATCATGGTTATCTTCAATAGTAGCTGGGTTCTTATTTTGAGACATTCTAACAAAAAAAAGTTCTAACCCCTCTACCCTTGACTACAGTGACTTTTTATTGTCTAAAATTCTAAAGGGACTTAAGCAAGGCCCTAAAAAGACTTTTAGTAGTTTGGTAAAAATGCCAATTTGAAAAAATCAGAATTCTAAAGGCAATTTAAGAGTTCTGTTGTGTGATCAGGTGGTAACCAAGTAGTCCAACAAATGCAAAGTTGTATATCCCACCGCTGATCCACCAATGTAGGAAACTGGCTCTATATATACTACACCAAAATGAGGTATAGTGTGTATAGAGTCCAGGTGACCCCAGAGGCAGGCAGAGGTTAAAGTTAGATAGAACCTTACTCTCTATTTGTGGTAGAGTGGTCGAGCAGTAAGGCAGTATCAGAGGACAGTGTTAAGCATTTGATGTACACACTCAGTCAGCAAATGAATTCACACACTCACGAACTGAACTCTAGGCCAATTGTTTTTGTATAAAAAATATACTGTTGTTTTATTTTAGAACCAAGCAAGCCTGGCACAGGTAAGCATTAAATACTTTACAGTAATAAGTTGCTGAATGTAGAACAGTTATGAAAATGCAATAGGAATTGTACTTTGTTTGATTTGCAGGGGATGCAGTAGGTTGCAATACTTAGCAAATACAGTACATTGAAATGAATAGGCTTTTTCAGTAAATTAAAGGTAAATTACTTTTACGTTACTTTTCTAACTCAGTGTTGGATACCTAGATTCAGCACTGGGACATTTCCTGCAAACAGGTAAGTAAATGCGTTTTGGTTATTCGTGCGATTTTTAAAGAATATTTTTATGTTTCAAAACTCCACACAGAAACTTTTTGGGAGAAAAATTGTCAATGTTATCTTATGGAGGAAAAACAGGTTATCGGTTCAAAGGTAAGTTATCGACTGTGGGAGTTAAGGTTCTGGGGTTAGACTCAGGGGTCCCCCAGGGTCAGTGATGCACTCTTGTTACACCCTCAGCGGCACTAGGGCGGCCGGGTGCAGAGTGTTGAGGCCCAATGTTATCCTATGGAGGATAGGGGGTCTCCGGTTGGTGGCTGCTAGCAAGCAGGCCACACGGCTGTGGGAGCAAAGCTCCTAGGGTTTAGCTCAGGGCAATTGGGGTTGCAGGTCAGCACAAAAGGTGCACCTTCAGCGGCACTGGGGCGGCCGGGTGCAGAGTGCTGTTTTGGCGCCGGGCGCCTTGTTGTTTGCTATGGAGAGACTCCGGTCGAAAGAAACACTGCAGGCTCGGGGACGAAGATCTTCTGGGTGCGACCACCACTTCGAGGGGTAAGTTGGGATGTTTTGGGTTGGCTAGGCACCGTTGGTTGGGGCACACAAGGCCGTGGGGCGTCGGGTGCAGGGGTGCCTTTTGGCATCGGAAAGTCTTACCCGCTCTTGGGCGCGGTAGAGGGGATCCTCTGGATTGAGGCTGCAAGCGTCGGCTGGAGTCTTGAGGCTGGTCTGGGATCTCCGGATCTTGGGTCACAATCGCCGGGGAGACCTCCTCGTCGTGTTTTTCCACTCGAGCTCGGGCCGGGTTCGGCGGGTGCAGAGTGGGCTGGATTCGCGGTGTCCGGCCGGAGCCAGAGGTTGCAGTTGAACAAATCTGGTGTTCACGGGAGAAGCAGTCTTTGGATGTGAAGGCAGGCAGGTCCTCCGGGGTTTTTGAGGTTGCTGGCTGCCGGACACACCGGGATTTCGCAGGAGCAGGTTCGAGGGGAGACAGGCCTGTAGGGCTGGGGCCTAGTCAGTGGGCGTCGTCCTCTTGTTAGCTCTGCACGGCTCTTCGGTCCTTCTTCTTATCTTCTTTCTTGTCGTTTCTGGATCTGAGGAAGCAAGGTTCAGGGTGCCCCCTAAATACTAGATTTAAGGGCGTTACAGGTAGGTAAAGGGCAGGGACCAATGGGTCCCTTACCTGGGGTGGGTACACCCCCTATTGTGCCACCCTCCAGTGGGAGGGGGCAGGAGCCGGTCCCTGGTTGGTTGGGTCCCCCCATCCTCAAGATGGCGGGGACTCGGAGTTGTGCTTCACCTCGCCTACCCCACCTGTTTTTCCCGCCGGTTCTCCCGCCCAAAGTGGGGGGTATAACCAGTGGGGACCAGTTGCTGAAAGCAGCAAATGGTCTGGGGAGGCTCACAAAGGCGGCATGCCTTTGAAGCTTCCCCTTCGTGGACCCTGCCCATCCTGGGGGAGGAGGCTTGGCACCTCGTCCCAGGATGTGCATTGTTTCAGGCCCCCGAGAGCAGCAGGCTCTCGACCCAGGGGTCCAGAAACAAGTCTGTTGGTGGCAGCCTAAGCAGCCACTCAGTCGGACCACTAGAAGTTGGTCGAGTTTCAGGGGGCATCTCTAAGATGCCCTCTGTCGTGCATTTTACATTGAATCCCACACTGGCATCAGTGTGGGTTTAATGTGCTGAGAAGTTTGATACCAAACTTCCCAGTTTTCAGTGTAGCCATCATGGTGCTGTGGAGTTCGTAATGACAATCTCCCAGCACGATATACTCTTTAATGGCAGCACTGCACTTACAATGCCCAAGAATGGACTTGGGCACTGTAGGGGTACAGGGCTCAAGCACCTGTACCCTCACCACTGGCATAGTGCCCCCAACTGGAGGGGTGGCTGATCTAGGCCAGGGCAGTGGGTTGTAGGCATGGCACACAGGGATGTGTGCCATGTCGACTCTTCACTTTGTTCTGCACCAAGACACGCAGCCTGCAAAGGCAGTGTGTGTGTGAAAAGGTGCCGGGCCTCTAAGGGTGGCACAATAAGTGCTGCAGCCCTTAGGGGCCTTCCCTGGTCACAGTGCCCTGGGTACCTGTGGTACCATTTACCAGGGGCATACCTGTGGCCAGGGATGCCAATTGGGTTTAGGCTTCAATGCAGTTTTAGGGAAGGAACATAGGCCCTGTTTAGCAGGAGCCCAGGGCACTCTCAGTCAAAGAACATCAGCAATTCAGCAAAAAGTGGGGGCATACCATGCAGAAAGAGGGCACTTTCTCACAGAAACAAATATTTTTTGTTTTGAAAAATCATTCAGCGGCATCATATGCTTCTGTAGATGGTTTGTCACCATTTTGAATGACCTAGATATTATCAAGCTGTTTATCTCCTAACTTTTTTACTGAACTGTGAGATGTTTCAATACTCTTAATTATACGTATTATCTTTTCTAGAGATGGATTATCAATGCTCAACATTTTTGTTGAATACCTTTGTCATGTCAATGACCTTCAAACTGGTCTCTAACCAGTTGATCTATGTATCCACCAAAACTGACGTTCTGCAATTAAGCGTCTAAGGGCTGTAATGTAAGAATAAACACTTTCTCCTGAAGTCTGTGACCTTTTGAAAAATGTATGCCTTAAAACCACCAAATTTGCCATTTCATCAGATCGGTTTTCAAATTTCTTAATAACTTCATTATATTCATCAACCTCTTCTTCTGGATTCATCACTAATGCTGGCAGATGTTTAGAAATAGCTCTTCCTTCAAAACTCAGATGGTTGAACAATACACATTTTTGTCATTCAGGTCTAAATCTTTGTGCGCCTATAGCACTGAAAATAGATTTCAAAAGCGACAAACCACTGTTGCAACCTTATAGGTGTTTCCCCTGGACACGCCAAAAATGGTGGAGAAGAAATTACTGCTTGCATGCTAAACAAGTCCAACACACAAGCTGTTAAGAAAAGAAACATTAACAACTAGTTCCCACAACCTGTCAGCTAAACAAATTCTGCAGAAATTTGTTGAACAAATTATGATAGGAAGATCAAAACAATTTGTGTGTGTGTGTGTCACTGATTAACACACTGTTGTTTAAAAAGCAGAACATTATCTGGTGGTAGAATGTAGTACCCCACTGTGGTCTGGAAACAAATGTACAAGTGTGTGTGTGTCATGTACGCTGGAACGTAGGATGGTGTGTGTACCACCATATGAAGACACATGATGAAATATATGTCTAAAATCTTGGAAGGGATGCCTGAGATCTTAAAAAAAGGGAGCGCATATCACTGTGTTGTGAAACACACTTCAATACCAGTTGGTCTTGTGTTGTCAAATCTGTGATCGAATGCAGCTTGAAACACTGTGTGGAACTGTAATATTCTTTAGAGTATATTTTAGCATTTGTATGCTGTAACCTCATCGTACCAGTAGATGGTACTGAATGCCCATGTGTAAGCGTTGGATCTTTGGTATGACATTTACGGGAGATTGCTGACAGCCTGAAGTAGCTGACAAAGATAGCAGGAATGAGCTGAATAACAACAGGTGGTGAAACAGCATAATTATTTAATATGTAGTCCCGAAGAGAGCACTCTGTGTTGGATTCTGTGAACTCAAAGACCAGGCTGTGATCCAGGGAAAGAGGCGACAGAGTAAACTTGCCAGATGAACAAGTTACTTACCTTCGGTAACGCATTATCTAGTAGAGACTCTATATAGAGGCAGATTCCTTACCTTAGAATTATCCCCAGGCGTCAGGCTGGATCCAGAAAGTTTTTTGTGAGCAGTACCCCTGCCCGGCAGTAGGTGGCGTCGTTCGGCTCTGCATGGCATAATTGGCGCCAGAATTGACGTGAGCGGTCCCTATATAGGTGCCACCCCAGCATGCTGACGTCAGGTTTTTTTTGCGACTTTACACGCCAGGAGCACAGAGCCATGAACAACACTGACCACTGGTATGGAAAACTAGGGCCTGAAAGCGAAACAGCCCTGTTCCTAGAAATCTTCTCAGAGAGCAGGGAGGATGGGTGAGTCGGCAAGGAATCTGCAGCTAGATAAGATGTTACAGGAGGCAAGTAACTTTTTCATCTGACAGAAATTTCTAGTTGCACATTTCTTACCTCAGACTAGATACCAAATTAATAGCTCCCCGGAGGTAGCTCTGCGAAACTGTTTCACACTAGAAAGTCCTGCAGGACCGAACGGGCAAACAGCCCATCCCGATGGACCTGACTGTCCAGGCAGTAATGCTTTGAGAACATGAACATGTGTAGAGAAGCCAATGATGCGGCCTGACAGATATCACGAAGTGGAACTCCGTGTGCTAACACAGTGGTCGCAGACTTAGCTCTGGTGGAATGAGCATGCAAACCCTCAGGGGGTTGCTTCTTATCCAATGTGTAGCAGATCTTAATGCAGAGCACAATCCATCGGGAGATGGCCCATTTCTGCACGGCATTTACCTTCTTTGCTCCAACATACCCCACGAAGAGTTGGTCGTCCACCTGGAACTCTCTTGTGTGGTCAAGGTAGAATGACAACACTCTTTGGGTCCAGACGGTGAAGTTGCACCTCTTCCTTAGCGGGATGTGGTGGAGCATAAAAAGTATGCAGGATGATGGACTGGCCTACGTGAAAGAGAGTGACGACTTTTGGCAGAAAGAAAGCTCTAGTGCATAGAACCAGCTTGCTTGGATAGATGTTCAGGTATGGATGATTGGATGACAATGCCTGAAGCTCACTGATCCTCCAGGAAGATGTTATTGCCACCAGGAAAGCTGTCTTTATGGTAAAAAGCTTGAAAGGACAGTTGTGCACTGGCTCAAAGGGAGCGCACATCAGAAGAGTTAGGAATGGAGGCCCCACTAAGGCATGATAAATGGCGAAGGTGGAAACATGTTGCAAACCTTTCAAGAACCTATTTACGGGGGGCGCTAGGGGGCGCGCACGCAAGAAGGCTGCACTCCGGTGAGGCTCTCGCAGCCTGGGTGAAAAATCCATCACTATCCTACCCATAGACTCATGATCGGTTACAGACGTGGCGGCAAGACATTGAAGTAAGCGGGGCTCTCGTCGGGGGCAGCGTCGAAGCGTGTCTGTGCCCCCGAGAGAGAAATATGAAGAGGGCCTCGGAAGTGGCTTAGCGGCGCGAGTGCGGCCTAGCCCGGAGAGGCGGATTCTGGGGGGCAGACCCCCAACAGCACGAGTGGCAAGGGCTGCGTACTGCTGACGGAGCCTTGGGCGCGAGGGACACTAGACCTACAAGGCAGACACAGCCGTGAGCGAGCAGAGAAGAGTCGGGGCCCCCAATGGAGAGAGGCCTGCCGGCAAGGTGCTGTGTTACAACTAGAGAGCGGATCGAAAAGGAGCAGTGGCTGCAGGCTGTCACCGGAGTCCAGGAGGTGAGAGGTGTGAGGGCGGCGCAATAGCGGACAGCGCAGCAGCCCGGTGGCTGAGAGCGAGCGCAGGGGGAGAGGAGCTCGGACGGTGAGGGACATCTTGGGGACGCACCGAGAGCTGTCGCGACCCTATAGCGACAGTGGGCGTGACGGCCCGGACGGTAGATGCTGCACCCCGGGAGTAGACCCCCATAAAGGGAAATATACAGCTCAGCGGTTGTGCTATACCGCTGCATCCAGAGAGGAGAGAAGGGCAGTCACTGGATTTAGAGGTCAGGAACTACATGGCGAGGAAAGACACTTGAAATCCCCGACCTGCAGGAACATTGTCAAGGGGTGGGCAGACTTCGAAGTGAGGCTGCACACCTCTCCCCCCCACAAGCAGAATCAGGGTGCGGAAGGAGACGGCCCAGGCAGCAACATAGCAGAACGCACTGCCCTGGCAGAGAGGAGGCCCCATAACGCGGAACAGCATCCTGATGCCATAAGTCTACACCAGTGCGAGAAACTACAAGATAAAGGTGGCCCGACCTGTGACTCATGTGAGGAGGAAAACAACAAGACTGTTGTGTAGTTCCTATAGTACCCCTGCAGGACCTGCGCGTTTGGATAACATAAACTGTGGGCTTGGTGACAGACTGGCTCTGAGCACCCCCACCGCGTATGTTAGCCGGATTTGCATTAGCTAGCTCACAGTGCCACTAGAATCTCCTCTTATCGGGGAGAGATTAGTTTCTGGCAACCTTAGATCATGACAACCCTGATCCCTCAGAATCGTGGAAACAATGTACTTCTTTTCGCTCAGTCACTTGTGCTTACTTGTTCGGTTTGTCTCAGAGAGTTACACAGAATAAACAGTCTGGGCGTTTCAATAAGTATTTATTGAACAGTTGTTATTCTAGTGTAGAATATATGTGCTGCAACAACCAGCAGACAATAGCAGAGATATATTATCAGCAGTACGATAAAAGTGAAAGGATAGTACAGTTCTACCATATTGTAATAATCATGAATACATACATGAATATAAAATGCGTAATAGAATGTCACCCAAAAGTGCGCGTACTCCTACGATGCCTAACTAGATGTACCTAAGTGTACCTAGCATGTGTGTAGGTCTAAAAGCCTAAGAGCCAAGAATCCTTCTAGGATTTAGTCGAACCCCATTACCTGAATAGAGAGAGTGTGGGACCCCGTCCTGGTCTCGAGCTGGACACCCCGCAAGGGCTGTGTTAGACCGCTGTCAGCTGGAGCGACTGCATGCAGGAGCCTCAGCGTCTCTGGTCAGTGTGTCAGCATGGAAGTCTCGGTTCCCTCTATCTTACCGTGGCAAGATGTGGTGTATTTATACCCTAAAGTGTCTCGTCCCTCAGTATGGTTTGTATTGGTCTTTGTTAGACATGAGGAAGACGTCAGGGGTGAACTTTGTACATACATATTATGCGGGAGATGTAGCTGGTGAATGCTCATGCATAATTTATGAGTACATTGTAGGCCTGTGTTCGGGAAAAACCCTGCAGTGTTCTAACCACAGACTAGATAAAGTTCAACCCTCAGAGTTCGTTGTGTACTGTAGGGAACTAATGTAGGTGAAAGATCATGCCTATATGAGGGCATAGGAGATCATGACTATAATAGGGCATATACGATTATGACCATAATAGGGCATATACGATTATGACCATAATAGGGCATATACGATTATGACCATATACGGCATATATGAACGTGTCTATATTAGGGCCTCTATACGAAACATAACACCCACTCCACTTTCGAATTGGATGACAATGACCATACTTAAAATCTGGATAATTTAAAATTTTATCTTAAAAACAGCTAAAAACATGGTTTTAAAAAGACATTTAAAAAATGTTTAAAATGTTACAAATCAGCTATTCTTTTGTTGCCACTTGAAAAAGTCAATTCTGTCTCACCTATAAAAGTTGCATTACTACAAGCAGAAGAAGGCCATTCTTTCTCAAGTGAAAGTGTCAATTTAGGAAACGTTCCAAATTTAGTTCGTTTATTTATGAAACGAAGTGGAGAAGCCGAATTCTTTCCCAGGACGCGATGAGCCAATTCAAGATTTAGTGTCCTGGCTTGGAGATACAGCATTATCGGTGTTAGCTACTGCAGACGACAAATCCAACGCCTCACAGAGAACGTCAATCGCACATAGATGGAATTCAGCACTGCCAACAGTCGGTGCTGCGGCAGCTTGTGCGGCAGTTGTTACCTGAGTGCCTGTGGAGGAGCCACCTAACCCAGCAGGAGCAAACGGCACCTGTGGATTCTCAAGGAATGCGTTCATCAGAATTGGAAGACGCTGGGGACAACGCAGAGCATGGGCTTTTAGGGGGTCCAGCATAGCATCCATGTCCGGAGGCGTATCTGATGGAAACGTTAGACAGAGATCCAACGCGCACTCTTCTCCGCAAAACAGGCATCGAAGAACAGGTAAGATGCAGTCCACCCAGACTGGTCTAAACGAGAGTAACCAAGAGGCGTTCAGTTCTCTTAGGCAGGGTTTACCCAGAAGCTGCACCATGCGTTCACGGTATTTCCGCTCCATGAGTATGTTCGCCATTTCCTCGGAAATTGGGCCGTCCATTGCGTAGCAGTAAGATTACAATCAGGACTCCTGCAATTAGGAACAGGATAAGCGGGAGCCCTCCAAAGATGCTTCCCAATACGGGGTGTATAAAATTTGGGATTACTCCGAGGACTGTCTGAAAGGTGCTTAATAGTCCTGACCTATGGTCTTAAATAGGTGTACAATACCGCTTGTATCAGACATGTTAAAGATACGACCCACCATTTCTGAGAAATGAAAGGGGCAGTTTGTACGTATAAGTGCCTGTATCTCAGTCGAGGTCCTTGCAACTTGAAGTTCAAAGGTTTCTCGAGCAGAGGTTAAGGGCACGGGTTGCTGTAAAAGCATGGCTTTCAGTCTGCTCAAACTATCAAATTGTGTAAAGGAAACATTCAACGAAGGCCATAATGGCGCCTCCCTGACTGTGTTCAGTGGCGGAAACAATACTTGCATACAGCAAGTAACACTAGAGTTAACAGAGACCAGATAGGCGACGCCCGGAAGCATCCCACAGCAACCTTGATCGTTTAGCATCAAGTAACTCCCATTCGAGAGCAGCTGGAAAACCGGCGTGATCATGGCCGCTGGGGTCCCTGACATGTGACAAGATAGATTCGCTACTGAACCACTACATGCTCCGTGCAGAGAAATATCCTGACACATGAGAGAACCGCTTAAAGCGTTCTTGCAGTTTGTACCACTCAGATACACTTCTCGATCCCCATTCCGGCATCGATATCTATATGGTAACTCCCAAGTTTCCTTAATGTAACCCTTACCCATTTTTTCATATCTGCCTGCCTGCCTTTGCTCAAGGCAATATCGAAACTGAAACGTAGTGACCGGCAGATTGATTTGGCCATGAATTAGCCATTCAGTTGATGGTAATTCGGCTACAGTGAATGGTAACCTTTCCAGTATCTCAATACGCAGCATTGTATATTTGGCTCCCCTTTGTGCCATTTCTGTCTGTTTATCAGTTAGATTGTATTCTGAAAACAGAGACGTGGTGTTTATAAAACGGCAGGGCACATAGCCTGCACGCAAAGATTGCAGCGTCCAGCTTAACATCATAATAGAACGTTACTGGGATTGCCCGTGTTGTAACAAGGCCAGATCTTGTTCTAATATGTCGATTGCCGAAGACACAATGTTGCCTAAGGAGTAAATCCTGGCGGTTAAAGTTGTTAACCCATTATCCACTACAGCTAATGCCTTCTCTAGGTTAATACGGTCTATTTCCCGTATTCTTTCTGCGGCCTCCTGTTGGGATATATTCCAGTTTTCATTATAGTAGGCATAAATGCCAGCATATATGAAACGTTTCTGACGTGTTTTCTTTGGGCCTAGCAGGAAATCCCTAAGGTCTACATCAGGTGTGAGTAAGATCAGGTGATGTTTCACTTCTGTGAGTGTTGAGGTCTCTAGCCAATCAAGGCACAACTTCCCAACACTATAGGATGTCACTACCCCTGGGTGTTGTCTCTGTACATAGCGTGTATCTGGCCTACTGATACTAAACCCTTCGGTTATACCTAGGAATCTCTGTTGACATGTTTGTGTCAATGGGCCAAATCAGCCATTCTGTCCAATTGGGATTTGACCTGTTGTACTGGAGAATGTCATCTAATCCTACCCCATGTGTAGTTGAATTCTGTCCCCCACCCATCTGTGATGGTGCTGGAAACCCAGGTGTGTTCATGTCCTTGTTCTAGGCTAGTCCAAGACAGGATGTCTGTTGCACAGTGTCATTTAGAAATATCATCTGCTGTGGAATGAGGCATGCTCTAAAAAGCGCTTCTGTTCCCTGAACCTGCCAGTCCCTAGAACCCCAGATTGATTTTAAATCTATAGTGTCCTTCCATAGGTCAAAACCCTGTGTAGACAACTGGGCCATAAAGGAAGCAGAGTAAATATGTTTGGTGTTAGTCAACATAATTTTCTGTGCTGATGTTGTTGCCACTTTGTAATAAAATGACTTCGGGTCAGATGTATTAAACCCTGAAAAGTATGTGAATTTCTGTGCAAAAGTTTGCGAACTACCTTTTGGAGGTGTTGGGCAGTGTTCCCACTGGTGGTATTCAAATACATTTCTAGGTGTTATAGATTTGTGCAAGAAATGATGACCATAATGTTGGTAACAGTACAATGTATCATAGTCTGAAGTACCTTCTAACATTTCGTTGTTCGGAAATGCTGCAGTTTTTTCTAAATCAGACATCATATTATTTACAGTTTCAGAGTCCCAATCATCAGAAATTGTACTGGAGGTAATGATATCACTTAAAGAAATTTTAAATACATGTTTAAGCTTTAAAAGTTCAGTCGGACCGAATATATTGAAATCAATCTTGTCCCATACTATACCGTCCGGTATAGGAACTGCTGTGATGTTCACTGAAGACAAGTCTCTTGGTTCACGATGTGAAGACTAGTGTGGCTTTAAAATCAAATTAACCTTTTGGGCTGTAGAGCTCTGTTGGAGATATCGTCCATTAATAAGCATACTAAAAGTTATTGCTAAACCTAGCCAGAAAAGAAAAAATAGAATCCCAGTGATATACCACAGTTCTATCCAAGGTGACACCAGGTAAGTCTTTCTAAAAAAGTTCAAAAAGTCAATGAGTTACTGTTTGTGTGATTTTTGGGCTGGCGTCGTTTCCGGCTCGCTTGGATCCAGTGAAAACGTATCAAAGTTCATGAAGTAGCCAGAAGCAGTTCGATCAATTGTTGGAATTGCATCAGGATTTTTTTAAATGGGATTTTGCTCTTGACGAGGCATGTTGACGTAGACGTCTGTAGTCGGTCTGATTGCAACTTGGTTGTTAAGTTGATTTTCTTCTTGTTGAAGTGGAACGAGTTCCATAGCATTGTTGCCTAGTCCTTCACTCCGTACAAGTGGCTCTTCAAACGTGATGAGTCTTTCTATTTGAACTTCTTGGATTGTAGCGAGAGGAGGGCGTCTACTACTGTGGAGTCCACGAGGCCTACTGTTTAGTATCGGCCACATAGTGTGGTTTGATTAAGTCGATTGAGAAAAATCTTTTCTCCTTTTTTCCGGCAAGAGGCAGCAGAAGTACAGTTCTTGTGCCTTGGATTGCTAGGACCGGTACAGCTGTTCTGTAGGATGGTCCGAATTCTTTCTTGTCTGCAATCTTTTCTCTGACCAGGTCCCCAACTTTTGGGATCCAGACAGGTCTTGCCGTTACTGCCTTGACTTCCTCAGTGGCGGCCTGTTTTAAGTGGACGTTGCTTTGTTGTGTCCTGGATTCATTTAGATCCTGTAAAACAGCCAAACGATCATGGATATCAAATAGTTTTTCATCCGCCACTGTGCCTCCACAATCAAGATCAGGTACCCACATTCTTGTCCCACATAGGACCTCGTACGGAGTGACACCCCCTAGAGAGCTTCTTGGCTGGTTGTTAATTGCTCTTTGGACCCCATAAAGGTGACTGACCGAACTACCGCTCTTGCCTAATACCCTAGCTGTTAAAGATTGCTTTAAGTCACGGTTTATCCTCTCCACAACCGAATTTCCCTCAGGATGGTACGGAGAGGAGTACCGCAATGCTACGCCCATTCCTTCCATGGCCTCTTTGTAAGCCCGAGAGCTAAACGCCGGGCCACGGTCAGAATGTAACGTGCCAACTGCGTATGTGCCGATAAAGACTCACAAATCTTTTATAACAGTTCGAGCGTCAGCCGAGCGCTGAGGCCAGACACATAGGAATCTAGAGCAGGAATCCACTGCAACCATGATATATTTCTTGGCCCCATCCGATTGTAGGGGTCCGCAGTGATCCAAATACACACATGCAAGAGGTTTGTCTGATTTTAGTAATGGTGTCTGCGCTGGGCGTGCTATGGTGGAGCCTTTCATCTGCTGGCAGATGTCGCACTTTAAGACATAGTCTTTGGTCTGCTGTGTTAACCCTGGCCACCAGTAGCTCTGTTTCAGTAAAGAAATAGTCGCTGTAACGCCTGTATGCGCAGAACCCAAACCCTCGTGTGCTGCTAGAATTAAGCCTTGCCTACGATCCATATTTGGTATTACTCTATCCCCCACTCCAGGAATCTGAGCATATGGAATGTTTTGTGCATCTAACTTGTAGGAGTATTTGAGTGGAAATTTTTTAGGTACTGCTGTGCTGCCTTTGCGTGAAGCATTGACAGCTACCAAAATCTCGCCGTCTATTCTCGTTTTTGAACGAGTGATTGCAGCTACGGACGCTGTGCGTACAGCCCCCTTTGCGGCTTCATCAGCCAATGAATTCCCTTCAACGTGAACGCCATCACGCTGATGACTCAGTGTATGTATCACGTGAGCCCTTGGTAGTTCGTTTCTCAACTCCACTACCTGTTCCCATAGCATTTTATGCTTAATTGTGCCACCTTTTGCGTCTTTAAACCCGTTTTGTTCCCAATGATGTAAATATTCATTGTACGACTGTACACAGTAAAAGGAATCGCACACAATTAGTGTGGGGAATTCGTGTTCCGTATTTACAAGTGCCAGTATCAGTGCTTTTAATTCTGTCAACTGAGCCGTGCAGTCTCCTAGAGATTGCGTTTTAGTGCAACTTGGATGGAACTTTCCATCGCGCATGCGACCTTTAACTATTGCACACGCTGCGCTGTAAGCTTGCTTACTCCCTATGGCCGGTTGAGCAGATACGTCAGTGTAAATAATATATTCATACTGATCTAGAGGCAAAATCTCATTTGGTAGAGGATATTCTTGTTCGTATTGCAGAAATGCTTGTGTTTTTAAACTTGGATCAAATCTGTATTCAACATCCTTTGCAGTAAGAAAATTAGCCCATTGTATCCATCTGGGATGTAAGGCTTTTGCATTTGGAATGCTAGCCTTTGTAACAGCCTCTAAGGCTGGTACTGGGGTCACGACTACTATGCGTTTTCCCTGAGCCAGAGCTCTTTCTCTTGCTACAGCGGTCTGTACTGCTGTCAGGATTTTTTCTGTTGAAGTGAAACGCATCTCTGCGTTTGTGTACAGGTGTGATTTGTATGCGATTGGTACTGTTTCACCTTCATTGAAGGTTAAGTAAGTGTACCCGCATTGACCCGCTATTACTCGGATCACTAAGTTGTGTATGTTTACGCGTGTCTGTAAGTGTTTTGAAGCTATCATGTCTTCTTGTAATGAACGTAGGATGTTTGTATGTTCTTGTGTCCATTGTCTGACTGAAAAATCAGGTTTTATTAAGTCGTAGAAAGGTTTTACTCTTTCTGCGTAATCCAAAATGTATGTTCGACCAAAATTTAGGAATCCCAGAATTGATTGTAAATTCTTTAATGATTTTGGAGGTTGGAGCAGCGCACATTTTTCTAAAAAGTTAGCTGCTAGGCTTTTTCCTTCACTTGACAGCTCATACCCTAAGAACAGGACATTGAGATGGGCAATTTTTGATTTTTTGAAATTTAATTTATAGCCCTCAGAGGCGAATCCCATAATAATGGTGCTCACCCTGGTCAAGTGCCTCGGTAAGTCATCGTCCGTCAGATAAATATCATCCACATAGGACAATGCTTCTTCATCCAAATTTTGGAGTAACTTTGTTACCCTTGCTGAAAACAACCCCAGGCTATTCTTATACCCTTGCGGGAGTCGACAAAATTGCCGTTTCGACCCTAGCGCTGAGAATGCGGTCAAATACCTGCTTTCAGGCGCTATATTTTGGCAGAAAAATCCATTTGAGATATCAAGTGTAGTTTTGTATTTTTTTCGCACAATGTTATTCATTAATGCGGCACTGTGTGCATTTTGTACTGCAAATGTCTTTGTGCAAGTGTTTAAATGTCTGTAATTTAAAACTAAACGATATGTGTTGTCAGGTTTTGATACGGGGAACAAAGGATTGTTCATTGGTGAGGTGCAATTTTCTATCACCCCCTGGTATTCAAGTTGATCTAGGATCTCCCTGACTTGTTTTTTAGCTTCTTGCTTGATAGGATATTGCCTTTGAGGAAACCTTTAACGGGATCACGTGGTGGGTTGAATCCTCATCCCAACCAGCATGATTTTTGTACAATGCTGGAGCTAGGGCAACCGCCCACTCCTGCGCATATGCATGTTTTAAATGTATGGGAACGAGGTCGGAAAACGCTGGAAAAATTACCGTTTCTCCCTTAGGGCACTCTATGACGAATGCTGGTGGCCAGTCTTGCTCTGCTAATAGGATGTCATATCCAGATGTCAGATTTTTCCAAAATAGACCTTTAACTTTCCTGGGCTTGTCCCCCTCCATCCGGAGTGTTATCTCATGTAACTTATGTGGGACACTTACCCGAGTATCAGGTGTTTCCACCGTGATGGACAAGTTACTTACCTTCGGTAACGATATATCTGTAAGAAACATTAGTAGTGATAGATTCCTTACCTTAGAATATAACCAGGCGTCAGACTGGATCCGGAAAGTTTTCGTCAGCAGTACCCCTGCGCGTCGGTAGGTGGCGTCGTGCGGCTCCGCGTCCGTCGTGGTCGTCGAGATGACGTCGCGGGCGCTACTTAGACGCCGCCCACGCGCGCTGACGTCAGTTCTGTACACGACTTTCCGCGCCAGGCATGCAGAGCCATGCAAGATACTGACCACTGGTGCATTGAAACTAGGGCCCTGAAAGGGATGACCTTAACCCTAGAAATCAGTTCGCAGAACGGGGAGGATGGGTGGGGCGGTAAGGAATCTATCACTACTAATGTTTCTTACAGATATATCGTTACCGAAGGTAAGTAACTTGTCCATCTGAAAGAAACATATAGTGATAGATTCCTTACCTTAGAATAGATACCCCAGCAATACCAACCCCGGTGGTGGGTCTGCGAACTAAGATCACACCAGAAAGTCACAGAGAACAGAACGGCCAAAGAAGCCGTCTCTCCGGACTTGGCTGTCTAGGCAATAATGTTTGGTAAACGTGTGCAGCGAGGCCCACATGGCTGCCTGACAGATGTCTTGCAGGGGGACACCACGTCCCAATGCAGTAGTGGCTGCTGTAGCTCTGGTGGAATGAGCACGCAGCCCCACCGGAGGTTCTTTTTTAGCCAAAGAGTAACAGGCTTTGATACATAAAACAACCCAGTGGGAGATGGTTCTCTTATGGACCGCCCGACCTTTCTTGGTGCCAACGTAGCCAACAAAAAGCTGGTCGACCACCCGGAACTGCTGTGTGCGTTTGAGATAAAAGGAGAGCGCACGTTTTGGGTCCAGACGGTGGAGCCGCTCTTCCTCTCTGGAAGGATGCGGAGGCGGAAAGAAGGTGGGCAAGGTAATAGTCTGCCCAATGTGAAAGGCCGTAACCACTTTTGGCAAAAAGGAAGGACGCGGCCTGAGCACAACCTTGTCCGGATGGACTGAAAGGAAAGTAGGCTTACACGAAAGAGCCTGGAGCTCACTCACCCACCTGGCGGAAGTGATGGCCACCAGGAAGGCAGTCTTTAACTTTAAAAGACGAAGAGGACAGTTGTGAAGGGGCTCAAAGGGAGCGCACATCAAGTATGTCAGAACCAGATTCAAGTCCCACTGAGGCATCACGAAAGGAATAGGAGGAAAAAGGTGTGTAATGCCTTTGAGAAATCTATTTACAACAGGGGACTTGAAAAGAGAGGGCTGATCAGGGAGCCTGGGAAAGGCCGAAATAGCAGAAAGGTAGCCCTTGATAGCTCCCAGAGCAGAGCCCTGCTGGGCCAAAGAAAGAAGGAACAGTAGTACTTCAGAAAGAGGGGCAGAAAGGGGATCCACAGCCTTTGCTGTGCACCATGCCACAAATGTGTTCCACCTGCAGGCGTATACCACTTTCGTAGAGGGACGCCTGGCTGCCAGAATAACGTCACAAACTTCAGGAGGCAAGTCGAAGGGAATCAACTGCCGCCGCTCAATCTCCACACAAAGAGGTGGAGGCTGGACAGGTTCGGGTGGAGGATAGTCCCCTGCTGCTGCGACAGAATATCCTCCCGAAGAGGCAGTCGGATCGGGGGATCGATGCTCATACTGAGTAGCTCGGATACCATACTCTTCGAGCCCAGTCCGGAGCCACAAGAATGACTTGGGCCCGGTCGCGCCTGATCTTCTTCAGCACTCTGGGCAGAAGTGGTATAGGCGGAAAGGCGTACAACAGACCGCAACTCCACTCGCGACGAAAAGCGTCGCCGAGCCAGTGCCACCTTGGAAATTCCAACGTGCAGTACTGATGACATTGCGCGTTCTCTTCGGTGGTGAATAGATCTAACCAAGGCTCTCCCCACTGCTGAAAGAGACCTTGCGCCACCTCCGAGTGAAGACGCCATTCGTGATCGAGCATGCACCTGCGGCTGAGTTCGTCCCCCCTGGCGTTCAAAGAACCTGCCAGGTGTTGAACCACTAGGGACATGCCCTGATGTTCCAGCCATGTCCAGCAACGCAGAGCCTCCTGACAGAGGGTCCACGACCCACCCCGCCTTGTTTGTTGCAGTACCACATGGCGGTGGTGTTGTCTGTGAACACCTGCACTACTCTCCCCTTGACAGAGGGAAGGAATGCCTTTAGTGCAAGCCTGATCGCCCGCAGCTCCAAAAGGTTGATATGGAGCCGGGACTCCGCCGGAGACCAGAGGCCTCTGATCTCCGCCTCTCCCATGTGGCCGCCCCATCCCAGGAGGGACGCATCCGTCACCACTGTGAACTCCGGCTGGGGAAGGGAGAGGGATCTGCCGTCGACCCAATGCCGGTCCGTGAGCCACCACTGCAACTGTTTTGCAGTCCCCTCCGAGATCTGGACGTGATCGGACAGGTTTCCCTGATGCTGCGCCCACTGGAACTTCAGGTTCCACTGCAGAGCCCGCATATGCCACCTGGCATGATTGACCAGCAGGATGCAGGAGGCCATGAGGCCCAGCAGCCTCAGAGTCACTCTGACCGAAACCCGGGACAAGGGCTGAAAGATGGGAATCAGAGCCCGAATATCCCGGACTCGCTGTTCGGGAGGATAGACCCGAAACTGCGCCGTGTCCAGAACCGCTCCGATAAAGAGGAGCTTCTGGGAGGGAATCAGGTGCGACTTCGGCACATTGATGGACAACCCCAGCAAGTGCAGGAGGTCGGCCGTAGTCTGGAGGTGGGAGACGACTGTCTGGGGCGAGCCCGCCTTCAACAACCAATCGTCGAGATAGGGGAAGACTGAGACCCCTGATCTGCGCAGATGAGCTGTGACCACCGCCATCACCTTGGTGAACACCCGAGGGGCGCTGGTAAGGCCAAAGGGGAGCACAGTAAACTGAAAGTACTCGTGGCCTCCCGTGAACCGTAGGTAACGCCTGTGGGCTGGCAGGACGGGGATGTGGAAATAGGCGTCCTCCAAGTCCAGCACCACCATCCAGTCTTGTGGGTCGAGAGCAGACAAGACCTGAGCTAGAGTGAGCATCTTGAACTTCTCTTTGCGGAGGAAGCGATTGACGTTCCGGAGGTCTAAGATAGGACGCAGGCCTTTGTCCTTCTTGGGCACCACAAAGTAGTGGGAATAACAACCACAACCTACTTCGTGCGTCGGAACGCGCTCGATGGCCCCCTTGGCCAAGAGGGCCGCAACTTCCTGCTGAAGAAGCACCAAGTGATCCCCCGACATGCGGTGATATTGAGGTGGCATGGCTGGGGGGGTAGTCTCGAAGGGGAGGGAGTAGCCCCTCCGGACTATCTCTAAAACCCACCTGTCCGAAGTGATGGTGCGCCAGTGGGGGAGGTGATGGCAGAGCCTGCCGCCCACTGGCGTTTGATGGGCCTGAAAGTTCGGACTAGGAAGGTTTGGAGGCAGTGGTGGCCGGGGTGGTGGTGGACTGACCCGCCCGCTGGCCCCTTTGCCCGCCACGGCGGAACCCGCGTCCGCGCTGGGATGATTGCTGTGCCGGCCTGTGGCTCTGTTGTGAACGCTGCGGGGCGCCCCTTCCTGTGCCACGAAAGGAGCGAAAAGCGGAAGGCGGGGGAGGGCGGACTGCCGAGAGTCCCAAGGACTTGGCCGTAGCCCGTGAGTCCTTAAACCTCTCCAGCGCGCTATCCGCTTTGTCGCCGAAGAGGCGACGGCCATCAAAGGGCATGTCCATAAGGGTGTTTTGGACATCCCCCGAAAATCCAGTGGTCCTCAACCAGGCGTGACGGCGAACCGCCACCGTCGTTGCAATGGATCTGCGGAGTGAGTCGGCGGTGTCTAGGCCACAACGGATCATGAACTTTGCTGCGTCTCTCCCCTCTGCAACAGCCTGGGCGAGAGCAGGCCGGGCCTCCTCCGGACACTGGGGCAGCACGTTCGCCACCGTATCCCACAGAGAGTGGGAATAACGGCTCAAGAGGCATGCGGTGTTCACGGACCGCAGAGCAGAGCTGGTGGAAGAAAACATTTTCTTCCCAAACTGATCCAGCTTCTTGGATTCCCTATCCGGTGGTGCGGAAGGGAAGGCGGTTGGGGAAGCAGAGGCTTGGACAACCAAGCTCTCGGGAGTGGGTTGTTGGGAGAGGAAAATGGGGTCACCCAGAGCCGGGCGATGACGTCGGGCCACGTTCCTATCCACAGGAGCCCCTGTGGTGGGCCTGGACCAAGTGCCCAAAAGAACGTCAGACAGGGCTTCATTGAAAGGAAGCAGCGGCTCCGCAGAAGTAGCTGCTGGCTGAAGCACCTCTGTCAGGAGGTTAGTCCTGACGGCCACAGTAGGGAGCTGGCGGTGTAGGGCCTCAGCCGCCATACACAACACCACTGCATAACTGGCGCCCTCCTCCGTAGCCACGGTAGGAGGAGACAGCATGCCAAGGTCTGGTGAGGTATCCAGACCACTGGCGTCACCCAATTCCTCAGCCAGTCCTGTTCAGACTCGCAGGCGGCAGCGAGAGGGTCCTCAGACCCCTCCCAGTCCTCCCCTTGCTCCTCAGGATGTTCAACAGGCCGAAAATAAGGAGCAGGGACATGGGGATAGAATTCCCCAAGCAGGGTCGAGAACGGCATTGATCGACGCCGGCTCGGCGCCGTGTCCACCTCGGGGCTGAAACAGAGGTCGACGTCGTCCCGAGGGGCGGGCGGCGTCAGGATCGGTGCCAGTGGGGTCGACGTCGGTGGAGGCGTAACGAGGTCAACCGGCGTCGACCGGGATCCAGGCCTGGATCCAAGGGTGTCCTGCGGCGCCGTGGCCGGAGCCGACAGCGACACCGGGGCCGGAGCCGCCGGCGAGGAAACGCGAGGACACCCATGCGGGACCGCGGGGCCCGAAGGCGCACCGGCGGGACCCGACGGCCCAAAGAGGCGAGCCATGGCCGACAGGAACACCTGTATCTGGGCCGGAGATGCCGACGACCCCGGGACGGGCGGGTAGTCGGGCGGCGACTCCATGGACTGCGCCGGAGCCGCGGGGGTGGCACCACCCATACCCTCAGCCGCGTTGCGCGACCGGCGAGGGTAAGTCGGAGAACGATGGCGTTTCTTCGACTTCTTGTGCTTCGCCTTACCTGACCCCGAGTGCGAAGACTTGGATCCCGAAGATCGATGGTGATGACTCCGCGCACGGTCCCTCGACCTCCCTCTGGACCGGGACTTGGAACGGCGTGGAGCCGACTGCCGGGCTTCCAGCAACTTTCGGGACCGCTCCCGCAAAGTCTTCGGTGCCATGGCCCGGCAGTCGGAGCACGACTTGGGGTTGTGGTCGCGCCCCCGGCAGAAAAGACACACACGGTGCGGGTCCGTCACCGACATCATGCGGTGACAATCCCCGCAGGACTTGAAACCGGGCATCCTAACTGCACCGTAGGAGTCGAAGACTCGATGAAAAAATGGAGACAAAAGTCTCAAAAAGTCAGTCAAAAATTGACTGGGGGTTCCTGCTCTTCCCGGATCTGCGCTTGCTGGCGCGGAAAAAGAAAGAACTGATGTCAGCGCGCGTGGGCCGCGTCTAAGTAGTGCCCGGGACGTCATCTCGGCGACCACGACGCCAACGACGGACGCGGAGCCGCACGACGCCACCTACCGACGCGCAGGGGTACTGCTGACGAAAACTTTCCGGATCCAGTCTGACGCCTGGGGATATTCTAAGGTAAGGAATCTTTCACTATGTGTTTCTTTGAGATATACTCACTCAACTCCGCTGTCACCAAAAATTCCTTCAGGTTCTGGCAAGCTATTGTTACTTCTGCCGCACTGTCTAGCATCGTCAGAGACCATTCCCCGTTCAGAAGCTGTGTCCTCAGAATTCTGGGCATGTCTTATCTTGAGACCTGCTACCTTCTTCTTTTTGAAATGAGGTTTTGATTTTTGTTTATCTTTTTTTTTAGGTGCGTAGTCCGCAGCGCGTTGCGTGTCTCTGGACTTTGTACGCTCCTCTTGTCTTTGTTCTGACCGTCCTTCCCTCTCGGAGTTTTTTGATGAACCCTGAAAGGAACGAGAGGATCGTGTATCAGTATCCTGATACCTATCAAGTTTTTTAATATTATCCCTATTCCGGAGGTTATACCTCCTTTCAGAGGGCTCCTGTTGAGGAGACCTACCTCTGGATTGAGATCTGCTGTCTTTAGACTTTTGTTGTTTTTTATTTTCCCACTTCTTTTTAGAAGAAGTAGGTGTCTGCTTTGTAGTGTCCTTTTCAGAACTGCCCACTAGTTGTGGTTTTAATGCTTTCCCACCTAAACTGTCTCTGCCTAATCCTGCATACGCAGTTTCAATTATTTTGGGTAGTTTGTGTTGTTGATCTACTCGACTGAACTCCCTTAGGCGTTGGCGGATCGCCACTGAAGCTACTTCCCCCTTAATGTTAGCTAGTATTATGGCTGATACCTGTTCGTAGTTACCTAGTAACTTCATCCCTAAGTTAAGGGCAGACTCTGCTCCGTACTCATTTTGTATCTGTCTCAATACGTCAGGTACTACTGCTAATGACGGGATACCATGCGTTCTGGTATATATGGCAGCAAAGACTGTACCCCAAGAGGTGCAGTCCTCTATTTGTGGTGTTATCCCCATGGGCAAGCAGATTGTTAGTATTCTGTGCTTATCACAGGTGGTAGTATTCGGGAATACCACCTCAAGCTGAGTTATTTTCTGAGCTATCCAGAATGGTATTTGTTCGCGTTTTGCGGGCATTTTGCCCATTACCGCGTGTAATGTTTGAGGAGTAATTTTATTTCCTATACCCTGAGCTGGAGTACTACTTGCTGCACCTGGTGCAGGTTGGATTGTTAAAGTCCTCATGACAAATTGTGTCAGGTTTCTGTAGATTTTAATTAAATCTGTGTGTTGTACGAGTAAGTCTCCTGGTGGCATTGTGCCAATGTCAGGATGTGGTGTGTAGGCCGCTAATATTGGCCATGTGGCTCCGTTTCCTCCGAGTGGGCCTAACCTTACTCTTCTTCGTACGTGGGGTAGGGCGCCATTAAACCAGTAATAATGTTCCTGGTAAGTGAGTGGAATCTCTATGTCCTCAAACGGACAATATTCCTGTGGTGCATCTCCTTCTATATAGTATTGAAATGTCTTTGTTATTGCATTTGCTGCTGGGAGTGTAACCCATGAATAGAATACCTCTGTTTTGTTTGATTCGTGTGCCTCAATCACGAAAACTACAATGCCACCCTTAGCTTGTAAACCATTTTCTAATAGTCTTATGGTGACTGTCCTTCTGAATTTTGGTGCAATCTGTATTGCATCCTCAGGATCTTCTTCCTCGTCTGACACGGGCAGTGGCATTCGTAGTGGATCTAAGACCGCGGTAGTCATCGTGTATAGAACACATACTAATGTTTCAAAGAAACTATGATAAGGTTTTAGGCACAATTTTAGGAACACTATGTCCTTTCAAGCTTGAATAACCAACAGCCAATAAATAGTATTCTTGTACTACTCAGCTGCGGCGGATTTTGTGCCCACCCACTCCAGACGTCTCTGGGGTTTTGTTAGTAGGTTATCTGAGAATAGCACGACTGAACTACTCAGATTCTACTTTTAAATAAGTACCCAACCAACGTTGGTGGCGCCATGTCGTGTAGTTCCTATAGTACCCCTGCAGGACCTGCGCGTTTGGATAACATAAACTGTGGGCTTGGTGACAGACTGGCTCTGAGCACCCCTACCGCGTATGTTAGCCGGATTTGCATTAGCTAGCTCACAGTGCCACTAGAATCTCCTCTTATCGGGGAGAGATTAGTTTCTGGCAACCTTAGATCATGACAACCCTGATCCCTCAGAATCGTGGAAACAATGTACTACTTTTCGCTCAGTCACTCGTGCTTACTTGTTCGGTTTGTCTCAGAGAGTTACACAGAATAAACAGTCTGGGCGTTTCAATAAGTATTTATTGAACAGTTGTTATTCTAGTGTAGAATATATGTGCTGCAACAACCAGCAGACAATAGCAGAGATATATTATCAGCAGTACGATAAAAGTGAAAGGATAGTACAGTTCTACCATATTGCAATAATCATGAATACATACATGAATATAAAATGCGTAATAGAATGTCACCCAAAAGTGAGCGTACTCCTACGATGCCTAACTAGATGTACCTAAGTGTACCTAGCATGTGTGTAGGTCTAAAAGCCAAGAATCCTTCTAGGATTTAGTCGAACCCCATTACCTGAATAGAGAGAGTGTGGGACCCCGTCCTGGTCTGGAGTTGGACACCCCGCAAGGGCTGTGTTAGACCGCTGTCAGCTGGAGCGACTGCATGCAGGAGCCTCAGCGTCTCTGGTCAGTGTGTCAGCATGGAAGTCTCGGTTCCCTCTATCTTACCGTGGCAAGATGTGGTGTATTTATACCCTTAAGTGACTCGTCCCTCAGTATGGTTTGTATTGGTCTTTGTTAGACATGAGAAAGACGTCAGGGGTGAACTTTGTACATACATATTATGCGGGAGATGTAGCTGGTGAATGCTCATGCATAATTTATGAGTACATTGTAGGCCTGTGTTCGGGAAAAACCCTGCAGTGTTCTAACCACAGACTAGATAACGTTCAACCCTCAGAGTTCGTTGTGTACTGTAGGGAACTAATGTAGGTGAAAGATCATGCCTATATTAGGACATAGGAGATCATGACTATAATAGGGCATAGACGATTATGACCATAATAGGGCATATACGATTATGACCATAATAGGGCATATACGATTATGACCATATACGGCATATATGAACGTGTCTATATTAGGGCCTCTATACGAAACATAACACGACCAGCCCGCAACCGGCGCAGATACCTGCTTCATGGAGAAGGAGAAAGAAGCGGGTGATGGAGGGAAGTCTAGAGGAGTGAGACGCACCGCGGATACATTGGCGGGGAGTGCGGAGACAGCCCTATATCTGGTCCTTGCTCTCTATGTGGTCGCCTCCACTGCACTATTGTTCCACAGAGCGGAGAAACCGCTGTCTGCAACTCGGAGAGCGGAGGGGCGGTGGTGACCACTGCCCGAGTTGGAGAAGGAGATGGGTAGAACAGACAGCAGACAGTCCAAGTTATCCTTCGAGTTCCTCAAAATGGCAAGATCCCACCCCAAGGATACGGAGGGGGAGATGTTGGAGCGACCACCGGTTGCATCAAACCTCACAGAGGGGGATGTTAAGACCCTTTTACTGATGATTAAGCAGAGCCTGACGTCAATCGAAACGAAGATGGACTTTGTATGTACACGTGTTGACTTTCTCACCCAAAAACTTGAAAAACATGATAGCCGGATACAGGAGGCAGAATACAGAATTTCGGAATTGGAGGACACATCTGAAGGGAGGAAGGAGCAATTATCGCAAATGGAATTCCTCCTAAAGGTTATTGCCGCCAAGAACGAGGATTTGGAGATGCGTTCTCGGGGCAATAATGTGTGAATCATGGGGGTACCTGAAAGCGCAAACACGGGGAGGATGGAGGATTACGTGGAACAAATGCTGAAAACCTTGTTTCGTACCAAAGCCTTCTCCGCGCAGTTGGTGGCCGAGAGGGCGCACTGCTCACTGGGTACCCGGCCCCCTCCCCGAGGCTGATCGTTGCCTGCATTTTTTTTTATCGGTACCAGGATGTGGCCCTCCAACTATCCAGGGAGAAGCAACAACTCAGCTTTGGGGGGAACAGCATCGCCCTCTATCCAAACTTTGCAATGCCGGTGCAGGAGGCCAGGAAAAAGTCCTTGCCCGTTAAAAAAAAAGCTGAGACAGGCCCAAATAGACTATTCGATGCTGTACCCAGCACGCCTCCAGCTCACTCATCAGGGAAAGCAACATTTCTACACTAATCCGCAGCAAGTGGAGGACTTTTTGAAACGCACTAACCAAGCTGCAAAAGTTTGTGATGCTGGACACTATTCGGGATGTTGCCGATCGCGATGGCAGAGCAGGATTAGGAGCCCTTCTTTTGGCAAAGCTTGGGAGAAGATCCTGGAATCCCGGTGGGGAGTATGGAGCAAATGTGACATAATTATTCTATATCTTATTTTGTTATAGGTAGTGTGCCTGCAGAATGTGGACGGAATAAACACAGCCTGACCATGCCACAGGATGCAGTACTATTTCTCTTATTGTGGCTCCCTATCTGTCTTTCCTCGGATCTTAGGGTTGGAATGGGACAGATCTGTGACATAACTCGGGCACCCCCCCTCCAGTAATGTGGAAGGGGGTTGGCTGTGGCGCTCCCTGGAGATAGCTACCCCGGAAGGAGATCCCTATTAGATCGGTTAAGACCTTTCCCTTTCTCTTCTGTTTTACTCTTTTCCTAATTTCACTTCCGGGACCTACTACGGTTGTCCTGGATTCTAAGGTTATCGTTGCCATTGCTTGACCTGTGTACTGATCCTGAACTGTAAGTAATGGGAGGTATTAAGCCTGACTCAAGTATCCTGGAATTGGAGAAAATAGTTCATGGGGAGGGAGGGTACCTTTTCTCCGACAAGTTGGGGAGGTCGTTGTGGGCCGGTCAGCAAGGAATAAAGGGCTTAAACCTTATAACATGGAACATTAGGGAGTTGGGGAACCCGCGAAAACGCAGACAAATCCTAGCTTATTTAGAGAGGCATGACACCCATATCGCCATGCTACAAGAGACACATTTTGGGACGGGGTTGGGATGAGGTTCGCATCTCGCTGGGCGGAGCATAGATGCTTTTCCACTTACTCCACGTATGCCAGGGGTACAGCAATACGTATAAAAAAAGGCACTCCGTATATGGCAATGGGGTCGTGGCAAGACACACAGGGACGATCCAGCATTATGTTGGGGAGGCTAGCCACGTACTCCGTCACTTTACTGTGCTGCTATTGCCCAAACGTGGATGACCCCTCCTTTTTCAACATGGGGTAAGATGCTCGGTATAGGCTCCACCTATGTTATTTGGGGGGGGGACTTCAATACCACGCCGGACCCTCATAAGGATAGATCTAACCCTCAACCCCACCACTATACAGCCACACAGTAGCAGTTACATAATACAGTTACAGATCACCATCTGATAGATGCATGGAGGCATATCCATCCCCGGTCAGAGGGAGGAACTCATTACTCTGCAGTACACTCTTCATGGGCCCGGCTGGATTATTGAATTGTCTCTAGGGGGATGGGCCCCTGTGTAGTACAAGCCCAGCACCTGGCACGCACCTTTTCGGACCACTTCCCGGTACGTATCACACTTGTTCCACCTGTGGACTGCATGCCACGGGCCGCTTGGCGACTTAACCCAACAGCGTTACTAGACGCTACCTTTAGAGAGGAGGTGGGGCAAGAAATACAAGATTTCTTTCACAGAAATGCCCGGTCGGACCCTTGCATGTCCACATTATGGAAGGCCTTTAAGGTCACCATACGTGGCATATGTATTGCGAAGAGGGGAGGAGTATTGCGGGACATACAAAACACCCTTACCCGCCTGGAAACAGATTTAAACATTTGGAAAAAGAGCTCTCGGTGTCCCCGACTGGAGAAACGCAAAGGCATATCAGGGACAAATTGACAGAATATAGGGAGGCAGCAGGGAGGGGATCCCTCTTTCGCGGAAAGTACTTTCGAGCCCGCAGATATGGAGAAGGGGAGAGGCGCGAGAAGGCATTAGCAGAGCAAATTTGATATCCTCTCTTCTCCAACTATGTATGAGGGATACAGGAGGCAAAGGACACCATACATAAAGATACCAAAAATATCTTGTGCGCCTTTACCAGTTATTACTCCGAACTCTACACATCTAAAGTAACACAACCCGTTCCGCTAGAAACATACTTAGAAGAGGTAGCGTTGGGATGGCTTGGGGACGCACAGAGGGAGTTTCTCTCAGCTGACATCGAGGAGGATGAAATCAAAGCGGCAGTGATGCAGTTACGTTCTGGCACAGCCCCTGGCTCCGACGGCCTCCCGGCCGACTTATATAAGACCTATGTCGATTATTTGACCCCGATGCTTACACTGGTGTACGAGGAGGCCAAGAAAGTGAGTGTCCTCCCCCTTACGATGAGAGAGGTGACAATAGTATCACTATTGAAGCCAGGGAAGCCCGGGAGTAAGTGCGAGTCATATAGACTGCTCCCCTTGATAAACTGTGGTTAAAATATTAGCTAAGGTGCTTACTAACAGGCTGAGCCTCTTAATAAATGCTCTAGTGCTACCCGATCAGGCGGGGTTCATTCCCGGGAGATCGACTTCGCACAACCTGAGAACTCTCTTCTCATTGATGCAAGATGTGGACCCCAAGTTAGAGGCGGTGGCATTTTCTTTAAATGCCACCAAGGCTTTCGATTCGGTGGAACAGGGGTACCTTTTGAGGGTATTGGAGAGCATGGGAATACCGTCCAGCTTCCTCTCGTGGGTAAGACTACTGTATCAACAGCCGCAAGCAAAGGTTCTGGTCAACCGGGTATGCTCAAACCCCTTTACAGTGTTGCGGGGAATGAGAAAGGGGTGTCCGCTCTCACCCCTGCTTTTTGCATTGGCAGTGGAACCACTGCCAGCTAAGTTGCGCCAGCTCTATCGAGACCACGCAATACGCTACCCCAATAGACATATTTTAGTGTGCCTACATGCGAACGATATAGCACTTCACATGCTTAATCCACGTATCAGTCTGAACCCCATACTGCGTGAGATCACCGCGTTTAGAGGGATCTCGGGAAACAACATTAATTGGGGCAAAACTCAGATATTCCCCCTAACGGAGGCGACTCAGGAATATACCCTAGACTACCCCATCGTTTGGTGTCAGGAGGTGGTCAAATATTTGGGGATAATGATCTCCAGGGATAGGACGGAGCTACTACGCGCCAATTATGGGAAAACCTTATCTTCCCTCACGGACATGATAACAAGATGGATTGCCATGCCCCTGTCAATGGCAGGCAGAATCTCTTTAATAAAAATGGTGATACTTCCTAAATTATTATATTTATTCCTCAAAATACCATATAATCCGGGCCGACACTTCTTCAAAACACTTCCAACGCAACTAATGAACAAGTTACTTACCTTCGGTAACGATATATCGGTAAGAGACATATATTAGTTATAGATTCCTTACCTTAGAATTACCCCCAGGCGTCAGACTGGATCCGGAGAAATTTTTTCGCAGCAGTACCCCTGCGCGTTGATAGGTGACGTCGGTCGACACCGCGTTCGTCGACGGCGTCGTGGTCGCTGGGATGACGTCGCAGTATCTACTTAGACGCCACCCTCGCACGCTGTCAGTTCTTTACACGCCAGAAGCGCAGAGCCATGCAAGACACTGACCACTGGTGCACAAAACTATGGCCCTGAAAGGAAGTCCTTAACGCTAGAAGTCAGTTCGCAGATCAGGGAGGATGGGTGGGGCGGTAAGGAATCTATAACTAATATATGTCTCTTACAGATATATCGTTACCGAAGGTAAGTAACTTGTTCATCTGAAAGAGACTATTAGTTATAGATTCCTTACCTTAGAATAGATATCCCAGCAATACCAACCCCAGAGGTGGGTCTGCGAACTAAGTTCACACCAGGAAGTCCTGGAGAACAGAGCGGCCAAGGAAGCCGTCTCTACGGACTTGAGAATCCAGGCAGTAGTGTTTGGTAAACATGAGCAGTGATGCCCACGTGGCTGCCTGGCAGATGTCATGAAGGGGGACTCCACGTACCAAAGCAGTAGTGACTGCCGTCCCCCTGGTGGAATGGGTGCGCAGTCCCACAGGAGGCTCCTTCTTTGCCAAAGAGTAGCAAATTTTAATGCAAAGAACGACCCACCGAGAGATGGTCCATTTTTGCACGCCCCAACCTTTTTTGGCGCCCACATAGTCAATAAAGAGTTGGTCATCCACCCGGAATTGTCTTCTGCGATCCAGATAAAAAGATAGCGCACGTTTTGGATCCAGATGGTGGAGCCTCTCTTCCTCTTTTGAAGGACGTGGAGGCGGAAAGAAGGTGGGCAACATGATGGTTTGACCAATGTGGAAAGAAGTAACCACTTTGGGAAGAAAGGAAGGTCTGGTTCCTAGGACAACCTTGTCCGGATGAACAGCAAGAAAAGGAGGCCAGAGCCTGAAGCTCACTCACCCTGCGAGCAGAGGTGATGGCCACTAGAAAAGCAGTCTTTAAAGTTAAAAGCCCGAGAGGACAGTTATGTAGTGGCTCGAAAGGAGCGGACATAAGGTATGTCAGAACAAGGTTCAAGTCTCACTAAGACATTACGAAAGGAATAGGAGGAAAGAGGTGAGTAAGGCCCTTAAGAAATCTATTTACAATAGGGGACTTGAAAAGAGAAGGCTGATCAGGCAGCCGAAGAAAGGCGGAGATGGCTGAGAGATAGCCCTAAATGTAAATGTCCAGTATTTGTAAAGCGCACAGCTACCTCCGGAGAGGTGTCCCGGCGCTGGAGGCCGTCGGGAAGATTAAGCGAGCTATTGCCCAGAGTCACATGGAGCTAGGCTGATCTGCCGCCGGCGATCGAACCGTGAGCCCCAGGATCCGGAGTCAGTCGCCCTGCCCGCTGCGCCACACCTCTTCCTTCCTTAAGTGCGCCCAGAGCAGAGTCCTGCTGGGCCAAAGAAAGGAGGAACAAAAGAACCTCAGAAAGAGGGGCAGAGAGGGGATCCACAGCCTTTGTTGTGCACCATGCCACAAATTTGTTCCATCTACAGGCATATACTGTCTTAGTGGAGGGACGCCTGGCTGCCAAGGTAACATTACAGACTTCCGGAGGAAGGTCAAAGGCTGTCAACTGCCGCCGCTCAATCTCCATGCAAGGAGGTGGAGGCTGGATAGGTTCGGGTGGAGGACCGTCCCCTGCTGCTGCGACAGAAGATCCTCCCAAAGAGGCAGTCGGATTGGAGGATCGATGGCCAGTTGTAACAGCTCGGGATACCAGACTCTACATGCCCAATCCGGAGCCACAAGAATGACTTGGGCCCGGTCACGCTTGATCTTCTTCAGCACTCTGGTCAGAAGTGGTATAGGCGGAAAGGCGTATAGAAGATCGCAACTCCACTTGCGACGAAAAGCGTCGCCGAGCGAGTGCCGCCTTGGAAATTCCAGCGCGCAGAACTGCTGACATTGCGCGTTCTCTTCGGTGGCGAATAGATCTAACCAAGGCTCTCCCCACTGCTGAAAGAGACCTTGCACCACCTCCGAGTGAAGACACCATTCGTGAGCTATCATGCACCTGCGGCTGAGTTCGTCCGCCCTGGCGTTCAGTGAACCTGCCAGGTGTTGAACCACCAGGGATATGCCCTGATGTTCCAGCCATGTCGAGAGGCAAAGAGCCTCTTGACATAAGGTCCACGACCCCACCCCGCCCTGTTTGTTGCAGTACCACATGGCGGTGGTGTTGTCCGTGAACACCTGCACTACTCTTCCCCGGACAGAGAGAAGGAATGCTTTTAGTGCAAGACGAATCGCCCGGAGCTCCAAAAAGGTTGATGTGGAGCTCGGACTCCGCCGGAGACCAGAGGCCTCTGATCTCCGCCTCCCCCATGTGGCTGCCCCATTCCAGAAGCGATGCATCGGTCACCACTGTGAAATATGGTTGGGGAAGGGAGAGGGATCTGCCGTTGACCCAATCCTGGTTCGTTAGCCACCACTGCAATTGGCGTGCAGTGCCCTCCGAGATCTGGACGCAATCGGAAAAATTCCCCTGATGCTGTGTCCACTGGAACTTCAGGTCCCACTGCAGAGCCCGCATATGCCACCTGGCATGATCCACCAGCAGGATGCAGGAGGCCATGAGGCCCAGCAGCCGTGGGGTCATTCTGACAGAAACCCACGATAGAGGCTGAAAGATTGGAATCATAACCCGAATATCCCGGACTCGCTGCTCGGGAGGATAGGCCCGAAACTGCGTTGTATCCAGAACCGCTCCGATGAAGAGGATCTTCTGAGAGGGACTCAGGTGTGACTTCGGCACGTTGATAGGGAACCCCAGCGAATGCAGGAGGTCCGCCGTAGTCTGGAGGTGGGAGACGACAGCCTGGGGTGAGCCCGCCTTCAACAGCCAGTCATCGAGATAGGGAAGACTGGAACCCCTGATCTGCGCAGATGAGCTGCGACCACCGCCATCACTTTCGTGAACACCCAAGGGGCGCTTGTAAGGCCAAAGGGGAGCACGGTAAACTGAAAGTGCTCGTGGCCCACCGTGAACCGTAGGCAACGCCTGTGGGCTGGCAGGACGGGAATGTGGAAATAGGCGTCCTGCAAGTCCAACGCTACCATCCAGTCTCCAGAGTCGAGGGCAGACAGAACCTGAGCCAGAGTCAACATCTTGAACTTCTCCTTCCGGAGGAAGCGGTTGACGTCCCTGAGGTCTAAGATAGGACGCAGGCCTTTGTCCTTCTTGGGTACCAGAAAGCAGTGGGAATAGCAACCACGACCTACTTCTGGCACAGTGACACGTTCGATGGCTCCCTTGGCCAAGAGAGCCATAACTTCCTGGCGGAGAAGGGCCAAGTGATCCTCCGACATGCGATGGAATTGAGGTGGCATGGATGGAGGGGTGGTCTCGAAGGGGAGGGAGTAGCCCCTTCGGACTATCTGCAAAATCCACCTGTCCGACGTGATGTTTTGCCAGTGGGGGAGGTGATGGTGAATCCTGCCGCCCACTGTCAACTGGTGGCCTTGGAGGGTCGGACTAGGAAGGTTTGGAGGCTGCTGCAGATGGGGCACTGGTGGACTGGCCCGCCCGCTGGCCCCCTGACCCACGACGCTGGGTCCCACGTCCTTGGCCGTGCAGAGGCTGAACAGTTTGCGCAGGCCTGTGGCCCTGGGCGGAACGTGGTGGGCACCCCTTCCATAGTCACGAAAGGGGCGAAAAGCAGACTGTGCCGGCCGGGCGGTAGCAAAGCCTAAGGATCTGGCCGTAGCCCTAGAATCCTTAAAACGCTCAAGAGCGCTGTCTGCTTTGTCGCCAAACAGGCGACGGCCATCAAAGGGCATGTACAAAAGAGTGGATGGAACATCGCCCGAAAAGCCAGTGGATCTCAGCCAGGCGTAGCGTCTTAAGGCTACCGACGTGGAAACCGTCCTGCCTAGCGAGTCGGCGGTGTCCAGCCCACACCGAATAGCAAACTTGGCTGCATCTCTACCCTCGGCAACGGCACGGGAGAGAGTGGCCCGGGCCTCCTCCGGGCACTGAGGCAGCACCTGTGCAGCCGAGTCCCACACAGAGTGGGTGTATCTGCCCAACAGACATGCAGTGTTCACCGACCGTAGTCCCAAGCTGGCAGAAGAAAACATCTTCTTCCCAACATGGTCCAGGTTTGTGGATTCCCTATCTGGGGGAGCAGTAGGGAATGTGCCCTTTGATGTAGAGGCTTGGACCACCAAGCTCTCAGGGGTAGGGTGTTGGGAGAGGAAAATGGGGTCGCCCGGGGCCGGGCAGTGGCATCGGGCAATCATCCTATCCACAGGAGCCCCTGTGCTGGGCTTGGATCAGGTGCCCAGAAGGATGTCCGTGAGGGCCTCATTGAACGGCAGCAGGGGCTCCAAAGAGGTCACTGCCGGTTGAAGCCCCTCGGTCACCAGGTTAGTCCTGACTGCCACCGTAGGAAGCTCGAGGTTTAAGGCCTCGGCCACCAGACGCAACACCACTGCGTAAGATGCACCCTGCTCCGTAGCAACGGTAGGGGGAGAAAGCATACCAGGGTCTGGTGAGGTGTCCAGACCACTAGCATCACCCAACTCCTCTCTCCAGTCCGGTTCGTCCAACTGGTCTGCAAGAGGGTCCACAGACCCCTCCCAATCCTCCTCATCTGATTGCCACACAGGGCGATAGGGAACCCCAGGATAGAACAGAGGCACAAAAGTACCCATCGGAGTCGGATCTGGCATCGGTCCGGCTCCGTGTCCATGTCGAGGTGGAGGCCGGGGTTGACGCCGGCTGGGGACACAACTGGCGTCGGAGGTGTCGACATTGGATTCGGCGCCGGAGGAGGTGTCGTAAGGTCGACCGGTGCCGATCCGGATCCAGGCCTGGATCCTTGGGTGCCCCTCGGTGCCGGGGCTGGAGCCGCCGGGATCGAAGGCCTAGAGCCCCCAACCGAGTCTGCGGGGCCCGAAGGCGCGCCGGCAGAGTCGGGCTGCCCAAAGATGGAGTGGAGGGCTTCGTAAAAGCTACGAAGTTGGGCAGGGGTCGCTCCGGCTCCCAGAAAGGGTGGGAAGCCCGGAGCCAACCCAGCTGGCTACGCAGGCGTAGCCACAGGCCGAGCACCATCCGCGTCGCGTCGGCCGACGGACCGAGAGAACGCGAAGAGCGACTATGCTTTTTCGCCTTCTTTTTGTGCTTGGACTTACCCGAAGACGAAGACTTCGATGACGAGTGGTGTGGACGACTCCGCGACCGGTCCCGCGACCTCCCTCTCGACCGGGACCTCGAGTGGCGCGGAGCGGACTGCCAGGCCTCGAGAAGCTTTCGGGACAGCTCCCGCAAAGACTTCGGGTTCATGGCCCGGCAGTCAGAGCACGACTTTGGGTCGTGGTCGCACTCCAGGCACCAAAGGCACACAAGGTGTGGGTTCGTAACCGACATCAGCTTGTGACAGGAGTCACAAGCTTCAGGAACCAATCTGAGAAGATGAATGTTGGAACGCGTTCTTCTCTCTGCTGGACACGCAGAGGCAGCTGGACCCCAACAATCCCCCGAAATCATCCGACGAACACTGAACCAGAGACACCAGTGCTCATCCGATAATCTCAAGGGAAGGGGGTTTGGGAACAAACAATAAACGAAAATAGTTCAAATAAAAAGCTAAAATAAAGAAAGAAACAACTGGTGCCCATTCGTGCCGGTGGAGAAGCAAACTCCGGGTCACAGACCAATCTGGGACATCTGTCCTAAAGCTAGGAATGAGTATGGAGACCAGCTCCTGTAGCAGTAGTAAAAGACATCAATAAGAACACAAATAATTAATGACATAAATCATGCATAAACTTCTGCATTGGGTCACGATGAAAGAGGTCTTTTAGAATGATTAGAATAAATCAGAACTGCACTCACACCATATGGTGCCAAAGATAAATACACACTCACACAATATTGCGTCAAAGATAAATACACGCTCACACAATATTGTGCCAACGAAGATTACACATAAGCACACCATACATTCTTATTTCAATGAGATAAGACATAATCTGTATCCTTCAGCTGAAGTATGTCCAAGGCTTGAGAGCGTTATCAAGACCTTCTTTCAGCGAGAAAAAACAGAGACGTAACAGGATAACAATAAACACTGCAATAATAATATACACTGCTATCAGCAAGAACTATGCACGAATTACATAAATGATATGAGGAGGAAATGACCAAAATCCAGGCAAGTAGCGTAAAGTAGCTGAGCGGGAACAAGAGGGAACTGTGAAATAGGAAACGAAGTCAGGAAGTCTCTGACTGCGAAGAGTTTCGTGCGTAGTTACCCAAGATCTCCCTGATAACCAGAAATGAGCCGGGAGTCAAAACAATGGAATTCCACTGACCACAAGAGTTAAATGTAGCCCAAAAAGGATTTTAGATTTATCTGCGAGTAGCAGCAGCAAGGATGGAACAGGACTCGTCCGACCAGCACCTGCAGAGAAGAGCTGTCACGCCGCAGGATCTTCAACAGGAAATTCAATGCGATTCACTGAAGACGAGCCTGGGTGAGAGTTAAATACCTTTTGCCAGGCTGATGAGTCATGTAGGCTGTTGAGTCATGGAGTTTGCTGAGTTATGGAGGCTTGTTGAGTCACGGAGGCTGCTGAGTCATGGAGGTTGTTGAGTCACGGAGGCTGCTGAGTCATGGAGGTTGCTGAGTCACGGAGGCTGCTGAGTCATGGAGGTTGTTGAGTCACGGAGGCTGCTGAGTCATGGAGGTTGCTGAGTCATGCTCTGGCGTGGCCTGGGAAACAAAGATAAGGAAAACACCACCACATACCGGAGCAGAGAATTAAAGAAACATAAGTCAGCTTATCTTCCTCAGGGAACACGGGGAGTAAAAGAGGGGATGAGCCGAGGGCGAGAGGCATGTGTTGAGAACCTGCTCCTAGGTAGGATGTAAGTGAGTGAAATGCACCAAGCGCCTGGGGTTCACCCTGAATAGTTCCCCCACTACTGCTGGAGTGCGGAAGGCGGTGGGTAGTCTGATGGATCCTGACACAAGCCTTGAAGCTGGTTTGACGTGGCATCCCTAGTGCACCAGGAATCAACATGACTCAAAAAGGAAGTCGACAAAAGTCGCAAAAATATCAGTCAAAAAGTGACTGGAAGGGGCGTGGCCGGGCAAGATGGCTGAGCGGACGTAGCTCGTCTCGGCTCCCGGTCCACGCGCTGCTCCGGCCCGGCTCTAGGCGGCTACATGGCTTCATCCGGGATGGCAATGCTCCCTTCCTGAAGCGGAGTGTCTGGGGCACCTGCGGAGCGACTTTGCCCGTTCCTGGGACCGTGGAGACGCCTGATATCCTCGGCGACGGAGGGAAACGGTGGCGCATAGAATGGCGGCCGGCGCCATGCCGGGGACGCCGTGAGCTGGGGCTGCCTCCGGGAGGTAGGACTGCTGCCGCACCGCGGAGACTCCCGCTGACTCTTCTGGGCCGGGGGGGCACAAGAATCAACCTCACTTTGGCGGCGGCCCCCCCCCCTCGATACATTTCACCAGACGCTTGCCTGGCCCTAAGATGGCGGCCGTCGGCGCCCTCCGGACGGTGATTGGCGCCACACCTGGCTCACCCTAACCTGGCCCCGGCTCCCTGCAAAGTCTGCGGTCTTCCCCCGCATTTCCAGCCTGCCTCCCGGTTACCCACCGGTCTGGGGTTACCGACACCGCCGAGTTGCCCCAGGGCCCTGCAAAACAATCTCGATCTACCTACGGGCCTGACCTGAACCCGGCAACACAGATTGCGCGAGGGTGATCGCGCCCTGGGGGATATCGGCCTCCTCACATCGCGACGCCAGCGGCTACTGGCGCTTGAAGGCCGGACCCAGCCTACGTCAACGACTCTCGGCGGGCAGCCATTACACACAGGCACGACCGGTCGGGCCACAGTCTACGGCGCCCCTCGATGGTCCTTCCTCGCTGGTCGCACTCCTACATGGCATTGCTGGCGCCAACTAGCCATGACCTACGCCCCGTGAGGCACTCCTGACTGGGAGACCGTATACCCCTCTCAGAATCCACGCCTGGGAACCTGACAGCCCTCCCTCTACTTCAATCCTCCATTTCAGTCGCTGGCAATTGGGAGCACAGCAGCTTCATCTTCTCAGACAGCTACTCAGGGGCCTGCCTGGTCCGCACCCTATGCCGCCAAAGAAGGCGCCGAGGAAGACGACGAGCAAGCAGACGGGTAAAGTCTCATACTTTTTCATTCCCTCAGACAAGCGCCCGACGCTGCGAGGAGACGCAGGAGCCACTGCAATGGCCCTCACGAAGGCAGATATGGCGGCTATGTTCAAAGATTTCAAAACGGAACTCCACAAAGACCTAAGCCAGGATATTACAACCTCCATAGACCAACTGCGGGCAGATTTAACAGATCGGCTGACCTCCCTCCAACAAGATGTAGACTCCGTGGGCACTAGGGTCCTCGATCTGGAGACGCACTCTCAGGAGCAAGAGCGACTAACTACAGAGCTGCGGGGGGATGTCCGCCAACTTCAGGAACAGCTCCACCAATCTTTACTCAAGACGGAGGACCTTGAAAATCGGTCACGGAGAGAGAACGTACGTATTAGAGATCTTGAAGAGGGCGCAGAGGGGCCCGACCTGGCGGCTTTCGTGGAGGGCCTGTTTGCAGAGATTGTGGTCCCCCAAACACTCAAAATCAAACTGGACAGGGTACACCGTGTGGGCATCACACAGCCTGGTGAGAAAAAAAGACCGCGCGATATCCTAGCAAAATTCCATTCTTTCAAAGTGAAAGAGGCGATCCTCCAAGCGGCCAGGGCAAGGAGTTCCATTTCATTCCAAAATTATCCGTGCTCCATCTACCAAGATCTAGCTCCGGCAACTCTGGCACGGGGACAATTGTTTAGAAGCATTACTACCAAGCTCCTTGAGGACCACATTCGGTACAGGTGGACATTTCCATTTGGTCTAAGCTTTGATTTTAAGAACAAACGCCACCATGTCACCGATCTGAAGGAGGGTCTGGAGCTCTTGGGCCTCCCGCTGGACGACTCGGACGCCACATCAGACAAAAATGGAGCTCAATCACGAGGAACGACAACTGCTTTTGGGTGGTCGGCAAGCACGCGCAGGGGCCAACGATGACTGGTTGAGGCTCTCCTCTGGGTCGAGGGTCTGCCGTTCCCCTGAGCCCAATGGGGGTTCTGGTCCTCTGCGATTCTTGCTGTTTACTGGCTCTTCTCCCCGGCGATGGCCGAGGGCTGGGACGGATCACAGCGTCCAATGACACTCTCCTGCCACACGCCGAGATCGTCTACACCATGATATGCCTGGTCCGGACTTTTTTGGAGACCCCGATTACCTGGGGAGGGACTATGGACTGCCACCTCCTCAAAGTAAGAACTAGGGGGCACATGCATCAAAGGTTTTTGCGATCGCAAACGGTGCGATTCGCAAAAATCGTCCGTTTGCGATCGCAAATTGGCCTTTGGAGATGCATGAAAGTGTTTCCTATGCGCAATTTAAGAATTCGCAATTAATTGCGAATTCCTAAATTGCGATTGCATTTAAGGAATCGCAATTTGCGATTCCTTAAATGCAATGCTAGAAGCACTTTCAAATAGCGATTTCGCTATTTGGGACCGCAAATTACAGTCAAATAAAACTTGTCTGTAATTTGCAAAAACATCGAAAAATGCTCTAAAATGCATTTTTTTAAGTTTTAGGTTACACACACACATGCCCTTGGGGCATGTGTGTGCGCAACATGGGTGCACATCACAATTTCAGGGTGCAACAGGGTGTCATTTTGACACCCTTGCACCCTTGAAATTGCATGAGCAATTTGCGAGTACCTACTGGTACTCGCAAATTGCGCATGCAATCTCCCATTCATTTCTATGGGCCTGTAGGCCCATAGGAATGAATAGGAAGGCATTCCTTAATTGCGACTCGCAATTTGCGAGTCGCAATTAAGGAATGTTTAGGAATCGCTATTTTTATAGCGATTCCTACATGCATAGGCTTTTGCGATTCCTTAATTGCGATTCCTTATTAATCGCAATTAAGGAATCGCAAAAGCCTTCCTTGATGCATGTGCCTGTTGGCCTCTCGTTTGGGGGGTTCTTTTTCTTTTTTTTTACACCTGCTCAGAGCGATATGTTGGCGCTATCTATGTGCGGTTTCTTTTGCATTTATCAGGGTTGACACCACCAGGGTGGGCAGCATTCCTTAACGCGCCTTATCCTCCTTTGCTGACGACCTATACAAACTTTCACTATGGGAGGGACTATGCTTGTCAATGTTTTCTAGCCGTGTCTAGACAATGTTAAGCTTTCCTTATTTTTGACTTTGTAGCAGGGGTGGGCGTGGACGGGGACCTCGGACCCGTTGTTCCCCCGGGTCTCCGTGGGAGTTATGTGCTCCCGGCGGAACTCTGTTAACAAATTTTGGAATTGTATTCCTATTTATGTTTGGTTTTTTTGGTTGGGGGTTTGGGGTGGGTTGGGGTGGGGACTTGGTGGCGGCTTTTTATCATTTAGCTCTGGCGGGGCCTGGGGTACTTGTACTCCTTCGGTTGGGATGAATGAGCAACACAACCTTCTCGGGGGGCTGGCGACGTCGCAGTACACACTTTGGATGAGGGGGCTTCTACAGAGTTTGTACATCCACTGATGACACTATGACAGTTACAATAGGAACCTGGAATGTCAAAGGGCTTAATTCCCCTCAAAACGCCAGAAAGTTTGGAAGTATATTATCGACCACCATTTAGATGTGGTGGCGCTCCAGGAGACACATCTCGCTAGAACCGAAGACACGCGTTTTAGACACAAACATTACCCCTTGATCTACCGATCTTCAGCACTTACCAAGCATAGGGGAGTGGCAATACTGTTCCGCTCTACCATACAATTCCAACCCCTAGAGGTTCTTAGCGATAAGGAGGGCCGATGGGTCATGGTCAAGGGCCGTCTCAGAGGGAAAATATGCACCTTTGTAGCAATATACGCGCCCAATTCTGGCCAGACACTATTCCTACACACACTGCTGTGGAAAATGCTGGATTTTGCGGAAGGACAGATAGTCCTCATGGGAGACTTCAATTTGACTTGGCATAAGGAAATGGACAGCACACACTCACAGCGCTCCGAACTGGGCTCTTTTTCCGCTGACACTCAACAACGAATCCAAGACCTAGGCTTACTAGACTCCTGGCGTACTATTTACCCACAAACACGGGATTATACCTTTTACTCACATGTGCATCGCACGTACTCCAGGATTGATTATATTTTTATTAGTCGGTCCCTTCTGGGTTCCCTTCAGGACGCCAAAATCTTCCCTCTTTCTGTCTCCGACCATAGTTTGTTCTCCATCTGTCTGTCCTGGCGCGGGGACGCACCGGCTGCGCCCAGGTGGTACTTTCCGGCCTCATTAACGAGAGATAAAGAATCCTGTGCCAAACTCAGAGACACTATTAAAGACTTTTTTGAGGTTAACAAACCAGAGGACACATCGGAGTTTATCACCTGGGACGCACTCAAAGCAGTTTTCCGAGGGAAGTGTATTGCACTTAACTCGGCACTAAACAAGCAACGTGCTAGGGAAAGAGAGCAACTAGAGCAGGAACTGTCCTCTGTCGAAAATGCCCACAAACTGAACCCCACTCGGCAGACTCTCCGGCATTTGACAGCACTCCGCGGTAAGCTTCGCGCCATTTATAATAACAGAGCTGAGTTCACACTCCTTAAACTCCGCCACTTATCTTACTCCCAAAGCAATAAAATTGGTAAACATTTAGCTAGGCAACTACGAGATAAACGGGAGAAGGAATACATAGGGGGCATTGTGGGCCCCGCTGGGGATGTTACGCACAAGGATGAAGACAAAGCCGAACTCTTTGGCTCATTTTTTGACGCTCTATACTCCGGGGAGGACCTAGATACTGACACCCAACAGGAGTATCTCCGTGCGTTGCCCCTACCTCAGGTTTCCAACGACTGGAACGAGCTACTCTCTGCTCCCTTCACCTAAGAAGAAGTCAATTTAGCGATTAAAGCCCTTAAGCCCCACAAAGCCCCAGGTCCGGATGGGTATACCGCCCTTTTCTATAAGACCTTTGCCCCAGACATTTGCCCCTACCTTACGCGACTTTTCAACAAGATGGCCGAAGCCGGGGAACCTACTGCATCTATGACTGAAGCCATGATCTCAGTGATACCGAAGCCCGGAAAGGACCCCCAACATTGTACCTCCTATCGCCCTTCTCAATCTAGATGCCAAATTATATTCCTCCATCATAGCCAAACGACTGAACGATCTCATGCCTGACCTCATACATCCGGACCAGTCCGGATTCATTAAGGGCCGCCAAACTCACGACAACACCCGTAGAATTATCCATCTCATTGAAAAGGCCAACAGATGTCAGATCCCTGCTGTTTTAGTGGGTCTAGACGCTGAGAAAGCCTTCGATCGCCTTAATTGGGCGTTCTTGTTCCACACCCTCCAGGCATTCGGTTTTTCAGCTAAATTTCTAACCATGATTCAAGCTAATTACCGACAACCTCGCTCCAGAGTGATACTTAACGGGGTTAGCTCAGCCTCCTTCTTCCACTCTAGAGGCACTAGACAGGGGTGTCCCCTCTCACCTCTACTCTTCGCCCTCAGCATTGAGCCCCTAGCAGTGGCAATTAGAAATAATCCCAGTACTCGGGGTATACCATTCGCTGGGGAAACACACAAAATCTCCCTATTCGCAGACGATGTTCTCCTGTCCCTTTCCGAACCGGCAGTATCTCTCCCAGCCCTGCAGACAGAACTGGAACGTTATGAATTAGTTGCAGGCTTTAAAATAAATATTAGCAAATCCTATATCCTTAACCTCACTTTGCCATCAACAGAGGTCCACAGACTCCAACCCCTTACCCCCCTCGCATGGGCTTCCTCTTCCATACAGTATCTAGGGGTTCAACTGACGCCGAAGATTGAGAGGCTATATGCGGCAAATTTTCCACCCATTCTCAACTGCATCCAAGCGGAACTTACAAAGTGGAGGCCCCTCTTCCTATCCTGGTTGGGCCGGATTCACGCAGTAAAAATGACACTCCTCCCTAAGCTTCTTTATTTATTCCAGGCCCTACCCAAAGAGCTAGAAAGGGACTTTTTCCGCCGAGTTAAGACTATGATCCTGCATTTTATATGGCAAGGGGGGCGTGCCCGCTTCTCCTTCTCCCTGCTACGTCGCCCTCGCTCGGAGGGGGGAGTAGGCCTCCCTGACATCCAGTTATATTACAAGGCAGCGCAGCTAAGAGTCTTGGTCGAGTGGTCGAAAGGGGAATCCGACAAACATTGGCTGCATGTGGACCGTAGCGTGACTGGGAGAACCATCTGGGACCTGATCTGGCGCCCTAAGAAAGATAGACCCCCAAACACATACATCGCTACACCCACGCGCACTACACTGAAAGTATGGGATACAGTGGCGGGAGACGATAGGTGGACCTCTTTCCCTTCCCCGTTTACACCGCTACATTTTAATCCTGAATTCCCGCCGGGTACTCAGGAGGGGCCTTTTGCTGCCTGGAGAGAGGGGGGCTGTCTTGCTTTAACCCACCTTTTCCATAACTATGACCCGCTCACCTTCGACAAATTGCCAGTGGGACTATAACTTGGGAAACATAGAACGATACCACTACACCCAACTGATGCACTGGGCCCTCACACCGCAAATACGCGACGCAGCTACCCGGCCCCTCACTAAATTCGAATCCTTTCTTACCAAGACCACAACTATGAAGGGAGCGATCTCCTTCATATACAAATTTCTTCTCACCACTACAGTTTCCCCGAGACCGCGATACATGTCCATGTGGGAAGACATTCTACAGCGTCCCATCTCGGATATTGAATGGGGACACCTATGGACAGATATTACACGGTTCAATCACTCCTCTGACCTATGGGAAGCCCACCTAAAAACCATGATGGACTGGTACCTCCACCCCTCTAGGCTCAAGCGGATCTTTCCCAACACTTCTGATAGATGCTGGAGAGGGTGTAGGTTACTGGGAGATTTTAAACATATCTGGTGGGATTGCCCGACTATTCGCCCCTACTGGGAGGAAATACTCGCGCACATTAAGGATATCTTGGGGTACCCTATTCCAACCACCATGGCGGGGGTCCTTTTAGGTCTTCGTGACCCTGCACTAGAACATCAGACACGAGCAGACAAAACAATCTTGTGGCTATGTATAGGCGCAGCGAAAGTTACCCTGGCAGCCGCCTGGAAAAGGAGGGAAGCACCAGCGATCTCCCTGTGGCATTCTAGATTGTGGAAACTTCTCAGTCTGGAACGAATGTCTGATGTCTTTCGGGATGACTTTAAGAACTTTGAATTCAAATGGGGACCTTTGGTGGTCTTCCTTTCCCGAGGCCTACCGTCTGCTGTATGCCCTTCGTCTATTAGAGCTCTTCATCTTTTTCAACTATAATCTGCCTTACTTGGCCATAGTCAGACTCGATGTTTGTACGCCGCCGCCACCATTGTCGGGGAGGGAGGGTTTTTTTTTTGCGTTTGTTATTTCCGTTTCCCCCCTGGTTGGGGACTGTTGCTGCATAAATGAGAACTGTTCAGGTGCCTCCCTCTGCAGAGGGATTCAATGTTCTTCCCATCGCAAAAGAAAGATGGGACATATATTGACACACTGACTATCATTAACAGTTGTTAGAGGCCTCACCCACACCCCGTCAATACAAGGAACTGTAATCTCTTTTTTTAGCAATCCAGTGATACCGGGGTTGGGCAGATATGGAATGTTAAGTGTTAATAGCCACTTACAGTCTCATTGTATCTTGGGACCCCCTGTGGGGGGTGACTTGATAGTTCTGTTGTATGCTGTAATTTGTACAAAAAAACTAATAAACAAAATATGTTTGAGAAAAAAAAAGTGACTGGAGGTACCGCTCTCTCCAGATCTGCGCTGGCTGGCACGGAAAAAGAAAGAACTGACGTCAGCGCGCGAGGGCGGCGTCTAAGTAGGTACCGCGACGTCACCCCATCGACCACGATGCCGACGACGAACGCGGAGTCGACCAACGCCACCTATCAAAGCGCTGGGGTACTGCTACGAAAAAATGTCTCCGGATCCAGTCTCACGCCTGGGGGTAATTCTAAGGTAAGGAATCTATAACTAATAGTCTCTTTCAGATTAGATTGGCATGGGGAGGGAAACAACCCAGACTTAAATGGGAAACCCTAACTCAGCCCTACTCGCAGGGAGGTTTTGAAGCCCCCGAAATGAAACTGTATTATTTGTGTGCAAAGGCACACTATGCAATATACTGGTTCCATCCTCCCCTTACATACCGCACCTAGATATTGAGCAGGGATACATGGATCCTGTCCCATTAACGGGCTTTATAGCACACAGGCCCAAAGTTAGGGACCCTGATCCCACTACAGTAGAATGCACTACGGCGGCCTGGAGAGGAATCACTTGTAGAATAGCAGCGCCCATGCTCCACTCACCCGGGCTACAGCTCTCACAATATCCAGACCTCAAGGTGACGCAGGAGCTAGGATGCCGCAGAATGTTGCAGAGGGTTAAGTACACATCTGGGGAGACCTCTATGTTAATGGGATTTTCAAAAGCTGGGAGCAATTCTTCCATGGGGACGAGCCCACGACACTGGAACTCTTTCTATATGTGAGGCTTCATCAGAGCATCAAGCATATCACACCAACATTCCCCCAGGAACTGCCAACGTTTGCCCCACTACATGTTATATTGCAGAGCACTACCCCGGCACATGGGGTATCTCTTCTATATAACCTGACACAGACCTCCTTGACAGAGGTTCCCACTGATTCACGACCAAGATGGGAGACAGACCTGGGCAAATCTCTCACAGATCAGCAATGGAGATACAGCTCTGAGCAGATGGGAACATACCGGCTAATAGCAGTCTGCGCATTTACATTATACATTTCTTCACCGCATATATTATACACCGGCTAGACTGCATGGATACCAAATACGGGAAGACAGCAAATGCGATAGATGCAGACAGACGGATGCAGATTTCCTACACCTGGCCTGGGAATGTGAATCTGTAAAGGCATACTGGCAACGGGTTTTGAGGGCGTTAGAAGAAATGATAGGAGCTCCTATTCCTGGATCGCCGGTCATAGCACTGCTAGGTTATACTGCGGAAATAGTGGTGGCATATAGGAAATTCATAGCACTGGGGCTCTTATTAGGTAAAAGAAGGGTTGCCTGCAGATGGGGAAGGGGCAGAGCACCTAAATTTAAGATCTGGTTACAAGACCTAATATTGTGGCAGGAGCAATCCATAACTTATGCAGAGCTCCTCCCTCCTACCTCTAGACCAAAGAATATATGGGACCCCTTGAAAGCGTATTTCTTAATGCACCCACCATGAGTCCACTTAACGGGAGAGGGAGGGAACAGAGCCTGGGAGGAGAAGTGATTCAATGCCGGGGAAAGTAGGGAGGGACCCTGGAGGGACACAAAGAACACACATGTGCAAGATGTTAAGATCTGAGGATGGGGGTAATGCATGATCACTGAACGATGACACATAGGAATGGACGGGAACGGATGCGAGGGAGTTTCACGCCCGACGGCTGAACTGCTGGGGCCAACCTCTGTCCAGAGCCATTATATTGAAGATTCTGCGCTGTACAATCATTGGTAAATGCAAGATGCTATGGATGTACCGATGTGTGTTTGTATTTTGAAAGAAAAACCCAATAAATGTGTTTTTTTTAAAAAGAACCTATTTACAACAGGGGATTTGAAGAGGGATGACTTATCTGGCAACCGCAGAAAGGCTGAGATGACAGAAAGATAGCCCTTTAAGGTGCCCAAAGCAGAGCCCTGCTGGGCAAGAGAAAGGATAAAGAGAAGAACCTGAGAGAGGGGAGCAGAAAGAGGGTCAACCTGTTTCTCTGCACACCATGCCACAAACTTGCCCCAACAGCAGGCATATACATTCTTGGTGAAGAGACGCCTGGCTGCCAAGATAACATTGCAAACTTCGGGTAGAAGGTCGAAGGATGTCAACTGTCGTCGCTCAATCTCCAAGCATGAAGTCGGAGTGTTGACAGGTTCGGGCGGAGAACCCTCCCCTGCTGCTGTGACAGAACATCCTCAATAAAGGGCAGCCTGACCGGAGAACCAATGGCCATGCTCAACATCTCAGGACACCTGTTGGACCTGGCATCTTTTGGCGTGTTTTCCCTGTATCTTTGCTTTCTGACCTCCTGGTTTTGACTCTGCTTTTGCTGGTTTAGTGTCTCTGCACATTTTCTCACTACTGTTCAGTGTTAAAGTGCAAGTGCTCCTATTGTAAATTGGATTATTTATTTATTTAATTTATTTATAAAGTTATATATAGCGCAAACTTGACCCTAGAGGGTATCAGAGCGCTTTACATTTAGGATCGTTGCGTTAAAAGTTACATCAGTTCCAAGAGCATAGTAAGGTACAGTACACAAAAACAATGTTGCAAGAATTCGTAGGAGGGAGGGGAGGCAAGAGTCATAGCAGGGAGACGAGGAAGAACTGTGCCCAATGTCCGGCTGGGTAGGTGACAGTCGAGGGGGAAACCAGGGCCAATCTCCTCAATAGCTGTCTAGCAGCTCAACCGGGCATCAGCCATGTTGCTCAGGTCTCAGCGTTCAGGAAAACCAGTTTTGAGTTGATTTGATTTGAAAGGTTTTATATAGCGCTGGCTAGACCCGGAGGTATCAGAGCGCTTTACCAGAGGATCATTGTGTTACAAGTTACATCAGTTACAATAGCGTAGTAAGGTACAGTAAACAAAAACAAAGTTGAGAGAATTCGTAGGAAAGGAGGGGAGGAAGGAGCCATAGTAGGGAGACGAGGAAGAACTGTGCCCAATGTCCGGCTGGGTAGGTGACGGTCGAGGGGGAAACCAGGGCCAATCTCCTCAATAGCTGTCTAGCAGCTCCACCGGGCATCAGCCATGTTGCTCAGGTCTCAGCGTTCAGGAAAAACAGTTTTGAATAGATACATAGGCTACAGTAGCATAGTCAAGTAGTGGAAGAGCATGTCCCCACTAGAGGATAGAGGTAAAAGAAGGGGAGGGGCGGAGAGTATAAAACAAACCAGAGAAGGAGCTGGAGCTGCCATTTAGGCTGCTGAGGAAACGAAGGCAGAGGCGGACGCCATTTTAAGGTCAGGCACGTCAAGTCCAGGCCTCTGTAGGTCCCTGTGTAGGCGTTGATGCGGTGGTTGGTCTCGGCCATGCTGAAGCCCTGCTCGTGGGAGGCAGCAGACAGCTCAGACCCCCTGGACGCCATTTAGAAGCCGAGACATGTGAGGTAAAAGCGGCGGTACTTCCTCTTTCTCTGGAAGACGAGGTCAAATTACGGAGGGACTGCAGGAGGATGAACAACGACTCCCCAAGTCCTCCACTGAGTAGTCCTTTGCCAGGAATAGAGAAACTAAGCTGAGTATAGCATGTATGCTCTGGGTGGTATTAGACCCCAGAGGTCGAGCACCTAAACCAAGGAATCCACTGTGGTGTGTTAATAGAGCTCTTCAGCTCAAAGGGAGAGAGCAGAGTCCCTCTTTCCAAGCACCTCTCCTGCTATTCCGAGATGCTAATTTCACCGGGAGGCCTGCACTGCCATGATTCTCGTCGTTTTCAGCGGAGTGCCGGCCGCCATTTTTAAGTCAGGCACAGTCAGGCTTGGGTTCGCAACGGTGCTATTTTCATAATGTGTCTTGGCTGGTCGGGGCCCCTATTACATCCGCCGCCCTGAGGTCCCGCCAAGCCGCCGCAGCGCTGCTCTATCTCACCCGTTGCAAGGGAACCTCCGTATGCGGCTCCGGGGTCATCAGGGGCGCTTCCCGCCTTGTTCTTCAGATATGCCGCTCAGCTGGTCTCAGCTCACCGCGATGTAAGTACTGCTCCCACAGGTTTTTTTGCTGGGGTGGTAGCGCCTCTCAGCTGTTCAGATCGCACCGCGGGGGCTCAGCAGCAGATTCTTCCCCCTCCGGGCATGGTGATCGCCATTTTGAGATGTTCCGCGTCCGGGTTTGTCAAGCTCTGATGCGACTTGGAAAAGGGATCACGGCCAAACCTTAAGCCCTCTGTGTGGTCGCTAGGAGTTCAGCCGCATTGTAGTAGTCTTAGAGGCAAATTCTGGCAATATTTACCGGCGCTTATGCGCTCGGGACGCTGGCGTGGTCCGGGAGCCGAGACGAGTCACGTCCGCTCCTCCATCTTAGCTCCTCCTCCTGATGGATTGGTGTTTCCATGATTGGCATATTTGATTTACTAGTAAGTCCCTAGTAAAGTGCACTGAGAGTGCCAGGGCCTGTAAGTCAAATGCAGCAAGTGGGCCTGCAGCACTGACTGTGCCACCCACACGAGCAGCCTTTCAAAGGGTACTCAGACCTGCCACTGCAGTGTCTGTGCGCAGTTTTTACTGCCATATCGACTTGGCCAGTACACCCACTTGCCAAGACCTAACCTTATCTTTTATTACATGTGAGTCACCCCTAAGGTAGGCCCAAGGTACCCTATGGGCAGGGTGCAGTGTATTTGAAAGGTAGGACATGTACTGGTGTGTGTGACATGTCCTGATAGTGAAATACAGTATATTTCGTTTTTCACTATTGAAAGGCTATCTGTCCCATAGGATAGAATGGAGACTACTTTGTAAACATATTATGAGTATATCTTCCAATTGGGACTAAATAGAGAAATGGAGTTTAGTATGCCTTAACTCAGAATGTAAAAATGCATCTTTTAGTAAAGATGATTTTTATGTTCTGTGTTTGAAAATGCCACTTTTACAAAGTAGGTATTTTCATGCTTAGCCATCCTGTGTGTCACTGCTGGGTTGTGGATTGACTGGCTTTGGAGTGACAGGGGCTGGGGATGTGCATTCTCTTCAGGCAGCCACAGGGCGGGTCGAGATGTGTCCTGCCTTACCTGGGTGAGTCAGGGCTGGGCAGAATAGACCTGGGCTGCATTTAAAGTAGCAGGAGGAGATTTCCTTGCACCTGAATGGGCCGGGTCTGCCTTGGGCAATGCTGTCTCCACCTCCTGCCGGGAAGCTGTGCCAGAGAGGGCCAAACTGGTTAGGACTGAGCACAGACACTCTCTGCCCAAGAGAGCAAACAGAAACTGAGTATAAATATTGGGGCCCAGACCCCAGAACTTTAGAACTTGCTTGGATCAAAGAACCTGCCAAGAAGAAGAGCTGGACGAACTGCCAGGAGGAGTACTGCCCCTTTGCTGTGTTGTTGCTTTGTTGGGCTGGCTTGCAGTCGCTGCTTCTGTCTTGGGCAGTGAAAGGACTGGACTGAACTTTCTTCACTTGTCGCTGAGTATCTCCAACGGCATGAAATAGAGCTTGCCTCCTGTTCACGAAGTCTCAGGGACAGCAAAGACTTCACTTACCTCTGGGTATCGCCTCTGGAACCGTGAGTTTCAGTTGCCACAGAGGGAGAAAGCAGTCGTCACCGACACCACTGCTGGCTCCGTGTCCTGAAAGCACCGCAGAGGGCACCGCCACACTTCGCACCACAACCCTGGTCTCACCGACGTTGACCGCCGGTGCCACTTAGCCATTGCTTGCACCACGATCTGTGGGCACCACACTCCGCACTGCCTTGCTGCACGCTGACCTCGACACCCATGACAGCACAGTGGTTTGGGGGCACTGCTCTTAAGTCACATGACGCAGTGCCCCGCCCCACCCCACAGTCTGGGCCGATCGATGCCAGCTCCCATCGACCGGCACTGTTGTTTGCACCGTGACCTGTCAGCACCGCAAAGAGCACCAACTCACTCCACACCGCATCCCTGGTCTCACCGACGCCGCTGGATGACCGTCACCGAGCCGTTGCCGGCACCACGACCTGAGGGCACCGCACCGCTACACATCGCAGCCGCGACGGTTGTCGTGAACAGCCCGGACCGATGTGGTCGGCCGGAACCAAAGGTACTGTTTACGAGTCTGCTGACACTAACGCCGGTCGGCACCGACGGGGTCAGCCAGAACTGTTGGATTCTGTTGTTTTCAGCACCGCTGTAGCCCCGGACGGAGCAACCGGCTTTAAGGAACTGCACTTTAAAGTTATCCTTGCAAAGTGGATATTTTTGATTACTGTATGTTGGTCTTTTATCGTTTTGGTCTTGTTTGCACAGATAAATATTGGTTATTTTTCTAAAACTGGTGTGATGTCCTTTTGTAGTGTTTTCACTGTATTACTGTATGTTATGTGCAAATGCTTCACACAGTGCCTCTGAGATAAGCCTGCCTGCTCGTGCCATGCTACCAAGGGGGTGAGCAGGGGTTATTTCAGTAGTGCATCCCCCTTATTCTGACTAGAAGGAAGGGTCCCTATTTGGACAAAGGTGCAAACCATTGCCAACTAGAGACCCCCGTTTCTAACAATACCAAACTCTCAAAGCTCAGTCTGGAGCCACACAAATGACTGATCTTCTTGAGAACTCTCGGAAGGAGTGGTATTGGCAGAAAGACGTACTGGAGGCCAGAGCTTCACTCGAGATGAAAAGCATCTCTGAGCGAGAGCCGCCTTGGAAACTCCTAGTGAGCTGAACTGCTGACAACACGTGTTCTCGGTGCGGGCAAACAGATCTAACCAAGCCTCTCCCCGCTGCTGAAAGAGACCTTGCACCACCTCCGGATGGAGACGCCATTCAGGATCAGCTAAACATCTTCGGCTGAGTTTGTCCACCCTGGCGTTCAGAGAGCCCGCCAGGAGTTGAACCACTGGGGACATGCCCTGATGTTCCAACCATGTCCAGACGCAGGGCCTCTTCACGAAGGGTCCACGACCCAACCCCTCCCTGTTTGTGGCAGTAGTGTTGTCCATGAACAACTGCACAAGCCTTCCCCTGATGGTGGGTAGAAAGGCTTTTAATGCCAGCTTGATCGCCCACAGCTCCAGAAGGCTGATGTGGAGTACGGATTCTGCCGGAGACCAGAGGTCTTTGTTCTCCAACTTTCCTTGATGGCCGCCCCATCCCAGGAGTGATGCACCTGTTACCACTGTCAGATCTGTTTGGGGAAGGGAGAGGGGACTGCTGCTGACCTAACTGCAGTTCGTTAACCACCACTGCTGATCTTTTGCCGTTCCCTCTGAGATCTGAACCATGTTGAAGAGATTCCCCTGATGCTGTGCCCACTGGAACTTCAGGTACCTTTGCAGAGCCCGCATTATGCCAGCGGACATGTGTCACAAGTAGGATGCAGGAGGCTAGGAGGCCCTGCAGCCTGTCAGGCTCACCAAAATCCAGGATACAGGCTGAAATATTGTTATCATAGCATGAATATCCTGAGCTCACTATTTGGGAGAACGTGCTAGAAACTGCACCATGTCCAGAAAAGCTCAGATAAAAGGGAGTGTCTGAGAGGGAGTTCGGTGTGACTTCAGCATGTTGACAGTGAACCCCGGTGAGTGCAGGATGTCTGCCGTAGTCTGGAAGTGGGAGGCGACAGCCTATGGCAAGCCCATCTTCAACAGCCAGTCATCAAGATAGGAGAAGACTGGCACCCCTGATCTCCGCAGATGAGCTGCAACCACTGCCATCACCTTGGAGAACACCCGAGTGGAGCTGGTAAGTCCAAAAGAGAGCACTGCGAACTGAAAGTGCTAGTGGCCGACCGTGAACCGTAGGTAACGCCTGTGGGTAGGCAGGACAGGAATGTGGAAGTATGCGTCCTGCAAGTCTAATGCTACCATCCAGTCTTCCGGGTCGAGAGCAGACAGGACTTAAGCGGACATGAGCATTTTGAGCTTCTCCTTTTTAGGTCGAGCCTGGACAGTGCAAGAGCTGCTCTGCAAGGCATGCTGTATTCGAGTTTAGACTTGAAACCCCGCCCACTCTCCACCTATATTTGTTATTGGCTTGTGTCAATGCCCTTTGTAAATTCTGCCTTCTAATTCGTTAATAGACTTGTTAGTCCCTCCTTAGTTACGCCTTGTCTTCATTTGTAACCTCCCATAAGGAATGGCCCTTTTACTTCTGATGTTGCACGGTATGTCTTATTTAGTCTGTAAGCACTATTTTCCTTAATGAGTTTCTCCTACTGCAGGCACGACATGCTTTCCTGCAACAGTAAGCACGCCATGCGCGCTTTCACTTTCCAAGCAGCCCGGGACAAAGGCGGGCACTTATTTAAATTAAATATGTCTTGCATTTACAAGAGTTTGAGCTATTGGCATTGTAAACAACAATGCCTTTTATTTATTTGTTAATTATCAAAACAGATAAATAAAAGGCATAGTCATTCACAATGCCAATAGCTTAAACTCTCGCAAATGCGAGAGCTATTGCATTGCAAATGCTTGTTGAGGAAGAAATTGAGAGGGCACAGATCTAGAATAGTATGAAGGCCTCAGTCCTTCTTGGGCACAAGAAAGTAGGGGGAATAACAACCACAACCTACTTCTGGCGTCTGCACCTTCTCTATTGCTCCCTGGGCCAAGAGAGCCGTCACTTTCTGGCAGAGTAAGGAGAGATGGTCTTCCGTCAGTCTGTCACAAGCGGGTGGCATGGGTGGAGGGAGGTCATGAAGGGGATGGAGTATCCATTTCCTACACTCTGGGTGCCCATGATGGTTAGTGGGCAAACTGAAGGGGTTTGAGGCTGTGACTTCTGGGGAAGGGGGTGTACTAGTCTAACCTCTGGCTGCCCGACTAATGGGGTCTTTGGGTACCGTGTTCTTAGCCATGCAGAGGCTGGGAAACTTGCATGCCGTGGTGGCTGGGAGGGTAAGGATGCAGCTGGAAGCCCTTTCCTTGGCCATGAAAGCATCAAAAGTTTGACTGGGGTTGGCGAGGGACAATGGAAAGAACCAAGGACCTGGGCGTAGACCTGCTATTCTTGAAGTGCGCCAGCTCTGAGCCCGCCTTGTCTCTGACGAGACAAAAGCTATCAAAGGGCATGTCCATAAGCGATGCTTGGACATCCCCAGACAAACCAGCTGTTCCCAGCCAGGCATAGCTCTGTAAGGCCACCAACGAAGAAAATGATCTGCCCAGCAAGTCGATCCATGTCCAGACCACATCGGATCATTAACTTTGCAGCATCTCTCCTGTCTGCAATAGCTTGGGAAAGGAGGACCCGGGCCTCCTCAGTGACCATGTGCAGCACCTGGGAAACCGAATCCTACAGTGCATGGGAGTAACAGCCCAAAAGGCACGCGGTGTTCACGGACCACAGTGCTAGGCTGGTGCAAGAAAACATTTTCTTTTTTAAGGTATCCAGCCTCTTGGATTCCCTATCCGGTGGAGTGGTAGAGAATGCGCCAGGATTTACACAGGAGGTGGAAGCCTGGTCCCCCAAGCTCTCCGGGGTAGGGTGTTACGGGAGGAAATTGGCGGAGGGCTATCATCCTGTTTACAGGAGCCCATGTACAGGGTTTGGGCCAAGTCTCAATCAGGACGTCTGTGAGGGCTTCATTCAATGGGAGAAGTGGTTCTGAGTTGTCACTCCCAGCTGAAGCACCTCTGTCAAGTCGTTAGTCTTGACTTCCACTGAGGGTAGGCTAAGGTCCAGGAACTTGGCTGACCTTCTCACCACCATAGCAAAAGAGGCTCTCTCCTCCGTAGTCACGGTGGGAAGAGAGACCATGCCAGTATCCGGAGAGGTGTCCAGTCTGCTGCCATCCACCAAATCCTCCCACCAGTCCATGTTAGGGTAAAGGGGATGGTTTTCTTCAGGGTCCAGCGACCCCCTCCCAATCATCCCCGAGTTCCAGTCCATAGCAATAGGGCTTAGGCTCCGGCCTGGAAGGAATGGTTCCAGTCGGTGTCAGAGCTAGCGTTGGCTACACCGCTCTGGTTCTGTGCAGGAGTGGCCCTTGCACGACAGACGTGTTAAATAATACATTTTCCCTCGTTGACGTCTGTCGAGTCCCCCCCACCCCGCCGCACCGCTCACACCTGCACGGGCCACTCCTGGTTCTGTGTCGAAGTCGGGAACAAGAATGGGGAAGGCACTGCCCCAGCGGTCCGGGAGTGTCAGCATCGAGACCAGGGACCAGGAAAGGTCAGGGTGGTACGACTGGCACCGGTCCAGGTCCATCCCTGCATACAAGGGGTCTGACTGGGACTGAACCACCAGCAGAGAACCAATGGGGGCCCCTCCTGAACCTGCGGGGCCCAAAGGCACGCCAGCAGGAACGGGTCGCTCAAATATGATGTGCATTTCCTCATAGAACTCAGGAAGTTGGGCAGGGGTTGCTCAAGCTCTGGGAAACTCGGGGCGGTGCATAGTCGGCCCAGGGGCAGGCTCAACCGCGGAGCCAGACCTTGAATGACAACGCTCTCTAGTGGGATGACTCCAACAGATGGGGCGAATTCGAAGACATCTTTGACTTCTTACTTTTCTTTTTTCTATGGGACTTACCCGAGGACTACTTCAAGTGCGACAAGGATCTTAGGCTCTTCGACCGATCTAAGGACCTTCCTCTCGACCGGGATCGAGACAGTTACATGTCAAGTGGTAAGAAGATCTTCCAAGGCCTTTGGGTGCATGCAGCAGCAGTCGATGCAGGTCTTTGAATCCTGGTCACGCTCAAGGCACTAGAGACAAACAAGATGCAGGTCTGTCACTGACATCTGCTGGTGACAGGTGCCACAGGGCATGAAGCTGGCCTTCCTAGTTGACATCTTGCCATACCAGGAGAAGTTTCTCAAAAAGACTTTAATAAAAAGCTGAAAAAAGGTCAGTCAAAAAATAACTGGTGGTAGCTCTCTCTAGACTGCGTTGAACGGCGCAGAAAGAAAATAATTGATGTCACTGTGCTTGGGTGGCTCCTATATGAGCACCGCGCTCGCCACTAATGGCGTGGACAATATCTTGCGGAGCCGAGCGAAGAACCCTCAGGCGCACAAAGGTACTACTCACAAAAAAAATTCTGGCTCCAGTATGGCGCCTGGGAATAATTCTATTGTAAGGCATCTGCAGCTAGTAGTCTCTATCAGATACAGCACACACCTCCAGAGACAGTGGGGGGTTCCACGGTATGCCGAGGACAGAGCGTGACTGACCCCAAGTCCAAATCTTGAGAAGGGATTGCATGGCCTCAAGGCAGAGCAGCAGCAGGAATGGGGCGATTGTGTTGTTTCACACCGGGTCCTGTAGCCTGTCAATCTGTGCGCCAAGAATAATGTGGTAATGGTAAGAGAAAATCTGTTTTATTCCATCAGGTAATACGAGAGGAATGGGCCACAGTTAAGAGCAGCCAGCCTCTACACAGACCTGACATCAACTCCCCTTCTCATTTGAACTATAACAGTCGGTTGTCATGAAGTATGTTCCACGGACTAAGAATACGTATAGAAAGGAGTATACTTTATGAGAACAGAAGCAGAATAAGGTACTCTGTTTCTTCAGGTTCTACTGTGCCTAATTAATGTTTTTTTTTTACTTTACTTTCATTTAGGTGGAGTCCATACTGGCTTCTACCTCCTTGCCACTCGCTTAGTGGTTTAAGAGTCTCTTTGTTCCATGCAAGCTAAGTGTGATATGTCAGTGTTAGGTTTCAAAGGGCTATAACTGTCCCATATTTTACCATACATCTTAGGTCTCAAAGAGCAGAAGTCATTCACTTACCTATCCAAGCCTTTCAGAGAACTGTGGTTAGTCAGGGGAACTTGTAACCCACACTTCCTACCCTTCATCAGGCTGCCCAGTCCAGCTTCCTCCCTCTCCCTCTACCGGTCTCTAACTTGCTGGGAGACCTGACCCATTCCCTGAGGTTCAGATAGAGCAACTCTGGCATTTAATAGTGGTTGTGGTCCAACCATCAGATTGCAACAACAGGGAATTGCGCATGGCTCTCTTGAAGAACATAGGTTGTCAGCCCTTTTCGTGTTTTCTTTTCTTACTGATGTTTGCTCTTATGAGCAGAACTCTGCAGTAATTTTCTGACTGGTGAAGGTCTGTGGCCACAATACGGGGTGTCATTTTCTCACTACCTCCAGTTGCTCCATCTTTACATCTAGACTGGTGTTTGATTGTTCCTCCTCATTCAAAGCCACTTTCTTTGCTGTCTCTCCTTTTACAGTCTACTCCGATGGCACCGAGATCTCTCGCAGGAAGGCAACTATATTTAAATATAGCGGGCTGTAGTGCGCCATGACAGTGGAGTACATCCCTGCACAGTGCTGATGGAATACATTATATTGTGTTAAACTTAAACAAAGCCCTTTACATTTATGAATGTCTTTTGTCTTACTGAGATAAAATCTGATAACCCTCTTTACATCACAATCACAAGTGAATTATGATCATTCAGCAGGCATCTTTTAAATGGATGGCATTGGGTTTGCTTGTTGTCAGTTTCTCAGAAGACTCGGATTCTTGATGTGATTCACTGGTTCCTGCTATTGAAGAAAACAATCCAGGCTTTTTTCCATTGTATGACTTGTAGCACTTGTTGTTACAATGATAAAATATCTGATCCTCTTCACCCATCATTTTCAATCTTTTGTGAACTTCGTTGTGCCATATTTCTACATCATCTCGAACTCTCTTCTGTCCAGCTGCAGTTGTTAGCTTTTCTTTCGGATTAGTTTGGCATATGACACATTTTTCTTTGTTGAAGGAGTCCTCAAATTTTGTATTTAGCAACACTCTGTCAGGAGGTAAAGATCCTCTGCTACCACCTGCTTCGCTCATGTTTACATATTTGAATCAACGGAAAACCTGAAACAAAAACAATATTAAAATAAATTGCCAATATGATGGCTAAAACACATCAGTATAAACCTGCCATTTTGGAAAATGGCGCAAGGGTTGCTCTGAGGGGTTATGTTCAGGAGGCAGGGTGCATTATGTTATATGTGTGGCGATATATGTACAAGCATATATTGCCCTGTGGCAGCATTCGAAACGTGATTCTACCGCAAGTGACCGGTGGTCTATCGAATAAAATGGGCTGGCATATGGGTATCACCTATATATTGAGCTCCATGATGGCCCGGCCGATTTCCTTCATGTTTGGTATCAAACACCATGCTTTTTAACCCCAGACACAATAGTGGTGTCGAGGTATAACCAGCATCTACCTAGGTGGCACTTTAGACAGTGTCCACCAAGCTAACCCAGTGTTCTCATGCCATGGCGGGCTTTTCCGAAGGTTTGCCGTCAATACAGAAGTCTGACCTCATGCTGGAGAGTGTGTGTCGCTCCCAGAGGCCAGAGACAAAGACCTGCGTGATCAGGAGGTGACACCTTCGCTACCACAGGATGGCTAGTGATTACACCGGTGCGGCGGTGAGCCTCAAAGGATTCACTGGTGCCACCAAAGGTTGACCACACTTCTAGGGTGTTGCAGTTGAGGTGTACAGTCGAGGATGGTTCTAGCCATCTTAAATTTGGAACAAAAAAATAGGTCTGACGAGTTTTACTGGAATACTCCCACCGGATATGGCCACTACTAGTCCTCACACCCACTAACACCCCTTAAATCCAGGATTTAATCGGGCACCAAAAACACCAGAACCTCAGATTCAACGTGATACCAAGAGGAGACCAGTTTTCACGACAAGGCAGGACTCCACGAAGAGAGGCGCTAAACTGTGCACCTGTGGCAGCTACCCTGCACCCACTGGATGGCGACTCGACCAAGGCAAGAGACAGGTTCCACAGGGAAGGAGAACCCCTCTGCAAACTTCAGACTTCACTAGAACGCCCTTGGGCTAGAGGAACTAGTCTCCTGCAGTTCGCAGCCACAAACCGATAAATCCATGACCTTGAAGTATTGTCCACCGAGCCGTCCGGCGTAGCCGCTCAAAGTCACTGAGCAGGTTCTTTCCAGGAACTGCAGTCCTGACCCTCAGCGAGGCTCAACTTTATACATCGTTTCCCTAGTCCTCTGGAAGAAGATTTCCTCATCCACTGTGATTGCAGGTACCAAGGGATGCTGGTGGTCCATCTGACTACTCTCTGCTATACTCAACGCTGAAAAAGGAGAAATCCAACTACACAACCAACCAACCACCCCTGTGGCTTCATTGGAAATATCTTGCATTTGTTTTTACCCACTCTTGGCATGCCTGTCAGCCCTTCTGGCCGCGGATCTGTTCAGCACCACAGATGGCCAAGAGCACTTCTGCACCCCAGTCCCCCGAGCCAGGTAGGACCTGGAGACTCCTGGTCCAGGGCCAGCTCCTTGCTTAAGTTCCAAAGGTAGTTGCTTAACTCGACCTGCAAGTACATTTTTTTTAAGGTAACCATTTTAAGACAGCTAACCTGATTGACAGCTCCGTTTGACAGCTAAAAGTGCACCTCTGCACCCCGCTCCCCTGAGCCAGGTAAAAGTGTTCTAGTCGTTATGAACTGGTCTAGGGACTCACGAGACCTTAACTCCAAATGGGTTTCGTTGAACTCACTCTCTAAGTAACCGATTGAATATGTGTGTTTTTCCCACTGGCCGCAACATTAATGTTTTTACACAGCTAAATGCTGATTTATTTAATGCTTGAAATTTGATAACTCTGGTTATCCTGTATCAATGTAATTTTGGTGTCTAAAAATATATAAAAATCGGAGCTATTTTTATAAATTGGTGTCGGGTTTCTCGATTCATCCATGAATGTCCATGTTGGTGATGTGAAATGCTTTACACATGTTCCTCTAATTAGCCTGTCTGCTCTTTGCCACTATACCAGGACTGAGAGAAGGTGTACGAGAGAGTACCCAGAGTTCATCTTTGTGTCTTGTGCTAGTATTAAATAGTAAGGCAACCCTGCCATACAACATAATACTTTCACCTTGCAACACCTTAGGAAGAAAGAAGCTTGTGAAGGACATTCTCTATAAGCTGTAAGAGCAGCAAATTGTACCTTTAAAGAAGAGAAGTACAAATAAGATCAGGCCAAATAAAGTAGGCAAGAAAGGAAAAGTTACCAACTTGCTATCCTGGTTCTCCTTGAAGAGAATCTTAGTTGTAATTATACCCACTGAATTGTCTAGGGATCCCAGAGCACTTTATACAAAGGATACATAAAAAATGTATATATAGTTATTTTTAAAAAAGGACAGTTTTTCTAAGAAAAAGAAATAATGTGCAAAAGCTGATGAAAGGCTATATTGTTCAATTCAATTCAATTCTTTCTTTATTCGACCTTCCGAAGACAGGTCATAAAAGGTACACATAATAACAAACAACATTAAAATCAAAACTCATTTAAGAAAATTACAATCACAATGCAGGCTAAGACAATCGTTTGATCGAAGCTAAAGTGGCAGTGCAGATGAACTGGATAGCAGCAGATATAGACAATAGCATTAAAATATTAAAATCAGTCTTATAAAAGAGTTAGCAGCAACAATAAGCATTTTAGCAGCAATACAAATACAATAAATACAGAAGCTGTTAAAGTGCAAGGATATTAAAACAGCATGCTCCTTCTCTTTGCTAAGGTGCACTTCAGAAAGCTCGCAACAGCGAAGCAAACGTCACAGTCATTAAGTTGCTGGAGAAAATACAAAGCCGCTTTACATTTAGAAAACGTATACCTGCGCAAAAGTGGTAATAAAAATTTCCTAGTAAATGGAAGATAAAATTGACAAAAAAAGACAAAATGTAAAATAGTTTGGCTCGAATGTTCATCGCAAGGGCAAGTGGTAATTGTTTCAGAAGAATACTGGCCAAAAGGGAAGCATATCAACCAACAAAAAGATCCCAGCCAAAATCTGGTCAGTAAATTCCTTTCGTGAACGTTATTTACATATAAAAGATACGGGGCAATAGTGGAAGGTACTTGAATAAGGCAATAATCTCTGACAGTGGGTTTGGACACTTCAGACAATTCCCTAGAGGATTCTTTGTGCTTTCGGAAGCCATCCAAAACCCTCTGTCGGTCCCCTTTGCCGATTGATTCTGGGTGCTCAAACAGAGAGACACAACCAAGGTCCTTGAGGCAAGTTTTAATGTATTGTAGCCAAGGAATAGAAAGGCCGAGGGAACAACTTAAACAATCTCTAATAATTGCCCGGTTTAGTTCAGCTTCTTCGTTTGCCCAGATGTAACACCAGGTGGCTAAAGGTGCTGCATTTATAATATCTTGTACATAATCAAGACCTAGCTCCAAATGAAGGGAAAAATGCGGTGATGAGGGGGGGAACTCCTAAAACTCTATGACAAAATCTATTCTCCCCAGTCTGTATAGCATGTACATCTCCACATCCCCAAATACCCATGCCATATGTTAAAATCGGTATACATTTACGATTATAAATCTCTAAAATTGGGGCAATGGGCTTTTTACCTATGGACATTGCAAGGGAGAAAGTGGTCCCAACTGCTCGCGTGTATCGTATTATTCTATTTTTTATACAAGTGTGCCATGTGCAAACTTCCTCGAATTCCAGGCCTAAATACGGGAAGGAACTAACCCTCGCCAGCTTCTTGCCCTCCACGTTCAAACAACGGGATTTAGTATTTTTGGGGCCACAAATCATTATAAAAGTTTTCTTATAGTTTGGCTCCAGCCCCAGGTCCTTCATAAAACAGACATAACTGGCAATGAGTTTTTTTCGGCCATTCGCAGTCCTTGCCAGAAGTACTGCGTCATCCGCACAGAGTAGCGCTGGCACAGCCTTTTTCTCCACTTGCGGGACGTCAGCCCCAACTGAAACTAAAGTGTTTTCCAAATTGTTAGTATAGAGGAGAAATAAGATTGCGGCAAGGACGCAACCTTGGCGCACCCCGTGCTTGGTATTGAACAGCTCTGAACATTCTCCGGCATTGCCACACCTCACTGAAGCGGAAAGATCATGATGGAGAAGCCTCAGAAAGGAGACCAGACCTGCGTCGACTCCCATGTTAGTTAAGATGTCCCACAACTTAGAGCGTGAGACGCAGTCAAACGCACTGGTCAGGTCCATAAAAGCCAGATGAGTGGAAGCGCCCTTTGCGTATTTCTATTTGGCCAAAATAAGGTGGCGGTTGAGGCACTGTTCGATTGTGCCAAGCCCCGTCCTAAAGCCATACTGACTGGGGGCCAAAATGTGGTTGCCGTTAATCCAGTCCAATAGGCGATCTAGCACAACTCTCCCGATGACTTTGACTGAAGAATCCAAAAAGGATATTGGTCGATAGCATTTGGGGTCATGCACGTTTCCTTTTTTAAAAATAGGCACTATGACCGATGAGCACCAACACTTTGGCGCTCCCTCGCTACAAACTGAGTTAAAAACTGCAGTGAGTACCGGAGTCCAGAATGCTGGATCTTCCTTAAATAGGTCCAATGGAATTTCATCTGGCCCTGAAGCCTTCTTGCCTTTACTATTATCAATTGCCTTTCGGACTTCCTCTTCATTAAAAACAAGATTTTGACATACTAAGTTCGACTGTACTGACGCAACAGTAGCACCAGAATCAATGGAATAGAGACCAGCGTAATGCGTCGCCCAAGTCTCAGGTGATATATGGAAGGTTACTGTATCACCTGGTAAAGTGGGAGATAAAACTGACCGTACTGCTTTCCAGAAGGCTTGGGGATCTTTGGAACAACAAGCGCCCACTAATAATTCCCACTTCTCCTTCAGGGCTGACTTTCTTTTTTTTGTGGCAAGCTTATACAGTTTCCTGCTTTCCCTAATCGCAATCAGGTCTCTAGGGTTTTGCTTTAGAGCCCTGTGCAAGATGTTATTAGCTTCCATGCAGGCATTGTCAAACCATGAATGTGCTTGAAGGCGAGGCTGGGTAATGGGTCTAGAGAATAGAATTTTGACTTTATCTAATAGATCTACAAAACTAGATAGGATGCAGGCTGAATCGCATAGCATGCAATTACAGCTATGCATCAGGGCAGAACTGATGGATATCACCTGGGACATTATGCTGTTCATGTTCGCTGTACGCTATACCACCCTACGCCCTGCATCCTTAGTGGATAGTGCCTGGGTAGGAGGAGGCTTGGGCTTTTGGCGCATATATGGGAGCACTATCTTTGCAGAGATCGGATTGTGATCGCTATAGGACTGAATAAGAACCTCGGAAACATGCTCCAAGTGACGAATATATAATCAATAGTGCTTCCTGCACCCCGTCCTATAAAGGTGGGAATGTGTTGGTCTGTCAGTTTGGGGGCCCTATTAACCATACCCCATTCTAGCAAATAGGAAAATAGGACCCACCCCCTAGCATCCATCACGTTATGGTCCGGCTGTTGGGAGATTGGCTTAAAGGTAGTTGGGGAAAGAGACGGAAGATGCCCCAATTTGCATTGAAGTCCCCCGCCACCAGCAGCTTAAAGGGACAGTCCGCTCGAGCCTCTCTCTCCACAAGCATATCAATCAGCACAAATAGGCTGTGGAAGTCCCCTTTGGAAGAAAAGTTATTATTATAGAAATTTACCAGATTATGACAAGTAAGACAAAAGGCCTGCGCTTCCCCCTGTTCCTGGGATAACTGTACAATCAGACCAGCAATTTCCACTTTAAACCAGGCCGACAGACCCGCTTTAGCTCAACCTGCTTTAGATGGAATAGCGGGCAGGCTAAAACACGTAAACCCATCAAATGCAATATCCTTACTCTCCCAAGTTTCTTGAAAAAAGACTATATCGTAAGTCAAAATAAAGGATCGCCAACTCTCCAATATAATCTTTGAAGCTACTCCCGCTATATTCCAGCTTAAAATTTTCAATCCTACATTATCTATTTGAACATTATCATTACCCACACACACACTGGCCCCTAAAGGGGAAGGGTTGTGAAAGGGACCAGGGGGCAGTTGGGTAACAGTGGTTAACCTAGCAAGAGCCGCCTCAGAATTCTCGATACCGGGTCCTACACCCCGAAGATCATGTGAAAGAGAATTATTCACTTGTACAGCAGGGGTGGAATTACAAGGAGACCCAACCTTCTCCATAGGTCCAAGCACCGTGAGCAGAGGATTATGTCGGGGAGAGGGTGGCAATTGGGTAGCAAAAACTAATTTATCAGATGACCTGTTCACCTCCTGGAGGTCAGAACACACAACCACCACCTTAAACCGTCAATCGATATCTTCCAGCCCGACCAATGGAGCAAATCTGTTGGTCAAATGGAGTGATGCCGAAGGAGGGGGTCTAGGCGGCACAAAGTCACAGAGGACAAGACTATCCGGAGTATGGTATTGATTCACAAAATGCTGATAAAAGAAGCCAAGTGGGACTACCTTGATGGAACTAGTTTTAACCATACCGATACTAACTTTGTGCAGTATTTCCTTTACTACTGTCGGGGTACAAAAATTGATCACAATAACATCTCCATTGTTTCCATCACCCCTGCCCCCAATGCCTCCCACCCGTCTAGCCATCAAAATGTCTTTAGATATGTCCCAGTTACCAGTGACGTTATTATTCAGCCAGTATATGGATTTGTTCATCAGGCCTCTAGTGGTTTCCATGTTGATTTCTGTGAGCCTGGGCACATTAGTCAATGCAACGACGTATGGGGCAGATGCTGGGGGAAGGTCTATCACGGGAAAAATGGACTGATTTGGGGCACGGACTGCCTGTTGTGTGACAGGATGGGTTATTGGTAAGTTGACGTGTGGCTGTACGATGGCATTGCTCTGAGAGGGAATAGTAGGAGTAAAATCAGAGGCCAAGTACTGGGTACAAGTGGAAGTCCTGGGATCCGGCGGCTTCCCCAGGTTGGATTCAATTTTCGCTAAACATTCAAAAATGGGGCGTAACTTGGAGTCCAAGAGATTACCAAGGCATTTACTCAAACCGCGCCAAGTATTCTCATTACCCTCAAACAATCCCCCAGTCAGGACTCCATCTGTAGCCTTATTATGCGAAGGGATTTTGGTGGTTCTTACAGAGTTTCTCGGCTTGGTAGATTTAGCAATTTTCCTCCTCCGCTTAGCTCTTGGGCCGTTCTCCCCTTCAGAATTGAAAAGCTGATCGCCACCATCTATGCTAATTACACCTGACACAGGCCCCCCTCCGGATACAACCCCCGAGCAGTCTGGGCCCTCACCCACATTGTGGACCGGTGACACAGAACAAGCCTGGCTCGTAGTTCCGCAGGTGAGCTTGTTGCCACTGAAACACTCTGTGTTAATAGCAAATCACATTGGCTTTGGTCAATAGGTGGATGAATAATCTCTTCAGATGTAAGGGAAAGGCGACGCTCTACCAACCGAATCTCATTTGTAACCATGTCCACATCTCGGGTTAGGTAGTTGTCAATTGTCGAGCGGGTGCGGGGGGAAGGTATCGAGCTGGAAACGCTTAAAGCACCCTTTCTCTTACCCATTGTGATGACCTAGCTGGCTGAAGGGCGAATATGAAGCACAGAAATAAGGTAAGCAGAATAGCTTGGCGTAATTTAAGCCAAGCAAACTCGACCAGCCACCGCTCTCATGACAACAATGAGAAGACAAAACACTGTACCTTGGGCCGTATTCCGTCGTGAATGTCAAGGCAACCCGCTACAGGCCTTAGGGGGGTGGCCCAGCCCAGCCTTATCCGGGCTTTGACGGGCCCGCCCTTGGCCCGGGCTTTGCCCGGGCACGCCCGCGCGCGTCCCGTGCTGCGGGAGCCCGCAAAAGATTTCAAAGTGCCTCCAGGCGCAGGAAACAGACGTTGGCGGCAGCGGCCGCTCGGGATGCTGGGACTTGTGGTCCTGGTCCCCTTCTCCCCTCAGCAACAGGAGGCAGCAACGGCAAAGACGGGCGTCCCACGCTGCGGGAGCCCGCAAACGATTTTAAAGCGCCTCCAGGTGCAGGAAACAGACGCTGGCAGCAGCGTCCGCTCGGGAGGCTGGGACTTGTGGTCCTGGTCCCCTTCTCCCCTCAGTAACAGGAGGCAGCAACGGCAAAGACGGGCGTCCCGCGCTGCGGGAGCCTGGGACTTGTGGTCCTGGTCCCCTTCTCCCCTCAGCAACAGGAGGCAGCTACGGCAAAGACGGGCGTCCCGCGCTGCGGGAGCCCGCAAAAGATTTTAAAGCGCCTCCAGGCGCAGGAAACAGACGTTGGCGGCAGCGGCCGCTCGGGAGGCTGGGACTTATGGTCCTGGTCCCGTTCTCCCCTCAGCAACAGGAGACAGCAACGGCAAAGGCGGGCTATATTGTTCAATTTTCAGCAATTTACTTAAAAACTAAACTACTTTTTGTATAGAAACCAAGTCATTTGAAATAGCTTAGCAACTGAAAACTCTTTCACAAATAAAGCCAGAATGTCTGAAAAAACTGTGATGCTCCTTAAAGGAACAGGACACCACCAGTACCTCACTGTGCCGTGTAGTTGGCAGTTTAGCCAGTTAATTTCTACGAAGATGAAGATTCATGGTAAAACTGGAGATAATACCCTTTACCTTTTCTTCTGGGAGGAGGGTGGGTTGATTATGACTAATGAAAATTCCCCTGGAGGAGAATTAGGTTTACAGGAAAGTAATTATTCTTTCTCCTCCACAAAATCTTCATTATCAGTCATAAGCATGGAATAGAACTGCAAGTCTATCGCTCATAAATGCAGAGAAAGTTAACCGAAAAGATTCAGCAGAGAGGCCTGGCCCACTAGGGCATCAGCTCACTAATCTGTATTAAGACATTATTGTCTCGTGGAAATGTGTACAGACTTCCATTTCACAGCTTTTCAGCTGTCTGCAAAGGAGATGTTTCTCAGCAATGCCGCAGTAGCAGCTCTGCGTCTAGTGAAGTGAGCTTCGGGTCTACTCGACAAGGATTTGTTAACACTGCTGAAACAAAGAAGAATGCAGGAAACAATCCACCTAGAGTTGCATGACTTAGACATTGCTAACCCTGTTATTAATGGACCATAATTTACAAATAGATGGTCAGTGTAGGGCGGTAGGATCCTTCTAGCATGGTTACCCCCACTTTGTGCCTGGTGTCAGTGTGTTTTTGACCTAGTCTGCTGGGATCCTGATCATCAGGAACCCAGCAACTGTGCTTTCTCCCCTAAATTGACATGGTTAGTACTTTGGACCTCCACAATTGGCGACTGGTGTACCCTTAAAAGGCTCTTGTATATGGTACTAAGTTACCCAGGGCATAGTGACACCAGGGGTCTCCCATGGGGTGCAGCATGTATTGTGCCACCCACGGGTGTCCACTTAAACTGTGACTACAGGCCTGCCATTGCAGCCTGTGCGAGTCGGTGGTTGCACCTCTCACGACAGATATAAGTATCCTTATATCTGAAGTCACTGCACTTAAAACGTATATGTTAGCCCTATGGAAGGGTCTTCAGACCTGAGGGCAGGGTGCTTGGTTATGAGTGTGAGGGTGCCCCGGCATGAGCTGGACACCCCTACAATTCCTGGAGTCGATTCTCCAGGCTTTGTAAGTGCGGTCAACCATTTTAAGACATATACTGGGCATCAGTCATTACGAGATGGCTAACTATATAATGGCTGTACCGAACCTGGTCATGTTTGGTATCAAACATGTTGGAATCATACCCCAACACCGATTCCAGTGGTGGAAGTATGATCCCATGCACTGGGGGGCTCCTTAGGGTACCCCCTGCCCTCCCGGTAACAGGCTTTCAGGGTCCACCAGCAAGCTAGTGCTGCTGCCGACCACAGACAGGATTCTGCCATCCTGCTGCTGGGCCAGGCTCGAGCAGGAGAAGATAGAACAATAGGTTTCCTGTCACAGGGAGGTGTGACCACCTCCTAGACAGGACTTAGTGTATAAGACTGGGGTGGGGGCGCTTGCCAGCACCACCAGACTGCTTTGAAGGGCACAGATGGTGTCCTCCTTGCATACTCCAGTGTGAGGCAGTTAATGAACCTTTGGTTCCCGCTCTGGCGTGAAATTGGACAAAGACAGGGGAGTATCCTCACCTCTGTCCATCACCTCCTCTGGGAGGGACCCTTGAGCTTACTTGTGGGTGGGTCCTCAGATTCGTCGTGGGACAAGACTCAACCCTGAAACTACGTCGCTCTTTGATCCTCTCGACACTTGGACTACATTACACTTCGACTGGAACCGACACTGCAACCGAGAAGACTCTTGGTGTTCCTGGTCTCGCTGTTCTTCAAGACTTCTTCGTCGTCTGTGCCTGTGCTTTATCCAGGTTCTTCAACAGACCTGTGGGCATCAAGGACACCCGAAGAAATCACCCTTGGAGTGAAGGAGTCACTCCCCTGTATCTGCAGGCACTGCAATGAAGCTGACCGGTCTGCTGCTCCTGAAGTCCTACGGCCTCACCCGGGCCCAGCAATGCAGGTGGTGGTTCTGTAACTCCCCAGAGGCCTGCCCTGCCTTCTCACCAGTTTATAGGACAGTATCCCTCTTCGGGGCTTCTGGGACCTAACCCCTGTGCATCGCCCCGACTTGCCGTTGCCAAGGCTTGTTGGCTCTGGTCTCCAGAGTTCTTCGGGCTACAAGAAGCTTGAGCCTCCAGCACCTCACTTCCTGAAGATCAGAATCCTCCCTGCAGTCCTTCCATCATGGGCCTCCATCTTTGGTGAGCTGCCTGAGATACTCTTACGATTCCTGTGCCTTCGGCCTGTGGGTCCTCCTGAGGGTCTTCTCTTGCTTCAGTGGCTCCCCTGCATGCTCGGGGCCCACTCTACTCTCCAGCTCCTGGTGATCCCCTTGGACCTTGCTGGTCCCAAAGTTTGCTCCTTTTTGTCTTCCACGCCAGTTGCGGCTACTTAGGCTTGTTGGTGCTCCCGCCGGACACCGACCACCTAGTCACGGACATCCAATGTGGGACAGCTCGTGCACGGCTCCTGGTCTTCCTCACTGTCGCCTGGTCCCCACAGCTGCAGCGACAAGGTCACCGTTGTCTCTTCAGAACCTCCTGACATCACTGGGGATTGTGTCTCCATGCCTCCTGGTCCCCTCCAAGTGGCAAAGACTCTGTCCCCTCTGCTTGCAGGTTCTTCACTTCCAGAATCCACCCTTGGATTCCACCGGACTCCTCCACAGTCTTCTTCAGAGGAATCTTCTTCAAGGTCGTCCATTATTGTCTAAGGCAGGTTCCACCGCCACTTCACCCCCGTGCACCCGGCTTTCCTGGTGTAGGTAACCCCGTTCCTGAGGCATCCGCGGGTGGGTTGACTCTCCAACCTTCTGTCTTCCAAAGGGTTACCTCAGGCTCCTCAGGGAAGGGTTCTTCTTCTCCAGAACTGCAACCCAGACTTCTCCATTGACTTCCATTGGACATGCGGCTGTGTTTCCACTCTGTATACAGCCTCCATGGGGTTCCTGGATACTTATCTTGGGTGGTTCCTTGTATCCCCAGTTCCTCAGAATCTTCGGGTCCAAGTGCCGACTCTCTTAATATATGGTTTGGTCTCCCACTGGAGACCACTGCATTGTGTGCTACTTACTTGATTGCTTGTGTTGTATTCTTGTGTATTGTGTATTATATCTCCGGGTAGGAGAAATACCAATGTGATTAGTGATTGTGCTGTAATAAATAGAACTATTTTTGCTAAACACTGTGTGGTTTCTTGGTTAAACTGGTACAATAAGCTGCTTAACACTCCTTCAAGATAAGCCTGAAGGCTGCTCTCCACGGGAAACAGCGTTTACAACGCTGTCTCCACAACGCGGTTCCTTTACAACGTGGTCGTTACAACGACCGCATTGTTACCACGCGTACCATTACATCGCCAGTCGTTTCAACGACTTGCGGTAAGGGGCGCCCTGGTGTTGGATTTACAATCCAACACCTTCCCTGCTGTTGCACAAACTGGAGTAGGAATAGTAAATAATACTATTCCTAAGTCCAGCGCGCTCCCTACAGCAAGTCATTGAAACGACTTGCGATGTAATGGTTTGCGTTGAAACAACGCAGTTGTTGTAACGACCGCGTTGTAATGGAATGCGTGAACAACGCATTCGTTGTAAAGAGTCATATTCCTCTCCACAGCTACCACTTTGAGAGCTTTCTATGGTTATCAAAGACCATTAAAATCACCATAAATGTTGTCTGGATTAGTGCAAGGTGCAACACTTGAATAAGCGCGCACCATATACTAAGCCAGTCTTCTACAGTCAGTCTGCCTAATATCATTGGTCTTATCTAAACAGTATTTGAAACCCTTTTTATGTGCAGTGATTGCCAGGCTCTCTCCGCTGAAGCAGCAGGAATCTAGAAGAAAGTTGAAAGGTAAATTGTCTGATTAACATAGAAATCAGTTGAGAAGGAAACTCACAGAATCCTCATAACTAACATGTCTGTATGGAACACATTATATGGATCCTTACAACAGAGGGTTTGGATATCACTAATCCTATGGCCCTAGGTATTGGCCACTAGAAAAGCTGTCTTCTAGAAAAGCTGCTGAAGAGAGCTTTATAAAAAGGTTCAAACCAGGGACTTATTGGTTTTGATAAAATCATATTCAGTTACCAGAGCAGACAAGATCTACTTAATGGACGATAAAGATCTCTGTTGTAAAGACTTTCACAACAGAGATCCTAAAAAAAGAGGTTTGTGAAGGGTTCTCCCTTTAACCAATTGTGGCTAGTAAATGAGTCTTTACAGAATAAAGCTACAGCTCAGATCTTGCTATGTCAAGAGGGTATGAAATACAGCTACTTCCTGACATCTGGTAAGGTCAAAGTTCTTCTGTTGTGCTCTGTGCATCACGGATATGGTTGAACAATTCAGTGCTCATGACTAATAATGATGATCCTATAGAGGAGAACAACAGGTGCTTCCTGACTCTTTGTCAGATTATTGTTCTTCTCCGTGCACAATGGACAAAATCTCTTCTGCTTGAAGGCATAAGAAGCCCTTGCAGAAGGGCACTAGGCTTTCTTTAAGATGTCCATACACTTTTGAGGAAAGTTCAGGTGATCATATCTTATGAGTTCAAGAGCCATGTCACCAAATTCAAGGATGGAAGGTTGAAGTGGAGGATTAGGCCCTTGACCCTCTAGAGAAGATCCAGCCTGCATGACAGCCTCAGGTGTGGTGGTTCAAGCAGCTGAAGATTGGTGAACCACAATTAGACTACCCACTCAGGTGTGTGTGTGTGTGTATATATATATATATATATATATATATATATATATATATATATATATATATATATATACACACATGTAGTGAAACTGCAATCCAACATTCGAGGATACAAACGGGCACGGACTCCAATGTTGCTGGTGCTATATTTTATTGTTGCTTGTTACGTCATGACTCGTTTCGGTCACCTCACGTGACCTTGATCACATAAAGAATGCTCTGCGGCAATGTTACTTATAAAGAAACTCTTGGTTGTACCATGTGACACTTCGTACAGTAGGCATAAACAACAGACTATGAACAACACTTAATAGAATACAAAGGTTGCACTTAATATGGAAAAATAACTGCATAATGTGAAATCTGTGATTTAACCTTAATGTAATTACACTGGTTGCATTCAGACCTTCACTTTTATCTTCAATGTCTAAAAATATTCATGAAATCAATTTTATTTGAACAGTAGAAGGCCCCTACTGTCAATGCTATTATCTGTACTAAAGTGCTATTAGTGAATAAATATTAAAGTGCATCGTGTTACCAAAGTGCTAAGTGAAAAATAACTTATTGATAAAAAGAGGCAGGGTATTGTAGCAGCAGGAGGGATCTATTGTTAAAAGTTGAGTCATTGTTATACCGGACATATTAATGTGTCTCAGGTATATACTTAAAAATAAATTTAGAAAATTAATTGTTATTCTATTGCGACCCAATACATTAGAACAACCCGTTCATAAGAGATTTCATTGATTGACATGAAATAAATAGCAATGAATTGCGATTCATGATTAAAATATCTAGAAATACATTAGTCAACATATTAAGTTAAATACAAAATAGTTCTAAGTAAAATCATAGAAAATTGTGCAAATCCTTGCTATTATTAAGACCTGATGGTGATTTGGAATCTAGTTCCAAAATAATTCGTGTCTCCAGTTGGCGGAGCAATTTTTCTCTATTAACTCCTCTTCTTAACGGTGGTATTGCTTCGATGACAAAATAAGTGAGGCATTTAAGATCATTGTCATGTTCTGATTTAAAGTGTCTAGCCACCGGGTATGTAGGGTCTGAGTTGACTATTGCCCTTAAATGTTGGAGTATTCTCATGTGCACCTGTAGCTTAGTGCTACCCACATAGCGCAGCCCAAAGGTGCACTCAAGGACATACACTGCAAATTCTGTTCGACAGTTATAGTTACCCTTTATAACCACAGGTTCTGGACTAAAAGGTGTGGTATAATGGGTGGTGTTAATACCAAATTTGCACGCCCTACAAGAACTGCATTTAAAAAAACATTTCTTAGGCGTGAGCCAAGTGGTGATTGTACTTATCTCAGGCTGCTCTTGACTAGTGTATTCTTCATGGACGAGCTCCCCTGAATGTGAGAGTAGGCTTGTCAGGTAAGTTTTGGCCCAATACTGCATCAGTTAATACAATTGGCCAGTTTTTGTTCACAATAGCCCTTAGCTTTTTCTCCTGTCGACTGTAAGTAGTGATGAGCCTAACCTTAGAGTCTTCACTACTCCTTGCAGTTTTATTGCCAACCACAGGTTCGGGGCTCACCTTGGCTGGCCCCAGCATATGTTCTCTTGGTACTGAATTTGCGTTCGATGATCTTCTCGCTATAGCCCCGTTCCAGGAATCTCTCACTAGCTTCTTGTTGACATTTCTTCAAGTCCTTAAAAGAGCTGCAAATCTTTCTCAACCTTAAAAATTCCCCATAGGGAATGCTATTGATTAAGTGCCTCAGGTGGAAACTGGTTGCATGTAGTGTGGAATTACTTGCGGTGCTTTCACGGTGTAGCGTTGTCTCAAGCTTATTACCTGACACATAGATGGATACATCAAAAAATCTATGGAATGTTCATTGATGTGCGAGGTGAACTCTAAATTGAGTTTGTTGTTGTTGATCTTTCCTATAAAGGCCTCTGCACTTTCTTTAGTGCCTTTCCACACTATAAAAATATCATCGATAAATCTCATCCAATTAATAACATGTCTTTCATAGTCCTCTAGATGCTCCACCCTGAGAACCTGTTCCTCCCACCAGTCTACATGCAGACATGCATAGCTGGGGGAGAAACAGGCTCCCATTGCCACACCCCTTACCTGTTGGAATATTTCCTTACCAAACAGGAAAATGTTTTTTTTAAATTTTTTTGGTTTTTTTTTATATCCTCATTTGCCACCAACCTCACTTCAAATCACACCCAAGATATCTGTACCCGCACTCAGCAAACTGAGGAACGTAGGCCATTGGAAGTGGAGACCCGCCTACTGGTACCAGACCAACCTGGGGATCAATGAAGAAACCAAACTGAGATACCTCTTCTGCCAAGCTCCAAGAGCTAGATGACTCTCGTCGTAGAACTACCAGAGAGACTGGCAGTACCCGACTTAGCCCGAAGAGTATTAGCGGCATAATCATAGGACTCAGAGGAAAAAAACAAAAAAGAAGAAAAAAAAACCTCAGCCCATCACCTCTGAGCCCCATCTGAGTTGCAAGAGGTTCCAGAATGCTCTCTTCTTTTTACTGCCTGATCTGGCAAGATCCAGCTTAGAAACCGCCAAGACTGAAATCTGCCAGTCTAAGAAAGAGGGGGGGGATTGATTCTGTCCATCTTATACAGATTTGCCTCCTAGCCAGGAGGATAGCATAGAAAAGCAAAGCTCCAGCTGGACCAGTAACTTTATCTGCAGAGCCAAATATGATTAAGGGTAAATCGATGTTAATAGGACATCCCAAGGTGCTTGTCAAAAAGTTTCCAACACTATCCCAAAAGGAAGCAAGTGTTGGACATTCCTTGAACATGTGGATGTCAGAGGCAGAAACCTGCCCACATTTCCTGCAACTCACCGGTGGCCCTTTATTAATTTTTGACAGTTTGTGAGGAGAAAAATAGGCCCTATGGATAGTAAACAGGTGGTTCCTTTTTAACCAGGCTGGTTTCACTACTTCATTTAAGGTCTTACAAGAATTCTGCCACAATTGAACATAGTCCTGTGCAGGTAAGGAGCCACCCCACAATTCCTCAGCCAGATTGAATTCGCCATCCACATCTTCAAGCATGGCCTGATACAAAAAAGAAACTTCCTTCTTCCCAGGGGGCTTGGTCACAAGCTGGCGTTCTAAGAAACTACCACAACCCACAGCGTTCTTACAATTTAGTTGTGGGTGGGATTGAGCCCAGCTTTCCAGTTGAAGATATTTAAATCTGGAAAGACCTACTCCAACCTTGTCCTCCAGTTGTTCCCATGAAACAATGGTACCTCCAGGGAGCAGGTCCCCCCAGACCGCTAATCCAGCTTCTCTCAAAGGTATTGCCAACCTGTCCTTTAAACACTCTGGAGCCCCCGGGGAATCCCAGAGGGGAGCCAAGCTGGAAAAATAACCAAGCCCCTCTGAACCCCTCAATTTGGCCCAAGTTTTAGCCAGGCCCTGAAGAACCTTCAGCTTGACTTTTTTTTAAAACTTTGGGTCCCCGAATTTAAACAGGAAACCCTCCTCTGAAAATTTGGCACCTCTAAGCATAGCCAAAAACATCCCCCCCTGCACCAGTATTCACAGGCATTCTCAACAGCATACGTGAGTGTGAAAGTTGGAAAGCCCAGGCGTATAACTGGAGATCTGGTAAAGCTAGGCCTCCCTTTTCTCTCCTCCGCCTCAGCTTTTTCCAGGCAATCCTGGGTGATTTATACGCCCAGACAAATGAGTTGATTTCACTCTGTAACTTATCGATGGTAGATTTTTCAAAATGAAGGGGAATACAGTTAAAAAGGAAAGTGATCTTAGGGAGTATCGACATCTTAATCAAATTGACCCTACCTATAATGGATAGGGGCAGTAGGGCCCAAGATTTCATTAGCCTCTGACAATCCCTTGCCACCATAGCCATGTTGGTCTCAGCGATCTTAGTGATGTCTTGAAGAACATTGACTCCCAAGTATCTCATTTTGGAACTGATCTGGTGCTGGTGCTGAGTCCCTTCAAGATTCCAAGTCATGATTTCCGTCTTCAAGGCATTTCATAACCTGAGACAGAACCGAACTCCTGGGCTAGACTAATGATAGCCGGAAAAGCTGACTGTAAATTAGCAGAAAAAACTAAAATATCGTCAGCATACAGGGCAACCTTCCTCTCCCACTCCCCATACTTAAAAGGCTGGATATTAGGATCATCTCTGAGCCGTTGAGCAAATGGCTCAATATATAGATCAAAAAGGAGAGGGGAAGAGTAGGCAACCCTGTCTGGTACCTCTTGAGATCTTAAAAGAGTCAGTAATATTCCCATTAACAAGGAGACTGGCAGTTGGGTTCTGATAAATCAACTGGACCATGCGACAGAAATTTTCCCCTAGGTTAAATTTCCTCAAGACCTCCGACAGGTAGATCCAATTCACTCTGTCGAAGGCCTTGGTAGCATCTAAAGTCATAGCTGCTAATGGAAGGGAATATGCAGAAGCCAGATCAATTGCGCCGATAAGGTCATAGGTGAGGTCCGAAAGCTGCCGGCCCCTGACGAAACCCTTCTGATCTGAGTGGAGAATATCTCCCACCACGAGACCCAATCTCGCTGCTAAAATTGAAGTAAAAATTTTGTAATCAGCGTTCAAAAGTGATATGGGCCTGTATGACCCACAGCTTGATGGAACTTTCCCAGGTTTCAAATTCAAGATTATTGTGGCGTCATTCCACGAAGCTGGGAGCCCTAGGCCGGCCTCTAACACCTGATTGAAAAGCAACGTCAGAGTGGGGATGATCTTATCCCCCAGCATCCTGTAGATCTCGGCTGGAAGGCCGTCAGGGCCTGCTGCTTTCCCGTTCTTACAGCGTTGGATAGCTTCTCTGACCTCGGTCTGAGTAAACACCTGATCTAAATGCAGTTGTTGATCGGACTTCAGGGAGGGAAGAGGAATATCTCCCAGCCAACTCTGAACACTGAGAATATCCAGGCTTTTATCTACGCAATAGATGTCCTGAAAATAGGTCTGAAAGGCCTGACTAATTTCCCCATCTGAAGAAAAGGTATCGTTACCACTAATGATTTCTTTAATATGGTTCCTCGCCTGGTCTATTTTAGACTTCCACGCGAGGAGCTTGCCTGCCCCTTCCCCATACTCGAAGTGGGCCATCTTACTTGCCTCCCATCTTCGAGTAAGCCTAGAGTGCAAGATGTTCCCTAACTGACCCTTTAGACTATCCAACGTAGCCTTTTATTCTTGCTGGATTTCAGGGGAGGCTTGGCTAATTAAGTCGGCCTCGGCAACCTTCAGCTTTCCTTCAATAGATAAAATCTCTTCTTTGTATCTTTTGTTTCTAAAGCATGACCTGCTGGTAATTTGGCCTCCCAAAAAAGCTTTTAGAGAGTCCCATACATAAGTGATGGAAGTCGACCCTAAGTTCGTTTTCAGAAACCATTCGGTTTCTTGTTGTAAAAAATCAATCTCCACTTCCTCCAAGAGTAAGGAACGGTCGAACGACCATGTCCTGATAGGACAGGATAATGGACATTCTAGACCCAAAAGGATACCTGAGTGATCTGAGAGATGGTTAGCCAGGTATAAGATTTTATTAACTCTGCCTCTTAGCGAATTACTTATCAGCACATAATCTATTCTAGATTGGTGCCGATATTTGTAATTTCGAAACGATACGCCTGGCAACTGACCTGATCTTTCCCTCCAAATATCTGAGAAAGCGAATTGCTTTATTGCCTCTAATAAGAAGTCCCGAGATTTTGAGGGGACCATGGCTCTATTGTTTGGAGTCTTATCCAATGCGGGGTTCAAGACGATATTAAAGTCCCCAGCTAAAATTATCGGTTCAGGAAAGTCTAATAAATGAGAGAAAATAGTCTTAAGACAGAAGGGGTCATCTTGATTGGGTCCATAATATCCAACCAGGGTAAACCGTGTCCCCGTTATCATAACTTTAATGATAACCCACCTGCCACCTGGGTCAACTAGCTGCTGTAAAATATACGCCTTAGCTGATTTCTTAAATATAATTAGGACCCCTCTGATATTTGCTGTCTGACTAGTGCAGACGTACGAGCCCACCCATCTTTTATTTTTAAAGAGAGAGACTGTCTCTTCTTTGAGAAGATGTGTTTCCTGAAGAATAATGACCTGAGCTGGTGAATCTTGAAGATACTGTATGATCTTATCTCTTCTCGGTCTAGTACGCAAGCCATTGACGTTCCAGGACAAAATCTGTATAAGACTCATGATAGATCAAACGGAAAACCTAACATTAAAAGAGGAATTTGAATTTGAAATGACCAACACCAGCACTTAAACCAACCCAGTTCCAAAGCCATCACTTTAGGAATGAGGTAAGTACAATCAAAATAAGGGAGAATGAGGATTTTTTAAAGTTTTTTTAGTCTGCTTCACCCACCCCCTACCCCTATCCAAATGCTCCCCCCCAACCCTCCCCCCACCCCTGGGAACCCTTACCCCAATTATCTGGACAGATGGAGTCCAGGCAAATGCATCCCGAAGATGCCACCCCAACCAGTTACATTAGAAAAAGAAAAGAGACAAAAATACAGAAGAGAAAAATGCTGAGAGAACCTATCTACCCTATGAGGCAGTCGGGACCGATTTAGAAGGGAAGAAAGACGAATAAATATACTCTTTTACTCCTATTTCTTCTCCTCTCTTTAGTGTTATTATTTCCTTTTAATATGGGCCCCTCTCGCCCATGATCCTCTATTATGCTGACTCTTCAGCACAAAAAGAGAAAGAGAAGGCTAAACCTTCACTTAATAGTGCTACTACTACCCCAACCAAACGCTACCCCCAACTGAACCTAACCCTTATGATCCCCCTTGCTAATACTGTCAAGCAGCTCATCCGCTTCCTGCACCGTTCTTATATTGTGCATTTTATTATTGTACATCACTTTTAAAAAGGCCGGGAATTTTAGTTGGGCTACTGCGCCTATTTTTTTAAATCCTCCAACCTCCTACCCAGCTCCCACTGCCTCTCCAAAGTGAACCTCGAGAGGTCGGACCGGATCTCAAATGAAAACTCTTTTGCCCGAACTGTTTTCAATTTCAATGCTGCGTTAAGGATTTTATCCTTTAGAGCAAAGGTGAGAAAATTAATAAGAATTTTCCTGGGTTTGGATCTATTGGGATTTCTTCGGAAAGGATCCCTATGCACCCTCTGTATATCCTGACTTAGTGCTTCTTCTGAGTCCTCGAGCTGTAGGGAGGTCTTGAGTAAAGAGACAATATAAGGTCGGATATCGGATACTTCGCTGCCTTCCGGAACATTCAGTAAGCGTAGGTTATTCCTACGTGCATTATTCTCTAACTTTTCCATTCTGTCGCTGAGATCCATGCGTTCTATCTTTAGCGATTGAATGTCCAACTTCGCTCGCCCAAGGTCCTCTTTTAATTCACCAACACTATTCTCGAGGGTTACAGTCCTGGAATTTAAAAGGTCCACTTTTTTTCCAAGGATTCACAAAAGTTCCTGATTTCTCCTTGATTGACTGCAGATACTGCAAAACCCTTTTTTATATCTTCAGATAATGTGGTGAAAAGAACTTCCAAGCCTGAGGGTGAAGATGATGGTAAAGATAAGGAGCCCTCCTCTTGTTCCCCCCTAGAGTTACCGTTAAAAACTGCTAGTGGCTGTGGTAGTTGCAGTGGCTGTTGCTGTGGCTGAATCTGATTCGGAGGGCAAGCCAAGGAGTTAGCGTTCGCACTGTTCTCGGGCCCCATAGGCCCCAAAGGCACCTCTAAGTTACCCTGATGGGAAACCTGGTCTAGTGCTAACTCCATACTGCTGTCAGATACCGTTATCAATGGTAATGTTGATACTACGGAGGTGTCCATGCTTGCCAAGCTCCGCTCAAGAGATCTGGCCTGCGCAGTGATAACCAGAACCTCTGGTTGGACCCTGAAATAGGAACGCAGCGACGGGGTCACCCTAACTAAGGTATTTACGGAATTACTTTTTTGCCTCTTAGGTTTTATAGATCTTCCCTTGACCTGGTATATCTGAAAGGCAGAGTTGCTACTTAAAGCGAATATATCAACGGCGGAAGGGGACTCTGACCCCCCGAGGGCGACCTTGCCAGTGCTCGGATCTTGAGACAGCTCTGAATCCTTTCTAAGGCTATCTATACTGCCAGAGTTATTTTTTATATTTGCCTTAGCCTGTCCGCAGCTCCCCACAGCACCTTTCCTCTGCTTCTTATGGCCCCTTCTAGTAGTAGTGGCTAATTGCGGTGTAACTTAAATGGGAGAAAAAGCCTCCTGTATGGATGTAAGGGTCTGGGGGGTTTGACCCCCTGGGGCCAAAACCTCCTGCAATTGCTGCCGAAATTGAAGAGCTGAACACCCAGTCCCTGTCTCTGCCGTTGCGCCTAGCTCCGGTATAATGGCAGAGACCTCCGCAGTCTTACCGCACTCTTCCCGCAGAGTCCTCTGATCAGCCGTTTGACGAAAGAAGCCGCTGATGCTGACTCTGCCGTCACTCCCCCGGAGATGGCCTCGGGCGGCCGCCTTGCGTCCTCTGCGGAGCTCCAGGGCGGCTTCCAACCAGCGGGGCGGCGCAGGTATGCGTCTACCCGCCTCACCTCTACACATCCCAAGCCGCCCAAGCTTCACGCGGCGGACAGCAACCACGCCGTGAAAAAAGACTGGAAGAAGACTAAGAAGGTAGGGAATCAGGAAAATACACGCCAATGAGGTATTGCTGTTCTCCGGTTAAATTATCTCATTGTCTCGATTCAATACATTCAGTACATTCGATGGCTGGAGCGGGAGCTCCGGGTGCTAGCGACTACCAGTGTGCAGCTGCCATGTTCCCCCCAGCCCAGGAAAATGTTGTTATATAAACACCAAATCTATACATATATATATATATATATATATATATATATATAATATATATATATGTATTATCCCTGCTGTGGAATATTTCAGCTTGATAATGACCAATGGGATTAGAGGTATCTGGAAAAATATATTCAGAAACTTTCCCAATCAGTCTTCCTAGTTGGTTGCACATGGAGAGTGAAGTCTGAATATTTCTTGTTTTCTGCATCTGCAAATAAATCCACCTATGGACAGCTCCAGTTGCTGAACACCTTGCATAACTTGTCATCGCTAATAACCCACACATACTTCTCTTGAAAAACTCTGAGTGAATCTGCCACTGCATTTTGCACATCTGGGGAGTGAACCTCCGTTATCTGAATGTCTCTGGCTATCAGCCACTTCAAGACTATCTGTGTTACGAAAGGATCTGGATCTTGTACCTCCTTGCTTGTTGAGGTAGTGCTTTGCTGTTGCTTTGCCCATCTCTATAATCAAGTACTTAGGGGCTCATTACGATGACGGACGGACCTCCACCGCCAGCCATGCGGTGGCGATCCGTCCGCCATCAAACGTGGAATGACCGCCCGCCAGATTAGGATGGCGGGCGGATCCACACTGCGACCGTGGCGGACCCAAAGACCGTCCGCCACGGAACCGCCACAGGCAATCGGACCGATTGCCTGGCTGAGCGTTCTGCATCCATAAAATGGTGGCGGTGCCTAGCAGGCACCGTCCACCATATTGTGATGCAGGCTCTGATCCAGCCTTTCCATGACGGCGAAACCGCCATGGAAAGGCTGGCGGAGATTCTTTTCGGGGGCCCGTTGCGTGCCCTCAATGTGTTGGGGGAGGTGTATGTGCCCTGGGGGAGTACCCATGGTACCCCCCTACATTTCAGTGCACTAAGTGACGCCTGCGACGTAGTGCACTGAAATGCACAACATGCATTTTCAATATTGCAGCGGGTGCTGCTGACGGCAGCACCCGCCGCAATGTTGAAATGCAAGACGCGACCGCCATGGTGGCGGCCGCATCCTAATTTGGTGTGTGGAACTGCCGCATGTATTGCGGACGGTCCCGGTCACCACCACGATGGCGGACGGACTCCAGTCCGTCCGTTATCGTAATGAGCCCCATAGTCTTTATTGCTGGAAGGAAAAACTTGAGGATCAAGTGAGCTGCTCTCAATTCAATAAGCTTTATATCATGCCACAAATCTTTCCAAGACTATGTCTCTTGGTCTTGAGTGTGATCTATATGAACTCCCTAACCCGGCAGAAATGTATCAGAGCCAACTGATTTGACTTGGAATGACTTGATGGAAATTATTGGATTGCGGATGGCCTTTGATGTACTTTGCGTTCCCAGCTCAGTTCTGGCACCACTAATTGTCCAGATACTGTTGCACATGTTTTGTGAAGTTGAGTATGAGGTACCAGAAAAATGCCATAGACCCAGAGTGAGAATACCTGGGGAACAGTGACCTATGCCATCTTCAGAAGATTCTAACACTTCCAGAACTACAACTACTGACAGATTCTAGAGGAGCATTGGCTGAAACCTTTTGACCTGCAGATGTTGGAGGCAATAATCGCCACCTGATTTTAACCTTACCATGGAACAATGAAATAAACGTAATAAGGTTAATTAGATAAGTTAAAGGTTGAATCCTTCAGATGCTGGAGGCAATAATTTCTTCCGACAGCATCACCCCCTATTTTTAGCCTTACCAGGAAATCCAGAAATAAAGCTAATAGGGTTTCACTAGGTAATTGTATTCAAAATCCCTCCTCAAGAGAAAAAGAGTTCCCTTGGAGGTCAATGTTGCGTCCGCTCAGATACATTAGGTATGCAGGTGAGGATTCTATGATGAAGCATGCCATTAGGAACCCCAGTGGGTCAAAGTCTTTTAAAAAAAATAAAAATAAAGCGTGCTCCCTAAGTTAACATTAAAGAGATCAGATTCAGGTTTGTGGGTGTTCTTCTCTTTTGATTAGGTTGATTGCTATATAGAAGTCAGAAACACCCTTTGGTAGAAAATGTGCGTGCATTCTCAAAACTGTCCTATTGTGACAGACAAAGCAGGTGTGATCGCAATAAGAAAAGCTACCTTTCAGAAAAGGTACCGCAGTGATGCCTTATGGATAGTCTCAAAAGGTGCAGCCATTAATTTGGAAGCAGCAAGTTAAGTTCCTATGGAGTGGAAGGCTGCAGTCTTGGAAGATAGATTTGCTTCACTCCAGCTAAAAAGACTACAACTACTGGCAATGTCAAAAAGGATCTTTGGTTTGGTCCTTTTCTGTAAGCTACTACGTGTACTTTTATTTAAGGATACTACAACTTTGATTTTACCAGATGGAGAAGGTAGGCTATGACTTCTTCCTGGCAACGAATGAGATCACGATTATTCAGTAAACACCAATTACAAATCGTTTCCAATTAAAACAGTAAGATGTTATTGTAGAAGGCAATTTAGCTTCTTGAGAATGTTCATACATTCCTAAATTAGACCTAACTGTCCATATTACTAGACCTTAGGAGCTATACAGCCAAAGTCAATGATGATATGATGGGGTGATGCCTCTTCCCCACATTTTCGACAGCAGATTTGGTCTGGGCAGCAATTTCTTGTGTGGTTTTATTGATAGATTAATTTGTTCAGAGAACTCCACTGCCTCGGCTACAGCCATTCTGGGTGGTAAGTATCATCTTTGCGTTGCAAAGCTTCAGTCTCATTAGCACTGTTGGAATAGTGTGAACAGCGGTAAAGCATACAGAACTTTGTTGAACCAATTCATCAAAAAGACATGGCCCACTGATACTGGCTCCCACACTCTTCACGCAACGTTTCGTCATTTTGGGTTTTGCCTTGTTGTGAACAGATCTATTGAAGGGCATCCCCAGTCCTTGAAAATGTCTGAGTACATTGTCATTTATTTCCCATTTGTGGTTTTCAATGGAAAACCTGTTTAAGAAGTCCTCTTGACAGTTCTGAAGCCTGGGGAGATGTATATCCTGAATGAATAGATTCTTCGCCAGGAGCCAGAACGAGATTGTTTGGGCCTCTGGTGAAAGTCCTAGACTTGGGCCATCATGTTTGTTCAAAATATAGATTGTGGTCATGCCGTCTGCAGAATTATAAACATTTTTACTATGAATGATGGTTGAAACACTTTGAAACTGAGATGCACAGCTTTAAGCTCAAGTACATTTAAATGGTAAAGTTGTTATTTATTTAACCACAAACCCTGTATAGTTAGATTTTGTAAGTGAGCTCCACAACCTGTCAGGGAACATCCGTTACTATAGTCTGAGAAGGAAGGCTTTGATGAAACGGTGTTCCTTTAAAAAACTACCTTGTTTTGCACCAGCATCTGAAGGAATCTCTGGCATGTGTTGTCAACTTCATTTTGTCTTCCCAGTTGTCCTGATCTAGAATTCATGGGTCTTTTATGCATTGCATTCATGAAGAGACAGGCTTTAGGTACCAGGTAGATGCACAAGGCCATTGTTTCCGGCATGAACAATATCTGGTGTGCAATGGGAGATGGAGTTTAAAGAAAGTGTTGTCCTTTCTTCAAAATGGTGTACATTTTGTACTCCAAAGGAGACACTGTTAGAATAGGTCTTATACAATGTACAATGTTAATGGAGGACGGCCAGGGTGTTGGTAAAACTGGGATTCACGCTACCCTTGTAATGACCCAATGTAGTTATGGTACGTGCCTCACAAATGGCTACACCCAAAAGCCATTGGGAAAAGGTAATGCCGGTAGTTGGTGGAGGTTTATACCCTTTAATCTTGATTTGATTGTGGAGAATAATATCCAATGATTGTGTTCAACAGTTGTTGCTACTTTTTTTATTTTCTTAGTTGCACATAATAATATTGGAAAAAGACAAAACAGCCGACAAGTGTTTCGCCCGATGGCCGGTTGGCCGAGGGCTTTTTCAAGGCAGGAGTCCTTTAAGGATGTTCAGAAAAACAATCATTCCGTAGTCAGACGTGGTCTCTGCGGTCCAGGAAAGAAAAGGTCTTCTTTCCTGGACCGCAGAGACCATGTCTGACTACGGAATGATTGTTTTTCTGAACATCCTTAAAGGACTCCTGCCTTGAAAAAGCCCTCGGCCAACTGGCCATCGGGCGAAACACGTGTCAGCTGTTTTGTCTTTTTCCAATATTATTATGTGCAACTAAGAAAATGAAAAAAAGTAGCAACAACTGTTGAAGACAATCATTGGATATTATTCTCCACAATCATATCAAGATTAAAGGGTACAAACCTCCAACAACTACAAACAGTGCACAATATGGACAGAAGTTGTTGTTGATTTTCCTGTAGTTGACCTGAAGACCTAGCTGTTGAAGAAGAGGTATGGTGGTAGTGAAATCCCACTGAGACCTTTTTGGCGATTGTGCTTTTATCAGCTGGTGGCCAGGTTATGGCTATATGAAAATCTTTTGCTTCCTTAAATGTGCTGCCACAACTGCCATGCCCTTGGAAAATGTCAGTGGTGCAGATTTCAGCCTGAAAGGGAGCACTTTGAGTTGATAATGGGCTTTCCCACTTCGAGACATTTTGGGTTTTTTGTATGGGGATATGAAAATAGGCATAATGCACATCAATTAAACACATCCAAGCTCCTTTCGAAAGTTGAGGATAAATTTGATGCAGGAATAACATCCTAAACTTTTTATGTTCTTCTTTGCTTCCCTCTAATTCAAGATGGGTTGAAATTCTTTCTTGGGAACCAAAAAATATTTGGAATAAATATTTTCCCTCAATGTAATGGGCAAACAGGTTCATTTGCTTGTTTTTGTCAGACAGATGTTATTTCTACTCTTGAAGTGTGCAACTTATGCTTTGGCACATTTTTGGGTGGATTCATGGGAGGTGGGGATTTGATTTGGATTCTGTATCCTTTCTTGGCCATTTGCAAGACCCAATTGTCTGATGAAATTCTTTTCCATTGTAGAAATTGCCCCTTTTGACGTGGTTACCCCCCCACCCCACTTTTTCCAGGTATCTGGTGCGACTGACTGAAAGTGTACTGGGTTCATGCTAACCAGGTCCCCAGTACCAGTTTTCTTTTCCTAAACTGTACCATTGTTCCACAATTGGCACCCCTTTAGGATCCCTGTAAGTCTCTAGTAAGTGGTACCTCTGGTACCTAGCGCCTTGGAACTAAAGAAGGTCCCTAAGGGCTGCAGCACAAATTGTGCCACCATGAGGGACCCCTCACAAGCCCATGCAAACTGCCATTGCAGCCTCCCTGTCTTGGTGCAGAGAAAAACGAAGTCTCGACATGGCATACATCCCTGTATGCCTTGCCTACCAAGCACTGCATGTGGTATAGGTAAGTCACCCCTACGACATGCCTTACAGCCCTGTGTGGGCATATCTTCAGCAGTGTGGGTATATCTGCGGCAGTGGATATGTCCCTGTGATATCTAAGCTCATCCATAGGTATTACAAGTGCACAGGGAAGCCATGACAAGTACATGGGCTGGGCACTTGTGATTACGAGCTCCCCAGGTTCATGATGGCTTCACTGTATACCAAAATGTTTGGAACCAAATGCCTTGTCTTGATAAACCCACAATGATACCAGTGCTGGATTTATGAATAAATGCGCCCAGAGAGCACCTTAGAGGTGCCCCCTGAAAATCTACTGACTATTAGTGTGTTGACTGACCGGTCTCGACCAGCCAGGCACCATAGACAGTTTCTGACCTCCTGAGGTGAGAGCCTTCGCTCTCGGAGGCAAGGAATAAAGCCTGCTCTGGGCGGAGGCGTTCACACCTCCTCCACGCAGGATGTGCTTTCCAGGGCGGAAAGCTTCAAAGGCCCTGCTGCCTTTGTTATGCTTCCTAGGCCTCTCCAGATAGGGGAGATGCCCACCCCCTTGTCCTGACCTCACTTTTTGGCGGCAAGACACGCGGGAAATTTAGTAGGATTAGGAGGTGTGCCGACAAGCAGAGTCCGATCCACTGCCTTGCAGCTCCCCGCCCGACCGACACCGCAGACAACCAGGAGAAGGTACCCATGCGATCTGTCTCCCCACAGAGTATGAAGACACTAGGATCAACCGGAGCCATGCAGCATCAACCTCCAGGGTACCCGACTCCCTGCACCAAACACCAACAATGAGAGTCCAGTCCAGAGCCTCACTGCACCAGGACCAAGAAGCCGTCGAGGGACGTCAGCATCACGGAGACCCACTTTGTGAATGGCCCAGCTACCTTGATTTCTTCTCTGCCAGCTGTTTGTCCCTGACCATGAGTAGTGCATCTTTGCACACCCAGACTTGCTGACAAAAACACTCTGTACCAGAGCCGCCCGGCCCAGGTCCTGATGAACTGGCTGTGCCCCCTTGCTCCAAGATCCCAGGCGACCTAAGCCCCCGTTGGGAGCTCTGGGACTTGTCCGCAAGTCCCCCGGTGCTGCCTACTTCCAGGTGGCCCTCCTTCATTGTAGCCCGCCAGGTATCAGCCTCACAAGCACCCTGCTCCCAGTAGAATCTGGACGGTTCCCGAAGAACTGCTGGTAGCACTTTGGACCTTAGTTCACTACAACTCCAAACCCTGAAGGTGAACCCCTGAAACCGACTACCTACCTTTATGCATCTTTGACTTTTCCTCCCATAGGATTGCATTGTGCATAAAAGCACAGAGGTGAACCTTTTATTTCTAACGAAAACAGTACTTACTTTTGAGCGAAGTTCCTGGTTTTGAAACATATATAAAAGAAGCATTATTTTTCTAATTTGGTCTCAGATTTATTCTCTGAGTGTGTCTCACTTATTGCCTCTTTGAGTACAACAAATGCTTAGAACTACCCTCTGATAAGCCTACTACCACAAAAGAAAGCATTAGTATAATCTACTTTAGCCTCTGTAAACCAATTGAGACCCACTGGACTGTGCACAGTGTACTTCATTTTAGTACACTATACAGAGAGGCAGCTTCCTACATCCATTTTTACAGATATTTTGATACACTCCCTCCCACTGGAGTAGCAAACAGAGGACAGGAAACAGAGCTCTCCTTGATTTAATGGGTTTCTGGATATCCCAGACTAGGAGAATTGCTGATGTTGCTGTTGAATTGTTCCTCTCATTGTCCATCTGTGATATGGACCTTGCGTTTGCTGGTGTTTTGCCCATAACGACGATAGACCCAGGGAGGGGATTGAACCCTCAGCCTGTCCCTGTAGCGATAATCTCAGTGGCGATATTGAGCTGAAAAGAATTTACACTTTTCCTTGAGCCTTACTTCAGTGTTTCTGCTTCTTTTCTCATCCTTTCCATTTCACCAAACAATACTGATCCCAAGAATGGAAGGTTCATTGTTGTCAGATGGGCATCTGGTTTTATAGTTGTAGAACGCAACCAAGATGCCCATATGAGAGAAACACCTTGGCAAAACTGCATAGTAGCCAAATCTACAGTCCACTGCAGCACTAATCAGTTATTGCTCAGTAATTGTCCCTCCTGAAGAATTGCTAGGAAATAATGCCTGTGTTATCAGAGTAGAGCTTCTGCAAAATAGAGCAGAAACTCCCAGAGAGATATGTTTAATCTGACCAATAAAGCCATGTCACTGGCAGTTTTAAGAGCCACTGATACAAAACCACAATTTTTTGAGGTGCCGCATCACTTTTGTAGCTCTCATGACCTAGGAGAAATGGATGTTTCAAGAACAGTTGGGTCTATTTTCTTACCGCTTACAGAATCACCAAGTCAGGTTTAGATTCTTGGAGAACTTAAGGTTTATCTTGCTCTGATGACATTCATTTATTTTGTGGTCTAGGTGTAGCCATCTTTACGATTGCAGGGGAGAGGATTTTCTCCTCCATCAATTCTGCAAATCCTGGAACCAGTGGCAAAGGTGAGCTGGGAGCTGTAATAGGGTGATGTGTCTACATGATCACAGATATTTGTGGTAGCTCAAATTGTATATATTAAGTGTATTTGTGCCTCTTATGAGTACAGCCTAAAAAGTAGAGAAGTCAGCCATTCAACAGGTGCTGGTGAAGTCGAAATGTATATGGAAAAAGAATCCGTAGTGAAATATGCCAATGGAGATGGCAATCAAGTATAGATATTCTCCTTTTATGTCTGTGAGGTGTTGCTGGAGGATGAATAACTGGGTGAGTTGGAGATAGAGGTAACATAGGCAAAGTCATTTCCCTGATTAGAGACAATATTGAGCTCTTTTGCACCATTTTCATCTTACACAGCAAATCTAAAGGTGGCAACTGATTCTGAAAAGGATCATTTAAAAGAATTATCATTCTTGCCATTTTCACAGGTGAAAGAGAAAGCAGTAGAGAATGAGAGGTGCCCTGCTGGACAGCCAGAAAAAGGAAGGAGACTTGAAGAATGCATAGGTTCAATGCAGGACTTAGTCTCCCTGACTGGCCTCTTTTGTCTCTCCTCTCTTGCGCAGCCTTCATGCCCCCAACTATCCCCAATGTTTGACTGAATGTGTAGGTGACAGACACATTACACAAGACAGAGTAAGAATCTGTGGCAGACTTCTTTCTCCCACAGGAAGCGCATGTCATAAAAGGTAAAGGCATTGTGATAAAACAATCATCACACAAGCAGGGAACAAACAGCTGGATTTGCTGAAGTTACTTTGAAGATGTCAAGTGAAGTAATTTCGAGGAAAAAAAGTCTCACTAAACTGGGAACAAATCTCCCTGAAGTGTTCCAGTCAGCATGAGTCAGAAAAGAGAAATGAAGCGGTGAGACAAACTGCCAGCAAAGTGCTTGCTGAGAGAGGGAAGCTGTTGAGCTCTTAAATGAGTAGAGTACTCTTTCTGACCTAGTGCACTTGAGCTTAGCAGACATTTTGTTAATTTTTCTCTTTTGGTATACAGGGTTGGATATAATCCCAGCTCCCTGATATACCTCAGTTAAAAAATTGTTGTCCAGAGGTTTTCATTTTTGATTTGTGTTTTTGGATCATTAGATAAGTAATTTAAATCGGGTCGACATTGATGATCTGGGACGAATTTTTCTAAACAACATTTTTAAAAATGGCCGATGTGTTGCAGTGATGATCTAATATTTCACGAACCATGAGACCTATATACTTCATTTTGGTGTCAAAACATAGGTTTTGGGAATCAAGTAGTCTTATAAGAGACAAAAAAATAACTCCTCAGAGGAACCCTTCCACAATTTATCAAAATGGCGGCTATAATAGAGGAAGAAGAGACATGTATAGAAATTAAACAAACAATAATGGTTTTTAATCCTTTTATGTATACACTAAACTATGTTTATGATCTGAATATATGAAAACAAATGTTTATCACTCCTGTTGTAGACACATTTTCATAGTTCACTTTATTTATTTGTTTCAGCAATCACTTGTGGTAAATTTGCAGAATGTTGAACATTTGAGAAGAGCAAGGACAAGGACATCTTTTTATAACACAGATTTTACAAGTACACGTACATATAAGTTCTGTGGGTAGAGGCTTTAGGAATTTCATAGGTTTTAGCAACCCATTAATATCATCCCAACCAAATTCACACTGATTTTTCTATACATATGCATGATCCAAAACATTTACACATCTTCTGATTAAGTAAAACGCTCTTTTAATGTGTCCACGCACAGAATATGACGTCAGTGGAAGGTCACTTAGAGGGACTGATCTCTTGAACTCACTGTACCGAAGATCTTCAATCTTGTCACAGGCAGAACTCATTTTCCACACATGCACAAGGTATTTTTCTACGCCTTTAAAGTCACATTCTTCTTCTCAGCAAATCCTTTTAGAAACTCACAGGTTCAGAAGTTAAAGCTCCAAGCTTTGTTCCAATTTTATTCATAGTGTCATTACCCGTAAGAATATGTGCCTTGTTAAGAACACTGGGCATCTGTGGGTTAAGTTTCTTGTACAGAATATGAAGTGGGATTAATGTTTTTTCTCTGCTGTTCCATAACGTATCCACAACTCCGACAATCCTTGACTTATGAACACTGCAACAAATCTAAGTAGCGCAATGATAACATCTGTGTCATTTGACAGTACAATGACTCGATGTAGTGCTAGAGGCACTCTTGTGGTCCGACACCCTGTGATGACCTTTGACTACCATTATTTTAATTGACTTTGGTGTGTTATTTTATCCTAGCCTGAATGTACGACGTCCTGCATATGCCTTGTTTCTCTTAAAGGTTTTCTTTCTTGTAATCTTGCAGTCTTTCAGTGGGAGCGGTCACGGAGTAGGACAGCCTTGCGAAGAACAGAACGTGTGGAATGTGCATTTGAAAGCATGAGAGAGAGAGAGGTGTGGAATGCACTTTTTGGTCTCGAAGTGCAGTGTAATGAGCAGTGGTGCACAAATGTGCACTGTGTTGTACATTGAGAGATGAAGTATGTGATGCTATAAGCAGTGGTGCACAAATGTGCACTGTGTTGTACACTGGGAAGAATTATTAATTTCCTACTATTGGCTTTGACATGGCCTCATATCATCCTGAATCTTGACTCTGCCTGGCTTGAGCTTTTTCTGTGCGCACAGACACGCTTGCAAGTTGTTTGGGTTAATCACGTTCAAGGATTGTTTTCGTGAGAGATTGTTTAATGTACCCTGGAAGGCTTTCTTGAGCTTCGTTAAGATAAAGGCTGGAACATGCGGGAATGTAGAGGGGACGTGGGAACTCCTTTCTGCCGTGGAATGCTTGCCTGGAAGCTAGCCAGTTCCAGTAACTTTCCTTGTGCAGGGAGGAAGACTCTCGAACCTTCTAGTGTGTGTTTTGAGACTATAAAGCTGAGGTTTGTTGACAGCTGAGTTGGGAGCTCACTTACAGAGTAGACATACTGCTGTAAGACAAACGGAACCTGAGTCCCGGTCGAGAGTCCAAGCCAGCTGTGAACGGGCCCCCTCAGCGTGAATTGGCAAGGATGTCGAGTGAACGATCGGGTGAGGTGACTTGTTTTTGACTAGTGCCATTGTGATGCGTGGTTCCAGTGGCTTTGATCATTTGAGGTGTTTTCTTTGTGATGTGTAAAAGAGTCAGAGTGCACATCCAAAGTAATAATTTGATGTATCTAGTGTATATATATATCTTTCTTATCTCTTGCAGGACGCCCAGTATATTTGCTTGAGTCTTATCTCATATTATTTGCTGCTTGTTTATTCATTAGTATTATTCATGCATTTAACTGTTGCATTTACCAAGTGTGTTATTATTGCATGCATATAAATATATATCTCTATGTGTATTTGAATGTGATTCATTTGGGCATCTGGGAAAGCCTTTCTGTTAGAGAGCATTGCATAAATAAAAACCCCAAGCCTTATTCTAAAAAGAGAGTCGTTGCATTTTGTAAAATACAACCCTTTTCTAGGTGTTGTTGTGTTTTACATTTTGCTTCACCGTGTTTGAGCCACCGCTTGGGAGACTCTGTATTATCTGAAAGGCGAAGCCAGATACTCGATCCAACAGCCCACTCAAAATGTGGCACAACACGAAGGTCAGCTTCATCCAATTTGCTGCTAAGTTCTTGAACAATATAGCCTGTACCTTTTGAATACATCCCTGCAGGCACCAACTCATTGACAATCATTCCACTTGCAATAATTGGAAATTCAGTGTTTACTGAAGCATCAGCAATGTTTTAGCGAGTTAACATCTCCAAGTTCATCATGTTCGATGTGGAGGATCAGAATTTATAAAATTGCACAGGTATAGATGTCGAAGTTTTCATGCAGGCAAGGTCAATTGTTCCACTTGTAGACATTCTTCTGATTCTCTCACATTCTTTGACAAAAAATTCAAGATAACTGTCAAAGACACTGTGCAGTTCATGCAAGGTGCACACTGACTTTGATATCTGTAGAACAATCTGAACAACCTCTCTGATGTTTTGAATGGATGAAATCTTGACCATTCGCAATTGTGACATACAGTCCACAACAACAGCAGTTTTCAACGAGGACATATTTTCTAATTATAATTCTTCAGGTGAAAGTATTTTTTCGAGCTCTTGTACGAGTTTGTGCTTCACTGGTTTGGTTGAAGCATCTCCATCAAATAATACGTTTGTTGGAAGATCATGCAACAGAATATGCTTGATAAATTCACCCCTTTCTTTTGCTACATGCATATCTCTGTTTGCTTGCCAAAGTTGTTTTTTTGTAACCTGTTTTGTAGAGGCTGGTTGGACGAAACTCGTACTATGGCAATTAAAGAGTGGAAGTTTAACTTTAGTGATTATGTCAAACAGCTTTATCTCTTTCAATACAAAAATCTCCTGCTTCAGTTCTGCGTATAGTTTCGATCCATGTTCCAGGAAATCTAGTAGACATGTCTTTATATCGTTATCCACATACTGTTTGGTCACAAAGTTGTGTAGTCGCACAGGCTCAGTCATTTCAAAGGGCTTTCCTTGCTACTGAATGAAAAGAAGAAGGCTGTCAACATGTTTATTAAAATGTTTCCCAATCTTTCCCACAAGTTCGTGGTGAGGAACAGTTTCACAATTGTCTATCAATTATCATCTCTCTGAAAACATTGCAAATAGAAAGAACTTCATGGTAAACTAGCTGGCATTGAGCAACATATTAACTTGTACATGCCTGACCAACAATTCCCTTGGAGCTTTTCTGTAATCTCTGGTTCGTCGGTTCCAGTTTCATATCAGGAGCCACAGCATTGCACCTTGCCTCTCTGTCTTTCACCACAAAATGTCTTTGGATGAATTTTCAGTAGAGGTATGGTTTTTCAACCTATAGCTTCTTTACTCTTTCCAAATGCCAGGACCCATATTTCAGGCAGTTTGTGCACTCAAATGTGCAAAAACTCCTCTGTAATCAGTGACTCCACAGTCTTCACGTGCAGCTCCCAATCAGCTTCCCAATCAGCATGTAAAGTTTTTCACTACAGCTATCATGTGTAAAACATTTCCCCAGTACTTGCAAAGTTCTGATTTTTCTTCACATTCGTTGACAAACTCTACGAACTTTGTTTTCAGGTTTCTGATTTTGACGTGAATGTATTGAACATTTCCTGGCTTTGCATTATATCTTTTGAATGAAGTGCACCATGTGCCTAGCTCACTTCTGAGATAAGATATGCAAAACCTCATTTGTCATTCTTGTTCCAGAAAGCATTCCAACGTAATGTTTCTATAGCCTCAGATATGATGAGCATACCTTGTAACAACCGTACATAATGAGTTCCGGCTCAATACTGACTGGACAGTTTTACTTCCAAAGATTTCAGCCTCAATAAGTGCATTGTCTATGCCGCATCCACGGAGATAACTTCCTGCACACTGCAACATGTTTGTCATGTGGAAAAGGCCCTTCATTGGATAAAGATCATCAAATTCTACTGGATTGCTCATAAAAATGTAAGCTAAAATACAGAAAACACCTGCATCGCAGAAAATTGGCAAGATAGGCTGGTCTTCAAGCTGAGCATGCACATTTTGGAAATTGTTTAGAACTGTGTATACTGTTGCGTAGTTTGTGACTGGAAATGGTATTACTGGTAAAAACCCAACCTTCCTCAGCGGGGCGGTATTCTGGGAGATCAGAGCATGAATTCCAGCCCACAGAGGAACTGGCTTTTCTTCATCCTTCAGTCCTCACCGAATAAGCAATATGATAAATTCAGTTAAATCAGCTGTGCGGACCACAGCATCAGGTAGAAGATCCATGTCCTCAGCCACAGTGAAACTTTCTGGTGGACTGTGACGTGTTGAAGCCTCGAAGTGATTTTGCACACATTGGCAAGGCGGTTGGGTTATAAGTTTGCAGCTTTCTTTGTTTATGCCAACAGCTGCCGCAGCTTGTTTTCCAGCAGCCACTTCATTGGTGTAGTCTTGAAAAAGAACCATGGAAGTATCATGTGTGCTGGATGTTTCAGACAAAGAAGAGCTGTCTTCAAAATCAAAATAATCAAGAGCAGTAATTGTAAATCTTTTCCTGGTAAAGTCACTTGCAAGTGGTGTGCTGTCGAATTCACAAGATTTTACAGCATGAGCTGCTAACAAGTTCCTGCTCCGTAGTATGTCATTATAACTTGTTGATACACCAATCCTTTTCACTGAAGTGATTAACTCTCTATTTTTGCAACTGTCATAGATTGCGTGGGCAGTCATCATGTGTAGCGGAATTTAATTTTTGCTGTGATGTAATTCATAAAACATGATTTGGAAAAGACAGTACATTTGCACAGCATAAGTCTGTCGGTTCATGGAAATGTCATCCACTTCTTCATTTATATCTTCAAAGCCATCATCAATGATGTCGGCTTCTGTTCCGAACTCAAGAACTTTAGTTTGTAACAGTTTTGCTTTGCTGATATTAAACAATGATGTAAAAAATGTTAAGACAACATCAGGCATTCTTGTTGACACCCATGATCTGCTGAGATCTGGGGCATCACAACATTTCTCATTATGTCTAAAATCTAAATCTTTCAGAACGTTTCTTTAAATGGTTCCTGCTGATTTTACTGAATCCTCTGATCTTATTTTGGCAGTGGGAGTTTCAGGAGTCAAATCAGCTGAAAACACCATAAGTGGCTCAATCTTTTTGTTACAATGACAAAAACGAATTCTGTCGTTTATTCTCACCAGAAAAATCTTAATTTCATTATTATGGATCATTACAGTTTCATCAATGTTGACTGCTATTTCTCTGATCTCACGGAGTGTGAACCCCTAGTCAGCACTCATGAGTGGCTTTAAAAATTCATTTGCTTTTTCAAAGAGTGCAAACTTAACTGAAGGCTGGCGGTTACGTTGCTGCTGGGAGCTCATTGTACATTCATATTTTCAAATGTATGCATGCATGCAGTTTGGGTGGGCATACAAATCTGCGGCAAATCATTCACCTCGCAGTTTAGATCAGCTACACGGCTGAAAACTTCATCTTGGAAGAAACTAGCTGCAGATAAAAGCATGTTTGCCCTTTAAGACTCACATACTCTGCAGTTTGTTCTTTTGTCAATCCCTTTGGCCCTTGTTCTAGCTGAACCACAGATAACACATTGAAGATCCTCTGCTTTCTGATCAGTTGTTGGAGGTGAATGAGGGGTAGCCATTGATCTTTTAAATGGCTGGGCATTGGGTTTGCTTGTCGTCGTTTTCTCAGAAGACTCGGATTCTTGTTGTGATTCACTGGTTTTTGCTATTTTTTGACAATTGTTTTCCAGGCATTTTTCCATTGTATATGACTTGTAGCACTTGTTACAATGATAAAATATCTGATCCTCTTCACCCATCATTTTCAATCTTTTGTGAACTTCATTGTGCCTTATTTCTGCATCATCTCGAACTCTCTTCTGTCCCGCTGCAGTTTTTAGCTTTTCTTTCGGATTAGTTTGGCATGTGACACATTTTTCTCTGTTGAAGGAATCCTCAAATTTTATAGTTAGCAACACTCTGTCAGGAGGTAAAGATCCTCTGCTACTACCACCTACTTCGCTCATGTTTACGTATTTGAATCAACGGAAAACCTGAAACAAAAACAATATTAAAATAAATTGCCAATATGATGGCTAAAACACATCATTATAGACCTGACATTTTGGAAAATGACGCAAGGTTGCTCTGAGGGGTTATTTTCTGTCTCTATAAAACTATTTGACCCCCAAAACCTATGTTTTGACTTCAAAATGAAGCATATAGGTCTCATGTTTCCTGAAATATTACATCATCACTGCAACACATCCACCATTTTTAAAAATGTTGTCCAGAAAAATTCAGGCCGGATAAGCAATGTCTACCCAAGCTAAATTACCTCTCTAATGATACAAAAACACATATCAAAAATGAAAATCTCTGGACAAATTTTTTTCCCCTTGGTATATCAAGGGGTCAGGACAAATATGTTTCTTACCTAGGAAGCTAAAATTTTGATTTTATATTTACAAAGCATGGACTAATGCCCGGAGGCGTCTAGGCGCTAAACCTGATAAGGGGAAGGCTTAAAAAGGAAGAGGCAAATAAGTCTCTAACCTATTGTGAACAAACTACAGAGTAAAAATCCAGGTCTTAAGGGCCATCCTGAATGAAAGCAGTTCTGAGGAATTTTTTAAATGGGTGGGAAGGATGTTCCACACTTTAGACATGGTGGTAACAAAACGTTGGCCACCCCAGTTAGGTAACCGGAATCTGGGGAACTCAACCAGATTGTGGGTGGAAGACCAGAGATTTCTTGGTGGAACATACCAGTGGAACCTTGTGTATTAAGTATTCCGGTCTGAATTGTGCAAGGCCCCAAAGGCATTACATAAGGCTTTAAAGTCAATCCATTTCTTCATGGGGAGCCAATGGAGGGAGATAAGAGCTTGTTTGGCAGACTGATGCCTGGGAATCCCCAGCAGGAGTCGGGCCGCCGCATTCTGAAGAACCTGTAGCTTGTCAAGAAGAACTTTCGGTAGACTGACAAAGAGGGCATTACTGTAATCTAATTTAAAAAGGATAAGAGCAGAGACAACTGTTTTTCGGAGACTGTGAGGTATGAATGGAAAGACTTTCCTGAGCATTTTTAATGTATAGAAAGTGGACGAGGTAATAGCATATACCTGGTGTTTAAAGGATAAAGCTGTGTCGATGATTGCTCCCACGTTTTTTGCTTTTGTTACTGGAGTGGGAGTGAAGTTCCTGAGGCCATCAATTAGGTGCCCAAAAGGAGATGTTGGATCCAAAAAGCAATACCTCAGTCTTGCCTGAGTTTAATTTCAGGCAGTTCTCCATCATCCACTTACTAACGTGTTGCATACAGTTTTGAAACCTGGCAGCTGTGTCCTGAATATTGTTGGTCACTGAGACAACGATCTGAGTGTCATCAGCATAGGACACAATGCGAAGCCAAAGGAATTGATAAGACCTGCCATGGGGGTGACATATAGAGTAAAAAGAGAGGGGATGAGCAATGAGTCCTGCAGAACGCTACACGGTAGTTGGAAGGGAGGTGGGGACGCAAAGTTGCCCAGTTCAACAAATTGCTCTCGCTCAGCTAGGAAAGATTTCAAAAGGGAAAGAGCTGAGTCACCTACGCCTATACTTTGGAGACGATTTATCAATAGACTGTGGTTCACAGTGTCGAACGCTGCAGAGAGGTCTAAAAGAATTAATACAGCGTTTCCTTCTCTATCCACTGCAGTGGAGGTGATCAGGGCCAACTCCATACTGTGCTCGCTCCTGAAGCCGTACTGGGTCAAACCCAAGAGATGGTTATTATTAATAAAGGTGGTGAGTTCTTGATTTATCAATGATTTTTGCCGGCAAGGGAAGTGTAGAAAGAAGGAACAGAGGTACAGAAAGAGGAAAGAGAGGTGCAGAAAGAGTGAAGAGGGGCGCAGTAAGAGGCAAGAGGGGTACAGAAAGAAGCAAGAGAAGTGCAGACAGAAGCGAGAGAAGTGCAGAAAGAACTAACAGAGGTGCAGAAAGAGGCGAGAGGTGCAGAAAGAGGGAAGAGGGGTGCAGTAAGAGGGAAGAGGGGTGCATAAAGAGGAAGAGAGGCACGGAAAGAAGCAAGAGAAGTGCAGAAACAGGCAAGAGAGGTGCAGAAAGAGGGAACAGGGGTGCAGAAAGAAACAGGAGAGGTGCAGAAAGAGGGAAGAGGGGTGTAGGAAGAGGCACGAGGGGTGCACAAAAAAGCAAGAGGTGCAGAAAGAAGCAAGAGAAGTGCAGAAAGAAGCAACAAAGATGTAGAAAGAGGGATGAGGGGTGGAGTAAGAGGCAAGAGAAGTACAGAAAGAAGCAACAGATGCAAAAAGGGAGAAGAGGGGTGGAGAAAGAGGAAAGAGAGGTGCAGAAAGAGGGAAGAATGGTGCAGAAAGAAGCAAGTGAGGTGCAGAAAGAGGCAACACAGGTGCAGAAAGAGGCAAGAGAGGTTCAGAAAGCGGAAGAGATGTGCAGAAAGAGGCAAGAGAAGTGCAGAAATAGGAAGAAAGGTGCAGAAAGAAGCAAGAACGGTGCAGAAAGATGCAAGAGAAGTGTAGAAAGAAGGAACAGAGGTACAGAAAGACGCAAGAGATGTGCAGATAGAAGGAAGGGGCGCAGTAAGAGGCAAAAGGGGTGCAGAAAGAAGCAAGAGAAGTGCAGACAGAAGCAGGAGAAGTGCAGAAAGAACTAACAGAGGTGCAGAAAGAGGGAAGAGAAGTGCAGAAAGGCTCAACAGAGGTGCAGAAAGAGGCAAGAGAACTGTAGAAAGAGGCAAGAGGTGCAGAAAGAGGGATGCAGTAAGAGGGAAGAGGGGTGCAGACAGAGGAAGAAAGGCACGGAAAGAAGCAAGAGAAGTGCAGAAACAGGCAAGAGAGGTGCAGAAAGGGGAACAGGGGTGCAGAAAGAAACACGAGAGGTGCAGAAAGAGGGATGTAGGAAGAGGCACGAGGGGTGCACAAAGAAGCAAGAGGGGTGCAGAAAGAAGCAAGAGAAGTGCAGAAAGAAGCAACAGAGGTGCAGAAAGAGGGATGAGGGGTGGAGAAAGAGGCAAGAGAAGTGCAGAAAGAAGCAACAGATGCAAAAACGGAGAAGAGGGGTGGAGAAAGAGGGAAGAAGGGTGCAGAAAGAAACAAGTGAGGTGCAGAAAGAGGCAACACAGTTGCAGAAAGCGGAAGAGTTGTGCAGAAAGAGGCAAGAGAAGTGCAGAAAAAGGAAGAAAGGTGCAGAAAAAAGCAAGAGAATGCACAAAGAGGCAAGAGAGGCGCAGAAAGAAGCAAGGGTGGTTTGCACACCATTAGTAACAATTTAACACCCACATTTAGCAATTAGTAACAGGTGACCGTTCTAGGTTTGCAAAGGGCCTTCCACCACACTGTAACACTTGTCGCTGCATTTTTGGGTAACGTTTGAGCCAGAAACAAGTTTTTTTTTGTTCAAATCTGCAGATTATGCAGCAGATGATGGATTATGTGGCAAATGCGGAAAATGTATAATTGTGCAAAAGTCAATGCAGCCAAATAGTGGCATAATTCCAGTGGCCCTGCTCATACCTCTGACTAGGTCCAGAAGTGCTCCTCAGTGGCTCCTTCTATTTTTGTCTCATTGAGTTTATAGTTTAGCTTCTATGGAAACGAGGAAGACTAAATCTGAGGTTACCACTCCACAACACAGACTACCATACCACATAATTACTCTCCATAACACATAATCTCACTCTACATAATTCCTATACACTAAATACCACATACTTTCTAGCTACAAAATTTCACTGCACATTATACCACAATATTTCACTACACACAACGTACATCCACTCCACTCCAAAAGTCATTAGTAAAAAACTTTTACATTTACAATGCCAATAGCTCTAACTCTCGCAAATGCGAGACCTATTACATTGCAAATGCTTCTTTAACTAGTAGTCGCATTGCAGAGTGGTGGAGAAAGGGGGCTCGGCCTCCGACCAGAGAGCAGGAATTCTGCTGCATAGGACTTACAGGACGTACCAGGAGGGCTTCTTGGCCCCCAAAGTCCCTCAGGAGCAAAGTGGACTTCATCCCCCAACCAGTAGTGTGCCAGGAGGCGCGTTTGCAGAGTGGTGGAGAAAGGGAGGCGTGGCCTCAAAAGACCTCTTAGCAATCCCACTGTGTGGGACTTACTGGAGGTAACAGGAGGGGTAGTTGGCCCCCAAGGAGATCCTTGGGGGCCAACTACCCCTCCTATTACCTCCAGTAAGTCCCACACAGCAGGATTGCTAAGTTCTCATAGCAGGCCACACCCCCTTTGCCCACCACTCTACAAACGCGCTCACTGGCACACTCTTGGATGGGGATTGAAGTCCCCTTCACTGCTGGGGGTCCTTAGGGGCCAACTAGCCTACCTGTTACCTCCAGTAAGCCACATACAGGGGGATTGCTGAGAGGTGGATACAGGCCACGCCCCCTTTCTCCACCACTCTGCAAAAACATATCCTGACGCGCTCTTGGTTGGGGGATGAAGTCCCCTTGCCTCCTGAGGGTCCCTGGGGGCCAACTAGCCCTCCTGTTACCTCTAGCAAGCCCCACACAGCTGGATTGCTGAGTGGTCAGAGGCCACGCCCCCTTTTTACACCACTCTGCAAACATGCCTCCTGGCGCACTGCTGCTTGGGGGATGAAGTCCACTTTAGTCCTGATGTCCTCAGGACACAAGGGGACCTCATCGCCCCACCAGCAGTGCACCAAGAGGTGCGTTTGCAGAGTGTTGTAAAAAGGGGCGTGGCCTCAGACCACCTCAGCAATCCCGCTGTGTGGGGCTTACTGGAGGTACCTGGTGGGCTAGTTGGCTCCTAAGGACCCTCAGGATCGAAGGGGACTTAATCCCCCAACCCAGAGCACGCCAGGAGACGCGTTTGCAGAGTTGTGCAGGGAGGGGGCAGGCCTCCGGCGAGTTGCCGGTTTCTTTTTTGTTTCTTATTTTAAGAAGGGAGCTGGGTGGCCCCCCTTCCCTTGAGCCTTTTGGGCCCGGGGACCCCATCCGCCGTGCGGCCCCACTCCTGAGGCCGATTACGGCCCCAGGACCCCATCCCCCGGGGCTTGGCCATTCCTTTTTTTTTTTTTTAAAGGAGGAGGGGCCCCGCTGCTGAGGCCGATTACGGCCCCGGGAACCCCATCGCCTGGGGCTGGGCCTCTTTGTGGGAACCGCGGGAAGACCCAATGCCTCCGAGGTCCCTGCTGGCTCCCTGCCTCCTGCGGGAGCCGGCATTGCTTTTGGGCAAAGGGGGCTGCTGACATGCAGCTCCCTTTGCCCACAAGCAGTTCAACCGTGTCACAAGATGGCTGCCAACACTTCCTGGTTTGAAGTGTTGGCAGCCAATCAGAGTCAAGCTCGTGATCGGGAGGGTTCGCGGATCCACCCCGGTCACCAGATACTAATATTTTTTTATATATGCATTTCTCAGGAACTACTGAACGGATTTACACCATTTAAAAAAAAGGTCGCTTTCTAAACCAAGAGCTACCTTTTTGCCAAATTTGGTGTAATTCCGTTCAGCAGTTCGGGCTGTAGCCTTGTCTAAAGTTCTCTATGGAAATGAACATGGAGAAAACACATTTTGGGACCCCCTTTTTTCTCGGCCCCCGCTTGAAGATTCACCCCGAAACTTTCAAGAGAGGAGCTGAAGTGAGCGTGCCATTAGTTTTGAAAATTTCGTGAAGATTCGTCAAATGGCGCCAAAGATATTGGCAAAAGAATAAAACGCTTTTTGAATAGAAACAAGGTCCTAACTATAACTACCTACTGGCGACCGCCACCGGGAATATTCAGTGCTTATGACTATTGATGAGGATCCCCTGGAAGAGAAGTTAGCATGGTTGTGTTAGGGCAAGAAGACATTTTTATTTCTCTGAGCTTCAAAACATTTTCATGGGAATGCTGTCTCAACTTTCTGATGCAGGGATACTGTGATATTCTGATTTGTCACTGGAGGGTGACCCAAGAAAAGAAGAAATGAAGATTACAGCAGGAATCAGGATTACTGAACCCAATTTCCTCAGGAACATCCCATTTTCAGGCTTTTTCCCACTTGGATATCTCACTAGTTTAGATGTAACAAAATGTCTTGATGAGGTACCACAGACTGCGGGAACGAAATATCCCAGCTTGTCTTCTATTTCCAGGAGTGATAGTTGCCTGTAAAGACAGTTGAGCTAAAAACGTATAGCCTGGAATGCAGCCAGGAGTAATTACAAATGGCTGTGATTAATTCAAACATTCCACCTTTCACTTTTTGTGATGTACAAAAGAATCTCCTTAATGTGGAGGAGTAAGCCCAAAGGCGTCTCTTGAGCTTGCTGAATAAGACACAAGTGTTGCCTCACTGATGAGGCCCTGAACACTGAAACTGGTCTGGCTTTACTTGTGTTTCCATTCAGAGGTGACCCTGCAATTTGGTCTGGACCATCCCTTGTGAGACGGGCCAAGGTTGGCACAGTCAAGTTAAAAGAAATTGCTGGAATGCGATCAAGATTGATTACCAGCAGCTGAAATTAATTCAAGAATTCTACCCTTCAATTTTTCTGCAGTCATATGTAATTCCATATTTGGCTGGAAACTTGATTTCTGCACGAATCTGCAATTGGACGGCATCAGAATGAGAGCCAGTGGCAGAGTATACTGTCCATTTTCCCAATTTACTTACGTTCTGTTTATAAGAAACTGCTTAAATATTTACAGCCATATGAATCTGTTGTAGGGATTCTGCACATACACAGAGCTATGCACAGGATAATAGGACCTCGGAATATAGTGGTGAGCCAACCATACACCTTAGCACCTAACACCCCAATCCGACTAGCTTTAGCGTCTCATTAGCAACTATGCTACCAATGATTAGACAACCCAGAACACGGTATCTCTCTCTCAGGACTCACAGGAGCAAGAACACCCTTTCATAACTCACTCATACCTGTCCACAACGTGTGTAAGAAGAGACACTGTATAGTTTAAAATGTTTATTTCAACTACCGTGCTCTAAGATACAGTACACGTGCCAGTACTATCAGCATAATGCATAAGGATAATATAAGCAGCATAGTTACCACCCCATAGAATACAAACGGGGAAAGCATTTCATAAAGCAGTGGATATATGGCTAAATGACAATACCACCCTCCCCGTGCTAGTTGCTAGTTTATTATAAAAACAGAAGACCTCTGGGCTTTGTCGAGCGAACCCCCATACCTCAATATCTAGATGTAAGGTTTACATCATCAGACAATCACAGCTCTTCTCTCTGGAAAGGTTTGTATCCAAGTGTCTCTAACCGTGAAAATCACAATATTAAAAGCACACGAATTTCTCCAGGGCAGCTGTACATAGTGTTATGTCTAAGTGCGAGGGACTGGCCAAATCAGCAGGAACAAGGGACGTTGTTTTTCGACCTTGTACATGGTGTGCAGACGTAGCCCAAAAGGGAACAGGAGAAAAGGTGAATGGTAAAAATGCAGACAGCGCTAAAATAGCCAGGCAGAAGCAGAGGCCGGAAAAACAACGGCACAAAGTAACGTACGCAAAAAGGCCTCATGGCAGCCAGGCCGAAGTCAACGTAGCAAGGCAGACCAGGAGGCCACAAACCACACGACAAATCTTTTACAAAACTGTAACTTTCTAACTGTCATTCTAAACAATAAAGAGTTATATCTTTGTAAAGTGTTGCAGGATCCCACACAAGGAGCGAGACATTAAGTCTCAAATTTAAAAAGTCACAGTTGTATCACAAAAAGCACTTAACAGAATGCCCAGACAAATGTACTCAGTATACTCAAAGAACAAATTATTTAACTTTGGTAACGCTCTTTCTGGTGCATACTTTAACTGCAGATTCCACATCTTTGGAACAGGTCGAGGCAGCACACTGGATCTGGAGAATTTTCAAGAAATAGCTCTCATGAGCCACTAGATGTGACAGAGCTGTCGTACGGTTCCTACTAATTAAGTAATACTAATAAATTAATTTAGTTTCGGTCAACATATTTGTCTTTGCAGAGGAAGGGGAAAGTTTAAAATATTAAGACACTGGGTCTACAGGGTTGTTACCAGAAAAATATGCAAACTTTTGCAGGTATGTTTTTGAACTACCCACTGGCGTTGTTGGTCAATATTCCCATTGTGTATAACTGAAAACTGCACGTGAAGTACTAGACTGAAAATGATGACAAGTTCACAAGAGGCAGACTTCAATGCCTAGGTAACCAGTTTGATGGCAGAGCGTTCTGGGAGATAATGTCCAGCCGATTGCTGTGGCAATACCCATAGGAATCGAGAACACAAATACACAGCTAACAATATTTATTTAAAGGAGCCATCAGAGTTTAATAGCCCGCAGTGGTCGAGTTACACAAAAGCCAATGGTTTGTTTGAAACTGGGAGATGTGTCTGCGGTGGGCATGTTGTGGTGGAAGCTTTTATTAGATGACAAATATCACAGCTAAGGACATATTGCTTGGTCTGTTTATAAAGAAAGACCTGGCTACCAACAGCATTGTTGTAGTAGTGAAACTGTAGCGGCCACACCTGCATGGGCAGAAGCTAACCCCTCATGAGCAGCTATGATCAATTCTAGTCTGCGGTCTGAATTTGGAATTACTCAATCCCCCACTCCGGGAATTTAAGCAAACAGTTTGTTTTGCGCACTCAGCAGGTAGGAGTATTTCACAGGATATTTTTTAGGTAGTGGAGTACCAGTGCGTGAAGCATTGACAGCTACCATGTCTCCACCCACTCTTGTATGGGAACGAGTAATTGCAGCTATGACAGCAGTTTGGAATGCTGCATTTGCGGCTTCATCAGCCAGTGAATTCCCAGCAACGTGTATTCCAACACGTTGGTGACTCAATGTATGTATTACATGAGCCCATGGCAAACATTCTTTTGAATGTGCCATCTTTCACCAAAGCAGCTTGTGCTTGATAGTATTCTTTTTAGAGTCTCTGAATCCAATAAGACGTCAATAGTGCAAGTGTTCATTGTAAGACTGGACACAATAATACGAATCGCACACTATTACTGTGGGGAATTCAGGATCTTGTGGCCAGAATTAGAGCTTTGAGTTCAGCCAGCTGTGCAGTGCAATCACCTAGTGATTGTGTAAATGTTTTAAAAGGCTGGAAGACTCCATCCCTCATTTTTCCCCTCACAAGTGGCGGAGTGCTGATGTTTAGTTCTAACTGCGTGCCGGGCAGAACCATCACTATAGACTACGAAGTTGTACTGGTTAAGAGGCAAAATATCATCGGGCACAGGGTATTCTTGTTCATATTGTAGGATTTCATGTGTTTGTAGTGTAAAGTCAAAAGCATAGTTTACATCAGTAGCTGTTAAGGAGGGGGCCCATTGTATCCAACTAGGACGTGATGCTTTTTTCACATTAGGAACGCTGGCCTTTGTATCAGCCTCTAAGGCTGGGATGGGAGTCACGACAATTATGCGTTTCCCCTGAGCCAATGATGTTTCCTTTATAACAGCAGTCTGAACTGCAGTCAGTATTTTTTCAGTAGGTGCAAAACACATTTCTGCATTGGAATATAAATGTGATTTATATGCAATTGGTACTGTATCACCTTCATTGAAAGTGGCATATGTGTAGCCTGTGGCCCCGCAATTAAGCAGATCACCAAGTTTGTGGTGTTAGCACGTGTGTGTACATGTTTTGATGTAAGCATGTCAGTTTGTAGTGATCTCAGAATCGGTATATGTTCTAGTGTCCATTTGTGTTTGAGAAGTCAGGATGTATTAAATCATAAAACGGCTTTACCCGTTGTACATAATCTGGTATGTTTGTTCTACCAAAGTTGAGAAAACCCAAAAGTGATTATAGCTTTTTTATGGTATTAGGTGGTTGTAGGAGTGCACTTTTCTCTAAGAAATGTGGTGCTCAGCTTTTGCCTTCATTTGATAACTCGTATCCTAAGAACAGGATACTGAGATAGGCAATTTTAGTTTTTTGTAAGTTGAATTTGTAGAATTTTTCAGCAAATCCCATGACAATGCGATCTACTCTGACTAGATGTGTTTTTAAGTCTTCTTCCATAAGGTATATGTAATCGACATAGGACAATTCTTCTGGATCAATTTCTTGTAGAATTGATGTTGCACGGGCAGAGAACAAGCCTGGGCTGTTCTTATACGCGTGAGGGATCGACAAAACCATTTTTGTGACCAGAGCGCAGTGAATGTGATTAGATCCCTGCTTTAAGGCGCTATGTTTTGGCAAAAAAAGCCATTTGAAATGTCTAATGTTGTTTTATATTTTTTGCACACAATGTTGTTTTGTAGCGCAGTGCTGTGAGAATTCTGTACTGCAAATGAGTGTGTATGACTGTTTAAATGTCTGTAATCTAAGACTAAGCGATATGAATGATCTGAATTCACTATTGGAAACAAAGGATTGTTCATTGGTGAGGTGCAAGGCTCAATTATGCCTTGATATTCAAGTTGTGTTAGAATCGTTTAGCTTCCTGTTTTAATAAGATATTGTTTTTGCACTTGCAGGCTAGACTTTATTGGTAGAACATGATAAGGTGAATCTTGATCCCAGTCTACATAGGGCTTGTGCAAAGGCTCCCTCCGTGGCATACGCATGTTGAACTCCTTCAGAAAACCACAGTATTATTATGTCTCCCCATGTAGGACTTTTGTAACAAACTCAGCTGGCCATTCCCTCTCAGTCATGAGAATGTCATATGTTAGGAGTCAAATTTTCCTAAAAAAGGACTTTAATGGTGTGGGTATATCACCCTCAAATTGGATGTCCAAATCATATAATCTACATGGAGAATTAATTCTCTGATCTTGTGCTTCCAGCTGAACAAAATCATTAGTTGCTCTCACCACCAGAAACTCTTTAAGATTCTGGCAAACTATTGTGACTTCTGCCGCGCTGCCTAGCAGAGTCTGCGGCGACTCCTAGTCCTGAAGCAGCGTCCTTAATATGTGTGGCACATTTAAGGGAAATGCCTGCCACCTTCTTCTTCTTGAACTTTGTGTTCTGTTGTGGAAGTTTTTCATCCTTTTTTATGATGATGTCAGATGAGCGCTATGAGTCAGTTTTTCGGTTTCACGTACTCTTCTGATCTGTGCTCTGATGGTCCTACTCTCTCTGAGTGTTTTTCGGATGTTTCCTGAAAGTAACAAGAACGATGTATATCAGTATACTGATACCTATCTGGCTGTTTAATTGTTTCACGGTTACGCAGATTATAGCGTTTTCAGAAAAATCTGGCTGCAGAGATTCACCCCGTGGCTTTGGATTTTCTTTATTTTTTTATTTATCCCAGCATTTTTTAGAAGACTCTGGTGCCTGTTTCGAGTTTTCCTTATCAGCATTAGTCTTCAGTTGTGGTTTATTAGGCCTGGCTCCCAAATTATGTTGACTTATAGATATATAAGTTTCAGCAACAATTTTTGGCAGTATGCTCACCTGATCCACTAACGGAACCTCCGTGAGGCGTTGGCATACTGCAGAAGCTGCTGCTTCCCTTTTAATACTGCTTAAAATTATTGAGGCATAATTGCCAATAAGTTTCTTCCCCAAATCCAGGGCAGGGGCAGCAAGTATTCATTTTGAATCTGCTTTATCAATTCAGGCAAAACAGCTATGGATGGTGTACCATGTGTCATGGTATATAATGCAGCAAAACTGTGTCCCAAGTGGCATATTTATCTACCAGGTGAACCATGCCTAAAGGTAGGCACATTGTGAGAATTCTATATTTATCTTGGGGTACCGTATGAGGAAATGCTGCTTCAAGCTGATTTTTTTGTGCAATCCTGAATGGAATTTCTACCCATCTGGCAGGAACCTTACCAATTAGTGCGTTACTAGTAACTGGACTAAGTGCAGGCATAGCTAAATATGGCTGAGCAGCTTTAACAGCCTCTTTGGATTTGTTGTTATTGTTCGCATAACAAACTGTGTTAAACGTTTGTATAGTCTAAGTAGACCTGTGTAAATTGTACAAAGCTTTACTACTGTAAGGGTTCCTATTTGTTTATATGGTGTGTAGCCTGCTAAGACTGGCCATGTTACCCCGTCATTGCTGAGGAGACCCATTCGTACATTTGCTAATGGATGTGGTGGGTCACCTTGGAACCAATTTGTGTGTTCCTGAAATGTTGATGATATTTCTAAATCTTCATAGGCTCTGTATTGGCCTGGCATGAGTGCTTCTGTGTATGTATGGAATACTCTAGTGTTGGCATCTGCTGCAGGAAAAGTGACCCATGAATAGAATACTTCTGTTTTATACGTTTGGTGGGCCTCTACCACAAATGTAACAAACATCTCCTCCAGTAAGAGGAAGCCCTTGTAGTTGTAACATCTGTGTTGCAGCATGTCTGCAATTTTGTGGTATAATCACTGGTGCTGCATTCGCCATTTTAATGAACGGAATTCAGAAAAGGGAAAAACTATAGTGGGGTGATCCTTTTAAAGGTTCAAGCTTGAACAACCTACAGACAAAAATAGGGGTTCCCTATTTAGCTGAGGAGGATTATTCCCTAACACCACAGACGTCTCAGTATAAGGTGAATAGGGGCTTTGGGCAAACATAAGAACTACTCATGAGGCTCATTAAATAGGTACCTGATCTATAACGTTGGTGGCGCCATGTCGTACGGTTCCTACTGATCAAGTAGGACTGTGCATTTGGACAACGTATGTGTCAAAGTATGGGGACTAAGTTCACACATATCAGAATATGTTGGCCCAATTCCTAGCTAGCGCACAGTGCGCCATCTGGACCACTAAACGGGACAGGGTACCAGATGGTGTCTGCAACCTTAGAACATGACCACTCTGACTCCCCCCAAGGAAATCGTAGTAACAGATCTACCCTTTTGTGGTTAACTTAGGTATGTCCAAAAGGAGATGCAAGAAATAGGCAAATTGGCATTTCAAACATTTATTGAAGTAATTGAATTCTTGTGTAAGCTGCACGAGCTGCAATTATCAGTAGAAGGAAACAAAGCATTGTGACCAGCATTACAAGAATGGTGAAGAAGATGAATAATTCAACCATTATAACGTTGCAGTAATTATATCAATAAATACATATATATCATAATGATAACACTACCTAACACTGACTCTAGTCTAGACAGCGTAATATGAAGTGCATTCTGCCAGAACTCTTGGACCACCTTAACTCCCCATTTACCTGTATGTGTGATGTTTCTGGAAGCCAATTTGGTGTAGAACAGGCTGAGTCCTTTTCAGGATAGTGATGGAAGTCAGCAGGGCTGCAATAAGTCACTAGTGAACGTCCAGGATAATCCATGGAAGTGCTCCTTAGATCAGCTACGTTTCAGAAGCAGTTTATATGATAAAAATGGCTTCGTTCACACTGTGTCTGAGGTCCTGTGTTAAGTCATTGTATTTCCGATTCAGAGCTGTCTCCAAACGGACACCAACATACAAGGGCAGTGTGCTCAGTGTACTTTATCCTTGAACATAGTGTACAGTGTTGTGATGAAGAAATGTGTGTTTCAAGCAGTGCCCAGTATGCTAAAAGTCAGTCTATAAAGATGTCAAGTTAAAAACATGAACTTGTAAAATGGAAGCTTTTGTACATGAGCACTGTTGAAACCCACAACAGTGCGGAGTCGCATATAGGCATAAACCCTGCACAATTATGTTATTTTCTATATTTGTCAACTCAGACAAACTGCAGGCGACGATGTATGGAAAAGTAACTTAGGACCGATTTACAGGTACTAAAGGTATAGGAGTTCACTCCACAGAATGGAAAAGCGGAAGGGCAGTGAGGAAACTGCAGTTATAGTATCCACCAGAAAGAGTGTTGCACAAGTTACATAACTTGTTCTTCTGATGAATACTACTAATTACAGATTACGCAATTTTAGAATAGGTACCCAAGCAATACCTCCCAAAAGGTGGAGGGTTTGGGGAGTGAACTAAAACCAAAAGGTCCTACCGGACTGAGCAGGCAAAAAGACCTTCTCTCACGACCTGGTCTGTCAAGACAGTAGTGCTTGGTGAAAGTATGCACTGATGCCGACATTGCAGCTTGACATATGTCCAAGACTTTGCTAATGAGGTCGTAGTGGCCTTAGTGTTGTGTAGTTCCTAATAATACATAGGATCTGCGCGTTTAGACAACATAAACTAAGGGATTGGTGTCCAGACTGATTCCAGACACCCCGAAGGATATGTTAGCCTTTATACCAGCTAGCTCACAGTGCCACCATAAGCCCCCTAGCCATATAAAGGAGTAAATAGTTTATGGCAACTATCGAACATGACAACCCTTGATCCTTCAGGGATCGTGGAAACAGTGCAGTACCTTTCGCTCAGTAAATCGTGCTCACTTAGTCTCAAAGAGATACACAGAATAAACGATGGGGACGTTTTCAATAGGCCTTTATTGAACCAGCGCCATTCTAGTATAAAACATGTTTGCTGCGCCAATCATTAAACAGAAACAGATATATAAGATTACAAGCACCGACAGAGTAAATAAAAGATAGAATTCTACCATGGTGATGAAACAGTAAATATATGCAGGCATATTGATACATGGCAGTAAACGAGCCCACTCCTACGATGCAATACTTTCTAAGTGTACCTAGCAAGTATGTAGGTGTAAAGCCAAGAATCCCCTACGAAAGAGCCAACCCCATTACCTGATGAGAGAGAACGAAGCACCCCGTCGTGGTCTCGAATTGGACAAGGGATGTCAGACCACGGCGTGCTGGTATTTCTGTGTGCAGGGACTTCAGCGACTCGTGTCAGCATGGAAGCTTCTCCTCTGGTTGCCCAGTGAAGATGTGGTCCTTTATACTGAAAAAGTACCCTCAGGGGTTCTACCTAGATGTGTAATGGTACTGTGGGTCTGTCGTTCAAGGATGATGATAGTGGGGACTTTTGTACAGAGTTATTATACAGAAGATGGTAATCCTGCTGTGCATGTCCTAGGCAGGGGATTAAGATATGATACTAAGAATCCTCATTAATAATAAATGAGGCTATTTTTTGAAGAAAACCACACAACATTTATTCGACACGTACCTAGATAAAAGGTCAGCGCCAGAACCGTAATGTAGGGCAAGGTAGGACAAATGTAGGTAAAAGGTCATGCAGCTACCTAGGCCTATACTGGGGTACATTGGGGCTCATAACACCCACTCCTCATTCGACTGGACGACAATATTAACGAACGCTAAAATATGCCTGTTTTTAAAAAACATAAAAACATTGCTAAAATACCAGTATATAAACATCTAAAAACACTGTATTTGTTAAAAATGTTGCAAAAGTTAAAAAGCTCTATAAGTCCTCTAACTAGTCAATATACTGTTAGATCAACTGAGCACATCGAAAGCCATAGTGCTCAGTGAGAGTAGAAGAGAAAATTAAGAAAAAAACGTTTTCGAATTCCAATTTGGCGTGTATTGGAAAAAGGCCGAATTGTTCTCAACACACAGAGAGCCAAATGTTTATGTGTCCTGTGTGGGGGACGCAACATCACTGTTGCTTGCATTCGCAGACGACGGTCCCTGTAACACCTCTTGTATCAGGTCAATGTAGCAAAGGTGATCATCTTCAGTTCCCGCAGCAGGCACTGAGGAAACACTTGAAACCTGCGTGCTGGTTGTAGAGCCGGTGTCCGGTCCGACAGGAGCTGAAGCATCCAATGGAGGCTCTAGGAATGCCGTCATCAACATGGGAATATGCTGAGGACACTGTAATACGTGGGCCTTTAAAGGGTCCAGTAGTACGACTACGTCCGGTGGCGCAACCGATGGAAGTGTTAGACATATGTCCAACACGCATTCGTATCCGCAGAATAGGCAGCGGAGCACAGGCAAGATGCAGTCGACCCAGATTGATCTGAACGAAAGGAACCAATGCTCACTTAGCTCCCGAAGCTGAGATGCACCCAGATGGAGTACCATGCGTTCACGGCAACGTCGCACCAGGAGTGCTTTTTCCATCTCTTTGGAAACTGGGCCGTCCATTGTGTAGCAGGAAAATTAAAACAAGAATACCCACTACAACTAGTAGGACCAGAGGAAGCCCTCTAAAAACGCTTACCAATATGGAGTGTATTAATGATGGAATAACTCCGAAGATTGTCTGAAAGGTGCTCAATAGTCCAGAACCTATGCTCTTAAATAGGTGCACTATCCCACTCGTATCAGACATGTTAAAGATACAATGTACCATTTATCCGAAATCGAGCAGGAAGTTTGTTTGGACTAGCGCCTGTATATCAGCCGAAGACCTTGCAACCTGGAGATCAAAAGTCTCTCAGGCTGAGGTTGAGGTCACATCCTTCTGTAACAGCATGGCTTTCAGTCTGCTCAGAGAAAAAAACCAAACAAGGGAAACATCCAATGAAGGCCATAGCGTTGCCTCCCTAATTGTGTGGCTCGGAGGAAACAATACTTCCATACAGCAAGTAACCCTGGAACTTACTGTGACCAGATATGCGATGCCTGGTACCATCCCACAACAACCTTGATCATTCAACATCAAATAACTCCCATTCGAGAGTAGTTTGAAGACCGGAAGAATCACGGCAGCTGGGGATCCCTTCAAGTGACACAATAGGTTTGCAACCGAAGCATTACAGGCTCTGTGAAGCAACATATCCTGACAAATTAGAGAACCACTTAAAGAACTCTCACAGTCTGTACCGCTGAGAAAAACTTTAGTGTCCCCATTCCTGCATCTAAATCTGTATGGTAATTCCCAAGATTCATGTATGTACCCCTCTCCCAACGCTTCATACCTGCCTACCTGGTGATACTGTAGACAGTACTGAAATTGGAATGTCGTGACTGGCAATGTAATATGGCCATTGATTAACCATTCTGTGGAGGGTGACTCAGCCACGGTAAAAGGTAATTGGTCTAATTTTGCAATGTGCAGCATTGTATATTTTGCATCTCTTCGTGCCATTGTTGTCTGTCTTTCTGTCAGATTTAATGCAGAAAACAGAGACATACCGTTGATATACCGTCAGGGCACGTGACCAGAACACAGTGATTGCAGCGTCCAGCTCAATAATAGTATGGATCGCAGTTGCGATTGCCCCTGTTGAAGAATAGACAAGTCCTGTTCTATTATATCTATTGCAGAAGACACAATGTTGCCCAGTGAATAAATCCTGGATGTCAGTGTGGTCATGCCATTGTCGACCACAGCCAAAGCCTTTTCTAGGTTAACCCTGTCGATCTCACGCAATCTCTTAGCAGCCTCCTGCTGGGAGATTTTCCATACCTCGTTGTAAATAGCGTAAAGGAAGCACTTCTGAAGTGGTTTCTGGGGGCCTAACAAAAAATCCCTAAGATCCATGTCATCGGAGCGTAAGGACAAGTGTTGTTGCACCGGGACAGTGTTGAGGTTCTTAGCCACTCTAGGCATAACTTCCCGACACTTCCCAACGAGAACACCCCAGAGTGTTCTCGTTGTACACAGCGTTGGTCAGGTCAGATACTAAACCCTTCGGTGGTACCCCTGAATCGTGACTGACACATATTCGTGTCGATAGGCCGAACCAGCCATCCCTACCAATTGGGGTCTGATGAATTGTATGAACCATCATGTAGTATGTCATCTAATGTATCCTCACTATTTTGTGTAAAATTTTGCCATCCCTCAAAGTGTGAAAGTGAGAGAATCCGAGGCGTTTTCAAGTCCTTGATCTTGGCTGGACCAAGACAGGAAGTCTGTTGAAATTTGCTGTGGTATGAGGCATGCTCTAAGTAAAGCCTCAATTCCCTGAACGTGCCAATCTTTAGTCCCCCAGACAGATTTTGTGTCTATGGTGTCCCTCCAAAAGTCAAAACCATGTAAAGACAGTTGGGAAATAAAGGAAGCAGAGTATATCTGTTTCATGTTGGTGAGCATATTTTTCTTTGCAGGTGTAGGCGCAAGCTTATAATAAGATTTGGGGTCTGAAGTGTTATACCCAGAAAAATAAGCAAATTTATGTGCAAATGTTGTTGAACTACTCTTTGGCGTTGTTGGGCAATGTTCCCATTGATAGTATGAGAAAACATTACGTGGGATACTGGCTTTGTGCAAGAACTGATGACCATAGTGTTGGTAACAATACATGGTGTAAAAATCAGATGTATCATAATACAATTCATCGCTAGAAAATGCAGCTGATTGTTCTAAATCAGACAGCATAGTATTTACAGTTTCAAGGTCCCAATCATCAGAGAATGTACTGGAGGTCATGATATCACAAAGAAATTTTAAACAGGTGTGGTATTTTTAAAAGTTCAGTTGGACCATATACTTCATATGAAACACTGTCCCAAACTATTCCTTCGGGAACTGGAACTGCTGTAATGTTCACGAAGGACAGGTCTCTTTGTTCACGGTATGATGATGCATGCGGTTTCAGGACCAAGTTCACATTTTGTACTGTTGAGCGTTCTGGGAGGTAATGTCCGTTCAGGAGCAGGAAAAAGACAGTCACTTCACCTATCCAAAGGCTAGGAACAGTACACCTATAGCAATCCAGAGCTGCAGCCAGGGAGAAATAAGGTAAGTCTTTTTCAGCCAAAGGTAGAAATCACAAATTTGGTGTTTGTGGAAAGCAGGCGGTGGCAGTAACTTGGATTCACTTGGATCCAGAGAGAAAGTATCAAAATCGATGAAGTAGCCAGACGCAGTCCGATCTATCTTTGGTAGATCAGCAGGTGTTGTAGAACTGTCAGATGACTCGTTTCGAGACATATTCACATAGATGTCGGTATTAGGCCGAATTGAGATCTGTTTCATGAGTATTTTGTTGTTGTTCAATTTCAACAGGCACGAGTTCCATTCCATTGATGGTAACTCCTTCGCTTCGGAGAGTAGAATCTTCAAAGGTTATTAATCTTTCTGTCTGAACTTCCTGTATGATAGCGAGAGGAGATCGGTGGCTACCTAGGAGCCCAAGCGGCCTACTATTGAGTATCGGTCACATAGTGTGGTTTGATCAGATCAATTGAGACAAATCTCTTTTCTTTTTTGCCGGCAAGAGGCGGAAGAAGTACTGTTCTTGTTCCTTCGACAGCCAAGACAGGTATAGGTGTTCTGTAAGATGGCCTAAATTCTTTCTTGTTCACAATCTTTTCTCTGACCAGGTCCCCAATCTTCGGGACCCAGGCAGGTATTGCCGAAACAGCTTTCACTTTCCCAGTGGTGGTGCATTTTACTTGGACGCTGCTCTGTAATGCACGGAATTCATTGAGTTCCTGCAAAACAGCTAAACGATCATTGATGTCAAATGGCTTTTCATTCGCCACTGCGCTGTCACAATCGAGGTCGGGTACCCACATTAAAGTCCCAAACAGGACTTCATCTGGAGTACCGCCCCATAGGGAATTTCTTGGCATGTTATTAAGTGCCCTCTGGACCCCACATAGGTGATTGACCCAACTGCCGCCTGAGCATAATACCCTTGCTGTTAAGGATTGCTTTAAATCCCGGTTTTTCCTCTCCACAATCGAATTTCCCTCTGGATGATATGGAGAGGAGTGCCGAAAGACCACACCCAAACTTCTTATGGCTTCTTTGTAAGCCTGTGAGCTAAACGCAGGGCCATGGTCAGAATGTAATGTGCCAATGCTTATGTCCCTATGAAGACTCGCAAATCCTTTATAATAGTTCGAGCGTCAGCAGAGTGCTGTGGCCAAAGCCAAAATAATCTAGAGCATGAATCCACTGCCACCAAGATGTACCTGTAAGCCCCATCAGATTGTAAGAGGCCGCAGTGGTCCAAATAGACACATGCAAGCGGTCTGTCTGATATCAGTAGTGGTGTTTGCGGCGGACATGCTACGGTGGAACCCTTCATCTGGTGGCAGATGTTGCACTTAAGGACAAAGCCTTTGGTCTGTTTGGTAAGACCTGGGCACCAGTAACGTTGTTTCAGTAGTGAAACCGCTGCAGTAATACCTTCGTGTGCTGAACCCAGACCCTTGTGTGCAGCTAGAATTGAACCTAATCTGCGATCCATGTTTGGTATTACTCTATCCCCCACTTATCATTATCTTTCCGTCTATCCTCGTAATAGAACGAGTGATTGCAGCAACGCAGCAGTTCTCACTGTCGCCTTGGCGGTTTCATCAGCCAGTGAATTCCCTTCAACGTGTACGCCAACACGCTGATGACTCAATGTATGAATTACGTGAGCCCATGGCAAGCCTTTTTTCAGCTCTGCCACTAATTCACAAAGCAACTTGTGCTTTATTGTGCAACCTTTGGAATATCTAAACCCATTCTGTCCCCAATAATGTAGATATTCATTGTATGACTTGACACAGTAAAATGAATCGCACACAATAAGTGTGGGGAATTCCAGATCTGTATTTTTTAGTGTCAGTATCAGGGCTTTTGATTCTGCCAGAAGTGCCATGCAATCTCCTAGAGACTGCGTCTGCGTATTGCTAGGACGGAACTTGCCGTCACACATACTTCCCTTTACAATCGCAAATGCTGCGCTGTATTGCTGTTCACTACCTACGGCACGCTGGGCAGATCCGTCAGTGTGAATGATGTATTCATACTGGTCTAGAGGCATTAATTCATTCGGGAGAGGATATTCTTGTTCGTACTGCAGGAATGCTTGTGTTTTTAATGTAGAATCAAATTTGTAGTCTACATCTGTTGCCGTGAGAGAATTAGCCCACTGTATTAATCTTCGATGCAGTGCTTTTGCGTTTGGAATGCTTGCTTTGGTAACAGCCTCTAAGGTTGGTACTGGAGTCACGACAATTATTCATTTCCCCTGAGCTAGTGTCTTTCCCTCACTACAGCAGTCTGTACTACTGTCAGTATTTTCTCTGTGGATGCAAAACGCATTTCAGCGTTTGTGTGCAAATGAGATTTGTGTGCAATGGGTACCATTTCGCCTTCATTGAAGGCTAGGTAAGTGTATCCTGAATGACCTGCTATTACCTGAATCACCAAGATCGTACTATTTACACATTTGTATAAGTGTTTGGAAGCTATTATGTCAGCTTGTAATGAACATAGAATTTCTGTGTTCCTGTGTCCAATGTCGAACTGAAAATTCAGGTCTAATTAAGTCGTAGAAAGGTTTTACTTTTTCAGCGTAGTCCAAAATGTATGTTCTGCCAAAATTCAGAATTGCTAAAATGTATTGTAAGCTTTTCAGAGTCTTTGGAGGTTGGAGCAGCACACATTTTTCTAAAAAATTAGCTGCTAGGCTTTTTGCTTCACTTGATAGTTCATATCCTAAAAATAGGACATTGAGGTGGGCAATTTTTGATTTTTTAAAGTTAAATTTGTAGCCTCGGCGGTGAACCCCAAGATTATGTTGTTCACCCTGTGCAAGTGATCTAATAATTCATCATCGGTCAGATAGCTAACTACATAAGACAATGCCTCCTCATCACAATAAAGCAACTCTGTCACTCTTGCCGAGAACAACCCGGGCTATTCTTATACTCTTGGGGCAGTCTACAAAATTGGCGCTGAGAGCCGAGCGCTGAAAATGCTGTTAAAGAACAAGTTACTTACCTTCGGTAACGCTTTTTCTGGTGGATACAGTATCTGCCTGTGGATTCCTCACCTTTTGAATTACCCCTTGCGCAGCATTGCACGGAAACGTTTTTCATAGCTCTCCCACGTGGATGTATGACGATACCACGCATGCATTACATCGCATGCCATTAGATCGCGGTTTTAACAACGCAAGTCGTTACAACGACTTGCGTTGGAGGGCGCTGGACTTAGGAGTAGTTTAATTTACTATTCCAACTCCAGCCTACGTACAGTAGGGAAGGTGTTGGATAGTAATTTAAACTACTCCTTGTCCTATAGCGCCCTCCAGTGCAAGTCGTTGTAACGACTTTCGTTGTAAAAACCGCAATCTAATGGCATGCGATGTAAGGCATGCGTTCTAAAGGTTGTTTCCCCTCCCACGTTGACGAGGACGTCACAGTGGAATGGTTCTGCATGCAACTCTGAGTGATGTCATCGGAGCCATTAGAAGACCTCGTCGGCGTGCTGACGTCAGTTCCACCCATTTTTTCTGTGCCTTCAAGGCGAGCGGGTGAACCAACAACATTTACACAAGTATACAACATATACAACAAATTTCACGTATACATATAACTCCCAAATAGGGAAGAGAGAAAGCTGGAAATTCTATTGAATAGACATTTCCTAGCAAAAAACATCACAACTTCATGAATGACAATGAAATACAAGGACTTTATAAACGATAATCTTTTTGGTGTCAGTAGACAGGCAGCGGGGAATCGGGTGCATCAGTGAGTAATCCACAGGCAGATACTGCATCCACCAGAAAACGCGTTACCAAAGGTAAGTGACTTGTTCTTCTGATGGATTAATTTGTCTGTGGATTCCTCACCTTTTGAATTGAATCCCCAAGTAGTCCCGCTCCCAGAGGAGGGTGCCCGCCTACCTACACCAAAAAAATCCTGCAGCACAGAGCGTACAAAGTGGCCGTCCCTCCTCACCTCTGAGTCCAAGCAGTAATGCTTCGCAAAAGTGTGGAGGGAGGCCCAAGTTGCCGCCTTGCAGATGTCTACAACAGGGACACCTCTAGCCAAAGCCGAAGAAGAAGACTTAGCTCTAGTGGAATGAGCTCTAATACCTTCAGTCGGCTCCTTCTTGGCCACGGCGTCGCAGAACTTGATGCATAGGATGATCCATCTGGACAGCGTTCGCTTGTTGACAGCCTTGCCCTTCATTTTTCCCCACGTAACCAATGAAGAGCTGGTCGTCCAGCCTGAAGGCCTTGGTTCTGTCCAGGTAGAAGCTAACCACCCTCTTAGGGTCCAGGTGATGAAGTCTCTCCTCCTCCTTAGAAGGGTGAGGGGGAGGATAGAAAGTGGGTAAAGTGATGGACTGCCCTAGATGAAAAGGAGTAACCACCTTAAGCAGGAAAGCAGCTCTTGTCCTGAGAACCATCTTATCTGCATGGATAGAGGGGAAAGGAGGCTCAGAACTAAGAGCCTGCAGCTTACTAACCCTCCTGGCAGAGGTAATCGCAATCTGAAAAATTGTTTTGAATGAGAGAAACCTCAACGGACAACTATATAGAGGCTCGAAAGGAGACCCCATTAGGAAAGCAAGAACCAAATTTAAATCCACTGATGCATAATAAGTGGGAGGAAATCTATTAGTGAGGCCCTTAATAAATCTCATGACTATGGAAGACTTAAACAACGATGGTTGGTCTGGCAAACAAAGAAAGGATGACAAGGCCGACAAGTAGCCCTTAACAGTCTCTACAGCACAACCCTGCTGAGCCAAAGAAAGAAAAAAACTAAGAATATCAGACAAATGGGCCTTTAAAGGCTCAATTGAACTCTCTCTACACCATTTAACAAACCTGGACCACCTACTGGAATAGACAGATTTGGTGGAGTGTCTTCTGACTGATAATATAGCATCCACCACATCCGGTGGGAGAGAGAAAGAACTCAGGTTGCCCCATTCAATCTCCAGGCATGAAGGTGCAGGCTCTGGAGGAGGGGATGTAGAACCTGCCCCTGCGACTCCGAGAGGAGGTCTGTCCGGAGAGTGAGACGGAGCGGAGGATGCGATGAGAGGTGAAGAAGGTCTGTGTACCACGCCCTTCTTGGCTAATCCGGGGCGATCAATATGACTTGGGCCCGGCCTTGGCGAATCTTCCTCAGAACCCAAGGAATCAAAGGGAATGGGAGGAAACGCATAAAGAAGCTGAAAGCCCCAATCTAGTTGAAACAAGTTTCCCAATGCCCCCCCCCCCCCATCGGATACTGAAGACTGCAGAACGACGGGCAGTGCGCGTTCTCGTGAGTGGCAAACAGGTCCAACCGAGGAAACCCACACACATATTGAAAATGTGATGGACCACCTCCGGATGAAGGCCGAGTATTGCCGACTGAGACTGTCCGCACGCACATTCAGCACCCTGGCCAGATGATTTGCAATTACGCAAATTTGGTGGTCCTGGACCAGAGCAGCAGAGCCTCTCTGCAGAGACAATACGACCCTACTCCTCCCTGCTTGTTGATGTACCACATCGCGGTAGTGTTGTCCGTCAGTACCTGAACTGACTGACCGCGAAGGGAGGGAAAAGCCTTGAGAGTCAAACGTATCGCCCGCAGTTCCAGAAGATTGATGTGAAGCAATCTTTCCTCTGTAGACCAAAGGCCCTTGATCTCCAGATCCCCCAGATGAGCTCCCCACCCTAGAGAGGAGGCATCTGTTATGACTGTGGCCACCGGAGAAGGAGGTCGAAAAGGCTTCCCTTGAGACAGGTTGACTGGAACACTCCACCAAGACAGCTCCGCTGCAGTGTCTCTGGAGATTCTGATCAACTCCCTGAGATCTCCGTCGTGTTGAAACCACTGTCTGCGGAGGCCCCACTGGAGTGCCCTCATGTGCCAGCATGCATGGTTGACCAACAGTATGCAGGAAGAGAACAGACCGAGCAGACGTAGCACCTTCAGGATTGGAACAGCCGCTCCATTTTGAAACAGTGAAATCATAACCTGTATGTCCAGAATCCTCTGAGTAGGTTGGAAGGCACGACTCACCATAGTGTCCAGTACTGTCCCTATGAACAGGTTGTGCTGAGAGGGCACCAGGTGAGATTTGGGTACATTTATCGAAAAACCCCAGTCGAACAACAATCTTGTTGTCACTTGCAAATGATGCAGCACCCTCTCTGGCGACTTCGCTTTGAGCAGCCAGTCGTCCAGATAGGGGAAAACAGGAATCCCCAACCATCTGAGATGTGCCGCTACCACTGCCATCACCCTGGTGAAGACCCGAGGTGCAGACGTAAGACCAAACGGAAGGACCGCAAACTGGTAGTGCTGAGACCCTACCGTAAAACGGAGATACCTCCGATGCGACTTCAGGATGAGAATGTGAAAATACACATCCTGTGAATCAATCAACACCATCCAGTCTTCCTGTTGCAGCGCCAGTAGAACCTGAGCCAGGGTCAACATCTTGAACTTCTCCTGTTTGAGGAAGAAATTCAAGATCCTGAGGTCTAGAATTGGCCTCAAACGGCTGTCCTTTTTGGGAATCAGGAAATACCGGGAGTAGCATCCCTGACCTTTTTCCTGCTCCAGAACAACCTCTATTGCACCTTTTTGAAGCAAAGGCAGAACGTCCTGCTGCAGAAGCAACAGATGGTCCTCCGAACACCAACCTTAACACGGGGGGAGAGGAGGTGGAAACTCCCGGAAAGGAAGGGCGTACCCATTTTCTATAAGATTCAAAACCCAAAGATCTGATTTAAGAGATTTCCAATTTTGTAAAAAATGGGACACCTGATCTCCCACAGGTCGAAAATGCTCCAAGATGGGGGATATACAAAGGCTTCCTTGCGGAGCCAGTAGGGGAGGGGGCAGGGGAGGAGGAGGAGACCTGTTGGCGAGCAGACCCTCGCAGACGTCCTCTACCCTTCCCTCTGTATGATCTGTACAGTGGGTTATATGTTGCTGCTGCTGTCGGCCTCGAAATGGAGTCTTCCCAAAGCCCCAAAACTCTGGTAACCAAAACCCCTAGGCTGGGATTGCAAGCCTAAGGATCTAGCAGTAGCTCTACTATCCTTAAATCGTTGCAGAGTTGAATCTGCCTTAGTCCCAAAGAGTCTAGAGCCATCAAAGGGAAGATCCCACAGCGTGGCCTGAACGTCCGGAGAGAATCCTGACCCTCTCAACCAGGCGTGCCTCCTAGTTGCCACCGAAGAGCCCATCACCCTGGTAACGGAGTCAGCCATACTGAGCCCTGACTGGATCACCTGACGGGCTGCAGCCTGAGTGTCCAACAGCCCCTCAGTGAAGTGACCCTGGACATCTTCTGGCAGCTTAAGGTATCACCTCCTTAGCTGAGTCCGTCAATGCATGGATGTAACGCCCCAACAGGCATGTGGCATTAGTTGATTTCAAAGCCATGCTGGCCGATGAAAACATCTTTTTAGCAGACTGCTCCAGCTTCTTGGAGTCTCTATCCCCCGGAATGGAGGGAAAGGAACCTGCAGATTGCTTAGAGGAACATGAAGCTTGAACCACCTAGCTTTCCGGTGAAGGGTGAGACGATAAAAATGCTGGAGTCCCAGGCGCAACCTTATAACGCCTTGCCACTGTTCTGGATCCAGCAGGGGCAGATATTAGCTTCTGCCAAACCTCCAAAATTGGTTCTGTCAAGGCTTTGTTGAACGGAAGCAAAGGTTCCACTGCGGACGAAGGGGAGTGAAGTACCTCAGTTAGAATATTAGACTTGACCTCTGCAGTGGACAACTGTAAATCTAGAAGGTCAGCCGCCTTCCTTATGACTGAATGGTATGAGGCCACCTCATGAGAAGGAAGAGCTTTGGGAGAAGAGAGCTCCCACTCTGGTGAAGTGTCCAGCCCATTGGCTTCTTGAAGCCCTGCAAAGTTATCCATAGGATCCAGTATCTCTCCTTTCTCAGTTTGCTCCTGCTGCTTCTGGAACTCCTTCTCTTCCAGAAGCCTCTGAGCCTCCCTCCTCGATCGCATCTTCGGAATCAGCGTCAGCGGCACCAGACGCGGCGCCGGTGACCTGGGAGCCAGCGTCGATGGAGGACCTTCAGGAGCAGCTGGCGGCGCCGCAAGAAGTCGAGACGGTGCCGGACCGGAACCCGACGGCGTCAGAGAATAGTCCCTCCTTCCCTTCTGGGACGGGATCGGCGTTGAGTACCTCAGCGTCGGGAGAGTCCAAGTCAGAGCCATCAACATATAAGGCATGAAGGGTGCCTCGGCATAATTTTGTGGAATGCCCAAATTATAGAAAAGCGGACCCACGGGGCCACCAGGCGCGCCCAGTGGGTTAACCACCCTGGCAAACATGCCATATGTTGCATTCAGAGTCCCTCAGTGCTGGAGAATGCACTGGAGTCACCTGCAGTGCAGGTGAAGGCGAGATGTCATCCTTCCTATGACACTGCAGGACCGGGGACACCGACAACGCCAATTTGTCCTTCGAAGAGCAACACTTGGACCCATGAGGCCGCTTCTTCTTGTGCTTTTTGGACGACCTTGAGGTGTGTGGAGTCGGCGACTTCGACCTCGACTTAGTCCTCTACCGACCTCTCTTCTCCTTTCTTGCCCGGGCCGTAAATAACTTCGCTTCCCTCTCTTTGAGGGCCTTCGGATTCATCCGACGACACAAAGAGCATTCCTCGACGTCGTGATCAGAAGACAGGCACCAAAGCAATGTTTGTGGGGGTCCGTGACAGACATATGGCCCACACATTCCCTACAGGGTTTAAATTCAGGCTTCTTCTGAGTAGCCATCGCACAGAAACAGTTTACAGACAACTGTAACAATGTAGACTACAAAGAAATGGGGAGTCCTAGAAAAACCGTTACACGTTGACTGCGCGGAAACTCACGTCAGCACGCCGACGAGGTCTTCTTATGGCTCTGATGACGTCACGCGGATTCGTGTACAGAGCCGTTCCATTGTGACGTCCTCATCGACGTGGGAGAGCTATGAAAAAAGTTTCTGTGGAATGCTGCGCAAGGGGTAATTCAAAAGGTGAGGAATCCACAGGCAGATGTATCCATCAGAATATCTGCTTTCAGGCGCTATATTTTTGCAAAAGAATCCATTTGAGATACCTAGTGTTATTTTGTATTTCTTCCGCACAATGTTATTCATTAATGCGCACTGTGTGCATTTTGTACTGCAAATGTTTTCGTGCATGAGTTAAAATGCCTGTAGTCTAAACTAGACGGTATGTATTGTCGGGTTTCATTACGGGAAACAAAGGATTATTCATGGAGGAGGTGCAATTCTCAATCACATCTTGGTATTCAAGATGATCTAAGATCTCCCTGACCTTTTTCTTTGCGTCATTTTTTTGGGGGTACTGCCTTTGTGGTGTAGGAGTAGTTTTAACTGGGATTTCATGGTGAGGTGACTCAGCATCCCACCCTACATGATTGCGGTATAATGCAGGAGCTAGTGCTACCGCCCACTCCTGTGCGTATGTGTGTTTTAGTGACTCTGGAACGAGGTTGGAGAAAGCCGGTAAAATTACCTCTTCCCCCTTTGGGCACTCCATGACAAACTCAGACGGCCTATCTCTTTCATCCAAAAGGATATCGTATCCAAAAGAGAGGTTCTCCCAAATGAGACCTTTCACTTTTCTCGGTATGGCCACCTCCATTTGGAGCATAATTTCATATAACTGATGTGGGACACTTACTCTTGTATAAGGTGTTTCCACCGTGATATGCTCATTCAATGCTGCTGTCACCAGAAATTCCTTCAGGTTCTGGCGAGCAATTGTTACTTCTGCTGCTCTCTCTAGCATCGTCAGAGCCCATTCCCCGTTCAGTAGTTGAGTCCTCAGTAGCCTGGGCATTTCTTATTTTTAGGCCAGCTACTTGTTTCTTTTATCTTCTTGTTTGATAATGTAGTCTGAAGTGCGATGTGTCTCTCTTGGTTTTGCTCGTTCTTCTGATCTGCTTTCTGACCGTCCTTTCCTCTCTGAATTTTTGGATGAACCCTGAAAGGAACGAGAGGAACGTGTATCAGTATCCTCATACCTGTCAGGTTTTTTAATATTATCACGGTTCCTAAGATGATACTTTCTATCAGAGGGTTCTTGTTGAGGCGACCCACCCCGTGATTGTGATGCATTCTGCTTATTTTTTGATTGTTTATTATCCCATTTCTTTTTAGAAGAATCGGGGGCTTGCTTTGAGTTGTCCTTTTCAGGATTACTTGATAATTGTGGTTTCACAGGTCTAGCTTCCAAGTTATCTCTACCCAGTGAAGCATCGGTATCTTCATTAATTTTAGGTAGTTCTCGCTCCTGTTGTGCAGGAGTGCATTCCCGGCGGCGCTGGCAAATAGCCACCGCTGCTGACTCCCCTTTTATGTTAGCTAACATAATTGTTGATACCTGGGAAAAATAGCCTATAAATTTTATCCCCAAGTCCAGGGCAGGATCTGCCCCGTACTCGTTCTGTATTTGTTTTAATACTTCTGGTATCACTGCTATTGAGGGGTTACCATGAGTTCTGGGATAAACGGCAGCAAAAACTGCACCCCAAGTGGTACAATCCTCTATCGGGGGAGCTATCCCCATTGGCAAGCAAATTGTCAGTATTCTGTGTTTTTCTTGCGGGCCTGTGTGTGGAAAAACTGCCTCAAGCTGTGCTATTTTCTGTGCTATCCAGAATGACATTTGCTCACGTTTAGTGGGCATTCTTCCCATAATCATGTTCAGCGTTTGTGGGTTGATTTTTGTTGCGGTCCCTTGTAGTTGACCCGCAGGAGTGATCCTTGTAGATTGAATTGTAAGTGTACGCACCACGAATTGTACAAGATTTCTATATAGTTTTTTTATCTCTTTGTGTAGTGGGCATAAGTGTGCTGCTGGCAATGTATCAATCTCTGGATGCGGTGTGTAAGCAGCTAGGACCGGCCAAGTCGCTCCATCGCAGACTGCTAATTTTATAGTAAGGGCATTTCTGCAATTTTCTGAAATGTTAAGAGTTCCTTCAAGCTCTGCTTCCTCTGCACAAGCACCACTCGTACCAGCGTCTCCAGTCTGAGACATCATGGGAGGAGTTTTAAGCAAAAGAGATAAGGTTTTGCACAATTTTAGGGAAATATAATCTTTCAAGCTTGAACGAACCTACAGCCAATACATAGGATATACCTACTCAGCTGCGGCAGATTTTTTGCCTTCCCATCCCAGACGTCTCTGGGTATATGTGAGTAGGGGTCTCTGAGAAAGCACAACTGAACTACTCAGATTTGACCATTAAAATAAGAACCAAACCAACGTTGGGCACCATGTCGTGTAGTTCCTAATAATACATAGGATCTGCACGTTTAGAAAACATAAACTAAGGGACTGGTGTCCAGACTGATTCCAGACATCCCCGAAGGATATGTTAGCCTTTAGACCAGCTAGCTCACAGTGCCACCATAAGCCCCATACCCTTACCAAGGAGCAAATAGTTTCTGGTAACTATCGAACATGACAACCCTTGATCATTCAGGGATCGTGGAAACAATGCGGTACCTTTCGCTCAGTAAATTGTGCTCACTTAGGGGCATATTATCAAGGCCAACAACGCCGCTTTAACGGTCGTTTTCGGCCGAAAAGCGGCGATTGAATTACCTCACTATTAGCAAGGACACGCTAATAGGCATCAGCGCGTGTTTCCTTGTGTCAGCCGCCGTTCCATTAACGCCTCGCATCGCATCTCTAATGAGATGCAAAGAAGGCGTTTCCTCTCAAAACAACATGGGAAATATCGCTAACTGCACTACTCTGTATCAGCAAGCTGACCCAGAACACCCATAGCGATATAAATAGCCCGTTAACCGCGGTTATCGCCATCAGCTAACGTCTGCAAAAATTCAGACTTAGCTATATTTATAAAGGGAGGTGGATTCTAAGCCTAAGTCCACATCTCCCTATCACCAAGGATTCCTTACGCTGTAGTTGTATCGCTGGATTTCCAGCGATGTTCCCTCATTTTGCCGCTATCGCCGGATTTTCCATCGCCGTGGAGATAAGCGTTGATGATAACGCGTTATCTCGCCGATCAAATCCGGCGATAGCCGGCGTTAAACAAATTCGCGCTAAGTGCGCTCTGCGATGTTTATCGCAGTTTGTTGGTGATATGCCCCTTAGTCTCAGAGAGATGCACAGAATAAATGATGGGGACGTTTTCAATAAGCATTTATTAAACCAGCGTCATTCTAGTATAAAACATGTTTGCTGCGACAATCATTAAACAGAAACAGATATATAGGATTACAAGCACCGACAGAGTAAATAAAAGGTAGAATTCTACCATGGTGATAAAACAGTAAATATATGCAGGCATATCGATACATGGCAGTAATCGAGCACACTTCTACGATGCAACCCTGTCTAAGTGTACCTAGCATGTATATAGGTGTAAAGCCAAGAATCCACTAGGAAAGAGCCAACCCCATTACGTGATGGGAGAGAACGAAGGACCCCGTCTTGGTCTCGAATTGGACACCCCGCAAGGGATGTCAGATCATGGCGTGCTGGAGTTTCTGCACGCAGGGACTTCAGCTTCTCGTGTCAGCATGGAAGCTTCTCCTCTGGTTGCCCAGTGAATATGTGGTCTTTTATACCCGAAAAGTACCCTCAGGGGTTCTACCTAGATGTGTAATGGTACTGTGGTTCTGTCGTTCAAGGATGACGATCGTGGTGACTTTTGTAAAGAGTTATTATACAGAAGATGGTAATCCTGCTGTGCATGTCCTAGGCAGGGGATTAAGATATGATACTAAGAATCCTCATGCGTAATAAATTAGGTTAGTTTTCGAATAAAATCACACAACATTTATTCGGCACGTAACTAGGTAAAAGGTCAGCGCCAGAACCGTTATGTAGGGCAAGGTAGGACAAATGTACGTAAAAGGTCAAGCAGCTACCTAGGCCTATAATGGGGTACATTGGGGCTCATAACATTAGCTCTAGTGGAATGTGCATGAAGGCCTTCCAGTGGCTCCTTTTTGGCTAAAGCATAGGACAATTTTATTGAGAAGACCCACCACCTTCACTAAGTCCTCTTCTGTACCGCCTTTCTTTTCTTAGCACTAGCGACCCAATGAAGAGCTGTTCATCAATACAATTTTCCTCCTTGTGTTCAGTGTGGAAGTTTTCTGTTCTATTGGGATCAAGCTGATGGAACCTTTTGTAACGACTTGCGTGGTAAAGGAGCGCATGGTAACGTCGCCGTTGGGGTAGAGACTGTGTTGTAAAGGCATGTGTGGTAAATGCATGCGGGGTTCTGTCAAACATCCGCCACAAGGAACAGCTGTGCATGGGCTTGAATGGCATGCATATGAGAAGTGTGAGGACCAAATTTAGGTCCAATTGTGGCATGATTAAAGGGTTCAAGGGAAACATATGCTTTAAGCCTTTCAGAAAAAAGCATCATAACAGGTGATTTGAAGAGGGAAGGCTGGTCTAGCCAACACAAAAGATAGAAAGGACTAAAATGCAACCCTTAACGGTGCCTACTCCAAAGCCTTGCTAGGATAATAGGAAAATAAACAATTACACATCTGGTAACTTGGCCTGTAATGCATCAAGATGATGGTCTTGCAACAAACTTCCCCCAGCACTCAGGCAAAATGGAGGGGGTCTGAGGATCACATCCACCACTTCAGACGGCAAATCTAAACTGGGTAGTTGTTGCCGTTCAATTTCCATGCATGGTGTTGTAGATTGTGGAGATTCGGGTGCTGGACCCAACCTGGTTGCTAAGACAGGAGCTCCTCTTGAATGTATAGACAGGTCAGAGGGCAAATGCTAAGGTTCAAGAAATCTGGGTATCACATTCTCCTGGCCAAACCCAGGACTATCAAGATGACTCAGGAGTCAGAAGGATAAGTTACTTACCTGTAATCCTAGTTCTCTTCCAGGGGTATCCTCATCAAAGTCATAAGCACATGAATATTCCCGCCCATGCGCGGGACCCCGGAAACACATCACATATATGTGAAAACCATATATGTAGCTCTATATATATATCCATATATATATAAAAACACACAATGCAGCCTCTCATAAACATGCTGAGCAATGTTGCAAGGAATTCTCATGCACATAAACATATTCCAATAAAGCAGGAGAAAGAAAACTTTTGAAAACTGCTTTAATATACAGCAGACAACACAATCCTGCAAGGAATAATGAAGAAAAAAACATTGCCAGCACATAGGCTGCATTGCAGAAACATTAGTGTAGAAAGCTAAAAAGCTAACCCACATAAACACTCAGATAAACTGGCACCGTGCCTTTAAGGCAGCCATGACCCCTAGCTTCCCATCATGCCTCAGGGGTGACAGTTAGGTCAGTTGTTCTTTGCGGATATCCGCAGACCTTTTTACAAAGAGATGTATGTATCATGTTCACTTGCCCGGGAGGCGGGTGGGTTGCTTGATGACTTTGATGAGGATACCCCTGGAAGAGAACTAGGATTACAGGTAAGTAACTTATCCTTCTCTTCCAGGGATCCTCATCAATAGTCATAAGCACATGAATAGAATAGCAAGCCCATCCCCTCATCCTGCGGGCAAGTAAACAGAGTACCATCAAGATACATAAACGCCATAAGGCCTATACAGACTCCAAAAGGTTAACATTGGAACAGATTCCTCAAGGAGGCCTGGCCCACTTGGGTATCTGCTCTGGAGTCAGAATCCAGACAGTAATGTCTGGTAAACGTATGGACCGATTTCCAAGTTGCCGCCTTGCAAATCTCGGCCATCGGTACATTATGTAAGAATGCAACCGTAGCAGCCTTGCCCCTAGTAGAATGAGCTTTAGGGAGGCAAACAGAGGCTTATTTGCTATTTGGTATGCCAACTTTATACAAGATACTATCCATCTTGAAATGGATCTTTTAGAAGCTGGGAAGCCTGCTCTAACAGAGCCATAGTTTACAAACAATTGATCAGTTTTTCTAATGGATTTTGTAGCATCCAAATAGAATTTGAGAACCCTCTTGAGGTCTAGCGAATGAAGAGACCTTTCCGCTGGTGTGGATGGATTGGGAAAGAAAGAGGGTAGAGAAATCGTCTGATTAACATGGAACTCCGACAACAACCTTAGGTAGGAAGGAAGGGTGAGTTCGCATAACCACCCTATTATGGTGGAAAACCGTATAGGGTTCTTTAGAACAGAGTGCTTGTATTTCACTCACTCTGCGTGCTGAAGTAATTGCTACTAGAAAAGCTACTTTCCAAGAAAGGTGTAATGTAGCCCTATGAATGGGTTCAAATGGAGGTCCCATCAATTTGGACAAGACCAAATTCAACTCCCAAGGAGGAGAAGGAGGTCGAACAGGGGGATAAACCTTTTTCAACCCCTGCAGGAAATCCTTAACAACCTGAAGCTGAAAGAAAGAAGGCTGGTTAGGTGATTTACGATATGCTGTGATAGCCGCCAAATGCACTTTAATGGAAGAATATTTCAAACCAGATTTGGCCAAATAGAGCAAATACGGCAAGATTACCTCTTCTTGCCCGTTAATTGGACTCCAATCATTACGGATACACCACAAGTAAAACCTTTTCCACTTTAGAGAGTATGAGGATCTTGTGGAAGGTCTCCTTGACTCCATTAAAATGACCATGCAGTCCTGAGGGAGGTTCAAATGTCCGTACTGCAGGACTTCAGGAGCCATGCTGTCAAGCTGAGCGAGGGAAGGCTGGGGTGCAGAATCTTCCCTCCCATTTTGGTGAGAAGGTCCGGCCTGCACGGAAGTCTCCGATGCGGGCGAACCGAGAGTTGCAACAGGTCCAGATACCACCATTGGCGAGGTCAGTCCGGTGCTATGAGTATCATCCTCATTCTGGATCTCAGAAGTTTGGCCACCACCTTCGGAACTAGAGGAGGGGTGGAAAGGCGTATGCAAACGTCCCTGACCAATCTATCAAAAGAGCATTCCCTCTCGTTCCTGGTCGGTAAAACCTGGATGCGAAGGCGTGGCATTTTCTGTTTTGATCGTCTGCAAAAGGTCGATGAAAGGATGACCCCATTGATGAAAGATGTCTGCCACCACTCGTCGTGGAGCACCCAGTCTTCTTGCTCCTGGAAGTGACGACTGAGGGCGTCTGCTCGCACGTTCTGCTCTCCCGGCAGATGGATTGCCGTGATCGATAGGTTCCTGGCTAGCAGCCAGTGCCAGATCGCCTGGGCTTCGAGAGACAGAGGGCGAGAGCGTGTTCCACCTTGTTTGTTCAAGTAATACATGGTGGTTGTATTGTCCGTTTGCACTAGGATCGATACGAGCTGGATTGACGGTTGAAAAGCTTTGAGGGCTAAATGAACCTCCCGCAGTTCCAGCATATTGATGTGATACGTTTGTTCTCTGTTGGTCCATCTGCCCTGAGTTTGCAGATGACCCAGATGCGCTCCCCAGCCCTGGAGTGATGCATCCGTGATCAGGGATTGTTCTGGCAGAGGTTGGTGAAAAGGGACTCCCACCAGCAGATTCTGTGGTTGCAGCCACCAGAGAATGGACTTCTTTGCTGCAAGAGAGAGGATAATCCGGTCGTTCCACTGACCCGAGGATTGATCCCATTTGTCCTCGAGATCTTGCTGTAACGGTCTCATCCTCAATCTGGCGTTGGGTATGAGAAAATGCACGCAGGCCATCGAACCCAGCAGAGAAGACACTCTGTCTTACTGACGGCTGATGAGCCTGGAAGGATGATGTTGCCTTTGTCTCTCATTGATGACAATCTCTCCTCCGAAGGAAACACTTTTCCGAGGTCGGAGTCGAGGTTGGCGCCCAGATAGTGGAGTGATTGAGTTGGATGAAGGATCGACTTGTCCAGGTTGACATGTAGGCCTAAGCGCTGAAGGAGATCTAGGCAGGTGCGAAGGTGTTCCTGCACCATTTGAGGAGAGGGTCCCTTCAACAGCCAGTCGTCCAGGTATGGATATACGAACAGGCCTTGGCGATGTAATGCTGCCGCTACCACTGCCATGCATTTGGTGAATACCCTCGGAGCTGATTTTAGGCCGAAGGGTAAGACTTTGAACTGGTAATGCTTTATTCCCACCGTGAATCGCAAGAACTTGCGATGTCGTGCTGTGATTGGGATGTGAAAATACGCATCTTGGAGATCTACCGAACACATCCAATCGCCTTTCCTTAGATGTGGAAATATTTGGTGGAGCGCCAACATCCGAAACTTTTCCTTTTTGATGGACTTATTCAGAGAACGTAGATCAACGCCCTACTGAAGAAACCCACGGCTGACCCCAAGGACCTCAAAAACTTCCGACCCATCTCCCTGCTCCCGTTCCCGGCGAAGATCATCGAGAAGGCCGTCAACATACAACTAACCAGGTTCCTCGAGGAAAACAGCATTCTGGACTCGTCCCAGTCCGGATTTCGCCGCAACCACAGCACCGAGACAGCCCTCCTAGCCGCCACCGACGACATCAGAACCATGCTAGACAACGGTGAAACCGCGGCCTCGCCCTCCTGGACCTGTCGGCCGCCTCGACACGGTCTGCCACCACACCATACGCGCACGCCTCCACGACGCAGGGATTCAAGAGAAGGCCCTGGACTGGACCACCTCCTTCCTCTCCGGTAGAACACAGAGCGTCCGCCTTCCTCCCTTCCGCTCCAAAGCCACCGAGATCATCTGCGGCGTACTCCAGGGCTCATCCTTCAGCCCCACGCTGTTCAACGTCTACATGGCCCCGCTCGCCCGCATCGCCCGACTGCACAACCTCAACATCATCTCCTACGCCGACGACACCCAGCTGATCCTCTCCCTCACCAGAGACCCTCACACAGCCAAAACCAACCTCCACGAGGGAATGACGGCCGTCGCCGACTGGATGAGAAACAGCCGGCTGAAGCTGAACTCAGACAAAACGGAGGTCCTCATCCTCGGGTCCACCCCCTCGGCTTGGGACGACTCCTGGTGGCCCTCCTCGCTAGGAACGGCCCCCACACCCACCGACCACGCACGCAACCTAGGGGTCATCCTCGATTCCACCCTCTCCATGAAGAAGCAGGTCAACGCCGTCTCCTCCTCCTGCTTCAACACCCTCCGTATGCTTCGCAGGATCTACAAGTGGATCCCTGCCGAAACCAGAAGGACGGTCACCCAGGCTCTCGCCAGCAGCAGACTGGATTACGGAAACGCCCTCTACGCCGGGAGCCTCGGCGAAACTCCTCAAACGGCTCCAACGCATCCAGAACGCTTCAGCACGCCTGATCCTCGACATCCCGCGCCGCAGCCACATCACACCCCGCCTGAAAGACCTGCACTGGCTCCCCGTCAACAAGAGGATAACCTTCAAGCTCCTCACCCACGCACACAAAGCACTCCACAAAACCGGACCAGCGTACCTCAACTGCCGCCTCAACTTCTACACCCCACCCGCCAGCTCCGCTCCGCCGACCACGCCTCGCCACCGTCCCCCGCATCCGAAGAGCAACCACCGCGGCAGATCCTTCTCCCACCTCGCCGCCAAGACATGGAACACCCTCCCCTCCACCTACGGCAGACACAGGACCTACTGACCTTCAGGAGACTCCTCAAGACCTGGCTATTCGAACAGTAGCAGCTCCCCCCCCCTCCCCTCAGCGCCTTGAAACCCTCACGGGTAAGTAGCGCGCTTTACAAATATATTGATTGATCCAGAATTGGTCTGAACTTGTTTGGTTGATCTTTTTTCTGAACAAGGAAGTATCGTGAGTACACTCCCTTTCCTCTCTGCGCTTGAGGGACCTCTTCTATTGCTCGTTTTTCGAGAAGGGCCGACACTTCCTGACGCAGGAGGTCTATATGTAGATGACGAGATTTCACAGGAGGAATGTCTCTTGGGGACTTCCAAAACATAGTGTGTACCCATTTTTTAGTATATTTAGCACCCACTGATCTTTGGTTATGTTGTGCCACTCTTGAATGTAACTTGAGATACTTCCTCCCACTGGAGTGTGCAACGGTGCTAGAGGAAGCAGAAACTCATTGCTTCCTGGAGTTTTTGATGCGGAGGAGGACTGCTGTTGATGTCCTCCTCTTCCTCTCGAGGAACGGCGGCCTTGATACTGGGATTTGCCCTGTTTGTTTTGTGACCATTGAGGGGTTTGAACCCTCTGTTGATAGTTTTTCCGATTGTAGGGCCGGTATCTCTTCCTAAATTCCTTTTTCTTCTCTAGGCCCACAGCTTTTAAGGTGTCCAACTCGGCCTTCATCCTCGCCATTTCTTCATCTGTGTGCGCACCAAACAGTGAAGTGGCAGAAAAAAGGAGATTCAGGATGCGTTGTTGTGCCTCCGGTTTTAACGCTGTGAGGCGCAGCCAGGAAGATCGTCGTGCACATATGCCATGTGCATACGAGTGAGCCAACAGGGACGCACCATCTGCTGCAGTGCTGATTACCTGGTTAGCCAGCAGAGCACCTTCGTGAAGGATTTCAGAGAAGTCCTGTTGATCCTCCTTTGGGAGCTTGTCCTTGAAGCGCTCCAGTGAGTCCCATAGTGACCTGTCATAACGACCCAGCAGAGCCGCAGCGTTGGACACTTGCAGAGAAGACGCTGCAGAGCCACAAGTCTTCCGTCCCCAGGAGTCTTGTGCTCTACTCTCTTTATCCGGAGGAGCGGAGGAGGAAGATGTCACTGCATGCGTCTTTTTCGCTGCTGCAATAATAACAGAGTCCGGAGGTGGATCCGATCTAAGGAAAAGAGGATCCGATGCAGCTGGCTTATATTTTTTAAGAATCCGAGCTGGAGCTGCTTTAGCCGATGCTGGAGCGAGGAAGAGATCCATTACCGGCTCGATTATACCAGGAACCAAAGGAAGCAATGGTCTAGTCGCAGACCTTGGTGGAGAGTCTCAAAATTATGGATTTGGTTGTCTGAGGAGCTGACATGGTGATGCCCAGCTTCTGAGCCCCTCTGGTGCGAACATCATGAAAAGTGTTCACATCATCAATAGGCGACACTCTGGAGGGAGGACTATCCGTCAGGGTAGGTGAGTAATCCCTTTTGGATGAATGTGTCGAAGAGGAAGACCAAGACGGTGTACGCCGCCTCTTGCGATGTCCCTGAGACGACCTGCGTTCAGGGGATCTGCCTCGGTGTTCTCTGGCCCGAGTGGTGGGTGATCTGTCCACTTCCTGCACAAGACGCTGCAATGGAGAACTGTGCAGCGGACTGGAGTAGTTCGTAGGCCGTTGGGCGTGACCTGCGGGTTCCTTCTGCCAACGATGGAGAGGTTGAAGCCATCTGGGAGAAAGATGGATGGAAGGAGATCGCTGTCTCCTTGGAGAACCTCCTGGCGGTGATTTTGAGGACGCAACCGTCTGGGGTGAGCTCCGAATGGAGTGAGAGGACTCTCTGCGGCTTCTGGAGCGTGATCGGCGTCTTAATGAGCGATGCGACGTCGATGGGTGTGTCTCGACGTCGACCTGCTCTGTGTCACCATCACTGGTGAGGTTCTCCTCGACGTCGACCTCTCAGTGTGTCTGGAGCCCATAGACCTCGCCTTTGACGTTGAGCGTGCAGGAGACCTCAACGATGAGCGTGCAGACGGAGAAAACCTTCTCGACGCCGATCTTTCCTCGACTTTGATCTTCTCGCCGTCGACGGAGACCGCCGTCTCGACGCCGATCTTTCTCTCGACTTTGACCGCCTCGCCGCCGACGGAGACCGCCGTCTCGACGTCGAACGACGTTTGGTATATTTCACTCTTGGTCTCGACGTCGAATACCTCGCCGTCGGAGAAGATCTCGCCTTTGATGTCGAAAGCCGCCTGGACGACGACGGAGGCGATGAGTGTCTAGCCTCAGGTGACGAGGCGTGTCTCGACGTCGACTGTCGTCTGGGTGACGTCGACTGAGATGCCTGCTTCGACGCCGAACGCTGGAGATCCTGCGACGGCGGAGCCTGTCTCGACGTCGAACGCCGCATCGGCGGCGACGACGGAGATCTGTCTCTCGACGTTGGGCGAGCCCGCCCCAACGGAGAGCGACTCCTCGACGCCGATCGTCGCCCAGTTGACGACGGCGGAGGATTCGACGTACCTGCATTCTTCGACGACGACCGGTGTTCTCTCGACGGCGAGCCCGCCGTCGATGGTCTTCTCGTCGACGTTTTCATTGCCGATGAAGGGATTTGAGGCGCCGAGCCCGACGCCGATGGAGAGCATGCTGGAATCTTGCTTCTAGATGGAGTAGTTGCTCTCTCTTTCGTCTTCTTCATCGGAGGCTTGTCTTTAGAAGGTGATTTTCTCTTCTCAGCCAGTCCATGGAGACGAATCCTTTCCCTGTCCTTTAGAGTTCTGTTGGACAGAAGCCGGCAATGCTGGCAGGATTTAGGAATATGTTCAGAAGGAAGGCATAAAATACAGACAGGCTGGAGGTCTGATTTAGCCTTTTTCTTGCCACAGGAAGGGCAAGGGTCAAAAAGAGAGGGCATTCTGTTGAAAAACAATGCTCAAACTCTCTAAAAACAGTAGAGAAATACTTCAATACCAAAAGGACATCGAAGTAAGAGGTTTTTCTCAAAAATTGAAAGAATTTTCTGACAGAAAATTTGAAAAAGAGTAGAGCTGAAGTAACCAGGGTCCTGACAGAAGGAGCCGGAAAGAACAACTGACCTAACTGTCACCCCTGAGGCATGATGGGAAGCTAGGGGTCATGGCTGCCTTAAAGGGACGGTGCCAGTTTATCTGAGTGTTTATGTGGGTTAGCTTTTTAGCTTTCTACACTAATGTTTCTGCAATGCAGCCTATGTGCTGGCAATGTTTTTTTCTTCATTATTCCTTGCAGGATTGTGTTGTCTGCTGTATATTAAAGCAGTTTTCAAAAGTTTTCTTTCTCCCTGCTTTATTGGAATATGTTTATGTGCATGAGAATTCCTTGCAACATTGCTCAGCATGTTTATGAGAGGCTGCATTGTGTGTTTTTATATATATATGGATATATATATAGAGCTACATATATGGTTTTCACATATATCTGATGTGTTTCCGGGGTCCCGCGCATGGGCGGGAATATTCATGTGCTTATGACTATTGATGAGGATCCCCTGGAAGAGAACTCAAGGCATGTATTGGTGGGAAAGCATATAGGAGGCCTGTGATCCATCACAGGTTGAATAAATCTCATGACCTTCTGGATGGAAACTCCAGCAAACAGTAGTCTCGACACTGCACATTCATGGCAGAGGCAAAAAGATCCAGCCAGGGCACTCCCCACTGGTCGAAGATGTTTTATCCACTCTGGTATAAAAATACAATTGATGATCTGCAAGCTGACAAAACTGCTCAAGTTCGTCTGCTTTGGAACTCAGAGGTTGCATCTCGTGATTGTTCACCAAAAAAAAACTGCAGATCCAGCCTCTTCCAAAGGTGCTTGTTCTCTTGGGACAGGATCTAAGGCCCCTCCCTGTCCTTTTGTTTCAGTACCAAATGGTGATCATATTGTCCTTGATAATCTGCTCCAGCCTCCCTCTGATGATCAGCAGGAAGGCTTTTAGGGCCAGGCTAATAGCTTGAAGCTCCAACAGGTTGATTTGGGGCTGGAGCTATACTGGAGATCAAATACCCTTGATTTTTACTTTTGCCAGGAGAACTCAGACCCCCCACCACCCACAGGCGTGAGACAATCCATTCATCCCTACTATAAGCACATAGTAGGGTATGGAGGGTGGCCTGCCACAAGTCAGGTTGATGTCTGCTTGCCACTACTGAAAGTCCAAGGCTTTCTCATCCAAGATGCAAAGTGTCGGACAGACTGCCCCAGTGTTAGGTCCATTGAAACTGAAGGTCTAATTGCAGGGCCCGTACATGCCATCTGGCGCAATGGAAGAGGAGAATGTACAAGGCTAGGAGCCCAAAAAGCCTTAGACCCATCCTCACCGTGACCCAGGGTAGAGCAGAAACATCTGGGCCATATTCTAAATATCCCAGGCTCACTACAACGGTGGAAGGCTTCCATGACAGCTCCTCCAAAAGGAATCTTCTGTATAGGAGTCAAGTGGGATTTTAGTATGCTGATGAAAAAGCCCAAGGATGAAAAAAGTGCGATCTCTGACTGCAGGTGGTCCACGGCGGACTGTGTTGATCTCTCCTTGAGCAGCCAGTGGTTAAGGTAGGAGAATACAAGTATTCCCGAACTTCGAGGCTCAGCGGTGACCACCATCATCACTTTCATAAACACCCAAAGTGAGGACAAAAGGTAGAATGGCAATTTGGAAATGTTCTGACCCCAATGGGAATTGCAGGTAGAGTTTGTTGGACCACAGGACGGGTATATGAAAATACGTGCCCTGCAAGTCCAAGAACACAAGTTAGTCTTCTGGGTGCACAGCAGCAAGCCCCTGAGCCAGTGTGAGCACTTTGAATTTGTCCTCATGTAAGAAATGCATTCAGAGTTTGGAGGTCTAAAATGGGTCTGAGACATCCTTCCTTCTTGGATAAAAGAATTAATCATAATAACACTGCTTGCCCTTCTCCGCCTCTGGAACCCTCTCAAGGGCACCCTTGGTCAGTAGACGGTTATCCTACTGCATAAAAATTGTGGCATGATCTGATGAGACTTGTCCTGGTTGTGGGGATACGTGGAAGACGAATCAAATGGCTGAGCATAGCCCCACTGAATACTCTGTAACATCAAGCAATTCAATGTGATAGATTTCCATTCGAGAAAGAGAAATTATATCCTGTCCCCTACCAGCTGGCTGTGGCTCTGGAAGGGCAAATCAGAGCAGCTTGGTGATTGCTGATGCAGGGGAAGATAAGGCAGAACACTGATGCGAACAGCCTTGGCCGCTGAGTGAAACAGTCTCTGCCACCAAAGTGCCCCTGGAGTCACAAAAGGTCTGGGCCAGTTGCTGCACTGAATGAAAGGGTTGTTGTTGACTGTATGCTGGGCCTCGTGAGCAGCCCCTGACCTTCCTATACGGCTGATGAAATAGGTTGGCCGGCAAGAGCAACACTAGGTAGCAGGACGTAGGGTGGCTATTTTTTTAATCGTTCAAATGCCTTTTGCCTCAGAAGTCTAGAGCCATTACAGTGCATGTCTTTCAGGAATGCCTGGACGTCACACAAAAAATCTTGTTGCATGCATCCAAGCGCATGGACTAAGCATGATGCTGGTGTCCATGGCATGACCCACGGTCTAAGGTAGGTCAATACGTTACCTATACATCTCCCCATTTCTGATGATTTAGGCTGGCAAGGTTTTGATGGTCATGTCCCAACATACATAAGTAGATCTAGTAAGAAGTCAGATCGCATTCAGAGAGTGTTATGCCAGACTAACTGAGGAGAAAAACTTCTGAATATGTTGGCATGCTTAGATTTCCTCACTGGAGGAGGAAAAGGAAAGGCAAATGGATTGACCCTACTGATCGACCCCTGCACCATGAGAATTTCTTGACTTGGGTGTTGAGTGAGAAATGCAAAGTCAACAGAGGCCAGTCTACACTGCCCAGTGACAGGTTGGATGAGTGGAAGGACCAAGCATGGTTTCATCCAAGTGCCCATGAGTGTACTCAAGTGCCTCACTGAACGATGGCCATGGATAAGGAATTTCTGTAAGTACAATGGATTTTGTTTCTACAGCGGGCAGTTGCATGTTAAGAACTCATGCTGCACTGAGCACCACAATTGCAAAAGAGGCACTCTTTTCTTTTGTGGACTGGGGTTAGGGGAGAGTGAATGGATATGCAAAATTCCAACTCAGTTTTTGGAGCAGTATCCGACTCACTCACACTCCTGAATCCGAAAAATGAGTGAGCAATAAGTTATCCATCTCTTTCTCATGGTCATCATTTGAAATGTGCTGAAACCCTTGGACTGCATCTGAATCAGAGCCAAACAAGACCTCCAACCTTTGCTAGTACTGGTGTAATGGCAGAGGCTGGGAGTCAGTTTAAATTATGGATGGCTCTCCTTTCGTTATTTTACAGAAAGACGTAGGCATGGTGCGGACTGATGCTATCTCTGGATTGGATCCAGCACAGACACTGGAAGAGTCAGCAGTGCCACTGGCATAGAAGAGAATGACATTGACCTTTAGGCTAGAGTGGAAGTCTGCACTAGCGTTGGCACAAGGCCAGGCACGGATCCTCTAGGGTCACTCAGCAACAGGGAAGGACCAGTTGAAAGAAGTGACACTGCTTTTCCCTGGAGCTCTGTGGTGCCCAAAGGTGCTCCAGAGTGAGCCGGCAGCATCCTCAAAATGTTTTTAGCTTCTCTATCTGCATTGATATGGCCGATGGCCTGGGGAATTTGGGTGTGCCGTGACAGCCGTAGAAAGGTCTTGTAGTTGGTAAATGCTTGAAGAGAAATACTCTTCGAGTGCTGGTTGTGCTGCTTCTTGTCTGACTTTGAGTGGTACATTAATGCCAACCTTCTCGATTCAGGTGGGAGACTACCTGTTTCAAGGCTAGTCTCTGGCCTCCATATTCCTGCAAGCAGAAATCCGATTCAGTGTTTTGTAAAACTGCCAAAAATACAATGATGCCTGTCACACTCGCTCCAATCTACACAATATAACTGAATCTTGTGGGTTTGGCGGGGGCCAGGCATTTCCCCCTATCATATTGTCTAACAATTTTGAAAATGTAAAAAAACTGATAAAGTTTGGGGGAGCTCCAGTGCCGAAGGGCGCAGAAAGATAGCAACAGATGTCAGCAGGGAGGGGTGGCGCCTACATGCAGCTCTGCTCTTTCACTTCTTTGGTGGTGCAAGGATGTCAGGCAGCACCATCTAGCAGCATGTGGGAGCTACTGCTTAACAGTTATTCAGACCCTGTTTGGCGTCAGATAGATTCAAAATATATTTCACACAATAGAAGGAACTTAAAAAAAGTAATTGTTTATATATTTGCTTGACTTCTACAAATTAAAACAATACATCCACTTCACTTTGTCTGCTATCATAGCCTATTCAGCATACATTTTATACTTGGTTTCTTTGGTGTGTCATCATTTTGTTGCAATGGAGCATATTATTACTACAGTGTTTCTTTCGATCTAGGAAGAAAGGCTAATCAGCAATTCGCATTCTGTTACAAAATGGGAGATATTTTCACAGAAGAACAAATGGTATTTCTCACCATGTCTGTGGTCATCATTTTTGCTACTATGTGCGTCACAACTTTTCCAAAGTCTCTCTGCCCTTTCCTACGTCTCAGAATTCTTGGAAAAAAAGGTCCATGAGCCCTGAATAAAAACATAACCCTTAATTGTTATCTAGCAAATGTACGAAAACAGCACAGGCAACTTCAGCACAAAGACACAGAAATGTAGCCTGTTACATGCATTATTTCTGAAGAATACACTCATACCTACAGAGCACTGCATAAATGTATTGCATAATAAATTAAAGATAGCAGGTGCCTCTGCTTTGATGGAGAAGAAAATAAGTTACTTACCTGTAACTACAGTTATCCAGTATTGGTATCTTTCATAGATTCACATGCCTGAATCATTCCCCGTCGTCGAGATGGGAGTCCCACGGTACAATAAACAAGCAGTATTCCAGAAATGCCATAGGCCACAATGGCCCTGAGCCATGCTAATATAGCCTATGTCCTTTATCAAAAAAGGACCAAAAGCTGAATGCAGCCAATCAGCGGTTAAGTGATTGTCCTGATATACAAACAGAAACCGCCTCTACGGGGAGGAGGGTGGGTGCATGTGAATCTATGAAATATACCAATACTGGATAACTGTAGTTACAGGTAAGTAACTTATTTTCTTATCCAGTATTGGGGTATCTTTCATAGATTCACATGCCTGAATCAGAATAGTAAGTAGTACCATCCAACTTTCTAGTTTGTCTATTGAGGATGGTGGGAGACATACACATATCAAACCCATATTTTAGGTTAGAAGTAGAGAACATTACTTATGTAATAAAACAAGTTCATCTCTATATATCTCTATAGCGAGAGAAAAACATAAGATAATGTAACCAAAGGTATACTTTACTTAGAAATGCTTTACATATTTCCTTTACATGTAATATTATATATATATATATATATATATATATATACATACATAAAAAAAAACTTATAACTATACAGTTTAATATCTGCAATTATCATAAAGAAAACAAAAGTCTCTTTCCAAAGACTAGAAAGAGGCTTACCTTAATGGAAAAGATGGCGAAGTACTGCCTGGCCTACTGCTGCATCAGCATCCTGTGCGGATTCCAGGCAATAGTGCTGCGTGAAAGTATGCGTGGTACTCCAGGTTGCAGCACGGCAAATCTTTTCCAACGTTACCCCTGCGAAGAGGGCTGTTGAAGTTGCAATCGCTCTGGTAGAGTGAGCGTTTACTATCCTCTTCAAAGGCTTGTTAGCCTTGATATGACAGAATTGGATCGCAGCAGAGATCCATCTTGCAATAGTGGCTTTTGTTATTGCAGTCCCTTCTCTGAATTGGCCATAAGCAACAAGCAGTTGATCAGTCTTTCGAATGTCCTTAGTTCCTTTGAAGATAAAACTTAAGGCAGCGTTTGACGTCAAGTGTATGAAGCGCCTGCTCCGCAGGAGTTGAAGGTTGCGGAAAGTAAGACCGGAGTATAACCGGCTCATTGAGGTGGAACTGAGAAGTCTCTTTAGGGATAAACGTGGGATTAGTCCATAAAATCACAGCATTGTCCTTGAATATCAAGAAAGGTTTCTTGATTGTGAAACCCTGGATCTCGCTTACCCTCCTGGCAGAAGTAAGGGCCAGAAGAAGGGCGACTTTCCATGTGAGGTATTTCAAATCGACTTTATGAATGGGTTCAAAAGGCCTTTTCATGAGCTGTGCGAGTACTACATTTAAGTTCCATTCCAGGGGAGGTGCCCGCACTGGTGGGAAAACGCGGAATAGTCCTTTCATGAATTGTTTGACAAGACTTGATGTATACAGAGAGGTGCCACACGAAGCTCTTCTATAGCGAGAGATGGAGGCTAAATGCACTTTGACCGAAGAGAAAGCTAAACCTGATTTTGCCAACGAGAGAAGATATGGTAAAATCTGTTGAGGGGATATCTGAAATGGAACCTTTTCCACTTTAGCTTGTATGTCTTATTGGTGCTTTCCGCTCTGGATTTTGAGAGAATGTCTCTACACTCCTGAGAAATATTCATGTCCTTGAATTCCATGAATTCAGGAGCCAGGCATGCAAATGTAGAGATTCCGGATTCGGAAGATGTACTTGACAGCTGTCCCTGGACAGAAGAGGGGGAGACAGCTGCTGACGAATAGGTCTCTTTTCTGAGAGGTGAAGGAGTTCCGGAAACCAATGCTGCCTGGGCCACCTGGGTGCGATGAGAATCAGGCGACACCCCTCCAGTTTCATTTTGGTCAGTACCCTGGGAATCAATGGGATGGGGGGAAAAGCGTAGGCATAAATCCCTGACCATCGCATCGAAAGGGCATTGCCCTGAGATCCCGGGAGAAGGTACCTCCTGGCATAGAACCGGCATTTGGTATTGGTGTTCGTGGCAAACAGGTCTAGAGCTGGTTTCCCCCATAGAGCAAACACTCTCTTCAACTGAAATTGACTGAGTTCCCATTCGTGGCAGTTGTCTGTCGCTCTGCTGAGAGCATCTGCCAGTGTGTTGTGCAGACCTGGAACATGCTCGGCTTTGAGAGAGATTCCTTGTTCTGTTGCCCAATCCCACAGTTCCTGAGCTTCTGTAGAAAGCGTGAGAGATTTTGTTCCTCCCTGTTTGTTTATGTGAAACATAGTGCTCGTGTTGTCCGTACGGACTAGTACAGAAGATCCCGCTATCCTTGGAAGGAAAGCCTGTAAGGAGAGGAATATGGCCTTTAACTCCAGGCTGTTGATATGGCTTTGCTTTTGGGCATTGGACCATTTGCCTTGAATTTGAAGGTCCTGCAGATGGCCTCCCCAGCCGTCCATGGAAGCTTCCGTTGTCAGGATGAAATCTGGTATTTCCTGTAAGAAAGTCAATCCTTTTGAAAGGTTCGGGGTATGAAACCAACATTTCATTGCGGCCTTCATAGCTGGGGTAATGCGAATGATGTCTTCGAAAGATCCTGATGTTTGAAGCCATTGTTTCTGCAATTCTTCCTGGCCAGGTCTCATTTTGAGCCTGGCTAAAGGAACCAGATCGATCGCTGACGAGCACATCCCTAGCAGTGACTTGTATTTTCTCACTGAAATTGACCTTTTTCTTGAAATGCTCTTTGCCAAAAGACATAGCCGGATTTGATGTTCCTCTGACAAGAATGCTTTGCATTGAACCGTGTCTAGTCTGGCTCCCACGAAATGTACTGTTTGACTGGGGATGAAGGAGGATTTTCTGACGATGATCGTCAGTCCTAGTTTGTTGAACAGTAGTAAACAAGCGTTGGTGGTTTTGGACGCTTGCTCTGCCGTGGAAGCCTTTAACAGCCAGTCGTCCAAGTATGGGAATACTTGATGACCTTGAGAACGTAAAGCCGCCGCCACAGGTGCCAGGCATTTTGTAAATATCCTGGGCGCCGACTTGAGACCAAATGGGAGAACCTTGAATTTGTAGTGGGTACCAGCCACTGCAAATCGGAGGAATTTTCGATGTTTCCGATGAATGGGGATGTGGAAATAAGCGTCTTCCAAATCGAGGGAAGTCATGAAATCTCCTTTGTTGAGACGTCGTAAGATCTCGGTCAAAGTTACCATCCTGAAAGTTTGCTTTCTTAGGAATTTGTTTAACTTTCTGAGATCCAAAATCGGACTCCATTCCCCTGACCTTTTCGTGATCAAAGAAACGGGAATAGAAACCTTGCCCTCTTTGCAGAGTTGAAACTTTCTCTATGGCTTCTTTCACGCGCATAATCTTTATTTCCGTCTGCAATAAGTGAAGACGAGGGGGAGGGGCTCCCCTGGGTGGTGTAGTTGGAGGTTTTTGTATGAATTCCAGCGTGTGGCCGAAGGCGACCAGATCTAGTACCCAACGGTCCGATGTTATGCTCTCCCAATGTTGGAGAAAACTGGATATCTTCGCACCCACTGGAGGGGAAATTGAAGGGGGGGCTGGTACCCTGATAAAATCATTGTCTTCTTCCATTGTCTATGCTTTGGGTCAATGTTCTCTTTCGGCCCCCTTGGCGAGAGAAACCAGCCGTAACCGGTTGACGGTAGGTAGCAGGTTGGTAGAATTGCCTATATTGTGTTTGGTAGGGTTGGTATTGCTGCGTTCTCTGGTAGTTCCTACTGTAAATGGAAAAACCACGTCCCTTAGCTCCTCTGAAAGGGATCTTCCTGTATTGAAGGGAACCTAAGGACTTGGCAGTATCTGTATCCTTTTTTATAGAAAGAAGCGCTTCATCTATGTGTTTGCCGAATAAGGCCTCTCCATCATTTGCCATATCCAGAACTTTCGTTTGGACCTCTGGTCTAAATGTGGTTGCCTTTAACCATCCCTGTCGACGTAATACCGCCGCCCCTGCCAGTTGACGGAAACTCGTATTGGCTATGTCCATAGCACAATCGATTGTGTCAAAGGCTGCTCGCTCTCCTTCTATGAGGATCTTTCTGGCTTCCTGCTTCCTGTTCTCCGGAATAAGATCTAGTAGGAAAGCCATATCAGACCACATTTGTCTGTCGTAACGTCCAATGATAGCCAAAGCATTGGCTGCTTTGATAGTGGTCGCACCCATGGTGGAGAAACGCTTTCCAATAAAATCAAGTTTACGCCCTTCCTTGTCAGGAGGAGTGGAGATCGGGGTGGACGGGTTTTTAGACCTCCTTAGTGCTGCCTGTGAGATTACAGAATCCGGTTTCGGATGTCCAGTCAAGCAAGAAGGGAAATTTTCCAGAGCTCTGTATTTTTACTCAATGCGAGCAAGTACTGGTGGTATTGGTGCCAGGGTTGACATTATTTTTACACCCTCTTGCCAAATGTAGTCAATGACAGGTTTTGTGCGCATTGACTTTCTGGCTTCCTCTTTAAAGTCATACAGGAAGCATTCTGTATGCTTAACTTCCATGGGGAGATGAAATCTATTGGAAGCTCTCTCCATCAAGTTGTGGAAACCACCTATATCCTCTGGCGGAGAATCTGCTGGATGATGTGACGGAGGTGATGGAGTAGGAATAATATAATCCTCCCAGGGGTCAACAGTTGGATCTGGGATCTCGCCCTCTTCACGTTCTTCGTCTGAAGAGGAATGGTCAACAGGATCAGCCTCCTGTGGAACTGTAGGTGTCACTGGTGAATTGGGCTTCTCAGGTATTTGCGCCGGTAATTTTTTGGGAACCTCTTGAGCTGGAAATCTTTGCTTGTAATCTGCAAGCATAGTTTGCAGATCTTGAATCAAGGTCGGAGGCAGATGAGCCATTTGCCTATGACGAGGTTCTTGGTACTCATAATGATAATGGCGCGGCGGTGCCAGGTAAGGCTGGTAGTATTGCTGGTCTTCGTACTCATCATCATCAAAGTCCTGGCATTTTACGTGTAACTCTGCTGGACTGTGCGCTGCTCCGTAAATTCCATCATCCTCTTCTTCATCCTCTTCAGATTCCTGAAGGTCCAACAAATGCGATGGAGGTAATGGAGATATTTTTACTACAGGCTGACATATCCGGATGAAAGAACTTTTTCGTCACTCTAATCATCGTCGACGGTGGCGTCGATGGGCTTCCAGTAACAGCCGCTGAAAAAGCTGTCATCGACGGTATAATCGTCGACGGGATCATCGTCGACGGAGTCATCGTCGACGGGATCATCGTCGACGGGGTCATCGTTGACTGTGCTGAAATCGATGGTCCTGTCATCAACGGTGTCGTCGTCAGTGATAGACTTGGCGTCGATGAAGACGTCGACGGTATCTTAGTCTTTAAAGGAATTCTCACCGTTTGCGAAGGCGGAGCAGCCGTCGACGATGGCAGCGTCGGCGATATCTTCGTCGACGGTATGGGTCCAGAGATAGCCATGGTCTTCGCTGTGACTGATGTAGACAGGGCCGACGACGTGATTGTGAAACTTGCTGTCGTCGATGTCCCAGAGGTTGTCGTCGAGGGTGTCGTCGTCGACGAGGATTTTACCATCCTGCCATTACCAGGATCAGATGAAGACGCTCTGTGTTTCTTCTTCTCTTTTCTCAAAGGGGTAGAAGAGACAGAGGTAGAAGGTTCAGAGGAGACTTTAGATAGCTTCTCCTTTCTTGAACCCTTGCTTTATGGAGAGGGTTTAAGGTGTTTCCTGCCCTCTCCAGAGCCTTTTTCCTCAGACCTGGATCTTTTGCGAGATCTGGGTGATCCATCATTGTCCTCATCAGACGACTTGTGGTGCTTGGTGGATTGTAACCACAGAAGCAACCTTCCTTCTCTGTCTCTCAAGGTCTTGGAAGAGAAAATGCGACAGATTTTGCACTGCTTTACCTCATGGGCTGGATGGAGGCAGTAGATGCAGTCCTTGTGAGGATCATCAACATGAACCCTTTTTTTGCCACAGGTCTTGTAGGGCCTAAAGAGTCCTATCTTATCAGACATAATTATACCAAATTTTGAAGAAAAAACCTGAAAGGTTGAGAAAACTGAGCAGAGCTCAGGGAGACTCCCTTCACACATGAGGTGCAGTGAAAATCTGAGGGAAACTGCCTCTGCTGGGAAGGTTCTAGAGGGTGCTAACAGCTGATTGGCTGCATTCAGCTTTTGGTCCTTTTTTGAAAAAGGACATTGATAGGCTATATTAGCATGGCTCAGGGCCACTGTGGCCTATGGCATTTCTGGAATACTGCTTGTTTATTGTACCGTGGGACTCCCATCTCGACGACGGGGAATGATTCAGGCATATGAATCTATGAAAGATACCCCAATACTGGATAAAGCGAAAAGCCTACTAACTGTAACACCAGTTCTGTATTAGGGGTATATTCATTTAATTTGTAAGCACTGAATATAATATCAAATAAATAGTCTGTGAGGGACACAGATACACCTGAAAATGAGGAAAAACAAGTTTCCAAAATAAAGCCAAACAGATGATTCCTATATACAGACATTTACTTTACATTTTTTAAGTTTTAAAACATATGTATGAGATAAATATCTGAAAACCCATTAAAGTGGTCCTAAAATACAAATGGCAGCAATTGCTGCTGCTAAAAAATGTCTACAGAGTGGCAACCTACAAGGTGGTCAAGAAGATCTCTGATGTCAACGACCTGATTGACTCAGGTGCCCAGTGGATGTTCCACGCAAATTGGCTGAAACCCTGACGCTGCAGAGATCAACAAGTTACTTACCTTTACTAACGCCTTATCTAATAGAGACTCTATCTAGTCGCAGATTCCTTACCTTAGAATATTCCCAGGTGTCAGACTGGATCCGGAATTTTTTTTTAGCAATCCTCTTACGTGCCAATAAGTGGTGTTGCTCTGCTTCACGTGATGTCGTTGGTGTCGTCTGCAGCGGAATGGATGTGCGCAGTGCCTATTTAGACACCACCCCAGCACGCTGACCTCAGTTCTTTACTGTTTTTCCACACCAGAAGCCCAGAGCCAAGCTGAGGAGGAAAAGACTGGTGTGCCAAAAATGAGGTCCTTAAGGATATCTTAATGTGAGAAGACAGTATGCAGAACGGGGAGGATTGGTAAGGAATCAGTGGCTAGATAGAGTCTCTCCCAGAAAAGGCATTACCAAAGGTAAGTAACTTGTTCATCTGATAGAGACTTCTAGCCACAGATTCCTTACCTTAGAATAGATACTAAAACAATTTCTTCCCAGAGGTGGGTCTGCGTACTGTCTTAAACTAAGAAGTCCAGGAGGACCGAACTGGCAAAGTGCCCATCTCATATGACCTGACAGTCGAAGCACTAGTGTTTGGCAAACATGTGCAGTGATGCCCAAGTAGCTGCTTGTCAGATGTGCAGGACTCCTCTAGCTAAGGAAGTGGTCGCAGTTGTAGCTCTGGTGGAATGAGCTTTTAAGCCTCAGGGGGCTGTTTCTTGTCTATTCCGTAGCAGATCTTAATACAAAGGGTGATCCATCGAGAGATGGTTCTCTTTTAAATTACCTTTCCTTTCTTTGCCCATGCAAATCCAACAAAGAGTTGATCGTCCAACCGAAATTCTTTGGTACGATCCATATAGAATGATAATGCTCTTTTTGGATCCAGATGGTGGAGTCTCTCCTCTTCTACTGAAGGACGAGGAAGGGAAAAAAGTAGGCAGGGTGATATGTGTAAGAACGTGAAAAGGTGCGACCATCTTTGGCAAAAAGGATGCCCGGGTTCTAAGAGCTAGCTTGTTTGGAAAGAAGGAAGTATATGGAGGATTAATCTAAAGCATCTGTAATTCGCTAACCCTCTTAGGGGATGTTTTCTTCACAGGGAAGACGAATTAACTTTAATAGAAGAGAGCTTTAAGCCTGATTTTGCCAAATAAAGCAAATATGGGAGAATTTCTTCTTGTTTGCATTTCGCAGGATCAATGTTCTTGCCAGAACACCAGATAAAGAATGTCTTCCATTTAAAAGAATAAGCAGAGCCTGTTGATGGACGTTTAGCCTATTTGAGAATGTTCATGCAGTCTTGTGGAAGATTCAAGTGCCCATTTTGTACTTTCTCAGGAGCCGTGCTGCCAAACTCCCAGAGGAGAGACTGGGGTGAACCATCTGACATCCGAATTTTGTGAGTAGGTTCGGTCTGCACAGCAGCTTCATGTGTGGCCACTCCAACATATGGAGAAGGTCTGTGAACCACCATTGTCTGGGCCACTCCGTAACTATCAGGATCATTCTGGCCCATGAGTAAGACAGTTTAATGAGTACTGAAAGAATCAGGGGGATCGGAGGAAGAGAGAAGAGAAATTTGCCAGACCATTCGATCTATTGGGCATTCCGAAGTGTCCCTGGTTGGTAGTACCTCAAGGCAAAGTTTGGGCATTTTTTAGTTTTCGCGGTTGCGAATAGATCTCTTTGAGGGAAACCGCACATGCAGAAGATGCTTTGCACAACATTGTAGTGAAAAACTCACTGGTGCTTTTTCACATGCTCCGGGAGTCTGCTTGAACATTTTGAGCCCCGGGAAGATGGGTCGCAGTGATGCTCATGTCTCTGCCTATCAACCAATTCCAAATTGTTTGAGCTTCGTGAGACAAGGCCCTGGATCTTGTTACCCTTTGTTTGTTCTAATAGTATATTGTTATCGTGTTGTCCATCTGAACAAGAAGACATTTCGATTTGAAGGATGGAAGAAAAGCATTCAGTGCTAGATGAACCACACATAGCTTGAGGAGATTGATGTGATAAGTCATTTCCCTCGAAGACCAGGTTCCCTGGATTTGAAGGTGATCCATATGTGCTCCCCAACCTAATAGAGATGCATCCATTACTATTGTCTGAGAAGGAATCTCCTGATGAAAGAGCATCCCTTGAAGGAGAGTTTTTGGTTTGCACCACCATTTGAGGGACTGCTTGGCTTTGAGGGAAAGCGTGATCTTGTCTTCCCAGTTGCCAGAATATTGATCCCACTGATCCTCCAGACATTCTTGAAGGGGTCTCATGTGGAGACAAGTGTTGAGTGTCAGAAATATGCATGATGCCATTGATCCCAGGAGAGATGACACTCTTCCTACTGAGGGATGAGAAGCTTTCATGGGAGAGTGGCATTTCAGATGGATGAATAACAGTCTCTCCTCCGAAGGATACATTTTTGCTTGTATGGTGTCGCCTAGATAATGATGCGACTAGACTGGAGAGAAGGTCTATTTGTTATGATTGACCTGCAAAATTAGTCAGTGGAAAGTACAGATTGTCATCTGGTAACGAAGTTGTGCCTCTTGTCGTGTTGACGCCTTGATAAGTCAGTCGTCTAGGTATGGATAGACGAATATGCAGAATTTGAGATGTGCGGCGACCACTGCTATTCACTTCCAGAAGGTTCTGGGGGCCGATTCGAGGCCAAAGGGAAGCACCTTGTATTGGTAGTGATCATGATCTACTATAAATCTCAGGATTTGCGATGTTTCCTGCCTATCAGAACTTGACAATACGCATCCTGGAGATCTATTGAGTAGAGCAAGTCTCCTTTGTCGTGTAGTTCCTATAAACCTATATAGGATCTGCGTGTTTAGACAACATAGACTGTGGGATTGGTGTCCAGACTGATTCCAGACACCCCCACCAGGTATGTTCGCCTGTATACCAGCTTGCCCACAGTGCCACTATAAGCTCCTCTTACCAAGGAGAGAATAGTTATTGGCAACTATCAAACATGACAACTCTGTCCCATCAGGGATCGTGGAAACAGTACAGTACTTTTCGCTCAGTCACTCGTGCTCACTTTGTCTCAGAGAGATACACAGAATAAACGTTGGGGCCGTTTTCAATAAAAATTTATTGAACCAGTGTCATTCTAGTGTATAATAGGTGTGCTGAAACAACCATAAGACAGAAACAGACATAAATGATATTAAGCATCAATAGAGTAAATGGATGGTAGATTTCTACCATAGTGCTAAGACAATGAATATATGCAAGCATATAAATACATGACAATAATAATGCGTACTCCTACGATGCAACCCTAACTAGATGTACCTCTGTGCACCTAGCATGTATGAAGGTGTAAAGCCAAGAATCCCCCTAGGCTGAAGCCAACCCCATTACCTGAAGTGAGAGACTGTGGGACCCCGTCTTGGTCTCGAGACGGACACCCCACAAGGGATGTCAGACCACTGCGAGCTAGAGTGTCTGTGTACAGGAACCTCAACGTCTCGCGTCAGAGTGTCAGCATGAGATCTTTCTCCTCTGCCTGCCCTGGCAAAGATATGGTGTATATTTACCCAAAAGGTACCCTCAGGGGACTCTACCTTGCTGTGTCATGTCGGCCGAGGATGACGGAAGGGATGACCCTTATACATAGTTATTATGCAGAAGATGGTAATCCTGCTGTGATTCTGAGAATCTCCATTCATAATTAATGAGGCTAGTTTTCGGGGAAAACCACGACATTTATGCAGCTCTTAACTAGGTAAAAGTTCAATACCAAAACCCGTTATGTAGTGTAATGGTACGGTAAATGTAGGTGAAGGGTTAGGGGACTACTCAAGCCTATATTGGGGTACACTATGAAACAACACCTTGATGGATTTGGGGACAAATTTGGGGCCGCATGCATCAAACCAAAAACCTGTCGCAAACGGGCAGATTCGCAGAATCTGCCACTTTGCGACCGGTATTTTTGCATTTGGGATGCATCATCCCAAATGCAAAAATGCAAAAATCGCAATTTAAGGAATTGCTAAGATTGCGATTACTTAAATTGCGATTGCATTTAAGGAATTGCAAATTGCGATTCCTTAAATGCAATGCATTAAGCAAAAAATTATTGCGATTTCGCTATTAGGAATCGCAAATTACCATCAAACTAAAGTTGATGGTAATTTGCGATTGCTTTGAAAAATGCACTAAAGTGCATTTTTCAAAGTCACATTTTACACACACACATGCCCTTGGGGCATGTGTGTGCGCAACATGTGGAAAAAGGGGACTTTCAGGGGTGCAACAGGGTATCCTTTTTGAACCCTTGCACCCTTGAAATTGCATGCGCAATTTGCGAGTACCTATGGAGTACTCGCAAATTGCGCATGCAATTCCTATTGATTCCTATGGGCCTCTAGGCATAACGCAATTATGGAATTTTAAGGAATCACATTTTTTTTTGCGAATCCTTCATGCATTGCATTTTGCGATTTCTAAATAGCGAATCGGTAAAATTCGCTATTTAGAAATCACAATATGCGGGCTTGATGCACGTGCCCCTTAATGTAATGCCAGCATTCTGAACTTTTCTCTCTGTGTCCATTTGTTGGCTGAATTAGTTTTTGGGACCTTTCATCTTCACCAAAAAATAACCGGAATAAACCCCCATGCACCGTTGATTGGAAGGAATGATCCACACCGCTTGTTTCTGCAGAAGGGATGTTCACTTCCGATCTGAGCATTTCAAGATGTTGATTGAATGGTTTTGGTGGGATATTTGGGGGACACAATAACAACTTTGTACAATATTCAGAACCCAGGCTTCTTTTGTGATGGATTTGCACTCTGTCAGATACTGTGATATATTTCCTCCTACCGGAGTGGGTAACAGTGGAAGGGGAAGACGAGACTCACTGCTTGGAACCTGCTAGAGGATTCCCTATTTGGGCAGGTTGGTGGCCCGCTCTTCCTTTGGCTGACATTATTGGTGCTGCTGGAAAGGTCTTTGCTGCTGACGTTTGTGGTGACCTTGTAAGAATAGGACAAGTTACAATGCAAACATTTACAATGCATGCCTTTACAACGTGGTTTTTACATCGCAACATCCATTACAACGCATGATTTTACAACGCATGCCATCACAACGCATTTTTAGAAACTACATTTACAACGCATTCCATTACAACGCATAGCATTACAACGCATAATACTTTTAGGGCAACAGTAGGGTGTGTTGGATAGTGTAGGGGTAAAAATTACTATTCCCACTCCAGTGAGTGCAACAGTAGGGTAAGTGTTGGATAGTGTAGGGGTAAAAATTACTATTCCCACTCCAGTGAGTGCAACAGTAGGGTAAGTGTTGGATAGTGTAGGGTTAAAAATGACTATTCCCCCTTACTTACCTTATAATGCGTTGTAATGGCATGCGTTGCAGTGACATGCGTTGTAATGGCATGCATTGTAGTGACATGCGTTGTAATGGCTGCGTTGTAATGGCATGTGATGTAAAGGCAGTTGCGTTGTAATGACTGCGTTGTAAATGTAGTGCGTTGTAATGACTGCATTGTAATGGTTGTTTCCCCCTTGTAACCATTGAGGGGTGTGAACTCTCTGTGGGCAAAAAAGTATTTCATAAGGCTTGTAAGTGTGTCTGTGGTGCTCTTTATGTTTCTCTAGACTCATTGCCTTCAAGGTCTCAATTTCAGTCTTCAACCGAACCATTTTGTTGTGGGTATGACTGCCAAATAAGGTGTTACTCAAGAAGGGAAGATTAAAAATTCGTTGTTGGGATTCTTGTTTTAGGGCTCTTATATGAAGCCAAAAGTACAGTCTAAGGGCCAACCCATGACAGTACCCTTGAGCTGCCAATAGTGAAGAATCGGCAGCAGGACTAATGACATGATTGGAGACCATCCTGTCCTCATTTACCACTTCGAGGTAGATCTCTCTTCGATCTCTTGGCAGGTGTTCTCCAAACTGCAGCAAGGAGTCCCATAAGGCTCTGTCATATCTGCCCAACAGGGCCGTTGCACTTGCCGCCTTCATGGTGGTGGCAGGTGTACCACACACCTGAATGACGGTTTTGACTCCCTTTGTCCAAAGGAACTGTAGATGAAGGAGTAGTAAAGTGCACTTTTTTGCTGCTAAAATGACCACTGAATCAAGGGTAGGATCAGAACGAAAGAACAATCGGTCCTGCTCCGGAAGTCTATACGTTTTCTGGAGCCTTGACGAAGCTGATTAGGCTGAACCTAGCGTAAGGAACAGCTCCATGGCACGATCCAACAGACTAGGAGAAGGAGGGGTATGGACGTCGCCAGTTGATGGAGAGTCTCGAAGATCATAACGCTGATGTTGTCGCGACAGGCAATGGAATGTTCAACTTTGATGCCCCTAGTACAAGCACCTCTTGAAAGGTGTTTTTTTATTTTGTTTTCAACCATTTTTATTGAGATTTTAGACATAATAAAGATTACACAATACAAATCAGGTAAGGATAACATCAACAGGGTGAGAATCGATTGAACAGCATTAGTCATACGGAATAGAGTCCTCATACAAACTGGAAAGTCTATAAGCCAGAGGCATATGAATACAAGCGTTTGGTGGAGCAGAGTAAATGCAATAACATCCTAAGAAGTAAGATCTCCCTGGGAGGGGTGTCTGAGCTGATACCCCCACAGAAATATACTATGTTAGAGTAAAAAGAGAAAGAAAAGAGAGGACAGTAGAGTGCAGAAAACAGTGGGTGAGTGAAGGACAGGGGAGTGGAGGAGGGGGGGGTTTCTTGTAATATTGACAAGTCTGGCAGGACTGGTCGCTGGACAAAATTGGTAATATCAATATCTAACAGAAGGTTTCGGAGCATGCTACATGGCCTGTGAGACTGCATGCTCTTTATGGTGGTGTGGACTTTTGTAAGTACCTATCAAAAGAGTCCCATAGTTGCCTTGCACTAGATGTATTATGCAGTTTTTGTACATTATATTGTCTGCGATTTTAGCGGAGCATAGCATTCCACCATTTATTAAAGGGGACTTCGGATGTTGATTTTCAACATAATAGTACTGTTGTGACACCCAACGTTAACATAGGGTCCAATAATAGCAGATCATGTTCAGGGAGAAATAAGGGGGATGGGTTGGCCGCAACACCCAATGTTACCGTAGAGAAGTCAATCGTAAGCAGTATTTTAAAAATATCTTTAATCATGCGCTGTATTCTGGTCCACATGGACTGGGTCATTTTACATGAGAGGAACATGTGTTTAAGGGATCCTGAACCCTCCCTACACTGCCAACAGATGTCCGTTTTGGTGAGGCCTCGTTTCTAGAGCTTGGACAGTGTACAATAAGTTTTATGTTTAGACCAAAATCTGAATCGGGCTAAAGCCGAGGTGATTTCTGCCCTAAAAGGGGATTGCCAAATTCTACCCCATGTTGCGTCTGTTAAGTGGGAGAATTGTGAAGTTGGGATGTGCAGGAGCCATTTCTTAATTAGACCCTTAAGCAAGTAATTCCTGGGGGGATTGGAGCAATTTATAGAGGCATGATGCTAACTGTCCTCGTTTTCTAAAGTTACCCAGAAATCCTGGGAGGTCTGGAGTATGCGGTCATGGCAGCTTCCGGATGGTACTCTTCAGTTTCAAGAAATTGTAAAATTCTATATCAGGAAGATCATATTGTGCGCATAAGGCAGCAAAGGATATGGGGTTTAAGAAATGTATCAAGAACCCCTATTGTATTTATGCTCTTGTTTGCCCATAGTACCCAGAATATTTTTCCCCATCTATTTTAATCTTGTGATTATGCTATAAATATGCCTGTGCTAAGTCAGACACTCAGTTGTTTAGTAGTTTATCTACTCGCAGTAATGCAGAGATTGTGTCTAATAGTATGGGTTTTGAGTGAGCCAACGGTAGTTTCGCAACACCCCAAATAGAGAGGGTAGAGATAAGGGGTAGAGGGTGAATTAATCGAGCTTCAATCTGTACCCAAAGGGGCGAACGATTGGCTGATTCCCTGAGCCACCATGAGCCCTGGTCAGAAAATAAAGCTTGTTGGTATCTTGAAAAGGCAGGGAGGTTTAGGCCTCTCCTCTTCTTATTCAATTTCAAAATATTTCCAGTAATCCTGGCCTTTCCTACAAACTCAGATATTTGTTGAATTTTTAAAAAAGGAGGATGAGAGAGAAATGGTCAGAATACACTCAAGAACGTTAACTTGTGGGGCATTTTGACAGTTTCTATTCGACCCCTTCAAGTGATGTGTTTAGGGGACCAGGTGTTTAGAAATCTTTAATTCTGGACAGTGGTTTGTTTTCAATAATCATTGGGGAATTATTCGAGTCTTTACCAAACCATATGACCAGGCCCGAGTCGCCCAATATTGATGAAGTACAATGGACGTTTAGTGGAAAAAGCTCGATCTTGTTTATGTCTAGAGAGTAGCCTGATACCAAGGAGAATCTTTCTATCTCATGCATAATGTGAGGGATGGCAACATCTGCTTCGTCTCTGAGTACTAGCATATCACAAGCATAGGCAGCAACCAACTGTCTACCAGATCGGAAGAGGAAATCCCTTATGTTGTTATTGTTGTATTCAAGAGAAGACAAGAGTGGTTCAATAACTAGCAAGAATAAGAGTGGAGATAGAGGACAGCCCTGCATCGTGCCCTGTGCTAGTGAGAAGGGTCTTGAGAGGTGACCGCTAACCCTGACTTTCGCTACTGGGTTAGAATATAGCTCCATTATCATGCAAATGAAGTCCTCTCCAGGGCTCGAAATATGCACTCGCTATGGCGAGGCAGATTTTCTCAGGACGAGCTATGTTTAGGGCCTTTGTCACATTTGCTCGGCTTTTAGAGGCAGAGGTCAAAAGTCAGTTTGTCTTCCTACATTTACTTTTCTTTCTGTGACTGAAGTTAGAGGAGTTTGTAAAGTGAACTGAGTAACAATCGCGCTGTGCAAAGCAAAGCAAAGCAGGCTTTTTTTCTAACACAACATTGTTTATGCGCTATATAGTTTTATCAGTAAAACTACATGTTAGTGGCAAAGTTTTGTGGCCATCTCAATGGAAAATGTGCTCTGTAAATGACAGTGCACTACCACATCATGCTTTAGTAATATATTTATGAAAAGTGAGTTTTTAAACATGAACTGGGAAATATTCCTGCTCCTGCCCAGATGACAATGCAATTAGTGAACTAAGAGGCAAACTAGGGATCATGTGTACCCTATATGTGGGCTTGATTCTTTTTATACATGGAGCAAACATTGAGTCTAGTAAATAAAACGTTTTTGCACAGCAGAAATAGTGAACTTGCATGTTTGAAGATACTCTCTTATGTGATAATGAAGAAAAAGGCGGCTTCCTAAGACAAAATATTTGCCTAGGATCACACAATTTGAGACCAGTTCACAAGACATATACAATACAGTTAGGTCGAGTAGATTATTCAAGTTACTAGGCCTGCAGGTCTAGTAACCTTTTTATGATTTTAAGCCCTGCTCTCCCAATTGGTATTTGTGTAAGGCTGCATGAAGAAAGGTCCAAGAGACCTTGTCAAAGGCTTTTTCCGCGTTGAGGGCCAACGCGGCTGATGAAGACTCAATGCGGTTAGCCTTATCGCGGGCATGGCAGATTAGTCTAATGTTGTCAGCAACTAACCTGCCTTTTAGGAAACCAGTCTAGGATGGAGCGAAAAGTTTTAGTATGACCTGTTCTAGTCACTGCGCAAGGATTTTAGCATATATTTTGCAGTTAAGGTTAATTGATGATATGGGTCTGAAATTCTTAACATCTAAATGATCGTTCCTCTCCTTCGGGATGACTACTACTGTAGCCTCCTCGCGGAGCCTGAGATGTAGCCAGAGTTTGCATATTGCCGATAGGCAGATCTTAAGGGATCGGCTATCAGTTCCGTAAAGGTTTTGTAAAATTTGGAGGAATATCCATTGGGTCCTGGGGCTTTTCCAGCCTGATTCAGTGAATAGCTTTCTGGCCATCTTCTCTCTCAATGGGTGCATTAAGAGCCAGAGACGGTCCTTTTGTGACACATGAGGAAGGACGCATGAGTTTAGATAGTTGTTGCATGTATTAGGGTGCACAGACTTGTTGGGATTATACAGATCAGCGTAAAAGGTTTGGAACACATCCAGGATGTCCTGAGATGATGTGGATATTTTCCCAGCATTGTTCCGGATAGTGGAAATAATGGCCCTATTCTTAGTATACTTCAGGCAGTTCGCCAGTACTTTCCCAGCTCTGTTTCTAGATACCAACATCTCGGCATTGGAGACCTCTACCCATTTATGGGCCCTCTTACTCAGTAGCCTGTTGTACTCATATTGTAAGTTGCGTAGTTTCGGTAAATCAGTTGAACCAACAGAGTGTCTAATAGACTAATTTAGTGTTTTTATTTTAGATTCTACGCCTGTGAGTTGTTTGTTTAGGGACTTACTGTTGATCAATGTGAGATTTATCAAGGTCCCTCTGGGGGAGGCCTTCAAGGCATCCCATCTGATAGTGGCAGAGATGTCTTCAGGTGCATTTTCACTTAGGAATCGGCCAATCCCTATAGCGATCTTCCTCCTAGTGGCATCATCCTCTAATAGGTCATCATTAAGGTGTTATTGTTTGGGGGAGGAGAGGAGTCTGTAGGTTTGAGGTCCAGAGATATGCAGGCATGGTCCGAGATTATTCTTGGTTCTATTTTGAGATCTTGGATCATTGCGAGTAGTGGTTTACAGATCACAATATAGTCAATCCTGGAGAATGTTGTGGGGTGGGGAGCAAAATGTACAGTCGATGCCTGATGGGTCATGCAACCTCCAAACATTAATCAGATTGTTCTTTTTACAGCATAGCTTCATTTGCTTGCGAGATCTGCTGCCTGGAAATGTATGTGCTGATATTCTATCTAGGTTCCCGCCCATCATGAGATTGAAGTACCCGCCTAGGATGGCTTCTAGATTATCAGGGAGCTCTGATAATAGCTTGTCAAGCTCTTTCCAGAATTCACAGAGTTATAATTTGGGGCATATATGTTCACAAAAAAAAATTCCTTGTCTTTTCTTTTAACCTTGGTGATAAGTCATCGACTTTGGTGATCATATGTATGGGATAGTACAGTGATTTCGGTTTTCCTAGAGAACAGTGATAACTCAGTTTATTTTTGTTTGGTGCTGGGGAGAGCACAGTCTCAGCCACCCAAGGACAGCAGAATTTGGCATTCCTATTGGATTCAAGATGTGTCTTTTGTAGTAATATTATTTCCCCTGTTAGCCTACGACAATAGTCTGCGATCGCGCTTTACAGGATAATTCAGGCCCTTAGTATTTAGCGAAAGAATTTTAAGTGGTGCAGTCATTATGTTGATCATAAAATCCAGTGGGTGAGTGTAGCAGATGGAGGCAAAGCAGCCACACACGTTTATTTGTGTATGGCACTTTTAGTTGCCTGTAAGCAAAAGGGACTGAAGGGGTGCGGGGTGTGAGTGACGATACGTATGGCATAGAATGCTCGGGAAAGCATGGGGCAACTGCCATCATTGTCGAAATTGTCTTAGTAGGAGGAAGTCGTGAAACAAGCCCGCTGTAGTCACCAATGTGTGAGAAAGGGAGAGGAAAGAATGCAAGAGCATGGAGGAAGAAGGAAAGAAGATCAACACAAAAGCAGAGATAGGAATATAACCCAAATCCCCAACCCTCCCACCAATCCACCTCAAAAATGCAGAAGGACCGCATTTCCCCACCCTTCTTCAAAAAGGGGAGAGGTAGGCCACAAGCAGGCCAAATCCAGTTATCGTAGAACCCATCTCCACCCTCTGGGGAGTTAAAGTTGACAAAGCCCAACCCTATATAATGATGGCATCAGCACATAAGCATAGAAATGACAAAAATCATTACACAGTCAAAGTAATCTACACAACAGCAGTTGTAATGACAACGTGGAGAGCATACCAAACAGGCATAAACACAGATCAACAAGGCCCAAATCACAGTTTGCAAGCGCTTAGGGTTCCACCAGAGAAGAGCATTAGAACAAAATACTATAATGAACAGCATACAAATTGGTGAACTAAACGTAAGAGAAAGAAGGAGCGCCTAGAAGTGAACAGGAGAGCCCCATTTACCATAACCTTAAGTTACCATGTTCGATTGTGAGGCAGTATCTATGAAGGATTGAAGGTCTGAGGGGGCTGTGAAGATCATCAGTTTCCTTTTGAACAGGATGCAGAAGTTGGCCGGACCCACAAAAGAGAAGGGAATGGAGTGGTCTCGCAGAGGCTGGCGGAGGGCCAAGAAGCCTTTCCTGGTAGCCACAGTTTCTTTAGACTACTCCTGCACAATGGATATTATGGCTCCATTCCATTGTATGTTGGATTTTTCTCACGTGAGCTAGGATCATTTCCATATGAGGATAGCATAGTAGTTGGAAAATCATTGTTCTCGGTGTCACTGAGGCGGCAGAGGTGTTGGGAGGTTTTCCTGGAGGTATCCTGTGGACTCTCTCTATTTCAAAATCTTTCTCAAAGATGAGACCAAGGGAGCGTGGTATACATGATTCTAAAAATTCAGCACATTAGTTTGTGTTGCACTCCACATTCTCCGGCAGGGCAAAAATGCGTAAATTGCCCCAGCGATTGCGATCCTCAAGTTCAGATAGCTCCCTCGCCATCACGCTCATCTTCTGTGTTCTCAAGTCTGCCCGTTTTTGTCCCGATGTGCTGGAGTCTTTCAAAGCGCTAATTCTGGATTCTGCTTCCGTGAGTCTATTGGCAAGCCCTTTAATGTCGCTGGCCTCTAAGGGAAGCCAATTCAGTGCACAAAGGTCAGGGGTGATGTGATCACTTTTTTTTCAACCTGTAATGAGCCTAGCCTTCAGAGGTGAAGTGAGGTTTTCGGGAGGCCCACAAGGGGAGAGCTAACGTAGTCAAGCTTTGAGAGCACAACTGCTTGAGTCACGGTTGTGAGGTCGACCAAGGGGAGGAAAGGATTAAGTTTCCTGAGGATATGCAGCTGATGGTTAACACCTCTAGCGATGGCGCTGATGTGTTTTTGCATGGAGAGGTTTTTGTCTAGTGTTATACCTAGGGATTTGGCGAAGTCGACGATGTGTGGAGTGCAATTCAAGGCAGAAAGAAGAGGGAGCCAGTCATTGACGTTAGGAGTGGTAGTGGGTGGAGTGATCAGTAAGAATTCGGTTTTAATGGCATTGAGCCTGAGGTGGTTACGAGTTACCCATTGTTGCATTTTTGTTAGGGTGATGTTGAGGGTGTGGATGTCATCAATGGAGGTTATTCTCATGTAACATTGTGTGTCATCCGCATACATATGGTAGGAGATGTGGGAGGGTTTGAGGACTTCAATAAGGGGCTCCATATAGAGGTTAAACAGTGTCGGGGAGAGGATAGAGTCTTGGGGGACCCTCTGGCGATAGCTGAGACTGCTGTTGTGGGCTGCCTTCAGTGAGGAGATGCAGAGAATACACTGGAAGCAGAAAGTAGTGAGGCTCACCGGCAGTTGGTAGGTAGGTCAATAGGTAGAAGAAATTCAAGAATAGCAGTGAGCCAGTGGTATGTGGCTAATGGGCGCTGTTAGAGGCCTTGTGAACAGCGAATACGGGGTATATTTGCTCTGGTCACTTACTGATGCTGATGTTAAATGTGTTAGGCACCCACATGAACTCAGATGATGGCAGGGGATAGTCTCTACGAGGTCGAAGTAAACAAGATGCCAGGTTAAGAGTATGGCGGTGCTGTTCCCCGGAAGGCTGTAATGGCTGAGGCTTGGTCAGTGTGTGGAAAAGTACTCCGTGGCCCTGCGGGGTGAAGAGCAGTTAAGTGGCATGGTAGTGCATGTACTGTCTTCGGTCGATAGCGCCGGTGTATGTACAACGCATTCAGTTGGTAAGTTAGTGTTGTAATATGCGCACCCACCTCAATGATCCGACCCCTGCCCTGTATAAATACATATATAATCACATGCAACACCAAATTTGTAGTCTATGTAATTCAATGTCCATTGAACATATAAGAGCTGTGAAAAATAAAGACATGAACTATGCCACAGCGAAACATATGGCTCAATGCAAGAATAATGATTGGAAAATTATGCCATTTTTCAGATTGGACACAAATCCACAAAATGAACGAGGAGGAGACAGGACAAAGAACCTGCGACAATTAGAATCTCGTTATATTATAAGACTGAGAACCAAGACCCCTTTGGGCCTCAATAATGATGAGGAACTGTATGTACATTTATGAGCTCATAAGCCAGTACCGAAAAGAATGTGGAACAGAAATAAAGAAAGCAAATACGATATTGTTATGGAATAAGGAAAAAGAAACAACATCAAAGATATGATTCTTGACAAAATGGTTCTATACCAAAAAGCAAATCTTGTTGATGTGTACAAAAAAGCATTACCGCCAGAACACATAGTATTAACAGAAATCCATGTCATCTAAAAAGGATATCAAGTCCGTAATTTGCAAATTGATCATTATTGTGCAAAGATTGACTTGATGTTTCAATGTAATGGCAAAATCTGCAGGTAAAGAGCTGAGAACTGTAACAAGAAATGTATATATACTCAATTGTTGAAACTTCAATTCCCACAATGACGCATAATAGGCAGAAGTGGGAGAGGTATATAAGTGTGTAGTAACATTACTCACCCACCGTGACAAAGTCCCTGTGAGGCCGAAACGCGTAGGTGAAGTAGACTAGCTCTGAACTAAATAAAACAGTCAGCAAAGGATTACTGAGTGCGGTGCAATCATTGTTAATATATATATACTTTCGATATACGGACCCCTCACCCGGAAGCTGGCTGATCGTTTTCCAAGCCGTCAGGATTTCCCGCTTCGAGAGGAGCTTTACGGATCAGCCCCCTGATCTGACGTACATATGAATGCAGTGTTGGTGGTAAACAACGGGAGTCGGAGGACTCGTGGGTCTGCCTAATAACACGCAGTAAGTTTGGGTCATTTAGCAGGTGGGGAGGTGCATATGTGCCAAACGCGGACTGAGACCAGAATACTTCAGTCCGGTGTGTTAAGTTTCACAATATAACAGTGCAATGTCGGAAGACGCGCTACGAGAAAGGGAACAAGCAGCTGAAGAACTGTTCCTTAATTTGCCCAAAATTCCTGAAGGGGGCAGCAAAAGCCAATAGAAATGACTCTGCAACTAACAATGATGTAAAAACTAGGGCTGGGCGTAGTTGGCGGAGTTCCACTACGCAAAATTTTGGAAAAAAAATGTGTGGAAAACGAGCGCACGTCCTGAGGGTCCGTGTGCCCGGGACAGGGGTAGGGCTGGGCGTAGTTGGCGTAGCGCCACTACGCAGAATTTTGGAAAAAATGTGTGGAAAACGAGCGCGCGTCCTAAGGGTCCGTGTGCCCGGGACAGGGGGTCCCTCGTGCCTGGGCAGGCTCCCCGATCTCCAGGGGTCCCTCGTGCCTGGGCAGGCTCCCCGATCTCCCCGGCCTGGCTGGGTTGAGAAGCAGGGACCGGCCCCGGGGACTGCGTTTCGGTCAGGGCCTGGGGTTTGGGAGCCCCCGTCCTGCTGCCTGCCAAGTGTCCATCTGCCCGGGACAAGGGTCCCTGGTGCAGAGCCCCGGAGACCTGCAAGGGCAGGCGGGAGCCCTACCGCTATGGCTCAGCTCGGGGTGGGCAGATGGCAGTCCTTTCGGTCCCGGCCATCTGGTCGCACCTCTCCCCTCGGCTATCTGGTCACACGCAATGCTTTCCAATGGGGCGGCCAGATGGCCGGCCGCCCTGGAAGTCCCGATGAGGGATCATTTGTCTCCCGGATCCCAGCCAGGGCTCCAGGAGGTCGGGCACGTTCGCGCCCAGGGTCCCCTGAGCCTCGCGGTGCGCACGGATTCCCAGAAAGCGGAATAGCCTTCCTCCGGATTACTAGGGACAGGGTACTCTGGGACCCCTCTCGGCCTAACGGTCCTCAGCCGGCAGCTGGGCGGGCCAGGATGCCGCCCCAGCCCTGGGTCCATCCCTGGGCCTGCCGCGTGGCAGGCTGCCCTGGATGGGGTCCGGCAGGCCCGGGGAGCCTCCATCTGCTGGGCTGGGTCCAGGGGGCCCGGAGAGTGCAGCCTCCCCACCCCAGGGTCTGTCCTCGGTCCTGCTGAGTGGCAGGATGCCTGAACGAGGTTCCGCGGGCCTGGGGAGCCTCCCCCTGCTCGGCTGGGTTCAGCGGCTCCCAGGGGCCCTGGGGAGGGCGTCCTCCCCACCCTGGAGCTCCATGCTTGGTCCTGCCGCATGGCAGGGTGCACGGGATGGGGTCCGGTGAGCCCGGGGAGGCTTCCCCTGCGCCTCTGGGCCTTTGGAGCCCCGGCTGGGTCCAGGGGCCCCGTCGGGCCCCGGGTCGGGTGCTCCGGCTCTGGGACCTGTCCCCCACCCTGCTGCACTGCCAAAGGCCGGGAATGGGGTTCCGTTGTGCCCGGGGACCCTCCCCTTGCTTGGCTGGGTTCAGGATCTCCAGCCGGGGCCCCTGAGGGCCCTGGGGAGGGCGGCCTCCCCACCCCGGGCTCTGTCCTCGGTCCTGCCGCGTGGCAGGGTGCCGGGGACAGGGTCCCGTGGGCCCGGGGAGGCTTCCCCTGCGCCTCTGGGCCTGGGAGCCCCGACTGGGTCCAGGGGCCCTGTCGGGCCCCGGGTCAGGTGCTCCGGCCCTGGGCCGCGTCCCCTGGCCTGCTGCTCTGCCAAAGCCCCGGGACGGGGTTCCGTTGTGCCCGGGGACCCTCCCCTTGCTTGGCTGGGTTCAGGAGCTCCGTCCGGGGCCCCTGAGGGTCCCAGGGAGGGCGGCCTCCCCACCCCGGGCTCTGTCCTCGGTCCTGCCGCGTGGCAGGGTGCCCGGGACAGGGTCCCGTGGGCCCGGGGAGGCTTCCCCTGCGCCTATGGGCCTGGGAGCCCCGGCTGGGTCCAGGGGCCCTGTCGGGCCCCGGGTCAGGTGCTCCGGCCCTGGGCCGCGTCCCCTGGCCTGCTGCTCTGCCAAAGCCCCGGGACGGGGTTCCGTTGTGCCCGGGGACCCTCCCCTTGCTTGGCTGGGTTCAGGATCTCCGGCCGGGGCCCCTGAGGGCCCTGGGGAGGGCGGCCTCCCCACCCCGGGCTCTGTCCTTGGTCCTGCCGCGTGGCAGGGTGCCCGGGACAGGGTCCCGTGGGCCCGGGGAGGCTTCCCCTGCGCCTCTGGGCCTGGGAGCCCCGGCTGGGTCCAGGGGCCCTGTCGGGCACCGGGTCAGGTGCTCCGGCACTGGGCCGCGTCCCCTGGCCTGCTGCTCTGCCAAAGCCCCGGGACGGGGTTCTGTTGTACCCAGGGACCCTCCCCTTGCTTGGCTGGGTTCAGGGCCCCGGGGAGGGCAGTCTCCCCACCCCGGGCTCTGTCCTCAGTCCTGCTGCGTGGCAGGGTGCCCGGGATGGTGTCCGGTGAGCCCGGGGAGGCTTCCCCTGCGCCTCTGGGCCTGGGAGCCACGGCTGGGTCCAGAGGCCCCGTCAGGCCCCTGGTCGGGTGCTCCTGCCCTGGGCCGCGTCCCCCGGCCTGCCGCTCTGCAAAAGCCCCGGGACGGTGTTCCGTTGTGCCCGGGGAGCCTCCCTTGCTTGGCTGAGTTCAGGAGCTCCGGCCGGGGCCCTTGGGGAGGGCGGCCTCCCAACCCGGGCTCCGTCCTCGGGCCTGCCAAGTGACAGGGTGCCCGGGACGGGCTCTCGCAGGGCCGGGGAGGCTTCCCTCGAGCGTCCGGGCCTGGGAGCCCCGGCTGGGTCCAGGGTCCCCCGGGTCAGTTGCTGCAGCCCTGGGCCCCGTCCCCCGGCCTGTCGCTCTGCCAAAGGCCAGAGACGGGGGTTCCGTTGTGCCCAGCGAGCCTCCCCTGCTTGGCCTATCACCTCGGCCATCTGGTCGCGCCTATCCCCTCGGCCATCTATGTCGCGCCAATCCCCTCAGCCATCTGGTCGCGCGCAATGCTTTCCAATGGGTCGACCAGATGGCCGGGCTGCCCTGGAAGTCCCTATGAGGGCTCATTTGCCTCCCGATCCCATCCAGGGCTCCAGGAGGTTGGGCGCGTCCGTGCCTTGGGTCCCCTCAGTCTCACGGTGCGCACAGGTTACCAGAAAGGGGGGGTACCCTTCCTCCGGATTACTAGGGACATGGGGCCAGATGTATCAAAGAATAGTTTTGCGATTCTCAAATAGCGATTTTTAGAGAATTGCAATTTGAGAATTCCAAAACTATTCTTTCCTTAGGTTGGAGCGCCATCTAGAGCATGTCCAGTAGGGAAGGTGATGGGATATTCCTTAGGTTGGAGCGCCATCTAGAGCAAGTCCAGTAGGGAAGGTGATGGGATATTCCTTAGGTTGGAGCGCCATCTAGAGCAAGTCCAGTAAGGAAGGTGTTCGAATATTCCTTAGGTTGGAGCGCCATCTAGCGCAAGTCCAGTAGGGAAGGTGATGGGATATTCCTTAGGTTGGAGCGCCATCTAGCGCAAGTCCAGTAGGGAAGGTGATGGGATATTCCTTAGGTTGGAGCGCCCTCTAGAGCAAGTCCAGTAGGGAAGGTGATGGGATATTCCTTAGGTTGGAGCGCCATCTAGAGCAAGTCCAGTAGGGAAGGTGATGGGATATTCCTTAGGTTGGAGCGCCATCTAGAGCAAGTCCAGTAGGGAAGGTGTTCGAATATTCCTTAGGTTGGAGCGCCATCTAGAGCAAGTCCAGTAGGGAAGGTGATGGAATATTCCTTAGGTTGGAGCGCCATCTAGAGCAAGTCCAGTAGGGAAGGTGATGGAATATTCCTTAGGTTGGAGCGCCATCTAGAGCAAGTCCAGTAGGGAAGGTGTTGGTATAGTAGCGTGCAATGCTTTCCAATGGGGCGACCAGATGGCCGGGCTGCCCTGGAAGTCCCGATGAGGGCTCATTTGCCTCCCTGATCCCAGCGAGGGCTCCAGGAGGTTGGGCGCGTCCGCGCATAGTGTCCCCTCAGTCTTGCGGTGCGCACAGGTTACCAGAAAGGGGGGTAGCCTTCCTCCGGATTACTAGGGACAAGGTACTCTGGGACCCCTCTTGGCCTAGCGGTCCTCAGCCGGCAGTTGGACGGGCCAGGATGCCGCCCCAGCCCTGGGTCCGTCCCTGGGCCTGCCGCGTGCCAGGCTGCCCTGGATGGGGTCCGGCGGGCCCGGGGAGCCTCTCCCTGCTGGGCTGGCTCCAGGGGCTCGGGTGTTCCAGCCCTGGGCCCTGTCCCCCAGCCTGCAGCCCTGCCAAAGGCCCGGGACTGGGTTCCATCGTGCCCGGGGTGCCTCCCCTTGCTCGGCTGGGTTCAGGGGCTCCCTGCGGCCCCGGGGAGGGTGGCCTCCCCACCCCGGGCTCTGTCCTCGGTCCTGCTGCGTGGCAGGGTGCCCGGGACGGGGTCCCGCGGGCCCGGGGATGCTTCCCCTGCGCCTCTGGGCCCGGGAGCCCGGCTGGGTCCAGGGGCCCCTCCGGGCCCCCGGTCGGGTGCTCCAGCACTGGGCCCTGTCTCCCGGCCTGCCTCTATGCCAAGGGCCCGGGACGGGGGTCCGTCGGTCCCGTGCAGACCTCCCCGCTTCGCCTGCTTGTCGAGGTGTCTGCGGGCCCCAGGTCGGAGGGCCCGTCGGCTCCCCCCTCGCAGCCTCCATGGCTGGGGCCCAGCTGGGGCCCTGGGCCTCCGGTCCCCCGTGCCCTGGCGCCCGCTCACTCTTTCATTGGGGCACCGAGCAACCAGATGGCTCCCCTTTCGTGCCCGGCCATCTGGTCGCCCCTTTCCCCTCGGCCATCTGGTCGCCCCTTTCCCCTCGGCCATCTGGTCTCCCGCAATGCTTTCCTATGGGGCGACCAGATGGCCGGGCTTCCCTGGAAGTCCCGATGAGGGCTCATTTGCCTCCACGATCCCAGCGATGGCTCCAGGAGGTCGGGTACTTTTGCACCTTGGGTCCCCTCTGTCACCTCGTGTGCACGGATTACAAGAAAGGGGGGCAATTTTCCTCTGGATTACTAGGGAGAGGGTCAATCAGACCTCTGTGAGGTCCGGCGATTCTGAAACAGGGGAAGGCAGCACCCGGGCCTGCCCGCCGGGGCCCCAGGGGCCCGGGTCCGCACCTGCCTCTCAGCCCCTTCCTGATGGTCCTTTTTCTCCGAGTTTGCTCAGTCAGACCTCCGTGAGGTCCGGCGATGCTGAGGCAGGGGAAGGCAGCACCCGGGCCTGCCCGCCGGTGCCCCCATGGGCCCGGGTATGCACCTGCCTCTCAGCCCCTTCCCGATGGTCCTTTTTCTCCGACTCTGCTCAGTCAGATGTGAGGTCCGGGGATGCTGAGACAGGGGGAAGGCAGCACCCGGGCCCGCCCGCCGGGGCCACCAGGGGCCTGGGGACGCACCTGCCTCTCAGCCCCTTCCTGATGGTGCTTTTCTCCGAGTTTGCTCAGTTAGACCTCCGTGAGGTCCGGGGATGCTGAGACGGGGGAAGGCAGCACCCGGGCCCGCCCGCCGGGGCCCCCAGGGGCCCGGGTACATACCTGCCTCTCAGCCCCTTCCCGATTGTCCTTTTTCTCCGGGTTTGTTCAGGCAGACCTTCGTGAGGTCCGGGGATGCTGAGACGGGGGAAAGCAGCACCCTGGCCCGCCCGCCGGGGCCCCCAGGGGCCCGGGTATGCACCTGCCTCTCAGCCCCTTCCCGATGGTCCTTTTTCTCCGAGTTTGCTCAGTCAGACCCACGTGAGGTCCGGGGATGCTGAGACGGGGAAGGCAGCACCCGGGCCCGCCCGCCAGGGCCCCCAGGGGCCCGGGTACGCACCTGCCTCTCAGCCCCTTCCCGATGGTCCTTTTTCTCCGAGTTTGCTCGGTCAGACCCCCGTGAGGTCCGGGGATGCTGAGATGGGGGAAGGCAGCACCCGGGCCTGCCCGCCGGGGCCCCCAGGGGCCCGGGTACGTACCTGCCTCTCAGCCCCTTCCCGATGGTCCATTTTCTCTGAGTTTGTTCAGGCAGACCTCCGTGAGGTCCGGGGATGCTGAGACGGGGGAAGGCAGCACCCGGGCCCGCCCGCCAGGGCCCCCAGGGGCCCGGGTACGCACCTGCCTCTCAGCCCCTTCCCGATGGTCCTTTTTCTCTGAGTTTGCTCGGTCAGACCCCCGTGAGGTCCGGGGATGCTGAGATGGGGGAAGGCAGCACCCGGGCCTGCCCGCCGGGGCCCCCAGGGGCCCGGGTACGTACCTGCCTCTCAGCCCCTTCCCGATGGTCCATTTTCTCCGAGTTTGTTCAGGTAGACCTCCATGAGGTCCGGGGATGCTGAGACGGGGAAGGCAGCACCGGGCCCACCTGCCGGGGCCCCCAGGGGCCCGGGTACGCACCTGCCTCTCAGCCCCTTCCCGATGGTCCTTTTTCTCCGAGTTTGCTCAGTCAGACCCACGTGAGGTCCGGGGATGCTGAGACGGGGGAAGGCAGCACCCGGGCCCGCCCGCCAGGGCCCCCAGGGGCCCGGGTACGCACCTGCCTCTCAGCCCCTTCCCGATGGTCCTTTTTCTCTGAGTTTGCTCGGTCAGACCCCCGTGAGGTCCGGGGATGCTGAGATGGGGGAAGGCAGCACCCGGGCCTGCCCGCCGAGGCCCCCAGGGGCCCGGGTACGTACCTGCCTCTCAGCCCCTTCCCGATGGTCCATTTTCTCTGAGTTTGTTCAGGCAGACCTCCTTGAGGTCCGGGGATGCTGAGACAGGGGAAGGCAGCACCCGGGCCCACCTGCCGGGGCCCCCAGGGGCCCGGGTACGCACCTGCCTCTCAGCCCCTTCCCGATGGTCCTTTTTCTCCGAGTTTGCTCAGTCAGACCCGCAAGGTGGCCCGGGAGTTCCGGATCCCCTCCGCGGGACCGGCGCCCGTGCCCTACCCGGCCCCCCCCCATCCTGCAAGCCAGGCCAGGGTCCGGGCGCTGGGCACGGGGGGGTCCATCGGGGCCCAGGGAGGCTCTCCCAGGCCTGGCCTAGTGTTGGGAAGCTGGGACTGGGACTGGGACCTGGGCCCAGGGCTTGAGCTCCGTCCGGCAGGCCCCGGGGTGCGGGCCATGGGGTGCTGGAGCCCCCCAGCCGAGGGTCCGGGTGCTGGGGACAGAGGGTCCATCGAGGCCCGGTGAGGCTCTCCCCGTCCTGGCCTAGGGTTCGGAAGCTGGGACTGGGACCGGGCCCGGGGCTTGAGCTCCGTCCGGCGGGCCCTGGGGTGCAGGAGCCCACCCCCATCCTGCAAGCCAGGCCAGGGTCCGGGCGCTGGGCACGGGGGGTCCATCGGGGCCCGGGGAGGCTCTCCCAGGCCTGGCCTAGTGTTGGGAAGCTGGGACTGGGACTGGGACCTGGGCCCAGGGCTTGAGCTCCGTCCGGCAGGCCCCGGGTGCGGGAGACCCCCGTCCGGCAAGCAGGCCGAGTGTCGGGTGGCTGGGGACAGGAGTGGTTCCACCCGAGGCCCGGGAGGCTCTCCCAGGCCTGGCCTGGGGTTCGGAAGCTGGGACTGGAACCGGGACTGGGGCTTGAGCTCCATCCGGCAGGCCCTGGGGTGCGGGAGCCCCCCGTCCTGCAAGCCGGCCGAGGGTCCAGGCGCTGGGCACGGGGGTCCATCGGGACCCGGGGAGGCTATCAGGGCGAAAGCTCGAGCGGGCAGATTGGCATCCTTTCGGTCCCGGCCATCTGGTCGCACCTATCCCCTCGGCCATCTGGTCGCACGCAATGCTTTCCAATGGGGCGACCAGATGGCCGGACAGGCCTGGAAGTCCCGATGAGGGCTCATTTGCCTCCCTGATCCCAGCCAGGGCTCCAGGAGGTCGGGTACGTTCGCGCCTTGGGTCCCCTCTGTCACCCTGTGCGCACGGATTACAAGAAAGGGGGCGTTTTCCTCTGGATTACTAGGGGCAGGGTACTCCGGGACAACCCTCCCGGGACTGGAGGTTCCCAGCCGGGGACCAGATGGGCTGGGCCCGGACACCCCCTCCCCAGCGTCCGGGGCTCCCTCCTCCGGCCCGCGGCGTGGCAAAGTGCCCGGGACGAGCTCCACGGGTCCTGGGCAGTCCTCCCCCGGGAGTCCGGGCCCCGAGAGCTCCTGCGGGCCTCCCCGAGCCTAAGGCCCGGCCGGGGTCCCCGAGCCCCCCGGCAAGCGGAGCCCCCGAGCCCTGCAAGGGCAGGCGGGTCCCGATGAGGGCTCATTTGCCTCCCCGATCCCAGCCAGGGCTCCAGGAGGTCGGGTACGTTTGCGCCTTGGGTCCCCTCTGTCACCCTGTGCACACGGTTGACAAGAAAGGGGGGTGTTTTTCCTCCGGATTACTAGGGACAGGGTACTCCGGGACACCCCTCCCGGGACTGGAGGTTCCCAGCCGGGGACCAGACGGGCTGGGCCCGGACACCACCTCCCCAGCGTCCGGGGCTCCCTCCTCCGGCCCGCGGCGTGGCAAAGTGCCCGGGACGGGCTCCATGGGTCCTGGGCAGTCCTCCCGGGAGTCTGGGCCCCAAGAGCTCCTGCGGGCCTCCCTGTTCCCAAGGCCCGGCCGGGGTCCCCGAGCCCCCGGGAAGCGGAGCCCCCGAGCCCTGCAAGGGCAGGCCGGGCCCGATGAGGGCTCATTTGCCTCCCCGATCCCAGCCAGGGCTCCAGGAGGTCGGGTACGTTTGCGCCTTGGGTCCCCTCTGTCACCCTGTGCGCACGGTTGACAAGAAAGGGGGGTGTTTTTCCTCCGGATTACTAGGGACAGGGTACTCCGGGACTGGAGGTTCCCAGCCGGGCTGGGCCCGGTCACCACCTCCCCAGCGTCCGGGGCTCCCTCCTCCGGCCCGCGGCGTGGCAAAGTGCCCGGGACGGGCTCCACGGGTCCTGGGCAGTCCTCCCCCGGGAGACTGGGCCCCGAGAGCTCCTGCGGGCCTCCCTGTTCCCAAGGCCCGGCCGGGGTCCCCGAGCCCCCGGGAAGCGGAGCCCCCGTTCCCTGCAAGGGCAGGCGGGAAGGCTCGGGGGTGGGCAGATGGGCGTCCTTTCGGTCCCGGCCATCTGGTCGCACCTATCCCCTCGACCATCTGGTCGCACGCAATGCTTTCCAATGGGGCGCCCAGATGGCCGGGCCGGCCTGGAAGTCCCGATGAGGGCTCATTTGCCTCCCCGATCCCAGCCAGGTCTCCAGGAGTTCGGGCGCGTCCGCGTCTAGGGTCCCCTCAGTCTCACGGTGCGCACGGGTTACCAGAAAGGGGGGTAGCCTTCCTCCGGATTACTAGGGACAGGGTACTCCGAAACCCATCTCGGCCTAGCGGTCCTCAGCCGTCAGCTGGACGGGCCAGGATGCTGCCCCAGCCTGGGGTCCGTCCCTGGGCCAGCCGTGTGGCTGGTTGCCCCGGATGGGCTCCCTCGGGCCCGGGAGCCTCCCCTGCTCGGCTGGGTTCAGGGGCTCCCAGGGGCCCTGGGGAGGGCGGACTCCTACCCCGGTCTCTGTCCTTGGTCCTGCCGCGTGGCAGGGTGCCCGGGACGGGGTCCCGTGGGCCCGGGGAGGCTTCCCCTGTGCCTCTGGGCCCGGGAGCCCTGGCTGGGTCCAGGGGCCCCTCCGGGCCCCGGGTCGGGTGCTCCAGCCCTGGGCCCCGTCCCCCGAACTGCTGCTATGCCAAAGGTCCGAGACGGGGTTCCGTCGTGCCTGGGGAGCCCCCCTGGCTTGGCTAAGTTCAGGAGCTCCGTCCGGGGCCCCGGGGAGGGTGGCCTCCCCACCCCGGGCTCCGTCCTCGGTCCTGCCGCGTGGCAGGGTGCCCGGGACGGGGTCCCGTGGGCCTGGGGAGGCTTCCCCTGCGCCCCTGGGCCCGGGAGCCCCGGCTGGGTCCAGGGGCCCCTCCGGGCCCCGGGTCGGGTGCTCCAGCCCTGGGCCTTGTCCCCCGGTCTGCTGCTATGACAAAGGTCCGAGACGGGGTTCCGTCGTGCCTGGGGAGCCCCCCTGGCTTGGCTGGGTTCAGGAGCTCCGTCCGGGGCCCCGGGGAGGGTGGCCTCCCCACCCCGGGCTCCGTCCTCGGTCCTGCCGCGTGGCAGGGTGCCCGGGACGGGGTCCTGTGGGCCCGGGGAGGCTTCCCCTGCGCCCCTGGGCCCGAGAGCCCCGGCTGGGTCCAGGGGCCCCTCCGGGCCCCGGGTCGGGTGCTCCAGCCCTGGGCCCCGTCCCCCGGCCTGCTGCTATGCCAAAGGTCCGAGACGGGGTTCCGTCGTGCCTGGGGAGCCCCCTGGCTTGGCTGGGTTCAGGAGCTCCGTCCGGGGCCCCGGGAGGGTGGCCTCCCCACCCCGGGCTCCGTCCTCGGTCCTGCCGCGTGGCAGGGTGCCCGGGACGGGGTCCCGTGGGCCCGGGAGGCTTCCCCTGCGCCTCTGGGCCCGGGAGCCCGGCTGGGTCCAGGGGCCCTCCAGGCCCCGGGTCGGGTGCTCCAGCCCTGGGCCCCGTCCCCGGCCTGCTGCTATGCCAAAGGTCCGAGACGGGGTTCCGTCGTGCCTGGGGAGCCCCCTGGCTTGGGTGGGTTCAGGAGCTCCGTCCGGGGCCCCGGGAGGGTGGCCTCCCACCCCGGGCTCTGTCCTCGGACCTGCCGCGTGGCAGGGTGCCCGGGACGGGGTCCCGTGGGCCCGGGGTGGCTTCCCCTGCGCCGCTGGGCCCGGGAGCCCCGGCTGGGTCCAGGGGCCCCTACGGGCCCCGGGTCGGGTGCTCCAGCCCTGGGCCCCGTCCCCGGCCTGCTGCTATGCCAAAGGTCCGAGACGGGGTTCCGTCGTGCCTGGGGAGCCCCCTGGCTTGGCTGGGTTCAGGAGCTCCGTCCGGGGCCCCGGGAGGGTGGCCTCCCCACCCCGGGCTCTGTCCTCGGTCCTGCCGCGTGGCAGGGTGCCCGGGACGGGGTCCCGTGGGCCCGGGTGGCTTCCCCTGCGCCCCTGGGCCCGGGAGCTCCGGCTGGGTCCAGGGGCCCCTCCGGGCCCCGGGTCGGGTGCTCCAGCCCTGGGCCCTGTCCCCCGGCCTGCTGCTATGCCAAAGGTCCGAGACGGGGTTCCATCGTGCCTGGGGACCCCCTGGCTTGGCTGGGTTCAGGAGCTCCGTCCGGGGCCCCGGGAGGGTGGCCTCCCACCCCGGGCTCCGTCCTAGGTCCTGCCGCGTGGCAGGGTGCCCGGGACGGGGTCCCGTGGGCCCGGGGAGGCTTCCCCTGCGCCTCTGGGCCCGGGAGCCCCGGCTGGGTCCAGGGGCCCCTCCGGGCCCCGGGTCGGGTGCTCCAGCCCTGGGCCCCGTCCCCCGGCCTGCTGCTATGCCAAAGGTCCGAGACGGGGTTCCGTCGTGCCTGGGGAGCCCCCCTGGCTTGGCTGGGTTCAGGAGCTCCGTCCGGGGCCACGGGGAGGGTGGCCTCCCCACCCCGGGCTCCGTCCTCGGTCCTGCCGCATGGCAGGGTGCCCGGGACGGGGTCCCGTGGGCCCGGGGTGGCTTCCCCTGCGCCCCCGGGCCCGGGAGCCCCGGCTGGGTCCAGGGGCCCCGGCTGGGTCCAGGGGCCCCATCGGTCCCCGGGTCGGGTGCTCCGGCACTGGGCCCCGTCCTCCGGCCTGCTGCTCCACCAAGGGCCCAGGACAGGGGTCCGTTGGTCCCGTGCAGGCCTCCCCTGCTTGTCAAGGTGTCCGCGGGCCCCGGGTCGGAGGGCCCGTCGGGTCCCCTCGCAGCCTCCATGGCTGGGGCCCAGCTGGGGCCCTGGGCCTCCGGCCCCCATGCCCCGGCGCCCGCTCACTCTTTCGTTGGGGGCACAGAGCGACCAGATGGCTCCCCTTTCGTGCCCGGCCATCTGGTCGCCCCTTTCCCCTCGGCCATCTGGTCGCCCCTTTCCTCGGCCATCTGGTCTCCCACAATGCTTTCCTATGGGGCGACCAGATGGCCGGGCTTCCTGGAAGTCCCGATGAGGGCTCATTTGCCTCCCCGATCCCAGCCAGGGCTCCAGGAGGTCGGGTACGTTCGCGCCTTGGGTCCCCTCTGTCACCCTGTGCGCACGTATTACAAGAAAGGGGGGTGTTTTTCCTCCGGATTACTAGGGACAGGGTACTCCGGGACACCCCTCCCGGATGGGAGGTTCACAGCCGTCGACCAGATGGGCTGGGCCCGGACAACACCGCCCCAGCGGCCATCCCTGGGGCCTCCCTGGGGCTTGAGCTCCGTCCGGCGGGCCATGGGGTGCGGGAGCCCCACCGTCATGCAAGCCAGCCGAGGGTCTGGGCATTCATCGGGGCCAAGGGAGGCTCTATCCGGCCTGGCAAGGGTTCGGAAGCAGGGACCGGGCCCAGGGCTTGAGCTCTGTCCGGCAGGCCATGGGGTGCTGGAGACCCCCGTCCTGCAAGCCGGCCCAGGGTCTGGGTGCTGGGGACAGAGGGTCCATCGGGGCCCGGGGAGGCTCCCCCGGCCTGGCTGGGTGTTGAAAGCAGGGACCGGGCCCGGGGCTTGAGCTCCGTCCGGCAGGCCATGGGGTGCGGGAGCCCCCCGTCCTGCAAGCCAGCCGAGGGTCTGGGTGCTGGGGACCTGGGTCCACCGGGGCCCGGGGAGGCTCTCTCCAGCCTGGCTGGGTGTCAGAAGCAGGGACAGGGCCTGGGGCTTGAGCTCCGTCGGGCGGGGCCCGGGTGCAGGGAGCCCCCATCCTGCAAGCCAGCCCAGGGTCCGGGCGCTGGGCACGGGGTCCATCGGGGCCCGGGGAGGCTCTCCCAGGCCTGGCATAGTGTTCGGAAGCTGGGACTGGGACCTGGGCCTGGGGCTTGAGCTCCGTCTGGCAGGCCCTGGGGTGCGGGAGACCCCCGTCCGGCAAGCAGGCCGAGTGTCCGGTGGCTGGGGACAGGAGTGGTTCCACCCGAGGCCCGGGGAGGCTCTCCCCGGCCTGGCTAGGGTTCGGAAGCTGGGACCGGGCCCGGGGCTCGTGCTCCGTCCGGCGGGCCCCGGGGTGCGGGAGCCACCCGTACTGCAAGCCAGCCGAGGGTCCGGGCGCTGGGGACGGGGGTCCACCAGGGCCCGGGGAGGCTCTCCCCGGCCTGGCTGCTTTCAGAAGCAGGGACCGGGCCGTGGAGCGGGGGTGGCTGGCTTTATCCGCTACGCTGGCGGAGCGGAGGTTTCTGCCCACCCCTAGTAAAAACACTACTACGTGCTTTGGAGAAACACAGCAAAAGCGAACTCACGAAGTGGAGGGAAATAAAATCGCTAGAAAAATACCATGAGGCAGGGAGAATCCCAAGAGGACTGCGTATCATGCTAGCCCCAAGCTTTGAGAGTCCCAACCCATTATTACTGAAAGAATGGGCTGAAAGTAATTTAGATGCTTCCATGCGATTGGTATGCCTGCTGATTAAATATGCGAGAATAGACCGGGATGTTAACATGACTGAAATCTCACGCATAAATACAGAATTAAACAAACCAGAACACCAAAGCCACAAAGAGTTTATTGACAGAAGCATTAAGGAAATGAAAGATCGTTTAAAAAAACAAGAAGAGATCATTAAGACCAGAAAAGCATTTAAGTATGCACGTGATAAAAACGATTATGAACTGGGCCAGATATTCACATTTGCGCGCAAGTACGACAATCTGCGCAGACAAAAAGGAGCCAATAAGGTACCAGGAGGATTTAAAGATACTAATGTGACTGGCCGTGAAGTACACCCATCCACATCTGAGGCCAGCTCTGTCCCCAGTTAAACAGAATCGGAAGAAGGGGGAGCAACTGGATCGGAACGGGTAGATCTAGGCCATTTGACGCTGGCAGAGGAATTGGATTTTTTAAGAAGGGAGCGAAAACAGTCCCTTCGACCGAGGAATCCAAACGGTTTACAAAACAAAGGAGGAATGCCAGACGGCGCGAAAGAAGAAAGTGCCTCAAGCACAAGAGGGCGCAGGCAACAAAATCAGAGGTGGAAAAAACGCCAGCTGACATAGACAAAACTGTCATCAACCTTACTGATACCCAGCTCAACCAAGCAGAATTGCAACTATTGGTATTAGTAGGGTTCACCATGGGAACTGAGTTGGGCTCTGACCTAGTTAGAGAACTGACTCAGGCTGTGTTAGTCTGTGATGGAGGCATGGATGTGCCCTCCTCTATGAGTCCCAGTAATCTGGGCAAGTACAGACAACAGCCTTTAATCAATGGACGAGAGGCTTTGGCATTTAGGGACACAGGGGCAAGTGTCACAATGGTGACACAAGACCTTGTGCTACCTGGGCAAGTTATGCTTGGTGAAATGTACCAAGTGACCAATGCTAGCAATGTCAGAACAGACCATACTCTGGCAGTTGTTAACTTCTCCTGGGGAGGGGTAACTGGCCTTAAGAAGGTTGTGGTAAGTGCAAACCTACCAGTCGAATGCTTGCTTGGCAATGACTTAGAGACTTCTGCTTGGGCAGAAGTGGAGCTCAGGACCCATGCAGAAATGCTGGGGATCCCTGCAGATGTGTTTGCTGTGACCAGGTCACAAGCCAAAATGTCTAGCACTGAACAGGCCTTGGATTCTGGAAGAATGGACCAAGTGCCTTCCAAGAGGAGGAGTAGTAGGGTTAAGGCAGTGCCTTCCCCTTGGCTCAGGAGGAAGATCAGTCCCTTGAGGGGGATGATCTCAGCCCTGAAGAAGGAACTGTCCCAGAGGAACTTGAACCTGACCAGGTTGAGTTCTTGGGGACAGGGGGACCTTCTAGGGCAGATCTGAGCCAGGAGCAGCAGAGCTGCCCCTCCCTTGAACCCCTCAGACAGCAAGCTGCTGCTGAGGCTGCTGGGAAAGCTAGTGGTCCCCATACAGTGTATTGGGATGATGGACTCCTGTACGCAGAGAGTAGAGACCCCAAGCCTGGTGCTACCAGGAGGTTGGTAATACCTTTGAAGTTCAGGGGCTTCCTATTGACCCTAGCCCATGATATTCCCTTAGCAGGACACCTGGGCCAGAACAAGACTTGGGACAGAATTGTCCCTCACTTTCACTGGCCCCACATGTCTGAAGACAGTAAGGAGTTTTGTCGCTCCTGTGTAACCTGCCAAGCCAGTGGCAAAGCAGGTGGCACTACAAAGGCCCCCTGATACCACTACCTGTGGTGGGGGTGCCCTTTGAGAGGGTAGGGATTGACATTGTTGGTCCCATGGATCCCCAAACAGCCTCTGGGCACAGGTTTATCCTGGTGGTAGTGGATCATGCCACCAGGTACCCAGAAGCTATTCCCCTCAGGACCACTACAGCACCTGTGGTGGCAAGGGCCCTCCTGGGAATCTTCTCAAGAGTGGGCTTTCCTAAGGAGGTAGTATCCGACAGGGGTGCAAACTTCATGTCTGGGTACTTAAAAGCAATGTGGAAGGAGTGTGGAGTTACTTATAAGTTCACCACACCCTATCACCCACAATGCAATGGTTTAGTTGAGAGATTCAACAAAACCTTGAAGGGCATGATTAAAGGGCTCCCAGAAAAGCTTAGGCGTAGATGGGACATACTCTTGCCCTGCCTTTTATTCGCATATAGGGAGGTGCCTCAGAAGGGGTTGGTTACAGCCCTTTTGAACTTCTGTTTGGCCACCCTGTGAGGGGTCCACTGTGCTTGGTGAAGGAAGGATGGGAGTTACCTCTCAAGCCCCCAAAGCAAGATATAGTGGACTATGTACTTGGTCTCCGCTCCAGGATGGCTGAGTACATGAAAAAGGCAACCAAAAACCTTGAGGCTAGCCAGGAACTTCAGAAGGCCTGGCATGACCAAAAGGCTGTTCTGACTGTTTACCAGCCAGGACAGAAGGTGTGGGTGTTGGAGCCAGTGGCCCCAGCAGCTCTCCAAGACAAATGGAGTGGACCCCACACTATTGTTGAGCAGAAGGGTGAGGTCACTTACTTAGTGGACCTAGGAACACCCAGGAGTCCCCAAAGGGTTCTCCATGTCAACAGACTTAAGCCATATGTGGACAGGGCAGACATGGGCTTGCTCATGGCTACTGATGAAGAGCAGGAGGAAGAGAGTGACCCACTCCCTGACCTGCTCTCAGAGAACCCTGACGATGGGTCAGTTGATGGTGTAGCCTTGGCAGGCAGCCTCACTACCCAGCAACAAACTGATTGCAGGCAAGTCCTCAATCAGTTTAGGCATATGTTTTCATTGACACCCAGTCAGACCACCTGGTGCACTCATGAAGTGGACACTGGGGACAGTCTGCCTATTAAAAACAAGATTTATAGGCAACCTGACCATGTCAGGGACTGTATCAGGACTGAAGTCCAGAAAATGTTGGAATTGGGAGTGATTGAGCCCTCAGATAGCCCTTGGGCTAGTCCAGTAGTCCTAGTACCTAAACCTCACACCAGTGGTGGGAAAAGAGAGATGAGGTTTTGTGTAGACTACAGGGGTCTCAATGCAGTCACTAGGACTGATGCCCATCCAATACCCAGGGCAGATGAGCTCATAGATACTTTGGCCTCTGCCAAATATCTCAGCACATTTGACCTAACAGCTGGCTACTGGCAGATCAGACTAGCTGATACTGCAAAGCCCAAAACAGCATTTTCAACCCCTAGTGGGCATTATCAATTTGTGGTAATGCCCTTTGGTCTGAAAAATGCACCTGCCACTTTCCAGAGGTTGGAGAACACAGTTCTCACAGGACTGGAGGCCTATAGTGCAGCTTATCTAGATGATATTGCTGTCTTTAGCTCCACCTGGGAGGATCACCTGGTCCACCTCAGGAATGTTTTACAGGCCCTGCAAAAGGCAGGCCTGACTATCAAGGCCACTAAGTGCCAGATAGGGCAGAGTCAGGTTGTGTACCTGGGCCACCTTGTGGGTGGAGGCCAGGTTCAACCTTTGCAGAGCAAGATCCAGACCATCATGGACTGGACTGCTCCCACTACCCAGACTCAGGTGAGAGCCTTCTTAGGCCTGACTGGGTACTATAGGAGATTTGTCAAGGGGTATGGATCAATAGTGACACCCTTGAATGACTTAACTTCTAAGAAAATGCCCAAAAAGGTTCAGTGGACAGCTAGCTGTCAAAAGGCATTTGATGACCTCAAGCAGGCCATGTGCACTGCTCCAATTCTGCAGAGTCCTGATTACTCCAAGAAGTTCATTGTTCAAACAGATGCATCTGAATTGGGGGTAGGGGCTGTACTGTCACAATTGAATGAAGAAGGTCAGGATCAGCCAGTAGCTTTTATTAGCAGAAGGCTGACCCCTAGAGAGAAACGTTGGTCAGCCATAGAGAGGAGGCCTTTGCTGTGGTCTGGGCTCTGAAGAAGTTGAGGCCATACTTGTTTGGTACACACTTCCTGGTTCAGACAGACCATAAGCCCCTCTTATGGCTAAAACAAATGAAGGGTGAAAACCCCAAACTGCTTAGGTGGTCCATTTCCCTACAGGGGATGGACTTTACACTGGAACATAGGCCTGGGAGTAACCATGCGAATGCAGATGGACTCTCTAGGTATTTCCACTTAGAACATGAAGACTTAACTGGGCAAGGTTAGTTTAATGTCCCTACGTTTGGGGGGTTGTGTAGGAGAGTAGGATCTGCTTCACATGGGTACCCCCACTTTTTGCTGATGCTTCACTGGTTTTCGACATTAGTCTGGCTGGGGCCCTGCTATTCAGAACCCCAGCCTAGCTGTTTCCTCTTTAAAAGGGTCTCCATGTGCCTTAGGCACATCACCGATTGGGATCTGGAATGCCCTTGTAAGTCCCTAGTATATGGTATACTATGTACCAAGGGCATAGGTACCTCAGAGGCCTGCCAGGGGCTGCAGCATGTATTATGCCACCCCTGGAAGGCCATCCAAACTGACACCACAGGTCTGCTAATGCAGCCTGGGTAAGGTGGTGCATGCACCCCTTGCTGTGGTATAGGTTACCTATATCACTAAATGCATACACACATATAAACCTATAAGTCACTCCTAAGGCAGGCCTTATCAATCCTAAAGGCAGAGTGCATGGTTCCTATGTGAGAGGGTGCCCCTGCGTGAGCAGGGCCCCTCTGCAGCGTTCGGAGACCATCTCTGATGCTGTTTGTAGTGCAGCCTGACCATATACTCTTAAACGCATTATATCCTCGCGGTAAAATGCTAACTATGGAATGGCTGCACCTAAACATGTCGTGTTTGGTGTCAAACATCTTGGAATACTACCCCCCGCCAATCCTGGCGGCGGGGCTAGCATTCCACCCTTCTAGAGGGAAAGGCATGTTAACTCTGACGAGTCCGGTAACTTCTTTCCAGAGCCCTGGCATCACAAAATGGATGCTGCTGCCACAGACACGAGTCTGGCCTCCTGCTGCTGGACGAAACTCCGGCAGGGGAGGCCTGGACAATAGGTTTCCTGTCCCAGGGAGGTGTGACCACCTCCCCAGACAGGACAATGTGTATTGGGGCTGGGCGGGAGCACTTTCTGGTGCTTTGAAGTCCTGCACTGGGGGCACATTTGGTGTCCCTGTGCATACCCCAGTTCAAACCGGATCAGGGGCTTGCAGCCCCTGCTTTGGCGCGAACTGGACAAAGGGAAAGGGGTGTAGCCACCCCTCGGCCCTGACCCACCCATAGGTGGGGCCACAGAGTAGTCCATTACCTATTTTTAGAATAAAGGTAGGAACCCAGTCCTTAGGACTTTAGATTATACCTGGACGAAACTCTGACACTGAATCCTGGACCTTCGACGCTCTACGACAAGATTAGAGGACTGAAGAATCTCCCTTGGGGTCAAGGAGTGACTCCCCTGCTTGGCAGGCACCAAAGAAGCATCTGTCCGGTTCGCATCACTGAAGCTCCCGTCGGACGCCGAGGTCATCGCATCACCAGAGGTGGATTCTCAGACTTCCCGAGGCTACCCTGAGTCCCCAGCAAAGCTGAGGCCCGTGGCTATCGTGGGTGACTTGAGACCGTGACCCCTGGACACCGAGCACACTTGCAAGTGCACCATCTTCTGGGTCTCCCAAGAAGTCGTGCTTTGGGCTCCGAGTAGCCCTAGCCTCCAGCACCATCTGCACCGAAGATCACTGGCCCCCACTCCACGAGTGTCCTGTAAGCCAGCTCCACGTGCGGCGTCACGAGGCTCCTTCGCGGTCGCTAGCCCGTTGGCTAGTAGCCCTTGACGAAGGCCAATCTTTTCTTTACTTGGCATCCTGGTTGCTCCAGGCCTGCCCTCACTTACCCTCGCTGGGTGAGTTCCCCAGACCTTGCTGGTCTGCATCATCGACGATCTACATCTTACTCGAGACTTGCCGTTGCCAGGGCTTGTTGGGTCCAATCCGGTCGCCGACACCTCAGCACTCGACAGACATCGAGCACCAGCCCGAATCCTGCTCCTGGTCGCCGACAACGCCTCCCGGACCTCGTGGCTGAAGAGTCAAGACGACCATCACTGCACCTGAAGCACTCGACATCGGTGGGCATCTGTCCATCGCCTTCCTGGTCACTGGCTAGTGACCCAGACTCTGTCCCCTCTGCTTTCAGGTTCTTCAGAACTCCGATCCACTCTTGGATCCACCCGGACACTTTTCTCCTGGTCGCCAGCAGCACTTTGCAGCAGATCGCCATACGAAACGACGACGAAACCCGACCCCGAAAGGCACCTATGCACCCGGCTTCCCTGGGTGAGGTAACACGAGTACTCCGGTGCTCCTGTGGGTAGAGACTCTTCAAAGTCCTAGATCTCAAAGGGTTTTGTCCTAGTCCTATTTTAAGTGTCCCTTTCCTCTATTTTCCCGATCCCGACTTTCTCCATAGAAGTTAACGGCGTATCGCGGTTGTGTATTTACACTGCACGCGTCTCCCGTGGGTCCCCTGTGTCACTACCTTGGGTGGTTCCTTGTGGTCCAAGCACTTCTAGAGGCTCTAGGCCTAGTGTCTAGTTCAGTCGTGGTTCGCATACCACTTTATTGGTTTATGGTTTGGTACGCCCCTAGGGCCCAAACGTGTATTTGTGCTATTATTGTGATTTAAGATCTTATAACCTATGTACTTCAAACTCTAGCCTCATAAAGAGACTAGAGGGGTGTGTTTAGTAATAAATACATATATTTTGAATATATACCTGGTGTGGTGCTCTTTCATTTGGTCACTCAAGAGATTATAGACTGGTAAAACAAGCTGCTTTACATTCCTTCAAGACTTAGCCTGAAGGCTGCTCTCCATAGCTACCACTAGGATAGCTTTCAATAAGGTTGTCTTTAACCTACCTACCATAAGAGTCGATTTGGACCGGTGCAAGGTGCCCACTATAATTAGTGGACAGCATATGCCAGGCCAACTTCTCACACCTTGGTTCACCGAGACTTTAAGGATAGAGAAGGCCAAATGTAAAGCAATGGAACGCAAGTGGAGAAGGAATTATACCCCTGATTCCAAGAGTAATTATAAAGCAGCAAAAAAGACATATCATAATTTTTGCAAAACTGCTAGAGCGAACCATGTTTCGTCCACCATCTCGAATGCCCTAAACTGTTCTAAAACGCTTTTTAACATGGTTAAAGAGCTTGCTGGTTCCAAAACCCAAACTAGGCCCCCTGCACTTAATAAGCAGCAATGTGAGGACCTGGCTACTTTCTTTGTACAAAAAGTTGAGAATATATACCTGGATATAGTACGAGGACAGGATGATAACCTTTCCCCTTCCCCAGAAACATCCACACCACCCTCTATGGTCAACGCGCCACCCAATCAGGATTGGATGTCCAATTTCTCCATTAATCATTTGGACACATGGCCCCTGCTAAATACCACTACCCTAAAAAAACTTTTAGGTAGTATAAAATCGGGATCTCCAAGGGATCCCTTGCCTATTTCCGTGCTCCAGCAACTGGAACCGCCATTGTTGCATGTAGTCATGGATCTCTTAAATGCCTCCTTGTTGGAAGCTGTTATCCCGCTAGACTGGAAACATGCCATGGTTTTGCCCCTCCTTAAAAAGGCAAACGCCGACCCTGACTTACCCTCAAACTATCGTCCCATCTCAGTGCTACCGGCTTTCTCTAAAATCTTAGAAAAACATGTCCATGCACAGCTTTCGTTGTTTGTCGAAGCTCAAAGTTTTCTCCATCCCTCCCAATCGGGTTTCAGAGCTGGTTTTTCAACAGAAACCACCCTGTTGGGGGGTTACAGAAAGACTACGCTACCATCTAGACGCTGGAGACACTGTGGCCCTCATTTTGCTGGATTTGAGTGCAGCTTTTGACACGGTGTCTCATGCCGTGTTAATTAAAACCTTAAGATTGCTGGGCATATGCGGGTCAGCTCTGAAATGGCTTATCGCTTTCCTTACAAATCGCACTTTTCAAGTTTTTTCCCCTACAGCCTGTTCCGATACCCACTTTTTTGCTCATGGGGTACCTCAGGGCTCCATCCTTAGCCCCCTACTTTTTAATCTATATGTAAGGCCCTTGGCGGATATTGCAGAGAAGTCCGGGCTGACCCTCTTCTCTTATGCGGATGATTCTCAAATTATTTTCTCTCTATCCATGAAGAAAACTACAGAGATTTCTCCCCTTCAGCTGGGTTTGAGGAATATCGCATCATGGATGCAATCTAACTTCCTCAAACTAAACGGTGGTAAAACCGAGGTCCTTATATTCGGGAAAAATAAGGAACTTTGGGGCCCTCAACACTGGCCCAGTGAGATGGCTGTTCTTCCTACACCGGTTTGCCAGGCTCGAAATTTGGGCGTCATCATTGATGATGCACTCAGTATGCACGCCCAAGCTGTCAAAGTAGCTGCCACCTGTTTCACAATCTTGAAGTGGCTAAAAAAAGTTATCTGGATGCTACCAGAATCTACTCAGAAAACTGTTGTTCACGCTTTGATCACTTCGAGACTTGACTATGGCAACGTTCTGTATTTGGGATCAAACAAGGAGGTGACTCGTAGGCTGCAACTGGTCCAGAACTCCGCAGCTAGGCTTTTATGCCGGATCCCCAGAACCTCCTCTATCTCCGGTCATCTTCGTGATTTGCATTGGCTCAGGGTGGAGAACCGAGTTAAGTTCAAAGCCCTGAGCTATATGTTTAAAATTAAAAATGGAGCTGCCCCCAATTACCTTCAATCATTGGTCCATCCTTATGTCCCTCTTCGCGACCTCCGCTCATCCACTCAGGGGAGGTTTTCTGTTCCAAAAACTAAACTAGCGCGAATAGGTGGAAGGTCTTTCGCATACCTCGGCCCCTCACTCTGGAATGTCATGCCCCTAGCTCTTCGCAACGAAACAAATTATATTCAATTTCGTAAATCCTTGAAGACATGGCTTTTCAATCAATAGCCTGCTGCCTTGTTTAACTCTGTCTCTGATCTGCTTTCTGCGCCGGGAAACCCTTTTTGGGTAGCTGTTGCGCATTATAAGTTTAAAAAATAAATAAATAAATAAAATGATCTAGAAACTCTAGCCATGCTAGAAGAATCACATCTTGAGGGATCCCCGGATGGGAAAGATATTCATGATAATATGGACAAAATAGAGAGTCTAGAGATCACGCAGGTCAGGCCACGGAGCCCCTTCAAACCAACATTGAAATTCTTGCCACAGATGCCAATGGATACGATTGACGTATTTGTAGAGAATGTGAATAAAGATCTAATTGCCCTATGCATCAAAGGCAAAAAAGATTAAATGGATATGAACATGACTTATAAACAGAGATAGGCACTGAAAGATCTACATAAAGACCAAACCATTGTCTATAAACCTTCTGACAAAGGAGGAAATGTAGTGATTCAGACGAGAGAGAACTATTACAGAGAGGCAATCAGACACTTGAGTGATAGAAAGTGTTATTTACTAACTACAAATGAAGAATATACTAACAGTATTAAGCAATTTCAGAGTCTGATTGAAAAATGGTATTGTAAAGGGATGTTATCGACAGAAGAGTATCAGTTCCTTGAAACACCGTATCCAAGGTTATCAACCTTCCACCATCTACCTAAGGTCCATAAGAACAGGATCCATCCACCAGGACGTCCCATAGTATCATCCATAGGAAGCCTAGCTCAGAACATATCCACATATGTGGATCATTTTCTGTTTCCCTTTGTAGTGCAATTGACGTCATACATCAGACACACCAAGGACTTTCTAAGACAGATTGAGGGTACCACGTGGGAAACAGACTTTCTGATGATAGTGTTAGATGTTTCCAACTTATATACCAGCATTGCCCACAAAGATGGGCTAGAAGCAGTAAGATACTTTAAGGGATGCCCACTGAAATATATGGAAAATAGTGAGATGTTGATAGAATTTGTTGACTTCTGTTTGCATAACAACATTTCTATTTTCCAAGAGCAATTATATAAACAAACACAAGGCAAGGCTACGGGCACCTGCTTCACCCCCTGTTATGCAAACTTGTTTGTAGGCTGGTGGGAGAAGCAGGTGGCCTGGTCTGATGCCTATGATGAGTGGGTTGAGAAGATAATAAGCTGGAGAAGATATATTGATGACTTATTCATCATTTGGAGAGGAACCGAGGAATCAGCAAAGGCTTATATAACATTCGTAAACAATAACAATATTAATCTGAGTCACAAGTGAGATTAGTTCTACGCAGGTCAATTTCCCTGATCTCAAAGTATTTATCAGCGACAATAAGATCTGTACAGCCCTACACAGGAAGCCGACAGCGGGCAATTTGATAGTACGGACGGCTACAAGATCACCCGCAGGGACCGCACCAACGGAGTAGGAGGTGGAATCGCCATCGTCCACAAGAACACCCTCAGGGTCTCGACCAGCACCGACGACACCCTCAGCACCGCCGAACACCTGCACTTCCAGATCCACACGGACCCCAACACCACCCTCAGAGGAACGCTCGTCTACAGACCCCCGGACCCCGGCCTCAGTTCAGTGACTCCATCGCCGACTTCGTCAGCACGCACGCCATGGCCTCCACAGACTACATCCTCCTCGGAGACCTGAACTTCCACCTCGAGAACACCAACGACACCAACTCCACCACCCTGATCGACAACCTCGCCAACCTCGGACTCAGACAGCTCGTCACAACGCCCACCCACTCCGCCGGCCACACGCTCGACCCCATCTTCTCCGCAAGCTCCCACGTCTCTTTCAGTCACACCACCGAACTCCACTGGACCGACCATCGCTGCATCCACTTCACCTTCCGGAAACCCACCACGCACCACCGCACTCAACAGATCCCCCGCCGCAGCTGGAGCAAAGTCACCGATGTCCAGCTTAACACCACCCTCGCCTGGAGCCCACCCGCCGACCCTACCGACACCGCCGCCCGCGACCTCAGGCGATGGATCGACGACTGCACCAACACTCTCGCCCCGATCAAGAAACCCTCCAACAGACACACCGACAAGAAAAGCCAGCTGGTTCACCGCGGACCTCCAGGCCTCCAAGCAAACCTGCCGGAAACTAGAGAAGAAATGGCACCGCGAACAGACACCGGACAGCCATGAGGCCCACAAGAACGCCATCCGCAGACACCATCACCTCATCAGAACCGCCAAAAGGGCCTCCTTCAAGGACCGCCTCGACAACAACGCACACAACAGCAAAGAGCTCTTCAACATCGTGAAGGAACTCTTCAACCCCAGCTCCAACGCCAACGACATCCCACCATCGCAAGACCTGTGCGACTCCCTTGCCACCTTCTTCCACTGCAAGATCGCAGACATCCACGACAGCTTCAACAACCGGACCGCCTTGACAGCCAACGACACCTCGGACCCCCCGGCCACCATCCGCATCGACCCCATGCTCACCTGGACCAACGTGAACGACGACGACACCATCAAAATCATGAACACCATCCACTCCGGCTCTCCGTCAGACCCGTGCCCGCACCACATCTTCAACAAAGCTAGCGCCACCATCGCACCCCATCTCCGCAAAGTCATCAACATCTCCTTCGAGACCGCGACCTTCCCGGAGAGCTGGAAGCACGCAGAGATCAACGCCTTACTCAAGAAACCCAAGGCGGATCCGAGAGACCTCAAGAACTTCCGGCCCATCTCCCTGCTCCCGTTCCCGGCGAAGGTCATCGAGAAGATCGTCAACAGACAACTGACCCGCTACCTCGAGGAGAACAACATCCTGGACCCATCCCAGTCCGGGTTCCGCAGCAACCACAGTACCGAAACTGCCATCATCGCCGCCACCGTTGACATCAGGACCCTGCTGGACAACGGTGAAACCGCCGCCCTCATCCTCTCAGCCGCCTTCGACACGGTCTGCCACCGCACCCTACGCACACGCCTCCACAACGCAGGGATCCGAGACAAGGCTCTGGAATGGACCAACTCCTTCCTCTCCGGCAGAACCCAGAGCGTCCGCCTCCCCCATTCCGTTCCGAAGCCTCCGAGATCATCTGCGGCGTACCCCAAGGATCATCCCTCAGCCCGACACTGTTCAACATCTACATGGCACCGCTCGCCCACGTCGCCCGACTGCACGACCTCAACATCATCTCCTACGCCGACGACACCCAGCTGATTCTCTCCCTCACCAAGGACCCCCTCACCACCAAAGCCAACCTCCACGAAGGAATGAAGGCCGTCGCCGAGTGGATGAAGAAGAGCCGACTGAAGCTGAACTCGGACAAGACGGAGGTCCTCATCCTCGGCTCCACCCCGTCAGCCTGGGACGACTCCTGGTGGCCAACCACACTGGGAGCAGCACCGACACCCACCGACCACGCACGCAACCTGGGGTCATCCTCGACTCGACACTCTCCATGACCAAGCAGGTCAACGCCGTCTCGTCCTCCTGCTTCAACACCCTACGCATGCTCCGCAAGATCTACAGGTGGATCCCCACCGAAACAAGAAGAACGGTCACCCAGGCCCTCGTCAGCAGCAGGCTGGACTACAGAAACGCCCTCTACGCGGGAACCTCGGCCAAACTCCTGAAACGACTGCAACGCAAACAGAACGCCTCTGCATGCCTCATCCTCGACATCCCTCGCCACAGCCACATCTCACCCCACCTGAGAGACCTGCACTGGCTCCCCGTCAACAAGAGGATCACCTTCAAGCTCCTCACCCACGCACACAAAGCACTCCACAACACCGGACCGGCATACCTCAACAGACGACTCACCTTCTACACCCCGAACCGCCAGCTCCGCTCCGCCGACCTCGCCCTCGCCATCGTCCCCCGCATCCGAAGAGCGACCACCGGCGGAAGATCGTTCTCCTACCTCGCCTCCAAGACCTGGAACACCCTCCCCATCCTCCTATGGCAGACCCAGGACCTACTAACCTTCAGGAAGCTACTCAAGACCTGGCTGTTCGAGCAGTAGCAGCACCTCCCCCCCCCCCCCAGCACCTTGAGACCCTCACGGGTGAGTAGTGCGCTTTACAAATGTTCTGATTGATTGATAGTACATGCCACCAGTAGTCATCCCACTAAATTGATAAAAAGTATTCCATCCGGCGAAGTGCTACGTATAAAAAGAAATAGTTCGAGGGTGCATACTTCCAAATAGCAGCAGATGAAAGCATGAAAAGATTTGCAGTGAGAGGCTATCAGAGGGGAGTACTCAACAGAGCGAAGAACAGAGAAGACAGTAAGGAAAGGGCAGATCTACTGAAGGAAGAGGCTAAAACAAAAGATTCAGCCACAAGGAACAATTTTAGAATGATCACTAATTTTTCCAGTGTGGCTAGTAATGTAAGGAAAATCATAACCGGCAATTGGCGGATTCTTAAATCCAACCAGGTTATAAGCAGCGATCTCCCAAATCATCCCTTATTAACATTTAGGAAAGCAAGATCCATTAGGGATGAGCTAGTAGAATGTTACTTGCCCCAAGAGAAGCCACACACATCATTGATACAACTGAAAGGATTCGTTCCATGTGGGAAGTGCAAAGCCTGTGCTCATAGTAATAAGGTATGTACCTATGTAGTTCCAGGTCTCCCAGAACCCAAGAAGATTAAAAAATTCATGAATTGCAAAACAACTTATACAGTTTATTGCTTAATATGTCCCTGTCAACTGAGATACGTGGGAAGTACCATCCACCTCACGAAGATACGTATTCTTGAGCACTAAAGGGCAAAAATCAATAAAGATATCTCCTACCCAGTCGCGAGGCACTTTTAATTGTACCATCAGAGTAACAGAAATCTACTCAAGTTTTTCTGTTTAGATCAGGTGCCCCGGGTCATAAGAGGGGGGGGGATACAGAGTTGAAACTGTGGAGACTGGAATCTAGGTATATAATAGACTTGCAATCGAAGACACCTACTGAATTAATGAGTGACAAGGAGCTAGGGGTACATTTGTAAATATAAATACAAAGTAGATAATGTCTAATTGATAAATAAGAGTAGGCTATCGAGATAAAACACATGACTAAGCAAACAAGAAGTCCTACTGTGGGCAACAATTCGTGTAATGTTTATATATAATGAATTAGTGATGAATGAAATGAACAAGAGCTTTATCTTGACTGAGTTTAACATTTATGTTGATACATTTTTTCACATTTTCACATGTTTAAAGATGGCGCTTAACGTTAGGTTGAACATCATCGACATAGTCGTAAGCACTGAATAGTCCCGCCCACGTGCGGTGACCCCGGAGCATTTACAAAATACATTTATATATGTATGTTTAGCCACAAACATGTACGTAGTACCTTCAAACATACATATATACATATATATATATACATAAACAAGCAGCCTAAAAGCATTCAACAGGCTAAGATTCCAATATTGCATTGGATTTTTCATAAAAAATAAAAAAAATAAGCTTATATGGCATTTCTGTAAAGAAGAACATGCACTCCTCTAGTGTACTAACATAGCCTTTTATTTTCAAAGGAAAAGGCAAGTAATAGCAGGCAATTAGCCTATAGGCTGCATAGATAAAAACACAACATTAATAAACTGGCGCCGTGCCTTTAAGACCTCCAAGACCTCCCTGCTCCCATCATGCACCACAAGTCACAGTTAGGTCAGGTCTTTTTGTTCGGTGTACTAACATGTAGGAATCAGGAAGCAAGATAGAAACGCTACTACGAGAGATCGGAGTACAGGGCTTAGCATGGAAATTACTTAAATCCTTCCTTTCAGATAGACAACAGACAGTTACCCTTGGCGAATTCTCATCTAAACCTCTCTCTCTGCCTTGTGGGGTCCCTCAGGGGTTGTCCTTGAGCCCAACACTTTTTAATATTTATGTGTCGCTCTTAGCTCCCTTGATTGAATCATTTGGATTCAATTTAACCTCATATGCAGACGACACCCAAATTGTAGTGTCATTAAGGCAGGAGAGTTGCAGGGAACGGCAGCCAGATTTCATGACTGCATGATAGCAGTGGGCAATTGGATGGCCCAAAACTGTCTAAAACTAAATTCCAGTAAGACAGAGGTAGTTCTGTTCAGCAATGATGCTAACTTTTGGAACTCGACTTGGTGGCCTGACTCTCAAGGCCCTCTCCCCACGCCTGTCAAAAAGGCAAAGAATTTAGGAGTCTGGATAGACAATAAGCTCAACCTCAAGGATCAGGTGAATGCAGTAGTCTCATCCACCTCCTATATATTAAAAACTTGTAAGAAGATCATACATGTTTTACCCAATGATAGCCGTCAATTAGTGATTACCGCTCTAGTGATGTCCAGACTAGATTATTGTAACAGTTTATATCTCAACATTCAGGAAAGTCTGATGAATAAACTGCAACTTTTACAAAACGCAGCGGCTAGACTGCTGTCCGGCATCCCAAAACATGTTTCCATCTCAGCAGAGATTAAAAGACTTCACAGGCTGCCGATGCGAAAACGGGTACAATTTAAGGCTCTGTGTATTGTACACAAAGCCCTGCATAGAACTGGGCCCAACCATCTCATTACGCAATTCCAATGGTACACACCAACTAGATGTTTACGCTCCTCGGAAGCTAAACTTGTATCGGTGCCCTTTGCGAAAAAGACCAACTGGGGTGGAAGAAGCTTTGTGGTTAGTGCAGCCAAGGCATGGAATGGCCTTCCGCTGCAGTTGAGATCTCAGCCAAACCTGTTGGCTTTTAGAAAGGCTCTGAAAACTTGGCTCTTTACCACACAGTCTTAGGTCTTTATTTTTCCGTCTCCTGACTCAGGATCTCTCTATGACTTCAGGTAGCGCCAGGACACCTTCGGGTAGCAGTTTGCGCTTTATAAATGTTAATAACATAACATAACATACTATACTATAGGTATTTGTCCGGGGAGGTGGGCGGGTTGCTAATGACTTTGATGAGTATACCCCTGGAAGAGAACTAGGATTACAGATAAGTAACTTATCCTTCTCGTCCAGGGGATACTCTTCAATAGTCATAAACACTAAATAGAAAAGCAAGCCCATACCCACTATCCTGCGGACGAACATCAGTATAGTCACAGCAAAACACTCCCAGGACAAATCATCCAAAAAGATTCCTTAAAGAGGCTTGCCCAAACTGAGCATCCACCTGAGTGTCAGAGTCTAAACAATAATGGCAAGTAAATGTATGCACTGGTCGCCGTGTGGCAGCTTTACATATCTCTGCAATAGGTACATTTTTAAGGAGAGCCGAGGAAGAGGCCTTTCCCCTGGTAGAATGAGCCTTTGGTTTGCCAGGGAGAAGTTTGTTGGCCAACTGGTAAGATAATGTGATACATGAGACTATCCATCTAGAGATGGACTGTTTGGAAGCTGCACAACCAGTATGTATGGAACCATAGTTTACAAACAGGCGGTCTGATTTTCTCAATGCCTTGGTCTTGTCTAGGTAGAGCTTCAGAACCCTCTTAAGGTCTATTGAATGTAAAGCCCTTTCCGGGGGATTTGAAGGGTTAGGGAAAAAGGTAGGAAGAGTGATTGGCTGGTTAATATGAAAATCCAAGACCACTTTAGGTAGAAAACTCAGATGAGTTCTAAGGACCACCCTGTTTGCATGAAAAATTATATAAGGTTCTTTACAGCACAAAGCTTGTATCTCATTCACTCTCCAAGCAGAGGTGATGGCCATTAAAAAAACAGCCTTCCATGACAAATGCTGCAGAGAAGCTTTATGAATAGGTTCAAATAGGGACCCCATCAACCTAGCAAGAACAATGTTAAGTTCCCATGGAAGGGACGGGGATCTGATTGGTGGTTAGACTTTTTTTAACCCCTCAAGGAAGTCTTAACCACAGGTAGCTGAAAGAAGGAAACCTGCATAGGAGATTTTTTGAAGGCTGTAATAGCCGCCAGATAGACCTTTATAAGAGAAATCTGAAGGCCTGACTTGGCCAAGTACAGTAGGTATGGTAAAATCACCTGTTCTCGACCCAGAATGGGATCATAATTATTATTAATGTACCAGAAGTAAAACCGCTTCCATTTGAAAGCGTACGACTTTCTGGTGGATGGACCTCAGGAGCCATGCCATCAATCTTAGAGATGAGAGGTTGGGGTCGAACACCTTCCCCCCGTGTTTGGAGTCCGGTCGGCACGATATAACCTCCTGTGTGGGATCTCGGATAGTTGAAGAAGATCCGGATACCACCACTGGCAAGGCCACTCTGGTGCAATCAGTATCATTCTGGTCTTGGCCCTGTAGAACTTGTTGATCACCAGAGGAATGAGTGGAATTGGTGGAAAAGCGTAAAGTAATGTCTGCGACCATTTTATCAAAAGCACATTCCCTCTGGAGCCTGGTTGGTGAAACCTGGATGCGAAGACAGGGCATTTTGCGTTTGTTGCGTCTGCAAACAGGTCGATGTCTGGAACACCCCATTGATGGAAGATGCCCTGTGCGACGTCATTGTTTAGCACCCAGTCGTGAGCTACGACGACGTTCCAACTTAGAGAATCTTCTGCTGGTCCGCTCTGCCAGCCTTCCTGGTTGTCTCCCCTGCTTTTTCTGTCTGTGCCCTGTCCGTCTGTCTTTGCCTATTTGACCGTTGTGCAGTTTGTCCCTCATTGTCATTTGAGCCTTGTTGCTTGATTGTGCCTTCGTCCCTTATGCCTGTCTCTCTATGTGCCTCGTTTGTCTTTTTTGTACCTCCGTTGTCTTTCTGTACCTCCGTTGTCTTTTTGTGCCTCTGTTGGCTTTTAGTGTCTCTGTAGTCCTTTGGGCCTCTGTCTCTCATGCCATTTTGCCTCTTTACTCGTTTTTCTCTGCTGCCACTTTTTCCCTTTCCCACCGCTGCTGTCCCCGTGGCCACTCCCCCCCTGTCTGTTCCCACTCCCACCTCCCAGCTGCTCTTCCTCCCCCGACCCCTACTTATTAATGGCCGCGCGCAGCGGGTGCCCCGCTGGTGCGCCGAAGGCGCGCCAAAGGAAAGCTCGTCTGCGCCCGTCCGCGACCAGCGCCAGGGACCCTGGTCCGCCGACCACCCACCTCTACAACTCAGCTGCCTTCCGCGCTGAACACCACTCATGGGCAGTTCTCCTGCCCACACTGCCGCCGCACTTTCACCCAACTCCGGACGCCCACTGCTACCTCCAACCCACTGAACGCCAACGTGCCCAAACCCCTGAACTGCATCCTGCTCAACGTCCGCTTCCTACACAGACACGCAGTAGAGATCTGGGACCTCCTCGACACCCTCTCGCTTGACGTCGCCTTCCTCACTGAGATCTGGACCAACGCCACCTCCGCACCCAACATCGCAACCGCAATCCCCAACGGCTACACGATCCAGAGGAAGGACCGCCCCAACCACCCTGGAGGTGGACTCGCCATCGTACACACAGACTCCCTCCGACTCACTACAGCCAGCACGAACAACTCCCCTTGGAACACCTCCATTTCCAGATCCATACCAACCCCAGAACGACTCTACGCGGCAACCTCGTCTACAGACCTCCCGGACCCCGCACCACGTTCACAACAACCATCACAGACCTCATCGCACCCCACGCCCTCACCTCCATGGACTACGTACTCCTCGGAGACCTGAACTTCCACCTCGACAACCTCAGCGACCCCAACTCCACCGCCCTCCTGGACAACCTCACCAACATCGGACTGAAACAGCTCATCACCACCCCCACCCACAAAGCAGGACACACCCTCGACCCCATCTTAGCAGGAGGAAACAACATCCGCTTCAGCCACAACAAGCAACCCCTCTGGACGGACCACTACTGCGTCCACTTCTCCTTTTCGAAACCCACCGCACACAAGCCCACTCCACGCCCCCGCGCAGGAACTGGAGCAAGATCACCGAAGACCACCTCACCTCCGCACTCAACCACGCCCCTCCACCCACCACAAACGATGCCAACACTGCAGCCATCGAACTCCACAGATGGATCACAGACTGCGCTAACACGCTCGCCCTCCCTCCAGAACCACGACAGACAACGCAACACAAAAGCCAAATGGTTCACCACCGACCTCCGAGAATCAAAGCGCACTTGCCGACGACTCGAGAAAGCGTGAAGGAACAGCAAAACCTCAGAAGCACACACCGCCTACAAGACCGCCATGACAGAACACCACCAACTCATCAGAACCACGAAGAGGAACTTCATCCAGGAAGAATCCTCTCTAACTCCCGCAACTCTAAAGAACTCTTCAGCATCATGGAAGAATTCACCAAATCCCCCAGTGAAACTGCTGACGTCCCTCCATCCCAGAACCTCTGCAACAAGCTCGGCTCCTACTTCCATCACAAGATCAGGACTCTCTATGACAACTTCGACGAACGGAACCAAGGCACCGACAAGATACCTACCACCAACGCCACCCAGCCAACCATCACTGCCTGGACCCCTGTCAGCACAGAAGACATCGCCAAGACCATGAGGAGCATACACTCAGGAGCCTCCACCGACCCCTGCCCGCCGCACATCTTCCACAGGGCCGCCTCAGCCATAGCACTAGAACTACGACGGACAATTAACTGCTCCCACGAAACAGGCACCTTCCCTGACGACTGGAAATGTGCGGAAGTCAAGCCCCTCCTCAAGAAGCCCTCCGCAGACCCAACAGAGCTCAAGAACTACAGACCCATCTCTCTCCTCCCCTTCGCAGGCAAAGTCACCGAGAAGATCGTCAACAGCCAGCTCACGAACTTCACAGAATCCAACTCGATCCTCGACACCTCCCAATCCAGATTCAGCAGCAACCACAGCACAGAGATTGCCCTTCTAGCCGCCACAGACGACATCTGCACTCTCCTCGACCAAACCCACATGGCTGCCCTTATCCTACTTGACCTCTCAGCAGCCTTCGACACCGTCTTTCATCGCACACTAACCGCCAGACTCCACGACGCCGGCATACAGGGAACCGCCCTAGACTGGATCTGCTCCTTCCTCACAGGCCGAACTCAAAGTATCAGACTCCCACCCTTCCTCTCCGAACCCACAGAAATCAGCTGCGGAGTACCTCAAGGATCCTCACTCAGCCCCACGCTCTTCAACATCTACATGGCCGCCCTCGCTACCATCGTTAGAAAACACGGACTCAGCATAGTATCCTACGCAGACGACACCCAGCTTATCCTCTCCCTCACCAAGGAACCCGACATCACTAGACACAGTTTTCAGGAAGGAATGAAAGACGTCACATCCTGGATGAGCAGCAGCTGCCTGAAGCTCAACTCGGAAAAAACAGAAGTCCTCGTCCTCGGATCCACCCCCTCCGCATGGGACAACACCTGGTGGCCATCGGCAACCCTCCCACACCCACGGACCACGCCCACAACCTCGACATCCTACTTGACTCCTCCCTCGCCATGAACCGACAGGTCAATGCCGTATCCTCTGCGTGCTTCAACACCCTCCGCATTCTCTACAAGACCTTCAAATGGATCCCCCCCAAATCCAGAAAGACTGTCACCCACGCACTCATAACCAGCAGACTGAACTACGGGAACGCCCTCTACGCTGGAATCAACAAATCTCTACTCCTAAAACTCTAGACTATCCAGAAATCTGCAGCCAGACTGGTCCTCGGCATTCTACGACAAGACCACATCACCCAGCACCTATGAGACCTCCACTGGCTTCCCGTCGAAAAGAGATTGACCTTCAAGCTGCTCACTCACGCCGACAAATCCCTCCACAACACTGGACCCAATACCTCAACGAAAGACTCTCCAACGCACCCAAGAGAAACCTCCGCTCCGCCGACCTTGCCCTGGCTGAAATCCTACGCATCCGCAGAGCCAGAACAGGAGGAAGGGCCTTCTCCTACATTGCGGCCAAGACCTGGAACAAACTCCCCCCTCAGCATCAGATGAGCCCCCTCGCTACAAGCATTCAGGAAGTCTCTCAAGACCTGGCTCTTCGGATGAGATGGAGCTGCTCGAATCCCCCCCCCCCCAGCGCCTTGAGACCCTCTCGGGTGAGTAGTGCGCTTCACAAATCCCTGATTGACTGATTGATTGCATGGACGTTGAGAGTACCTGGGAGATGAATTGCCGAAATGTTCAAATTTTTTGCAAGAAGCCGCTTTCATATGGTCTGAGCCTCCTGTGAGAGGGTTCTCAACCTGGTTCCTCCCTGTTTGTTCAGATAATACATGGTTGTGGTGTTGTCCGTCTGAATCCACAGGGAACGTGTGCGGAAGGAAGGGAGCAAAGACTTGAGTGCAAAATGTACCGCCATCAGCTCTAGTACGTTGATATGATACCCCTGCTCCGTCTCTGACCAGAGTCCTTGTACTTGAAGAGGACCCATATGAGCCCCCCAACCATGGAGGGAAGCATCCGTGACAATTGTCTGACTGGGAAGATCCTGATGGAAAGGAAATCCTTTCAGCAGATGCAATCGTTTCATCCACCATTTGATTAAATCCTTGGCTGACTGAGAGAGAACCAAAAAGTCTTCCCAGTGATCCAATACTTATGACCACTGGTCCTCCAGAGTTTGCTGCAGAGCACACATTTGTAGTCTGGCATTCGGGAAGATGAAGATGCAAGATGCTGTCGAACCCATAAGTGAGGACACTTGTCTGACCGTGGGGTGGCGAGAGCCTAGGAGAGTGCAGCACTTGTTGTGTATTGAGGATAACCTCTCCTCTGAAGAAGACACGCTTGCCCTTATGGTATCCAGAGAAGCACCCAGGTAATGGATCTTTTGAGTCGGATTGAAAATCGACTTCTTGTAGTTGATTTGCAGGCCCAGATTGCTTAGCGCTTGTATGCAGTATAGGAGGTTATTCTGCAGCAGAGTGGGTGACGAGCTTTTCAGCAACCAGTCGTCCAGATACGGATAGACGAAGATCTTTTGTTTGTGAAGAAAAGCCGCTACTACTGCCATGCATTTTGAGAATGTGCATGGGGCTGATTTGAGTCCAAACGGGATGACTTTGAACTGTAAATGTTGAGACACTACCTGAAAACGCAGGAATTTCCGATCTTTTCTGGAAATTTTCACGTGAAAATAAGCGTCCTGCAGATCTATGGAGCACATCCAGTCCCCTTGATGTCGTTGAGGAAAAATATGGTGCAGTACCACCATCTGAAATTTCTCCTTGCGCATGAATTTGTTCAAAAGCCTCAGGTCGAGTATTGGTCTGTACTCTTGGATAGGACCTCGTTTTCGTACCAGAAAGTAGCGGGAATAAATTCCCTGTCTTTGTTGCAGAGAAGGAACTGCTTCTATAGCGTCTTTCTTTAGCAGGATGTTCACCTCCGCCTGGAACAAGTGATGATGTTGGACATACCTTCCTCGAGGTGGTACTGATGGAGGTGGGGATTTGAATCTAAGCAAGTAACCATTCTGCAGAATATTGAGTACCCACTTGTCTTTTGTGTTTTTTCTCCACTTGTCCAGGTGAAAAATAATACTTCCCCCCCACTGGAGTGCGCAACGGAGATGGGGGAAGCCAGTGTTCACTGTTTTGCCGGTTGCTTTGTTAAAGAAGGTGTCGTTCTTGGAGCTCCCCCTGTCGACCGGGTCGACGCTGATGGTAATGCGACCTGGATTGTTGCTGTTGCGTCGACCAGTGAGGGGCTTAAACCCTCTTCTGGAAAACCGACGGTCGTATGGTCGGTACTTGCGTTGAAAATCCTTATGCTTCTCAAGGCCGACCACCTTCAAAGTGTCCAATTCCGATTTCATCTTGGACATCTCATCATCGGCATGAGTGCCAAACAAGGAAGTACCATTGAAAGGAAGATTCATAATCCTTCGTTATGCTTCCGGTTTGAGGCCAGTGAGCCGCAACCAGGCCGAACGTCTGGCACAAATGCCGTGGGAATATCCATGTGCTGCCAAGACCGATGCATCCTCAGCTGCACTAATGACATGGTTTGCAACAAGACCACCTTCCTGCACAATCTCATGAAAGTCCTGCTGGTCTTCCTTGGGCAGCTTCTCTGTGAATCTAGCCAAAGAGTCCTACAGAGACCTGCCGTGCCTCCCCAGAAGGGTCAAGGCACTAGCTCCTTAATTAAGGATGCCGATGTATTGCACATTCTTTTCCCCAGAGAGTCCATGTGCTTAATCTCCTTCTCAGGAGGGACTGAAGAGGATGTTGCTTGAGGATGTGTTTTCCTGGCTGCTGCCACTATAACAGAATCTGGTGGTGGATCTGATCGCAGGAACAGTGGATCCTGGTAAGGGGCCTTGTACTTTTTTGAAATGCGTGGGGGAGCCGAACCCACCGCAGCTGGAGTTAAAATGGTCTGCAGGGCTGGTTCAAGTAGCCCAGGAACCAGAGGGAGTAAAGGCCTTGCCGAGGACCTAGGTGTAGTGTGTCGAATTTTAAAGATGAAGAAGTAGTCGGCACAGGCATGTCAATGCTCAACTTGTTGGCACCTCTGCAGAGGACTTCATTAAAAGTGACCATGTCGTCCACTGGAGACACCCTAGCTGGAGGGGTAGCAGACAGGGTTGGTGAGTAGTCTCTCACCAATGACCTTGATGATGAAGACCACGAAGGTGACCTTCGCCTACTTCTTCGTGATATGGAAGAAAGGTGAGATCTCGACCGTCTAAGTGGTGTCCTAGATCGGGAATGTTGAGCTGGAGGAGACCTGGTTCTCCTTGGTGATCTGTGTGGAGATCTTCCCATAGATGTAGCAGGTGAATGACCAGCAGAGATTCTGGAGGGAGAATAAGTTTGAGAGAAGTCTGAACTAGGACTTCTGGGTGGAACTCTCCAACGTCGAACACTCTGTAGCCATCTTGGAGAAAGGGTAACGGGAGGTGTCTGTTCCCCAGGAACCGGAGATCCCTCCGGCGTGATTTGCACAATGTTAATGCCTGGAGAAGAAGATGCTTCCCTCGACGTGGATAGTCTGGACCTCGACCTCGGCCTTCCCGGCACCTCCATTGACGACGAGGGGGGCCTCGATGTTGTGATGCCTGTCGCCGCTGTAGGATTCTTGGCCGGTGAGGATAGTCTATGCCGCTCCTTCTCTGGATAGACTGCGGAAACGTCGAATGCCGGACTGGGGCCGGCGACCCTGACTGTGACGCTCTCGATGTCAAACGCTTGTGTGACTGCAGCGGGGTCTTCGACGTTGACCGCCTGTGTGACTGTGGCGCGGGGTACTCGACGTTGACCGCCTGTGTGTCTGGACACCGACCGCTGCATCGACGTCGGTGAATGGCGACGCAAGAGTTTCTTCGATGTCGACCCAAGCTTTGACATCGACTTACACTTCTCCGGCTGACATACTCCGAGCCCGAAGTAATGTGTCTCGAGGTTGACTTGCCTTTTGACGGCAGAGGCTCTGACGGCTTCGACGGCATCAGTCCCTCAACGTCGTCGCATGCTATGTCTGTTTTTCCGATGTCGACCGTGACGCTGAAGCGGAACAGTCAGCTATATGCTTCCTTTTTGATGCTGGAGAAGCAGAACAACGTCGTTTTTTTCTCTGATCTAAGTTTTACCTGAGAGGAGGGCTCTTTAAAAGCATGGCTGCTCCCAAGACCACTTTTTGATCCTTTTCCTCTCTCCAACAAGGCATGTAGCTTTATCTGTTCTCTGTCTCGAAGTGTTCTCTTAGAAAATTGCTGGCAATAATAACACTTCTTAGGATTGTGTGAGGATGGCAAACACACAATACAGACAGAATGCGGGTCAGACTTTGCCATCTTCTTCCCACAAGAGGGACATTAATTGAACAATAACAGTAATAGACTTAAAGATAAAGCATTTAAAGTTTTGAATTTTTTAAACTGCAAGTTAATGAACTTTATCAATGCTCTACCACAGTGTTTTGCTTACAAAAAGGACTGTGCCTTTAAATGTAAATGAAAAACGGCAGTAGCTCTTCTATGTTGTTGCAATAAGCTACACCTGTGAGTAGCATTTAACCCCTTCGATGCTCATGACGGAGCGGTTCCGTCATGAGCATCGGTTGGGCTGTGCTTATGACGGAACCGCTCCGTCATGAGCACAGCCCTTGGGGAAGCGCTGGCGCTCCCCCTGGGGCATCGATCTTGCCCCCACAGAGGGGATGGCAGCGGAAGAGTTTCCGCTGCCACCCCGGCTCCCCACGCTTCCCCATGACGTCAGCGCGCGCCGACGTCATCAGGAAGCGCTGAACGCGCTGGAAATCATTTCTTTCCAGCGCGTCCAGAGGGAGGGTGAGTGTTTGTTGGTGCGGTGTGGTGGGGGGCCCAAATCTTGATGCCTTGAGGCATCGGGGAGAGGAAACTGTGTTTCCTCTCCCTGATGTCTCAATGCAGGGCATTCCTGGTGCACGATCGCGCACAGCGTCGCGATCGTGCACCAGGAATGTCCCACTAGACACCAGGGATTCCTTTTTTTCTATAAAGGAAGCGACCCCTTGGGCAAGGGTCGCTTCCTAAGGGGGCAAATAATTTAAAGACTTTTCTGCCCCCCCTGGGGACAGATCGGCCGATTTATGGCTGTTTGTGGACCCAGGGGGGCAGAAAAGCCCACTAGAAGCCAGGGATCTTTTTTTAAATTAAATTGGAAGCGACCCCTTGGGCAAGGGTCGCTTCCTGGGGGGCCAAATAATTTTAAAGTATATTCTGCCCCCTCTGGGGGCAGATCGTTTTTTTTATTTGGCCTTTCTGCCCCCAGGGGGGGGCAGAAAACCCCACTAGACACCAGGGAATTTGTGTAATTGTAAATGGAAGCAACCCCTTGGGCAAGAATCGCTTCCAGGGGCTAAATTTAAAAAAAAAGTATATTCTGCCCCCCCCTGGGGACAGATAGCCTGATTTTTTTGGCGTTTCTGGACCCAGGGGGGGCAGAAAAGCCCACTAGAGGCAGGGAATTTGTTTTTTTTTAAATTGGAAGCGACCCCTTGGCCAAGGGTTGCTTTCAGGGGCCATATTTAAAAAAAAATTATATTCTATCCCCCTGGGGGCAGATCAGTTTGTGTATTTGGCCAGGGGGGGGGGGCAGAAAACCCCATTAGACACCAGGGAGAGTTTTAAATCTTAAATGGAAGTGACCCCTTGGCCAAGGGTCGCTTCCTTATGGGCCTAGATAATTTTTAAGACTTTTCTACCCCCCCTGGGGACAGATCACCTGCATTTTATGGCATTTGGCCCGGGGGTGGGGGGTAGAATAGCCCACTAGAGCCAGGTATCTAAAAATAAATAAATTGGCCGCTTCCAGGGGACATATATTTTTTTATGTGTATTTGGCCTTTCTGCCCCCATTTGGGTAGTGACATAGCGTGTTATAATGTTGTTTTATTTCTTGTGAATTGCAATTGTAATGCTTTATTTCTCCTTTTTTGTTAGGTCAAGGCTTTTGCTCTTTAGACTGTTCCAGGTTGCGGTTTCGTTACTGTTTGCGTAGTTGCATGTGTTTGGTAAGAGACTTTTTTGTACAATGTAAATGAGTTTTATTTCTCTGCATGAATGTGTTTTTTGCGAATGGTGTAATAATAGCAGTATGTTTGGCTTCTGTTTTTTGAGTGTCAAAAACTTTTTGCATTTGTGCTCGATGTGTATTTTGTTGTATTGTGAGTAATTGGTTTTGTTTTTTTCTTTCTAGTGGGATATCGTTGGTTTTTGCTGTGTCTCTGCAGAGTAGGTGCTGGTGAGTGTAGCTGTCTCTTGTAAGTGAATCGTATAGTTTTTGAGTATATAGATCTTTGTGATAAAGGCACACATTTTTTTACTTACTTGCTTTGCACAGTGTTGGTTGTTGTTGACTTGTTTGTGCAGTCTCCTTTCTTAGTAAGGATAATGGCTAGCCGCAGGATTACTGCTCAGCAGGTTGTTGGTATGCTTTTTGAGTCTTCCTCTGACCATGGTTCAGAGACTGACTCTGCATCTGAGGCAGAGGAGGCAGGGGACGATTCAGGCAGTGAGTTTTCTCTCCACATGGAATCATCGGATGATGAAGCTACTCTTAGTGCGGATGAAGTGCCTGTGTTAGAGGAGGACATTGATGTGCCGATAGTGCGGCAAGAGGCATCTGGGCTGCAGCCTGGGGATGCAAGGCTTCCTGTTGGTGTAGTGCGGCAAGAGGAATCTGGGCTGCAGCCTGGGGCTGCAAGGCTTCCCGTTGAAAGTGCTGACCTCTGGGTTGCCCCAGGCATGGTGCAGCCGGCATTGCCAGACTTTACTGGTGTTCCAGGGTGTAGAGTGAATACTGAAAACTTTTTGCCGATAAATTTTTTTCAGTTGTTTATGGACGATGTGTTTTTGGCAGAGATTGTTGAGCAGACTAATTTGTATGCCGAACAGTTTTTGAGGGACAACAGTGCCAGCCTTAAGCCCCACTCTAGAGCTACCCGGTGGACTCCCACAAATTTGGAAGAGATGAAGAAGTTCTTGGGTTTAACTTTTTGATGGGCTTGCTAAGGAAGCCATCAATGTCTTCATATTGGTCTACTAGTCCCTTGATGGCAACGGCTATATTTCCGGCAGTCATGAATCCTGATAGGTATTTGCTTCTGCTTCGGATGATGCATTTTGTCGATAATGGTTTAGCGTTGCCACGAGATCACCCTGAATGTGACCGTCTTTTTAAGATTCGGCCTGTCATTGATCACTTTGTTGATCGATTTTCTGAAATCTATGCTCCTGGGAAAGAAATTGCAGTGGATGAGTCTTTGGTGTTGTTCAAGGGCCGCTTGGTTTTTAGGCAATACATTCCTAGTAAGAGGGCACGCTATGGAATTAAGCTGTATATGCTGTGTGACAGTCGGACTGGATATGTCTCTAATTTCAGGGTGTACACCGGTAAGGAATCCAGGATTAACCCCCCTGGTTGTCCGTCCACTTTTGGAGTGACTGAGAAAATTGTGTGGGAACTTGGTAGAGGATTTTTTAACAAAGGCCACCATTTATATGTAGATAACTTCTACACTGGTGAGCGATTGTTCAGGGAATTGGCCACAGTGGACACTGTTGCTTGTGGCACAATCCGCTCTAACCGTAAAGGTTTCCCAAAAGAACTTGTTTGCCAAAAGCTTGTGCGGGGACAGTGCAGTGCGTTGCGTTGCGAGGAGCTTCTAGCTGTGAAGTTTTCAGACAGGAGAGATGTCTACATGCTGACTACCATCCATGATGAAAGCACTGCACCTGTGACTGTTTGGGGTCACATTACTGAAGTGCGCAAACCTGTGTGCATTTTAGACTATAATAGGCACATGGGTGGTGTTGACAGAGTAGATCAGAGGTTGGAACCTTACGCTGCTCTTCGTAAGGCTTACATTTGGTATAAGAAGTTGGCTATCCATCTTTTCCACTTGGCAACCTTTAATGCTTTTGTTGTGTTCCAGGATTCTTGTCCTGAGTCAAAGATGACTTTTGTTAAGTTTCAGGAGTCTGTAATAGGCAGCCTTGTTTTAGTGGAACAGGCAAGTGTTCCTAGAGTTGGAGTGGTGGAGGATGTTGCTAGATTGAAAGATCGCCACTTTCCTGATCACATTCCTCCCACACCCTCAAAAGACTTTCCCAGTAGGAGATGTAGAGTCTGTTGGCGAAGAGGTATGCGGAAGGAGACTCGTTTGTACTGCCCCGAGTGTCCTTCTAACCCTGGGCTGTGTGTGCCTGCTTGTTTTAGAATGTACCACACGCAAAAGAATTTTTGGGAGCATCCATGAGTGGTAAAGTGAACTGCCTGGCCTCTATTGTTTAATATTTTTTGTTCAGTTTCAAGGTTGGCATTTGTGTAGTGTATTTAGTTTCAGATTTTGTGTTAGTAGATTTGTATTTATTTGCAATTTGTTTGTGTTTTCTTATTTATATTAAAAAAATCCTAAATGTGATGGCGGTGTGCGTGGAGTGGCGCTTGTGTGGCGGTGTGCGTGGTCTGACGTTTGGCTGGCGGTGTGCGTGGACTGGCGCTTGGCTGGCGGTGTGTGTGGACTGGCGCTTGGCTGGCGGTGTGTGTGGACTGGCGCTTGGCTGGCGGTGTGCGTGGACTGGCGCTTGGCTGGCGGTGTGCGTGGACTGGCGCTTGGCTGGCGGTGTGTGTGGACTGGCGCTTGGCTGGCGGTGTGCGTGGACTGGCGCTTGGCTGGCGGTGTGCGTGGACTGGCGCTTGGCTGGCGGTGTGCGTGGACTGGCGCTTGGCTGGCGGTGTGCGTGGACTGGCGCTTGGCTGGCGGTGTGCGTGGACTGGTGCTCGGCTGGCGGTGTACGTAGACTGGCGCTTGGCTGGCGGTGTGTGAGTAGTGACTAGCTGCTGGTCACTACACACACTGCTAGCCAAACGCCACTCAACGCAATCCGTGAGCTGGTGTGGTTGCTGTGTCAGGAATGTGGGCATGTGAAAGTGATGGGCCCTTGAATGGCGCTGTCTACTGGTGTGAGTGTTGTAATGTGCTGGGCCCGCGGCTGGCGTTGTGAATGGTTTTGTATGTGTCACACTTATGAAAGGTGTATGAATGGCCTGTAAAGAGGTTGGTGCCTTGTCGTGGCTTTACAGCTCACGAGCTGTGAGTCAATGGTTCAGTTTCTCATCCTTTCAATTAACAGTGCATTTCATTTTTGTGAAATCTCTGGTTAATACAACTGTATATACTGAACCATCACTCACCCTCGTGCCAAATCCAACCAGTATGTATGTGTGCGTGAGGAATAGGTGGTTGTGCATAAAAATTTCTTTTCTGTTTTTGTCAAGCAGGGTGTACCTTGTCCTTTTTGGTGAATGTTGAAATGTGTTGGTTTTGTGCCTGGTGGTGTGAATGGTCTTGTGTGTATCATGTATGAAAGGTGTGTGAATGGCCTGTAAAGCGGTTGGTGCCTTGAAGTGGCTTTACAGCTCACGAGCTGCGAGTCACTGGTTCAGGTTTTTGTCCTTTCAATTATTGACAGTGCATTTCATTTTTGTGAAATCTCTTGTTAATAAAATTTTATATACTGAACCATCACTCGCCCTCGTGCCAAATCCAACCAGTATGTGTGTGTGCTTGAAGAATAGATGGCTCTGCAGTAATCTTTGTCTGTTTTGTCTCTCTGCCAAGCTGTACATTTCATCTAAGAATAACCTAACAACTGTAGTTTTTGTCAGTAAACTAAACACCCATGGGAGTGCATGGTGATGTCTCTCTTGTGGATTCCAACAAGTTATCTTACCCACAATGTCCTGCAAACCTCAAAATGTGACTGCGACATTTTCATTGCATTATTGTGTCCACATTTTCACACTGCAGAAAGTAACAACACATTTCCAACCCCCCAGCATTTCTCCAAGTATCCCAATAGAAATGGTACCTCACTTGTATGGGTGGGCCAAGTACCCGCTGCAGGGAAGGGCCCAAAACCTATTGATGCGACATTAAAATTACCTATCACATTTCTGGAAACTAGACACCCGGGAGAGTCCAGCGAGGTATGGCTTGCGTGGGTCCCCCATCATTCTCCTACCCAGAATCCCCTGCAAACCTCAAATTTTACCAAAATTTCACTTTTTTCTCACATTTCTGTGGTGGAAAGTTCTGGAATCTGCGTGGATCCACAAATTTCCTCCCACCCAGCGTTCCCCCAGGTCTCCTGATAAAAATGGTACCTCACTTGCGTGGGTGGGTCAAGGACCTGCGACAGGCAAGGGCCCAAAAACTATTGATGCAACATCAAAATTACCTATCACAAACCAACCTGGTTTTGCATGGGGGGTCCCATGAGTTTTTGGGCCGGGGCTCGCAGCCATCTAGGGAAACCTTCCTAACCCACACATTTCTGGAAACTAGACACCCGGGAGAGTCCAGCGAGGTATGGCTTGCGTGGGTCCCCCATCATTCTCCTACCCAGAATCCCCTGCAAACCTCAAATTTTACCGAAAATTTCACTTTTTTCTCACATATGTGTGGTGGAAAGTTCTGGAATCTGCGTGGATCCACAAATTTCCTCCCACCCAGCGTTCCCCCAGGTCTCCCGATAAAAATGGTACCTCACTTGTGTGGGTAGGCACAGTGGCTGCAGCAGAAAATGGCCCAAATCGTACTCTGGAGACTTCAAAATTACCTACAGCAAAACTACCTGGTTTTGGTGGGGGCACCTGAGATTTTGGCCCCGGGCTCGGCGGCCATCTTGGGAAAGTACCAAACCCAAACATTTCTGAAAACTAGACACCCGGGGGAGTCCAATGAGGTATGGCTTGCGTGGATCCCCCAACGTTTTCCTACCCAGAATGCAATGCAAACCTTAAATTTAGCTGAAAAAACCACATTTTCCACATATTTGGGTGTGGAATCACCGTGCCGGCACAAATGTCCTACCACCCAGCCTTCTCCTTGTTCTCCCGAGTAAAATGATACCTCACTTGTGTGGGTGTCCAAAGCAGAATTGGCTAAAAACGTATTTTTAAAAAAATGTAGCGCTTAGAATTCTCGGTGCTATACTCTAAATCCCTATGTTTTGGGCTCTTCCTAGCCACAGGCCTTTGGCCCACCCACACAAGTGAAGTATCATTTTACTCGGGAGAACCAGGGGAACGCTGGGTGGTAGGACTCGCACAAAGCTCTTATTAATCTCTGTACTCGCTTCAACTTTATAGATACTTGGAGGTTGCAAAACCCCACAGGGAGGGACTATACCTTCTATTCTCATCCACATAATTCTTATTCCCGTATTGACCACCTACTTATCTCTGGCAATGCATAACCAGGATTGAGCATACCTCGATTGAACCCAGAGTGGTCTCAGACCACTCATGCATTACTCTGACCATCTCAGACCTGAAACCCATTAAAAAGCAATCCCTATGGAGACTCAACAACGAAATCCTAGAGAAAGAAGAACATAGACAAACTATTGGAAACGCGATACTGAACTATCTCAAAGATAATAAAATAGGAGATACTTCAGACCTCACAAGGTGGGAGGCATTAAAGAGCACTATTAGAGGTGTGATCATCAAAATTAGAGCGGCCATGAATAGAGACTCCAATAAAAACCTTGACAAATTGGAGGCAGAGATTGCTATTTTAGAGCAAAAACATATCACTTCCAGGGATGTCTCAATCTTGAATGAGCTAATGAAAAAGAAATATGAGTATAATAAAATAGTCAAGTGATAGGGCTGGAGTATGGATGAACAAACAAAAAAGTTTTAAGCTTTGTGAATCCAACAAGGCAGGAAAGAGCTTAGCATCGTACTTAAAGTTCAAGATACAGAAGAATTCGATTAAAAACCTCATAGACCAAGATGGCTTAGCGCACTCTGACCCTGACAAAATTGCAGAGGTTTTTAAGAAATTTTACTCAACTCTATATAGTAAGAATCAAGACCTAGATAGTATGAAAACACAGGAATATCTGAATAAATACACACTACCTGCCCTTTCAGAACATGAAAAGTCTGAACTTAACAGCCCAATTAGTGTTTCAGAAATTGAAAGCTCGATAAAGGCCCTCAAAATTGGGAAAGCCCCGGGCCCAGATGGGTTTAGCGCCAAATTTTACAAGTGCTTCTCTTCAACACTGTCCCCCCCCCACTACTAAACTTGTTTAAGGAATTTAGTGACTCTGGCAAGGTTGATGGAACACTGGCAGAAGCCATCATAGCAGTAATCCCAAAGGAAGGCAAAGACCCAACACTACCTAAAAACTACAGACCGATATCTCTAATTAATTTAGACTGCAAAATTTATGCAATGATACTTGCTAAACGTATTCAAAATTTTTTACCAAAACTCATTCACCCCTCGCAGGTGGGTTTCTTAAAAAACAGACTCTCCAGCGATAATACACGTATCCTAGCACATGTCTTGGAGAAAGCCAAACTTACCGACTCGCCAACAGTCGCTATCACCTTGGACGCCGAAAAGGCATTTGACAAGGTTGATTGGGCATACCTGGAAGCAACACTTGATAAATTTAATCTGGGCGAGAATTTTAAACGTATGGTAATGGCGCTATACTTCAACCCATCGGCTAGAGTCAGAGCGGGAGGTTGCCTCTCATCATCCTTTAAACTAGAACAGGTAACTAGACAAGGATGCCCTCTTTCACCCTCTCTATTCCTCCTTGCAATTGAACCTTTCCTCCAACATCTTAAGAACAATCAACAGATTACAGGGATATGCTTCAACAACTGCACTGTCAAGATCACGGCTTATGCTGATGACGTGTTAGTTGTCTCCGAACATGCGGAAGCAGCTATCCCTGCACTTATGTCCTCTATTGATGACTTTGCTGCGGTATCCGGATACAAGTTGAACAAAGACAAAACGGAGGTGAAACTCCTGAATAATCTGGGAGGGAAAGAAATTATTGGTAACTCGGGCCTATTGTGGCAACCCAAGTGCTTTAAATACCTAGGCCTAGACTTCACGAAAGATTTGATCACCACCCTTCAAACCAATGAAAATGCTCTCCTTAAGAAAATCACTTCACTGCTAGATGGCTGGTCACCTAAATTCTTATCTTGGTGGGGAAGAGCAGAGACATTAAAAATGATGATTACCCCCCTCATCAATTATCTAGCCAGCATGCTACCGATGACTTTTTCCAACTATTTTTTAACAAGATCTATAAGCTTTTAAACACGTTCCTCTGGCAAGGTAAGAAACCCAGAATATCTATGAAGAAACTACAATTACCCAAAGAAAAAGGTGGTCTGGGCCTTCCAAACTTTAGGAACTATCAAACTGCATATCTTTGTAAACAGGGATCTAACTGGCTAATCCCTCAGACTGAATACAAACCAGTCTGGTTGGACATAGAAAGATCACTCATCCATGACATGCCTCTACCTGCTCTCCTCACCATAGATATTCCCTCTTTACCCCACTCAAAGTATATCTTGCTTAACACCAAACGAACCCTACTACGACTGGAACTTTTTTCCCCATTAAAAACTAACAAATCCAATTTGACATCGCTCTGGAATAATCCGAATTTGAAGATTGACGGAAACATGCTCCACTGGACCCATTGGTCAATTAACGGCATAAATCTAGTCAAAGACCTTTTTATAGGGAACCTCCCCCTACCCTTTTCCATGCTTCAGACTCGCCATGGGCTAAATGAGTTAGACTTTTATAAATTCCTGAAACTCAAATCTCTCCTCAAGCTGCGCTCTATTAAACCTGCCGATCCGTCAATACTCTCAAAGTTGCCACAGCTACTAAAGTCAGGACACACTGTTTCAAAAGTGTAGAAAATATTATCCCCCAAACCTCGCAAATCTCACACGAAATGTGAAGAAAAATGGGAATCCGAAGCCAATTCTAGCAATATCAAATTCGACTGGGAAAAGATACATATCACTCCCTTTTCGAACAAAATTTCTCCAATACTAGCGCAAACCAAACTGATGTTAATAAATAGGACATACTGGACACCTGAAAGGATTTTTAAACTTAATCTCAGCGAAAGCCCCATATGCTGGAACTGTAAAATTCACAACGGTAAGCTTTCACACATGCTCTTTCATTGCCCTCTTATACAAACATATTGGGATGAGATTTACAAGTGCATAGGCAACACTTTCAATATAACCCCCCCGAGGGAATTCTCCTACGTCCTGCTAGGTGCTCTGGACCGTAATATCACCGATATAAATGATCGATACTTGTTAGATCTTATGCTTACTTTAGCCTGTAAAATCATTCTGAATAAGTGGAAAAACTTTAAAGAGGTCTCATTCAGGATGTGGCAGGAGTGGCTAACCTTCCTCAGAGGGGCAGACAATGTGGCGCTTCATGCCTCTCCATGGCGTAATTCACACAGGAAACTATGGAACTCCCTGGACGCTCATTCTTTCACATTTGATCCACCGTGAGAGGATCTAACCCTCACAAGGCCCTAATTATAGGAGACTACATTCGTAAATCACGTACTTGTAATGTACTGTATTGCCCCTAACGTGTATGTGTAACTGTACCCGTTTGATATGTCAGGATTGTAGTGTAGTGTACTTCCTTTAGCACAACTATGACGCCTATCAGTGCTTGATACACCTTGACTGTATAATAATCTGAGTAATAGCCAAATGACGACCATGTCTGTTGTCTCTAAAGCTTCACTGTATTTCACCTGACACGGCACTTGAGTAGCTATTATTATTACTTATTTATTTCTCTCTCCCTCTCTCTATCTTTCCTTCTATCTCTCTCTATCTCTACATTTGATTTGATTTCCACCGACTTACTTTGTATTTCACATGACTTAACAGCAACGTAACTTTCGTAGATTAATTTCTGTGATCTAATATGTTGCATTATAACTGTGTCTCACTTTTTGTTCCTTCCTTGAATCTCAATAAAAACGATTTGAAATTTAAAAAAAAGTTACAGGGGCCTAAGCGCGCACTACCCCAAATAGCCCAAAAAAGGCTTAGCACAGGGGGGGGAAAAGGCCTAGCAGCGAAGGGGTTAAATGTGCAAAGGAAATGTGCACTTCAAGGTTGACAAAGGCTGCGTGGACAGCCGAAATGCGTTCCTGTATCTTTTATCAAGCAAGTTCTGCTAAATAAATCAAGATTTCCCGTACCTGAGTGCAAGCTTCTTCTGGAATTTGGAGAGGGTGTTTTTATTTTATTATATATATATCCTCTTTTTTAAATGCAAACTGAAGCCACTGGTAATTGCCTTCCTTATAGGCTGCAAAACATTAATGTCTTAAGTGTTTCTCAAGGCTTTACTGAACACAGCCGAACATCTACACTTAAGATGATATATTATAAAGAAGTGCTCCTGGATGCCCGCACGTGTGCTGGACAATTCAGTGCTTATGACTATCAATGAAGATCCCCTGAGAGAGATCATCACATACTTCTAGAGAGAGATCAAACACCCTCAACTGTCGCCGCTCAATCTCCACGCATGGAGGCGGAGAGTGGACAGGTTCAGGTGCAGTACCCTGCCCTGTTGCTGCGACAGAAGATCCTCCTGAGTGGGTAATCTCATTGGAGGACAGGTGCTCATGCTCAGGAGTTTGGGATACCTTGCTCTCCATGCCTAGTCTGGAGTCAGTAAGATTACTTAGGCCCAGTCTCTCTTGATAACTCTGGACAGGAGTGGCATGTGCAGAAAGGTGTAGAGGAGTCCTGAGTTCCACTCGAGACAAAATGCGTCGCCGAGCAAGAGCCGCCTTGGAAACTTCAGCACGCAGAAGTGCGTTATCGGCGGTGGGGAATAAATCTAACCAAGGCTCTCCCCAATATCCGGATGAAGATGCTATTTATGATCTGCTAGGCATCAACGGCTGAGTTTGTCTGCTCTGGCGTTCAGAGAGCACACCACCATGGAAATGCCCTGACATTCCAGCCATGTCCAAAGACGCAGGGCCTCTTGGCAAAGGATCCCCGACCCCACCCACCTTGTTTGTTGCAGTACCACATGGTGGTGGTGTTGTCCATTAACACTGCACTAGCCTTTCCTTGATCGCAGGAAGAACTAGTAACTTACCTTTGGTAACGATGTATCTGTAAAAGACATTCATTAGTTATAGATTCCTTACCTTAGAATTACCCCAGGCGTCAGACTGGATCCGGGGAATTTCTCTGTAGCAATACCCCTGCGCGTCGGTGGGTGGCATCGGTCGACTCCGCGTCCGTCGTCGGCTTCGTGGTCGCCGGGATGACGTCGCAATGTCTACTTAGACGCCGCCCCTGCGCGCTGACATCAGTTCTGACACGACTTTCCACACCAGAAGCGCAGAGCCATGCAAGACACTGACCACTGGTGCACAAAACTAGGGCCCTGAAAGGGAGTTCCTATCCCTAGAAGTCAGTTCGCAGAATGGGGAGGATGGGTGAGGCGGTAAGGAATCTATAACTAATGTATGTCTCTTACAGATACATCGTTACCGAAGGTAAGTAACTTGTTCATCTGAAAGAGACCATTAGTTATAGATTCCTTACCTTAGAATAGATACCCCAGCAATACCAACCCCGGAGATTGGTCTGCAAACTAAGTTCACACCAGAAGGTCCTGGAGAACAGAACGGCCAAAAAAGCTGTTTCTCCGGACTTGGCTGTCTAGGCAGTAATGTTTTGTGAACGTGTGCAGGGATGCCCACGTGGCTGCCTGGCAGATGTCAATCAGCGGAACTCCACGTCCCAAAGCAGTAGAGGCTGCCGTCGCCCTGGTAGAGTGGGCGTGCAGTCCTATTGGAGGTACCTTTTTTGCCAAAGAATAGCAGACTTTGATGCATAGGAAAACCCATCGAGAGATGGTACGTTTGTGCACGGCCCGACCTTTCCTGGCGCCCACATAACCCACGAAGAGTTGATCGTCCACCCGGAAATCTTTAGTGCGGTCAAGGTAGAAGGTCAGCGCACGTTTTGGGTCCAGACAGTGGAGTCTCTACTCCTCTTTGGAAGGGTGCGGAGGCGGAAAGAAGGTGGGCAATGTGATGGTCTGACCTATGTGGAAAGAGGTAACCACTTTGGGCAGAAAAGAGGGCCTAGTGCGAAGGACCACTTTGTCCGGATGAACTGCAAGAAAAGGAGGCTTGGAGGAAAGAGCCTGAAGCTCACTCACCCTGCGAGCAGATGTGATGGCAAGCAGGAAAGCGGTCTTCAAGGTAAGAAGACGAAGAGGACAATTATGTAGTGGCTCGAAGAGAGCACACATAAGGTAAGTAAGAACAAGATTCAAGTCCCACTGGGGCATTACGAAAGGAGAAGGAGGAAAGAGAGGAGTAATGCCCTTTAGAAATCTATTTACAATCGGAGACTTGAAAAGAGAAGGCTGATCAGGAAGGCCCTGAAAGGCAGAGATGGCTGAAAGGTAGCCTTTAAGAGTGCCCAGAGCAGAGCCCTGCTGGGCCAAAGATAGAATGAAGAGGAGAACCTCTGAAAGAGGGGCAGAAAGGGGATCCACAGCCTTTGCTGTGCACCATGCCACAAATTTGTTCCATCTACAGCCGTATACTGTTTTAGTGGAGGGACGCCTGGCTGCCAAGATGACATTACAGACTTCGGGAGGAAGGTCGAAAGCTGTCAACTGTGCCGCTCAATCTCCACGCAAGGAGGTGGAGTCTGCACAGGTTCGGGTGGAGGACCGTCCCCTGCTGCTGGGACAGAAGATCCTCCAGAAGAGGCAGTCTGATCGGAGGCTCGATGGCCATGCTCAAGAGCTCGGGGTACCAGACTCTTTGTGCCCAGTCCGGAACCACAAGAATGACTTGGGCCAGGTCGCGCTTGATCTTCTTCAGCACTCTGGGCATAAGTGGTACAGGCAGAAAGGCGTACAGGAGGCTGCAATTCCACTTGCAAGGAAAAGCGTCGCCGAGCGAGTGCCGCCTTGGAAACTCCAACGTGCAGAACTGCAGACATTGAGCATTCTCTTCGGTGACAAACAGATCTAACCAAGGCTCTCCCCACTGCCGAAAGAGACCTTGCACCACCTCCGAGTGATGACGCCATTCATGATCCATCATGCACCAGCAGCTGAGTTCGTCCGCTCTGGCGTTCAGGGAACCTCCCAGGTGTTGAACCACCAGGGAAATGTCCTGATATTCCAGCCATGTCCAAAGGTGACGAGCCTCTTGACACAGGGTCTACAACCCCACCCGCCCTGTTTGTTGCAGTACCACATGGCGGTGGTGTTGTCTGTGAACACCTGCACTACTCTTCCTTTGACAGAAGGAAGGAATGCCTTTAGTGCAAGACGGATTGCCCGGAGCTCCAAAAGGTTGATGTGGAGGCCGGACTCTGCCGGAGACCAGAGACCCCTGATCTCCGCCTCTCCCAGGTTGCCGCTCCATCCCAGGAGTGACGCATCCGTCACTACTGTGAACTCTGGTTGGGGAAGTGAGAGGGATCTGCCGCTGACCCAATCCTGGTTCGTGAGCCACCACTGCAATTGAAGTGCAGTACCCTCTGAGATCTGGACGACATCGGAAAGATTCCCCTGATGCTGCGCCCACTGGAACTTCAGGTCCCACTGCAGAGCCCGCATATGCCACCTGGCATGATCCACCAGCAGGATGCAGGAGGCCATGAGGCCCAGCAGCCTCAGGGTCATTCTCACCGAAATCCAGGATAGAGGCTGAAACATCGGTATTATAGCCCGAATATCCCAGACTCGCTGCTCGGGAGGATAAGCCCGAAACTGCGCTGTATCCAGAACTGCTCCGATGAAAAGGAGCTTCTGAGAGGGAATCAGGTGTGACTTCGGCACGTTGACAGTGAACCCCAGCAAGTTCAGGAGCTCCACCGTAGTCTGGAGGTGGGAGACGACAGCCTGGGGCGAGCCCGCCTTCAACAGCCAGTCGTCGAGATAGGGGAAGACCGGAACCCTGGATCTGCGCAGATAAGCTGAGACCACCGCCATCACTTTCGTGAACACCCGAGGGGCGCTGGTAAGGCCAAAAGGGTGCACGGTAAACTAAAAATGATCGCGGCCTACCGTGAACCGTAGGTAACTCCTGTGGGCTGGCAGGACGGGATGTGAAAATAGGCGTCCTGCAAGTCCAACGCTACCATCCAGTCTCCGGGATCGAGGGCAGACAGGACCTGAGCCAACGTGAGGATTTTGAACTTCTCTTTCCGGAGGAAGCGGTTGAGGGCCCTGAGGTCTAAGATAGGATGCAGGCCTTTGTCCTTCTTGGGTACCAGAAAGTAGTGGGAGCAACAACCACAACCTACTTCAGGCACAGGGACCATTTAAATAGCTCCCTTGGCCAAGAGAGCTGCAACTTCCTGGCAGAGAAGGGCCAAGTGATCCAACAATGGAGTGCTGGTGGCATGGAGGGAGGGGTAGTCTCAGAGGGGAGGGAGTAGCCCCTTCGGACTATCTGCAAAACCCACCTGTCAGACATGATGCTTTGCCAGTGGGGGAGATGATGGCGAATCCTGCCGCCCACTGGCCTCTGGTGGCCCTGAAAGGTCAGACTAGGTAGGCTTGGAGGCTGCTGCAGGGGGGGTATTGATGGACTGGCCTGTCCGCTGGCCCCCAGATCCTCGTTGCTGGGTCCCACGTCCGCGGCCACGCAGAGGCTGGGTAGCCTGCGCGGCCCTGTGGCCAAATTGGGTGGAACGTGGTGGGGCACCCCTTCCGTAGCCACGAAAGGGGCGAAGGACTGCGTGTCCGCCTTATCACCGAACAGGCGATGGCCATCAAAGGGCATGTCCAGAAGGGTGGATTGGACATCCCCAGAGAAACCAGACGTCCTCAACCAGGCGTAGCGCCTCAAGGCTACTGACGTGGAAACCATTCCACCCAGAGAGTCGGTGGTATCCAGCCCACACCGAATAGTGAACTTAGCTGCGTCTCGACCCTCTGCCACCGCGTGGGTGAGAACGGCCCGGGCCTGCTCCGGGCACTGTGGCAGCAATTTCGCAACCGTATCCCATACTGTATAGGTATAATGGCCCAAGAGGCATGCAGTGTTCACCGACCGCAGCGCTAAGCTGGCGGAAGAAAACATCTTCTTCCCAAGGTGGTCCAGTTTCTTGGATTCCCTATCTGGGGGAGCAGTAGGGAATGCGCCCTTAGAAGACAAGGCATGGACCACCAAGCTCTTGGGGGTACGATGTTGGGAGAGGAAAAGTGGGTCACCCGGGGCTGGGCGGTGGCGTGTGGCAATGATCTTGTCCACAGGAGCCCCTGTGCTGGGCTTGGACTAAGTCCCCAGAATGACGTCGGTGAGGGCTTCATTAAAAGGCAGCAGGGGCTCCGAAGAGGCTGCTGCCGGTTGAAGTACCTCTGTCATGAGGTTAGTCCTGACTGTCACCGTAGGAAGCTCCAGGCCCAAGGCCTCAGCCGCCCTACGCAACACCACTGCCTACGAAGCTCCCTCCTCCGTAGCCACGGTTGGGGGGGGAGAGCATGCCAAGGTCTGGGGAGGTATCCAAACCACTGGCATCACCCAGTTCCTCTCGCCAGTACGGCTCCTCAAGCTGGTCAGCTAAAGGGTCTCCAGACCCCTCCTTAGTCCTCCTCACCCTCCTCTGGCTGCCACTCAGGGTGGTAGGGAACGCCAGGGATGAACAGCGGTACGAAAGTACCCTCCAGCGTCGGTCCGGCACCGTGTAGAAGTCGGGGTGAGGTTGGGGTCGACGCCGGTTGGGGGCACAACCGACGTCGGGGGCATTGTCACTGGAATCGGCGCTGGGGAAGGTACCGTGAGGTCGACCGGCACCGATCCGGATCCAGGCCTGGATCCTCGGGGGCCCTCTGGCGCCGGAGCCACCGGCATCGAAGGCCCAGGGCCCCCAGCCAAGTCCACGGGGCCCGAAGCATGCCGGCGGAGTCAGGCTGGCCAAAGATGCTATGAAGCGCTTCGTAAAAAGCTTGAAGCTGTGCAGGGGATGCTCCGGGAAAGGGAGGGAAGCGGCTCCGAAGACGGAGCTGGAGAGCGACGACGCTCCGGGTCCCGCGTCGCGTTGGCCGACGGACGGGGAGAAGGCGAAGAGCGACGATGCTTCATAACCTTCTTCTTGTGCTTCGACTTACCCGAGGAGTGAGAAGACTTCAATGACTACGGGCAAGTTCTCTCCGGATCTGCGCTGGCTGGCACGGAAAAAGAAAGAACTGACATCAGCGCGCAGGGGCGGCGTCTAAGTAGACACCGCAACGTCATCCCGGCGAGCACGACGCCGACGACGGACGCATAGTCGACCGACGCCACCTACCGGCGCGTAGGGGTATTGCTAGAGAAAAATTCTCCGGATCCAGTCTGACGCCTGGGGGTAATTCTAAGGTAAGGAATCTATAACTAATCGTCTCTTTCAGATAAAAGGCTTTCAATGCCAACAGGATCACCCAGAGCTTCAGCAGGTTGATGTGAAACCTGAACTCCTTCGGAGACCAGAGTCCTCTGATCTCCACTTCTCCCAGATGGCCGCCCCACTCCATGAGTGACGCATCTGTCACCACTTTGAGTTCTGGGTGGGGAAGAGAGAGATGTCTACCATTGACCCAAATGTGGTACATGAGCCACCACAGCAGGTCGTTTTCAGTTCCCTCCGATATCTAGACTAGGTTGAAGAGATTTCCCTGATGCTGTGCCCACTGAGTCTTCAAGTCCCACTGAGGAGCCCTCATATGCCAACAGGCACCTTTTACCAACAGCATGCAGGAGGCGATGAGAACCAGGAGCCCCAGAGTCAGTCGCCCCGAAATCCAGGATAGAGGCTGAAACATCGGACTCTGAATATCCTGGACTCGCTGCTCGAGAGAATAAGCCCTAAACTGTCCAGAACAGCTCCACTGAATAGGAGCGTCTGAGAGGGAGTCAGATGTGACTTCGGCATGTTGATAGTGAACCTGAAAGTACTTCCTGTCGCAAAAGCGCACGGTGATCCTCTGTCAGACTAAGTGGCGTAACACCGATGGACAATCTGGAGGCCTCATTTGTCTGTGGTAACCTCCCGCCATTGGTGCAGATGGTGTTGGATTCTGCTGGCAAGTGGATGCCCATGCTAGGTTGACGGCAAACTAAAGAGGCTTTGACTGTGCGGCTGCCTGAGGAGGGGAGCGGATTGTGGGGGCCTCTGGCTTTGGGCCTCACGAGGCTTGTGGAAGTCGCGTCCACAAAAGGAATGAGCCTGCCAGCCGTGGTGGCTGGGGGGAGAGGACGCAGCTGATATGAACGGTAGTACGCTGAATACAGCTTTCGTGGGGCCACAGAAAGCCCTAAAGACCTAGCAGTGACGCGACTGTCCTTGAATCTTTCCAAGGCTGAATCTGCCTTGTCTCCAAAGAGATGGGTTCCATTGAGTGGCATGTTCATGAGAGAGACTTAGACATACCCCGAAAAGAGAGAATTCCTCAACCAAGCATGATGTCGAAGAACCACAGAACAAGCAATGGCTCTACCCAGTGAGTCGGTCATATACAACACACATCTGATCATGATCTTTTCTGAATCTCACCCTTCAGCAATAGCTTGGAAAAGTATGGCTCGGGTCTCATCTGGGACCATAGCCAGCACTTCTGCAACTGTATACCACACAGTATTTGAATAACGGTCCAATAAGCACGCAGTGGTCACGGACCGCAGTGCCAGGCTGCCGGAAGAGAAAATTCTCTTACCGAAAGTATCCAGCCTCTAGGGTTCCCTCTCCAGTGGTGTGGTAGGGAACGCGCCGGGATTGATTCGGGAAGTTGAGGCCTGGACCACCAGGCTCTCAGTAGTAGGGTGATGGGAGAGGGAGGTTGGTTCTCCGGGAGCGGGCGATGGCGGGGATCAATGGTCCTGTGCACAGGAGTACCTGTGCAGGCCTTGGCCCAGGCCCCAAGGAGGACTTCAGTGAGGGCTTCATTGAAGGGTAGTAAGAGTTCTACACTTCCATCAAGACATTGTTTTGACTTGAACCATGGGCAGCTAAATGACCAGACCTCAGCCACCCTCCGGACCACCATCACAAAGGAAGCTCCTTTCCACTGTAGCCACAGTGGGAGGAGAGAGGAGGCCGGTGTCTGGTGAGGTATTCAGACCACTGGCATCAGCCAGGTTCTCATACCAGATGTCACTGGCCAAAGACTCTGCTAGAGGGTCAGTTTAGGTATACGATCCTCAGATCCCCTCAATTTTTGTTCCTCAGTAAGCACTTCAGTGAAATAGGGCTCTGTCTCCCATTAGGCTGTGCAGGCCTGGTCGGCACCAGAATCAACATTATGCGACACCGGACAGCTCTCTATCAGTGTCAGGAATCATGACAGAATCAACAGTGCCCTGAACAGAGCCACAGGAACAGTCGAGGAGGAGGTCATGAAGCCTCAGCCAGGGCCCATCTGAATCCACCAACAGATCCTAAGGGGTTGATTGGTGACAAGGGTCTACCCGCCAGTACAGCAACGGTCAAAGACCCTTCAGAAACCGTGGGACCCGAAGGTGCTCCAGAGGGGTTCAACCAACCAAAAATAAAGCTCATGGCCTCATAAAACTCCTGGAGCTGGGTGGGAGTCACTCCGGCTCCAGAAATTTAGAGAAGCAGGGAGCAGACCCAGTTTCTGACACTAGCTGTACAGGAAACAGCTGCGAGCAAGGTTGGGATTTGTAGCTTTGATCCCTCATGTCGTCCAAAGAATGGAGCGACGCAGAAAATTTGGAGAGCTTTGGCTTCTTGGACGCCTTCTTATGGGATTTACCGTATGAAGTCCTGGAGTGCGACGAGGACAGATGCAAGTGATTCCTTAAACGGTCCTGTGACCTCCCACATGAACGGGACCAGGAGCAGCGAGGAGTCACATGGCAGGTGGCCAAGAGCATCATGGCCGGTCGCGTATGGCCTTTGGGTCATAGTCTTGCACTCTGCACACGACACAGAGGCATCACAGACAAACCAAATGGGGGTCCGTTATTGACATCTGTCAATGAAAGGTGCCAAAAAGTTTGAACCCGGTGGGTTTCTTCAGGGACATCTCCGAGAAAGATGGGAAAAAGTCACACTAGATTTTGACCAAATGTCGTAAGAAGTCAGTCACAAAATGAGTGACAGGAGCTTAATCCCGATCCATACTGAAAAGAAGAAACTGAGGTCAGCGCACTAGGGTGGGGCATATATAGGCTACGCTCGTCCCTTTCAGAGTGGACGACACCAACTATGACACACAGAGGCAAAAAACGCCATCCTACCATGTACAAGGGAATTGCTAAAAGAATTCTGGATCCAGTCTGACACCTGGAAATATTTTAAGGTATGGAAACTGCAGCTATACGTCTCTATGTGATTACACAGTCAAGATCCTGGAAATGGCAAAAGAGGTGGTGGAGAAGAGTAAGACTTTCTCAGAAATGTTACACCGTGACGGTAAAGATGATTTAGTAGATGGGATTAACATGTCCCAGACCTGACTCCTTAAGAGCAAATGGAGTGCCTAGTAGTGAAGCATTGGGATAGTTTTCCTACCTCTTCTCACTCATCCCAGGGTCAACTCCTGTTTCTGTCCATCACAGACACAGCAGACAGCTTACCACTGAATATCAGACCCCCTCCAAAAGTGCATCAAAAAAGAGGGGTACAAGATGTTGGAGCTGGGAGTGACTGGGTGCTTCTGCAATCTATGGGCTGTTTCTATAGCATTAGGGTGCAAACAGACCACAACGACAGACCTTCCCTTTTGTGTGGATTATTGGGCTTTAAATATGGTAACAAAGATGGAAGCCTATCCTATTCCCAGGCTGATAAGCAGGTGGACAGATTAATCACAGTCATGTAACTCAGTACGTTTGATCTGACCACTGGCTGCTGATATGTTGCCTTGGCACACAGGGTCACGGAGAAGCCTACATTCTCCATTCTGGTGGGCATCTAGCACTTCAGGCTTCAACCCTTTGGGCTAAAGAATGCTTGCCCCACTTTCTAGCGCTTGAACATTTATATGCTGTCCAACTTGGGAGAGTTCTGCATAGTCTGCTTAGACATCATTGCTGACTTTAGCACCAGAGACTGGTGGTGGTAAAGATGTGGAGACCCAAACTGACCATCAATGGGCCATACAATGTGTCTGTTGGGGCCATCCTCTGTAGTTTTGGACACGAGGTGGGACATGGGAAGATACTCCCACTGGAGGAACATATTGGCAGCACTTGCATATGGTGAGCGCTCTGATCTCCCTCTGCCCAGTCCACGTAGCATTGCGGAAGGCAACCTGAGATTGAGTAAAGTGACTATACAAGATAGTATCACTTAAGAAGAACCACAATATCTTGGAACCCAGCAGTTCATTAGAAGAAGCACAGCTTAGGACAGAGAGGCGCTAGGTAAAAATCACAACGACATTTTGACAGTTGATCTCTCTACAAAATCAATGTCACCAAGGAGAACTCTTATTTTGTTTGGTTGAGCTTTTGGAAATAAAAAAGACCCAGTCAAGAGAACTCCCATCCCCCTACCAAGGCCAGCAGGAGAAAAGACGACGAATGGTTGCTTATCTGTAATTCTTGTTCTCATTCGGGGGAATCTCCATTGAAATCATAAGCAATGAATAGTACCGCTCACATATGGGATTCCAAAGCATTTTTCCAAAGAAAATATATTTCTATTCACTTTTCTTTAGAAAAGCAAGTCATACCTTCATACTTCATGTAAATACATTTAGCAGACTATTAAGAAAAAGCTATATTAACCAATTCCATTTGTTTTCTTTAAAAATCAAAACCCCTTAACATATACAAGTCACAGGGGAACAAGGTGACAAGAAATAACCTCTTTCACAAACTTTTTTTAAAGGAAATCAAAAGAATAAATATGGCAAGACTATAAACATGATACAGCAGCTTTAAGGACTCACAATCTTCCAATATACGAACATAATCTCTAAGTGGCAGTTGCTTCAGTCCTTTACAATGGAGATAAAGCATTCTGGTCAAGAAGCCACTATCTTCCTTTATTCCGTCCACCGGGAAAAAAGGGTGGGTTGCTTATGATTTAAAAGGAGATCCCTCAAAGAAGAACTAGGATTTTAGGCAAGTAACCATTCCTTTTGTTCAGGGATCTCGATTCATAATTAAAAGAACTAAATTGAATATCAAGCCATGCCCTGCTAAAAGGGGTCATGGCTAAAAGGAAAAATAATGAAATAAGCAAAGAGGTTTCTCAAGGAGGCCTGCCCTACTTCGTTACCAACTCTACAGTCAGCAGGACAGTAATTTCTAGTAGAGTTATGCATAGACATCCAGGGCGCTGACATTCAAATGTATGCAATGGGAATATTCCTCAAAGCAACAGTAGCGAATTTACCGCTATTTGAGGGAGTTTTTGGCCTACCAGCCTATGTCTTACTGGCCTTCTCATAGCGCAATAAGATGCAAGAAACTATCAACGTGGAATGAGGCTGTTTTGAAGTCTCCAGCCTGTGCAAAAGGCCCTCGGTTTACAAACAATTGTATGGAGAGATCTTCTACGCAGGGAAGCAGAATTCTGAAAGAAAATGGACAAAGCAATAGTTTATTTTACATGGAATCCAAGATCGCCTTAGGAAGGAACTTCGGATGAATCCGCATGACCATTGTAGGAGGCTGGCTTAGCATATGGTGCACACTTATTTAAGTGAAGCACCTTGCACTAATCCAGGGAACCCTTATGGTGATTTTAGTGATCTTAGACAACCATAAAAAGCTCCATAAGTGGTAGCTGTGGAGAGCAGCCTTCAGGCTTAGTCCAGAAGGAGTGTTAAGCAGCTTGTTGTAACAGAACTAATCATATAGCGTAGGTTAAACGAAAAAGTACCACACAGTGTAGTTATAAAAATAGTTATATTTATTATACACACTCACTAACACATTAGTATATCTCCTATCAGGAGATATCAACACAATACATACAATTTTCTGAAATGTAGACAGGTAAGTAAGCACAAATACAAAGTGGTCTCCAGGGGGAGACCAAACCATATACTATAGAAGTGGAATGCGAACCGTGACCCGAAGTCGAGACTTGGACCAGAAGACTCAGAAGAACTGGGGACACAAGGAACCACCGGAGGTAAGTACCCTGGGACCCCACGGAGGTGGGTGCAGAGTGGAAACACAGCCGCGTACTCAATGCAAGTCAATGGGAAAGTCGCTGTAGGAGTTTTCAAGCAGAAGGACCCTTCCAAGTGGACCCTGAAGAAACCCCGTGGAAGGCAGAAGGTTGGCGAGTCACCCCAGGAACCAGGATACCTACACCAGGGAAGCCGGGTGAATAGGTGCGAAGTGAAGTCGGAAACCGCCGTAGACCACAATAGAAGACTTCAGACAAGATGCCGATGGCGAAGAAGGTGAAAGAGTCCAGTGGAATCCAAGAATGGATTCTTGAAGAGAAGTGCCTGCAAGCAGAGGGGACAGAGTCTACGCCACTCGGAGTGACCAGGAGGCACGGAAGACCAATGACGGAAGATGCAGGACAGTTGACGGTGACCTTGTCACTGCAGCCGTGAGGACCAGGCTACGCTATGGAAGATCAGGAGCCGTTCACAAGCTGTTCCATGTCAGAAGTCGAGAACCAGGGGGTCGGTGTCCGGCGGGAGCACCAACAAGCCTTGGCAGCAGCAACAGACGTGGTAAATGAAAAACCAAGGGACTCACCAAGTGCAGGAGAGTCAGAGCAGGTCCGAGCAAGCAGGGGAGCCCACTACAGCCAAAGAAGACCCTCAAGTGGAACCACAGGCCGGAGGCACCGGAGTGGCAAGAGAACCTCGAGCAGCTCACCAAAGATGCAGGCCCGTGGTGCAGAAGATTCGATGAGGACGAAGACCTTGGTAGGAAGAGATGCTGAAGGCTGGAGCTTCTTGTAGCCCGAAGATCTCTGGAGGACAGAGTCAATAAGCCTTGGCAATGGCAAGTCAGTGCGATGCACAGGGGTTCTGTTCCAGAGGTACCGACGAGGGATACTAGCTTCAAACTTGCTGAGAAAAAAGTGCAGGCCTCAGGGGAGTTGCAGAATGACCACCTATGTTGCTGAGCCTTTCGAAGTCTGCAAGACGTCAGGAGCAGCAGACCGGTCAGTTTGGTTGCGGTGCCTGTAGATGCAAGGGAGTGACTCCTTCACTACAAGGGAGAGCCTTCGGGTGTCTTTGATTACCACAGGCCTGGAGAAGAACTTGGATAAAGCACAGGCACAGACGACGCAGAAGACTGGTAGGACGACGAGACCAGGAGCAGCAGGAGTCTTCCTTGGTGCAGTCTCGGTTTCTAGGCGAAGTCCAACGAAGTCCAAAGTGCCCAGACAGTAGAAGTTAAAATGGTTTCATGTTTGAATCTTGTCCCACAACAAATCTGAAGAGCCACCCACAGGTAAGCCCTTAGGTACCCTAGGGAAAGGGTTGGGGTGATTCAAGGTTCCCTCACAGAGGAGGGGCTGGACAAAGGGGAGGATACTCCCATGTCCTTTGTCCAGTATCGCGCCAGATCAGGAGCCAAGGGCTCCCTGAACTGGTTCCAACTGGAATATGCAGGGAGGGCACCAAATGTGCCCTTCAAAGCAGTCTGGTGATGCTGGCAAGAGCCCCCACCCCAGCCCAATGCACTACGTCCTGTCTGTGGAGGTGGTAACACCTCCCTGCGACAGGAAACCTATTGTTTTACATTCCCCTGCTCGAAATTGGCTCAGCAGCAGGAGGGCAGAATCGTGTCTGTGGTCGGCAGCAGCACTAGCTTGCTGTTAGACCCTGAAATGCTGGTATCGGGAATACAGGGGGGCACCCTAGGGGAGCCCCTCAGAACATGGGATCCTACATCCAACACTGCAATCGGTGTTGGGGGTAGTATTCCAACATGTTGGATACCAAATATGACCAGTTTCGGTGCAGCCAATATATAGTTAGACATCTCGTAATTGAATTGATGTCCACTCTATGTATTAAATGGCTGACCGCACTTTCAATGACTAGAGAATCGACTCCGGGGTTTGTAGGGGGTGTTGTGCAGGGCACCCTCACACTCATAACCTAGCACCATGCCTTCCGGATTGAAAGGCCTACCTTAGGGGTGACTTATAGGTTTTAAGTGCAGTGACCTCAGATATAAGAAAACTTATATCTGTCGTAAGTGGTGCTAACACCAACTTACACAGGCTGAAATGGCAGGCCTGTAGTCACAGTTTGAGTGGTCTCTCATGGGTGGCACAATGCATGCTACAGCCCATGGGAGACCCATGGTGTACCTACGCCCTGGGTACCTTGGTACCATATACTAGGAACTTAGAAGGGTACACCAGTAGCCAATTGGGAAGGTACCAAAGTACTTACCATAGTCAAATTTAGGGAGAAAGCACAGTGACTGGGGTCCTGATCAGCAGGATCCCAGTCAGACTACTCAAAATAGATGCAATTGGCACATTTGCATCCCAGAAGAAGGCGATCAAGGGGAAAGTGCAGGCCATGAATCATGCATTTTCATCACTGGCTGGATCCATCCGAGGTCATGACCTGAAACCTATGGGAGCAGTAATGAAAGCTAAATTGATGCCAACCCTCGCGTATGGATCGGACATAATGCTAGGTGCTGAGGCTCCTCTACTTGACAAATTACTGATAAGAGCCTATAAACAAACCTTCAGGCTACCCAGGTAGGCCTCGCCTGCGCAACTCCGGTTAGAATTTTCACTAACAAAACAGTCAATCGCCAGGCCGGCGGCATTTGAAAAGCTATGTTACAAATTGCGTGAAGCGGCTGATAACACCTTGGCTAACCTAGTTTGGTCCTAAATCAACCTACAACGGGGGAATGACGCCCACAAGAAACATCTTGAGAACAGTATCAAGATGCTAGAATTGGGCGACTTATGGAAGTCCAAAATACCTGGGCAAACATTTAACCCTTTTTGTGCGTCGGACGGCCGGGAGCCGTCCGACTTCACGGTGGGCATGTGCGTCGGCGGCTCCCGGCCGTCCTAGCACCCACCCACGGGGAAGCGCTGGCGCTCCCCCCGTGGGCCACCCTTCAAGGTGCCCCCACCGGGGAAGACAGGGGAAGCCCTTCCCCTGCCCCCCCGACCCACCCCTACACGTCATCTAATGACATCAACGCGCAAGGTGCGCTGTCGTCATTAGAGGATACTGGATGCACTGGAAGCCATTTGCTTCCAGAGCGCCCAGAGGAGAGGAGGTGAGTTTCTCCTCGGGGAGGGGGGCATCTAAACAAAAGAGGCATCGGGGGGAAAGGAAAGGGTTTTCCTTTCCTCTGATGCCTCTTTTGAGTATTCCTGCTGCATGATCGTGCGATCGTGCAGCAGAAATGGCCACTAGACACAAGAGAATTTTTTTTTCTAATTGGAAATTTGATTAACTGTTTGTGGGGAGTGGACCCTTGGGCAAGAGTCGCTCCCCTTTGGGGGCAATGTTTTTGGCTGCCTGGGCAGATCTCGCCATTTTCTTTTTTAATAGGGCCCACTAGACCACCAGGGATTTATTTGTGGGGAGTGACCCCTTGGGCATGGGTCGCTCCCCTTTGGGGGCAATGGGGATCTAGCCCTTTTTTTTAAAAAATCGGGCCCACGAGACCACCAGGGATTTATTTGTGGGAGTGGCCCCTTGAGCAAGGGTCACTCCCCTTTGGGGGCAATGTTTTTGGCTGTCTACCCCCCTGGGGGGGGGGGCAGATCTCGCCATTTTTTTTAAATAGGGCCCACTAGACCACCAGGGATTGATTTGTGGGGAGTGAGCCCTTGGGCAAGGGTCGCTCCCCTTTGGGGGCAATGTTTGTGGCTGTGTCTGCCCCCCAGGGGGCAGATCTCACCATTTTTTTTTAAAAACGGTCCCACTAGACCACCAGGGACTTATTTGTGGGGAGTGGCCCCTTGGGCAAGGGTCACTTCCCTTTGGGGGCAATGTTTTTGGCTATGTCTGCCCCCCAGGGGGGCAGATCTCGCCATTTTTTTTTTTTTAAATCGGGCCCACTTGACCACCAGGGATTTGTTTGTGGGGAGTGGCCCCTTGGGCAAGGGTTGCTACCCTTTGGGGAGCATTAATTTGGGTGTTTCTGGGGCAGAAGCCACTAGACACCAGGTTTTTTAAAATGTTGATGTTGGGGAGTGGCCTCTTGGGCAAGGGTTGCTCCCCTTTTACAGGGGTGAATATTATTTTTATACTCATAGGCCCACCTACCCCTTAGCTTGGCTGGTGGATTGTGTGTGGACTGGTGCATTATTTGCATATGTGATTGTAATCTTTTTTTCTCCTTTTTATTCTAGTCCAAAGCTTTTGATTCTTGTTTGCGGTTTCGGCAGTGGTTGTTCTTCAGTTTTGCGTAGTTGCATTTATTTGGTAAGAAAAATATTTTTGTTGTGTTTACTCCAAATGAGTATTATTGTCATGCATGAATGAATTTTTTTGTAAGTGGTGTCATAATGGCAGCATATTTAGTTAGTGTTTTGAGCATGAAATTCTTTGCGATGTGTTTTGCATTGTCTTATGTGTAATTTTCTTTTCTTTTTTCTTTTTCTTTTTAGTGGGATATTGTTGATCCTTACTGTGTCTGTGCAGAGTAGGTGGTGGTGAATCTATCTGCTTCTGGCAAGTGAGTGGTATAGTTTTGGAGTATATAGGTCTTTGTGATAAAGCCACATTTTGTTTATTACTTATTTTACAAAGTGTTTGTTGTTATTGACTTGTTTGACAAGTTACCTTTATTAGTAAGGATTATGGCTAGCCGTAGAATTACTGCTCAGCAGGTGGTTGGTATGCTTTTTGAATCTTCCTCTGAGCAGGATTATGAGACTGACAGTGTGCTGAGGGAGAGGAGGGAGTGCAAGATTCTGGCAGTGAGTTTTCTGTCCACGAGGAATCATCTGATGATGAAGCTACTCTCAGTGCAGATGACGCTACTCTCAGTGCGGATGAAGTGCCTGTTTTAGAGGAGGACACTGATGTGTCGATGGTGCAGCAAGAGACATTGGGATTGCAGCCTAAGGCTGCAAGGCTTCCTACTGGAAGTGCTGGACTCTGGGTTGATCCAAACATGGTGTTGCCTGCCTTTAGTGGTGATGCTGGGTGTAGAGTGGATTGTGAAAAATGTTTGCCTATACAGTTTTTTCAGTTGTTTATGGATGATGTATTTTTGGATGAGATTGTTGAGCAGACTAATTTGTATGCTGAACAGTTTTTGAGGCCCAACAGTGCCAGACTTAGGCCCCGCTCTAGAGCTACCCGGTGGACTCCCACAAATCTGGATGAGATGAAGAAGTTTTTGGGTTTTACTTTTTTGATGGGCTTGATAAGGAAGCCGTCCCTGGCTTCATATTGGTCTACCAGTCCCTTGATGGCAACGGCCATATTTCCTGCAATTATGAGTCGTGATCGGTATTTACTTTTGCTTCGGATGCTGCATTTTGTTGATAATGCTTTGGCGTTGCCACGAGATCACCCCGACTGTGACCGTCTTTTTAAGATTCGGCCTGTTCTTGATCACTTTTTAGATCGATTTTCAGAGATCTATACTCCAGGGAAAGAAATAGCTGTTGATGAGTCTTTGGTCCTGTTCAAGGGCCGTTTGGTTTTTAGGCAGTACATTCCTAGCAAGAGGGCACGTTATGGAATTAAGATGTATATGTTGTCTAAGAGTAGGACAGGATATGTCTATAATTTCCGGGTGTACACTGGTAGGGATTCCACTATTGACCCCTCTGGTTGTCCGTCCACTTTTGGAGTTTCAGAGAAAATTGTGTGGGATCTTGCTAGAGGACTGTTTAACAGAGGTCACCATTTGTACCTTGATAACTTATACACTGCTGTGCAATTGTTTAAGGAATTGTTCAAAGTGGACACTTTTGCTTGTGGACCAATCCGATCTAACCGTAAAGGTTACCCAAAAGAGCTTGTTTGCAAAAAGCTTCAGAGGGGACAGTGCAGTGCCTTGCGTAGTGAGGAACTGCTAGCGGTGAAATTTGTAGACAGGAGGGATGTGTACATGCTGACTACCATCCATGATGAGAGTACTTCACCTGTGACTGTTTGGGATCAAGTTGCTGAAGTGCGCAAACCTGTGTGCATTGTAGACTACAATAAGCACATGGTGGTGTCGACAGAGTAGATCAGAGGTTGGAACCTTACACTGCTGTTCGTAAGACTTACATTTGGTATAAGAAGTTGGCCATCCATCTCTTCAATTTAGCAACTTTTAATGCTTGTGTTGTGTTCAAGGAGTGTTCTCCTGCGTCCAAGATGACTTTTGTTCAGTCTCAGGAGTCTGTGATAGGCAGGCTTGTTGTAGTGGAAGAGGCAAGTGTTCCTAGAGTTGGAGTGGAGGAGGATGTGGCTAGATTGAAAGATCGCCACTTTCCTGATTTAATTCCTCCCACGCCCAAAAAAAACAATCCCTGTAAGAGATGTAGAGTCGGCTTGCGAAGAGGTATGCGGAAGGAGAGTTGTATGCACTGTGCCGATTGTCCTTCTAATCCTGGGCTGTGTGTGCCCACATGTTTCAGATTGTATCACACTCAAAAGAGTTTTTGGGAGCAACCGTGAGTCTAATAGTGTACTACCTGGTCTGGATGGTTTTATATAGTTGTTGTTCAGTTTCACGGTTGGCATTAGAATGATGTCTTTAGTTACTGCTGTTGTTTTTGTAGTTATAGTTTTGTATCTAGTTGCAATTGGTTTGTGTTTTCTTTTTTGTTAAAAAAATTTAATGGCAGTGTTTTCTTGGACTGGCGCTTGGCTGGCAGTGTGCTTGGACTGGCGCTTGGCTGGCGGTGTGCGTGGACTGGCGCTTCGCTGGTGGTGTGCGTGGACTGGCGCTTCGCTGGCAGTGTGCGTGGGCTGGCACTTGGCTGGCAGTGTGTGTGGGCTGGCGCTTGGCTGGTGGTGTGCGTGGGCTGGCGCTTGGCTGGCAGTGTGCGTGGGCTGGCATTTGGCTGGCAGTGTGTGAGTAATGACTTGCTGCTGGTTATTACACACTCTGCTAGTCAAACGCCACTGCAGACACTATGTCAACCACCAGCCGGTGTGATTGCTGTGTCAGTCATGTGGGCGTATGAAAGTGATGGGCCCTTGAATGGCGCTGTCTGTTGATGTGAATGTTGTAATGTGCTGGGCCCGCGGCTGGCGGTGTGAATGGTCTTGTGTGTCACGTATGAAAGGTGTGTGAATGGCCTGTAAAGAGGTTGGTGCCTTGCCGTGGCTTTACAGCTCACGAGCTGTAAGTCATTGGTTCAGGTTTTTAACCTTTTAAATATTAACAGTGCATTTCCTTTTTGTGAAATCTCTTGTTAATAGAATTTTACGCTCTGAACCTTCACTCACCCTCGTGCCAAATCCAACCAGTATGTGTGAGTACTTAAGGAATAGTTCATTTTGAAGTAATATTTGTCTTTTCTGTCTCTCTCTGCCAGGGTGTACATTGTCTCCACATTGTCTGTGGATGTGAGTGTTGTAATGTGCTGGGGCCGCAGCTGGTGGTGTGAAAGTGTGTGTCAAGTATGAAAGGTGTGTGAATGGCCTGTAAAGAGGTTGGTGCCTTGTCGTGGCTTTACAGCTCACGAGCTGTGAGTCATTGGTTCAGGTTTTTAACCTTTTAATTATTAACAGTGCATTTCCTATTTTGTGAAATCTCGTTAATAAAATATACATTTTGAACCTTTCACTCACCCTCGTGCCAAATCCAACCAGTATGTGTGTGTATTTGAGGAACAGATGGATAGGCAGTCATATTTGTCTCATCTGTCTTTCTGTGCTAAGGTGTAGTCTGTCTCTAGGGAAAATTTACCAACTTTAGATATTACTGTAAAGTAAAAAAAAAATGGGGAGTGCTGGGTGGTGTGCCTCTCATGGATCCCAACAAGTTTTTTACTCACAATGCCATGCAAACCTCAAAATGTGACTATAGTCACGTATTTTCCTTGCATTACTGTGTCATAATATTCTGGTGTCAGAAAAACCACAATTTTCCTACCAGCCAGCATTCCCCCCAGGTCTCCTGATATAAATGGTACCTCACTCGCATGGGTGGGTCAAGTACCCGCGACAGGCAAGGGCCCAAAACCTATTGAGGCGGCATCAAAATTACTTATCGCGAAACAACCTGGTTTTGCAAGAGGGGTCCCCTGGGTTTTTGGCCCCGGGCTCAGCGGCCATCTTGGGAAACCTATCCAACCCACACATTTCTGAAAACTAGACACCCGGGGGAGTCCAGCGAGGTATGGCTTGCGTGGGCCCCCCCAACATTTTCCTATCCAGAATCCCCTGCAAACCTTAAATTTAGCTGAAAAAATCACTTTTTTCTCAAATTTCTGTGTGGGAAAGTTCTGCAATCTGCATGGATTCACAAATTTCCTACCACCCAGCGTTCCCCCAGGTCTCCCGATAAAAATGGTACCTCACTTGCATGGGTGGGTCAAGTACCCGCGACAGGCAAGGGCCCAAAACCTATTGAGGCAACATCAAAATGACCTATCACAAAACAACCTGGTTTTGCAAGGGGGGTCCCCTGGGTTTTTGGCCCCGGGCTCGGGGGCCATCTTGGGAAACTACCAAACCCACACATTTCTGAAAACTAGACACCCGGGGGAGTCCAGCAAGGTATGGCTTGCGTGGACCCCCCAACGTTTTCCTACCCAAAATCCCCTGCAAACCTCAAATTTAGCTGAAAAAATCACCTTTTTCTCAAATTTTGTGTGGAAAAGTTCTGGAATCTGTGTGGATCCACAAATTTCCTACCAGTGAGGTACCATTTTTATTGGGAGACCTGGGGGAATGCTGGGTGGAAGGAAATTTGTGGATACACGCAGATTCCAAAACTTTCACACACAGAAATTTGAGAAAAAAGTGTTTTTTTCAGCTAAATTTGAGGTTTGCAGGGGATTCTGGGTAGGAAAGCGTTAGGGGACCCACGCATGCCATAACTCCCTGGACTCCCCCAGGTGTCTAGTTTTCAAAAATGTATAGGTTTGCTAGGTTTCCCTAGGTGCCGGCAGAGCTAGGGTTCAAAATCCACAGCTAGGCACTTTGCAAAAAAAGGGTCAGTTTTCACTGTGAAAATGTGGTGTCCACGTTGCGTTTTAGGCCGTTTCCTGTCGCGGCCACTAGGCCTACCCACACAAGTGAGGTACCATTTTTATCGTAAGACTTTGGGGAATGTGGGGTGGGTAGAATTTTGTGGATCCACGCAGAATCCAGAAATATCCACCACAGAAATGTGAGGAAAATGTGTTTTTTTTTTACAAACTTTGAGGTTTGCAAGGGATTCCGGGTAACAGAACCTGGTGAGAGCCAGTCAAGTCACCCCATCCTGGATTTCCCTAGGTGTCTAGTTTTCAGAAATGTGTTGGTTTGGTAGGTTTCCCTAGATGGCGGCGAGCACGGGGCCAAAAACCCAGGTGACCCCCCTTGCAAAACCAGGTTGTTTTGTGATAGGTCATTTTGATGTCTCCACAGTACGATTTGGGCCATTTCTTGTTGCAGCCACTATCCCTACCCACACAAGTGAGGTACCATTTTTATCGGGAGACCTGGGGGAACGCTGGGTGGTAGGAAATTTGTGTCTGCCCGGTGATCCTACAACTTTCCCACACAGAAATGTGTGAAAAATTTGATTTTTTCAGCAAAATCTTAGGTTTGCAGGGGATTCTGGGTAGGGAAACGTTGGGGGATCCACGCAAGCCATACCTTCCTGGACTCCCCCGAGTGTCTAGTTTTCACAAATGTATAGGTTTGCTAGGTTTCCCTAGGTGCAGCCCAGAGAAGGAGGAGGAGACAGGAACGCATTTACAGAGAGCGCATAACCCTGTTTCAGCAGACAGAGGAAGAAATCCATGACAAATATAGACTAGACTCAGCAACAATACTTGACCTGATAGCTGACCTACATCCAATACTGGAGCATCACACCCGCAGGACCCAAGCCATTCCCACACATGGTTCACTGATAGAATATCGACCCCCAAAATATCCCCATACAAAACTATTTAGTTATAAATATCGATGTCAAAAATATCGACATCCAATATTTATAATGGTAAGTACAAAAATATCGAGAAAAAATATCGGTGTAAAAAATAGTTGTATAAAATATGGATTTTAATATATATATAAAAAATATTAAATATATTAAATAATAAAATTAAATTAAAAAATAAATTATATTTAATATACATTTTAACAAATATGACAAATGTAATTAATTTTTTTAAACATATGTATATAAAATGTAATATACATATATATATTTACTTTAAAACAATTAATAAACTATTAATTTTAATTTATTTTACAATTTTATAAATATATAAAAATTTACAAATAAATATATATATAGACATACACCAATTACATAAAATCTAATAAAAAAAATTATATTAGAAATTAAAACATTAAACTGACATTTTCCACTCCAGTGGGTGCAACAGTAGGGAAAGTGTTGGATAGCGGAGGAAAAAAAATGACTATTCCCACTCCAGTGAGAGCAACAGTAGGGAAAATGTTGGATAGCGGAGGGGTAAAAATTACTATTCCCACTCCAGTGAGTGCAACAGTAGGTAAATGTTGGATAGCGGAGGGGTAAAAATTACTTCCCACTCCAGTTAGTGCAACAATAGGGAAAGTGTTGGATAGCGGAGGGGTAAAAAATATTATTCCCACTCCAGTTAGTGCAACAATAGGGAGAGTGTTGGATAGCAGAGAGGTAAAAAATACTATTCCCACTCCAGTTAGGGCAACAATAGGGAAAGTGTTGGATAGCGGAGAGGTAAAAAATGCTATTCCCACTCCAGTTAGTGCAACAATAGGGAACGCGTTGGATAGCGGAGGGGTAAAAAAATACTATTCCCTCTGCAGTTAGTGCAACAATAGGGAAAGTATTGGATAGCGGAGGGGTAAAAATTAATATTCCCACTGGAATCAGTTCAAAATTAACCCCTTCGCTCCTAGGCCTTTTCCCCCCACTGTGCTAAGCCTTTTTTTGGCTATTTGGGGTAGTTCGCGCTTAGGCCCTTGTACATTTTTGACCACATAAGGTATCCACGCCAAATTTGCGTCCTTTTCTTCCAACATCACAGGAATTCTAAAGGTACCCAGGGTTTGTGGATTCCCCAGGAGGGGACCCAGAAATTAGCGAAAATACAGCTAAATTTTGTTTTGTTTTTTGGAAAAATGGGAAAAAAGTGCTGCAAATGAAAGTATCTGGTTTTTCCCCTGCAAATGGTATCAACAAAGGGTTTTTGGGGCTGAAATCATGATTTTCCCAGCTTTTAGGGACAAGCAGACTTTTGTCAGAAAACCAACATTTTTTACACAGTTTTGGCATTTTACTGGGACATAGCCTATTTTTGCTATTTTTTGTGCTTTCAACTTTCTTCCAGTTAATGGTAGAAATGGGTATGAAAGCAATAATGAATCCTGGAAAGCTATACATTTTAGAAAAGTAGACAACATTCTGAATTCAGCAAGGGGTCATTTGTGTAGATCCATCAAGGTTTCTTTAAAGAAACTAACAGTTGAATATAGAAAAAATGAAAATTAGTTGAAAAAAACAGCCATTTGTGCCAACGTTTTCACCTGTAACTTCTTCTAATTATGACAGCTGTTCGAAAGCAATATACCGTTACATCCGCTGGACCTTTCTGGTTGTGGGGATATATAGGACTTGTAGGTTCACCAAGAACCCGACGAACCCAGAGCCAATAACTGAGCAGCGTCTTGCAATGATTTTTCATTATGTATCGGGTATATAGCAATTCATTTGGGAAAATATATACATGGAAAAATCGGTATGAAAGACACCTATGTATTTCTGAAATTGGAACAAAATATAGAGTTTAGAAACAGTAGATATTTGCACATTTCCGTAATTGTGAGTACCCATACTAGCATGAGAATTATAGGACATTTTTCAAAGTGACTTCTTTTTTACACATTGTCTTTCATTTGGAAGGCAGAAATGCATCGAAAGTCAATAGGTAATAACAGTTGCTCTACAATTCTGTGTTACCCTAAGTCTCCCGATAAAAATGGTACCTCACTTGTGTGGGTAGACCTAGTGCCCACGACAGGAAACGGCTCAAAACGCAACGTGGGCACACTTTATTTTTACAGTGAAAACTGACCAATTTTTGCAAAGTGCCTAGCTCTAGATCTTGAACCCTAGCTCTGCAGGCACCTAGGGAAACCTAGCAAACCTATACATTTTTGAAAACTAGACACCCAGGGGAATCCAGGATGGGGTGTCTGTTACCCAGAATCCCTTGCAAACCTCAAAATTTGTCAAAAAAACCCATTTTCCTCACATTTCTGTAGCGGAAAGTTCTGGAATCTGCGTGGATCCATAAAATTCTACACACCCCGCATTTCCCAAAGTCTTCCGAGAAAAATGGTACCTCACTTGTGTGGGTAGGCCTAGTGCCCGCGACAGGAAACGGCCCAAAACGCAACATGGACACACCACATTTTCACAGTGAAAACGGACCCTTTTTTTGCAAAGTGCCTAGCTGTAGATTTTGAACCCTAGCTCTGCCGGCACATAGGGAAACCTAGCAAACCTATACATTTTTGAAATCTAGACACCCAGGGGAATCCAGTATGGGGTGACTTGTCTGGCTCTCACCAGGTTCTGTTACCCAGAATCCCTTGCAAACCTCAAAATTTGTCCAAAAAACACAATTTCCTCACATTTCTGTGGTGGAAAGTTCTGGAATCTGCGTGGATCCACAAAATTCCACCCACCCCGCATTCCCCAAAGTCTTCTGAGAAAAATGGTACCTCACTTGTGTGGGTAGGCCTAGTGCCCGCGACAGGAAACGACCCAAAACGCAACGTGGACACACCACATTTTCACAGTGAAAACGGACCCTTTTTTTGCAAAGTGCCTAGCTCTAGATTTTGAACCCTAGCTCTGCCGGCACCTAGGGAAACCTAGCAAACCTATACATTTTTAAAAACTAGACACCCAGGGGAATCCAGGATGGGGTGACTTGTCTGGCTCTCACCAGGTTCTGTTACCCAGAATCCCTTGCAAACCTCAAACTTTGTAAAAAAAAACACATTTTCCTCACATTTCTGTGGTGGAAAGTTCTGGAATCTCCGTGGATCAACAAAATTCCACCCACCCCGCATTCCCCAAAGTCTTCCAAGAAAAATGGTACCTCACTTGTGTGGGTAGGCCTAGTGCCCGCGACAGGAAACGGCCCAAAACGTAACGTGGACACACCACATGTTCACAGTGAAAACGGACCCTTTTTTTGCAAAGTGCCTAGCTGTAGATTTTGAACCCTAGCTCTGCCGGCACATAGGGAAACCTAACAAACCTATACATTTTTGAAAACTAGACACCCAGGGGAATTCAGGATGGGGTTACTTGTCTGGCTCGCACCAGGTTCCTTTACCCAGAATCCCTTGCAAACCTCAAAATTTGTAAAGAAAAAACCACATTTTCCTCACATTTCTGTGGTGGAAAGTTCTGGAATCTGTGTGGATCCACAAAATTCCACCCACCCTGCATTCCCCAAAGTCTTCCGAGAAAAACGGTACCTCACCTGTGTGGGTGGGTCAACTACCCGTGAGAGGCAAGGGCCCAAAACCTATTGAGGTGACATCAAAATTACCTATCACAAAACAACCTGGTTTTGCAAGGGGGGGTCCCATGAGTTTTTGGCCCTGGGTTCGGCGGCCATCGAGGGAAACCTACCAAACCCACACATTTCTGAAAACTAGACACCCGGGGGAGTCCAGCAAGGTATGGCTTGCGTGGGACCCCCAATATTTCCCTATCCAGAATCCCCTGCAAACCTCAAATTTAGCTGAAAAAATCACTTTTTTCTCAAATTCTGTGTGGGAAAGTTCTGGAATCTGCGTGGATCCACAAATTTCCTACCACTCAGCGTTCCCCCAGGTCTCCCAATAAAAATGGTACCTCACTCGCGTGGGTGGGTCAAGTACCCGCGACAGGCAAGGGCCCAAAACCTATTGAGGCGACAGCAAAATGACCTATCACAAAACAACCTGGTTTGGCAAGGGGGGTCCCATGAGTTTTTGGCCCCGGGCTCGGCGGCCATCTAGGGAAACCTACCAAACCCACAAATTTCTGAAAACTACACACTCCGGAGAGTCCAGCAAGGTATGGCTTGCGTGGGTCCCCCAACATTTCCCTACCCAGAATCCCCTGCAAACCTCAAATTCTGTTGAAAAAATCAATTTTTTCTCACATTTCTGTGTGGGAAAGTTGTAGCATCACCGGGCTGACACAAATCTCCTACCATCCAGCGTTCCCCCAGGTCTCCCGATAAAAATGGTACCTCACTTGTGTGGGTAGGCATAGTGGCTGCAACAGGAAATGGCCCAAATCGTACTGTGGAGACTTCAAAATTACCTATAACAAAACTACCTGGTCTTTGGGGGAGGGCACCTAGTTTTTTGCACCCAGTCTCACCGCCATCTAGGGAAACCTACCAAACCCACACATTTCTGAAAACTAGACACCCTGGGGAGTGTAATGAGGTATGTCTTACGTGGATCCCCCAACATTTCCCTACCCAGAATCCCCTGCAAACCTCAAATTTAGCTGAAAAAAACACATTTTCCACATATTTTTGTGTGGAATCACTGTGCCGGCACAAATGTCCTACCCCACAGCGTTCTCCTTAGTGTCCCGAGTAAAATGATACCTCACTTGTGTGGGTGTCCAATGCAAAATTGGCTAAAAACGTATTTTTTTAAAAATGTAGCGCGACAGGTAAGGGCCCAAACGTATTGAGGAGACATCAAAATTACCTATCACAAAACAACCTGGTTTTGCAAGGGTTTTTGGCCCCGGGCTTGGCGGCCATCTTGGGAAACTACCAAACCCACACATTTCTGAAAACTAGGTTGTTTTGTGATAGGTAATTTTGATGTCGCCTCAATAGGTTTTGGGCCCTTGCCTGTTGCGGGTACTTGACCCACCCACACGAGTGAGGTACCATTTTTATCGGGAGACCTGGGGGAACTCTGGGTGGTAGGAAATTTGTGAATCCACGCAGATTCCAGAACTTTCCCACACAGAAATTTGAGAAAAAAGTGATTTTTCCAGCTAAGTTTGAGGTTTGCAGGGTATTCTGGGTAGGGAAATGTTGGGGGACCCACGCAAGCCATACATTGCTGGACTCCCCCGGGTGTCTAGTTTTCAGAAATGTGTGGGTTTGGTAGGTTTCCCTAGATGGCCGCCGAGCCCAGGGCCAAAAACTCATGGGACCCCCTTTGCAAAACCAGGTTGTTTTGTGATAGGTAATTTTGATGTCTCCTCAATACGTTTTGGGCCCTTGCCTGTCGCGGGTACTTGACCCACCCAGGCGAGTGAGGTACCATTTTTCTTGGAAGACTTTGGGGAATGCGGGGTGGGTGGAATTTTATGGATCCACGCAGATTCCAGAACTTTCCACCACAGAAATGTGGTGAAAATGTGGTTTTTTTGACAATTTTAGGTTTGCAAGGGATTCTGGGTAACAGAACCTGGTGAGAGCCAGACAAGTCACCCCATCCTGTATTCCCCTGGGTGTCCAGTTTTCAAAAATGTTTAGGTTTGCTGGGTTTCCCTAGGAGCCGGCAGAGCTAGGGTTCAAAATCTACAGCTAGGCACTTTGCAAAACAAGGGTCAGTTTTCACTGAGAAAATGTGGTTTTGGGCCCTTGCCTGTCGCGGGTACCTGACCCACCCATACAAGTGAGATACCATTTTTCTTGGAACACTTTGGGGAATGCGGGGTGGGTGGAATTTTGTGGATCCACGCAGATCCCAGAACTTTTCATCACAGAAATGTGAGGATTTTTTTTTTTTTTTAACTAAGTTTGAGGTTTGCAAGGGATTCTGGGTAACAGAACCTGGTGAGAGGCACACAAGTCACCCCATCCTGGATTCCCCTTGGTGTCTAGTTTTCAAAAATGTACAGGTTTGCTAGGTTTCCCTATGTGCCGGCTGCGCTCGGGCCCAAAATCCACAGGTAGGCACATTGCTTAAAAAAAGTCTGTGCCTAGTGGGCCTTCTGCCGCCCTGGGGGAGGATTCAGGGGGGGGGGGCGGTTGCCCCGATATGCCCCCAAGGGGGGCAGAAAGACTGTGGCTAGTTTTTGGGGGGTGGGGGCATTGATATGCCCATTCTGGGCAGCCCCCACGCATAAAAAAAGCCAGCGTAATCGCTGGCGCCTAGTGGGCTTTCTGCTCCCCTGGGGGGGCAGAAAGACTGGAATTTCTCTGGGGGAGTGGGGGTATTGTCATGCCCATTTTGGGCAGCCCCCACCCCTACATGAATACAAAAGAAAATCCCTGGCTTCGATTGGGGGCTACTGCCCCCATATGCCCCCCAGGGGGGGCAGAAAGACTGGAATTTTTGCAGCCGGTGGGGGCATTGGCATGCCCGTTTTGAGCAGCCCCCACCCCTGATTCAAATTGGCAAAAAAAATCCCTGGCCTCTAGTGGACTTTTTGCCCCCCACGGGGGGCAGATTGGGGGCTACTGCCCCCATCTGCCCCACAGGGGAGACAGAAAGGCTGTAATTTTTACAGGGGTGGCGGCATTGGCATGCCCGCTTTGGGCAGCCCCCACCCCTGATTGTAATAGCCCACTAGAAACCAGGGATTTTTTTGGGCATTCTGCCCCCCGGAGGGCAGATTGGGGGCTACAGACCCCATTTGCCCCCCAGGGGGGCAGAAAGACTGTCATTTTTGCTGGGGGGGGGGGGCATTGGCATGCCCGTTTTGGGCAGCCCCCACCCCTAATTCAAATTGGCAAAAAAAATCCCTGGCGTCTAGTGGGCTTTTTGCCCCCCCTTGGGAGCAGATTGGGGGCTACTGCCCCCATCTGCCTCCCAGGGGGGGCAGAAAGGCTGTAAATTTTGCGGGGGGTGAGGGCATTGGCATGCTCGTTTTGGGCAGCCCCCACTTCTAATTGTACTTGCCAAAAAAAATCCCTGGTTCCTAGTGGGCTTTCTGCCCCCCTGGGGGGCAGGGGCAGAAAGACTGTAATTGTTGCAGGGGTGGGGGCATTGGCATGCCCGTTTTGGGCAGCTCCCACCCTAATTCAAATTGCCCCAAAAAAAATCCTTGGCGTCTAGTGGACTTTTTGCCCCCCCAGGGGGGGGCAGAAAGGCTGTAATTTTGGCGGGGGTGGGGGCATTGGCATGCCCGTTTTGGCCAGCCCCCACCCTAATTAAAATTGCCCCCAAAAAAATCTCTGCTGTCTAGTAGGCTTTCTGCCCCCCCCCGGGGGGGCAGATTGGGGGCTAGTGCACCCATCTGCCCCCCCAGGGGGGACAGAAAGACTGAATTTGGCCAATTGTTTTGGGGGAGCAAAGGCCCTTGCCGAAGGGGCTGATCCCCCCTCCCTTGTGTCTGGTGGGTGGATCCCTGCTTGGGGATCGCCCTCCTGGGCGATCCCCAAGCAGGGATCCACTGGGGAGGGGTACCATTGGAAAGGGAGATTCTCCCCTTTCCAATGATACCTCTCCCGTCTTTCTACATGCTCAGGGGGCTGAGATAGCCCCCTGAGCACATAGAAAGTGAAACTGAAATGAGCCTAAAGGCTCATTTCAGTTTTGGTTTCTATGAAATGACGTCAGCGCGACGTGCGCGCTGATCGTCATTTCACAGAAACCAGGGGGGGGGGGGGGCCTCTGGAGCTGGGGAAGCTCTTCCCCAGCTCCCGAGGCTTGAGGGGAGAAAAAGAAATCCCTCTGGTGCCTGCACCAGAGGGATTTCCGGTGCCATGTGCCAGGACGGCCGGGAGCGTCCTGCGCACACGAGCACCGTGGCGCACGAAGGCACCCGGCCGTCGTGCGCACAGAAGGCGTTAAAAACAAACAAAATATCAACAACACCAAATATGTAAAAAACATATATAAAAATATTAAAAATTTAAAAAGATAGACACATATTATAATGTTAAATAGATATAACAAATATCTAGAACGATTATATTAAATACATTTGAAAATAATTTACAAACAAATAACTATTTTTGATTAGAAATTATTTATAAACAAAAACATTAATTATTACATACATTTAATCTTTTTTATTTCCTACCCTATAACACCACACAATTCACAACACACATCTAAAAAAATTTAAAACTGTACCTCCATAATCAACATAATTCATTATCAAAGAAATATTATTAATTAAAAAACAAATGAAAATTAATTTACTCCCCAAACGTTACCCCTATAAAACCAAAACCCACACACAAAAAAATAAACAATTACCGTAATTATCAATTGATGAATTATTATTAATGATCAACTAATTATTAAATAAACATAAACTACTTTCCACCGTCTATCCCAATAAACCCACAACCCACACCTAAAAATCATTATACAATTTCCAAAATTAATTTTAAATTAATAAATTAATATCAATTAACTACTTATTAAAAATAAATTACTTCCCACCCTTTACCACTATAAACCCCACAACTCTCATCTAAAATTAATTATACAATTGCCATATTTAAATTTTAATTAATTAATTAGCATTAATTGACAAATAATTATTAATTCATGAAAAATTAATTACTTCCCACCCTTTACCCCTACAAACCCCAACACCTGCTCCTAAAAAAATGACGCAATTAACATAATTAATGACCAATTGATTAATTAATAATAATGAACAACCAATTAATAATTAATTAATATTATTATTATTAAATACTTTATTCGGACGTATGAAAAACATCCATAAATGCGACATTTAAAACAGACAACATTATACAGTACTTATCATGTATCAATAAACATCCACTGTTGTTTAAAAACAGCCTCAGGTTCTTATGTCATTGAATGATCAGTTAGCGGCAGGTATTTGTACATGTATGGGCTTAGTAATAAAAAATATAATGAGCAGCCCACTTTACAAAGCCACCCTTGAAATCAAACATTCCCAGAAATAATTTGTACGGTGCCTGTATAATAATATTAATTGTGATACAGATTTCATTGTGTATCAGATTTTTAAGGTTCTCTTCGTTCCAAAATCATGTAATTGGACTTAATCCTCGGTGCAACCAGTACAAAACGGGAGAGGACAAATTAACCTAAAAACCAAGTCCACTGTTACGTCCTTTTGATAAAATCCACACATACACTAAACTAATCAAGGATAAAAATACATAAATATGGTCCGCTCTTATACTAAACTGGTCATAGATAAAAAGCAGTGCATCCAAAATATTGCACATGCCCAATAGTATTAAAAATAAATCCATACAGTACATTACACTTTGTGGATCATTGCCTGAGTTCCATCGTTTGTGCATTTTAAGGTCCCCAGGTCGATGAGAGACTTGGAACATATGTCCTAGTCTAAGAGAGTTAGTAAAATATTCTTTCTAGTGTAAAATACCGCCCATAAAAATGATGACAGTCTGCAGCAAATCTCTAGGGTGGGCAATGATTGCAAATATAGATATGCCGGGCGACCTTGTGTGGGACGAGATGGTATAATAATTGGTAAAATGTATCTTCTCCTTAAATGACAGTAAAACTTGCAAAAAAAGACCACGTGCATTGTGTCCTGGGGCATTGTGTTGTCACAGGGGCAACTAATTAAATTTGTTGACCAGTCATTCATTTTTGGAAAACTGACTAGTCTTTGAAAAATATCTAGTCTTAGACAGGTCAAAACAAATCTATGCCTATCATTCAGTACTGCTTTGAGGTAGGGTTGCATATTAAAAGTGGTTAAAATCAGTTGTTTTTTTGATACACTTGGTTTGGGGACTTCCATTAGCAGTCGGAGATTTTCTAGATGCATCATCACTTCCTCTTTCAGAGTCTTTCTACTGATATTCAATGTTTCTGGTCTTTCAAAATACTCTGGATGACCAATATCACAAAAGAAACGTTGCACATATGCTAACCATGAGATTCTCAAATGCATACTAAGTTTGAGACAATCCTCGATAATTGCTCGGTTAAGCACTGTATATTCCGAAGCCCAAATCTTATGCCAAAGAAGAATTGGTTGCAATTTTATTAAATCTGTGATGTGTTGTGCCCCCAATTCAGCATGACAAACGTAAACTGATGTGCTTTTTGGTGTGGCAAGTAGACTACTAAAAAATTCATTCTCTGCGATTTGAATGTCTGTACATTTTCTATGTCCCCACAATCCTCCCCCATATGTGGCTATGCTAAGACACTTGGCTTTAAAGATTTTCATCATTACCTCAGGGGGATTTGTACCCAGGCGTTTCGCTAAGCTCCTAAGGGGCATACAAGATTTACTGAATTGCTGTTTCCTATTGTCTATGGCCTTTTTCCAAGATCCGTCTCTGTCGAATAAAATCCCCAGATAACCAAAATTGTTCGTAACACCAATGGTTATACCATCTATTTTAATGTCTCTGCACTTCTTACTAATCCTTCCACATTTCATAATGAAGGTTTTACTTTGGTTAACTAAAAGGCCAAGTTCCTTCATATATTTTTCAAAATTCGATAGCAGAGACTGAAGGGCCAACGCTGTATGAGCCATGAGAACAGCGTCATCAGCGTAGAGGAGGGCAGGGACGGGGTGCGTTCCTATTTGTGGAAGCCCCAAGTGCCTCTCCCACGCTATTTATGTATAATGTATAATGAGAACAGGAACGGGCCATAACGCATCCCTGTCTCACCCCTCTCTCCAAGCTGAATGCTTCAGTGCATTCTCCCTTTCTTCCAAATCTGATCCTTGCTTTACATCCGTTATAAAGGTCCTTCCATAAGCTAATAATCGATGGATCCACCCCCATATCTTTCATTTTCAACCAAAGCATGTATCACACAATCAAAGGCCGATGACAAATCGACAAATGCCAGATATAAATTTAGCTTTTTGATGTTAACATATTTTCCAATTATCATACTTAAATTGAGGCTCTGCTCTATTGTCCCAATCCCTGTGCGGAAACCGTATTGTAAATCAGATAAGATGTTATTTGATTCTGCCCAATCCTGCAGCCTTCTTAAAATAATGCGTCCTACTACCTTGACAAGTAAGTCAAGCAATGATATAGGTCTATAGCAAGCTGGGTTAAGGCGGTCGCCTTTTTTAAAGATTGGTACGATAATGGACTCACCCCAAGTTGGCAAGAACCCTTCAATACAGCATGCCCTCAGTACTAATGTTAGCACAGGCCCCCAAAGAGCAATATTGACCTTGTATAGATCTACCGGTATTGCATCGTGTCCAGGCGCTTTGCCACCCTTACTTTCTAACAGTGCGTTATTCACTTCTTCCAGTGTAAAAGGTGTAATGGAGATGGTATGCGATATAGGGATAGTGCCATTATCGCTGTGAATGGGCTCAGATACTGGTGTTACGTCAGGCAAAGAATAGATGTTAGAAAATTCACCCTCAAGAATTGCGAGCTCCACCCTTGGGACCTCATCTGTTGCCATGGGAGAAGAGTTATTTACCCGCCAAAAGGCTCTACTATCATTGCTTAAGCTTGCTTCCTGTAAATGCTCCCAGGCCTTCTCCCCTAGACGTAGTTTTCTCAGATTCACTGCTTGCTTATATTCAGCCCTACATTTTCGAACCTCTATTATACTACTCGGTGTCCTATGTAGTGCCTCCTTTAATCTTTTAAGTGCTTTGGAGCACAATGAATCAAAGCACCCTTTCTCCTTTCGTTTGCCTACTCTCCATCAACAAAAAGACCCTCCTTTATACCGTCTGTTATTGACAGGAAGGCAGTAACAATTTCTTTGTTTGGGGTGGCATCATCTAGACAGCGCTCGAAGGCCCCTTTCTTATTACTTATCAATTTTTAAAGAAAACCTTCTGGAGCGATCTGAGCCCAGCATAGAGAGTAACCATTGCGTCTTATAAGTTCAATTTCTGTTTCTTGAACCTTAGTTTTACCACATCTCTGTCTAAAAAATAAGGCTGGATTTAAATGAATACTCAGGGGAAAGTGATCACTGATTGATATCGTATGGGTAGCAAAATTGGAAACATAGCCGATACACCTATCTAAAAGTAAAATGTGATCAATAATATTATGACTGTTTCTGCCGTTGAATGTTGGCTTACGTACGGCAAAGGGGGCAGAAATTTTGTTTGCAAAAACCAAGTCAAATTTTATTACTAGGTCATTGATTTTATCCCCATATTGACTATGGCTAAAATGGGACTGAACTCCATCCTCTGCGTCTCTCACGCCACAGATTTTGTCCACTTGGATATTACATTGTTGCAATTTGAAGTCTCCCCCCCAAACGGTTATGGTTAGATGCCCATTGTCTAAAATAATAAGCTCTAAATCAGTGTTCAATTTGTGTAGAATATCTATGATTTCACTTGTCGTGGTGTTATTATAAAAATAAATTAGCACCAACCTTGCCGCACCTGGCGACTCACATAAAAATAGTTGATAGTATGGATTTTGTTTAACCATATTAATACTAGTAAATTGAACACAGTTAGAAACATACATGCACAAACCCCTTTTGCCCGGCCATGTCTTGAATTAATTGTTGGTGTAAAGTAAGTCATGTACCCATTCATGTGAATGGGCTCCGTGAGCCAAGTCTCTTGCAGACATATAATTTGGAAGTTGAACACAAACTCTAACCATTCTCGGTTTTGGCTCTTATTTCTCAAACCGGCGACATTCCAGCTCGCAAAACCTATAAATTCACAGTCATCAAAAGTGGGTTTTAAATTATTATTGTCTATTAAAAGACTTAATTTCTTACTGCCACCCGATTGAGTCATGCTGTCACTTGTCAATTTAGGATCCTTGATCGTTATGAGTGGTATTTTACCATCATCAATCATTTCTGTGGGATGTGTTCTTATGGAATGTTCATTACTTCCTAGGCATGGGCTGTCGTTATGTCAATCAACACCATCCAGAATCGAAAGGCTCTGGAAGCGATTTGAGGTTGGGACCAAGTACCTATGATCCGTCATTGGTCTCGGTCAAAAGTTGCCTTTGGTCTGTTCTCCTTAGTAAAAATTCTAGGTTGATAATAAAAAGCCCAAGGGAACGGGGCGATAGCTTCTGTATGAATGTTACTAGCTCTAGTTCTATTCAGAATTGTTTCCACAAGTTGGGGTGCCTTAAAAGTTAGTAGAACACAATCACCCCTAAGTGTTTTCTCCCCATTACCCAACCATTTGACTCTCCTTACCATCTTGAATTAATTAAAAAGATGTTTGGATAGCCCTGTTCTCACACCCAACCAGTTTAAAGACTTGTTTCTCAATTAAATCCAATTCTCCATGCTTTCTAAAGGTAGTGGGGGAACATTCGTTAGGGATACCACGTATGGTGTGGCTGCTGGTGGCAGATCCAAACGATCAATTGTATTCTCTGGACAGTCTCCATGATGGCCCTCTATGGCTGGAGTTTTTGCGACAGTACCACTATTTACTCCTTCTCTTTCCTCTAGACCCGGTAAACACATTTTTGAGGGCTCCCCACACATCGCTTTATCACTTTGTTGACCTACAAGCTTGGTGGAGTTTATGCTTGGTCCTGCTAGTGTGGCAATACTCGTTATAGTCTTAGTGGGAGCCACTGCTGTGTCTAAACTGGTCGTGCTGCCTTGCGCTCTTGGTGTATGAACGGTAGCAACAATATTCAAAAGCTCCAGACATGAGTTGGTTCTTGTCTCTTCCTTTGTTAAACGGGTTTGAATGGAGCCCAAGATCTTATTCACTTGAAGATCAAGAGCGTTAATGGACTCTGCCAAAGAATCTAATTTACTAATTATTACAAAGTTAGGGTCAACAATTGTCTGTGCCGGGGTGATCACTGGTTGTTCTAGGTCCTGTGTTTTGCTAATTGTCACTTAATTTGCGCCGTTTCTCTGGTGGGACGGGACCCTGCGGAAGGAATCCGTGGCTTTCTAACCCGTTTAGGTGGTGGGGAGTTGGATTTTGATGGCGAAATAGTTTCAGGAAGGTGTTGGATACAGCCATTACACCCATTATTTCCACTTTTATCGTGCTCCCTTCTTAATCCCAAATCTTCGTTGGTACTTGCAGGGCAACTAATATCATTCTCTACACTATGATTAGGGGGTTGGGGCACTTGAGATGTTGTTATCGGTGCGTGTGCACAATCACTATTTAGATGCAGTGAATCTTTAACAGTTGAAATTTGTTTTTCAATAGCCCCCATCGCTCCTGTAATATATTTTAATAGTGTAGGTTGGGATTTATCTGGGGAGCGATTCTGGCCAGCAACGCCAGCAGTGGTAGGGTGCTTCCTCTTACCCATGCCTAATAGGAGTTGTGTAGAGAAAAAGAAAGATCAGTATTGGTAAAACTACAAAAAGCTTATCACTGGTGACAGATCGCAAGTACTCCTTTTTACTCTTTATAGGCTTATTAAGGGTTTACAGTTATCAGACATTACCATAAGCAATACCCGCCAAGAAAATTAACTCCCATATGTCGCTCCCTCTTCCCGATCACTTAAGACCAAAGGAGGAAAACAGAGATAAAAATTCCCACACAATAACAAGCTAATCAGTTTAAAAAAGTCTTATGATAGGTACTTCAAAGTCCACAGTCCAGTATTGCATTAAGGGAAGTCCAAAGAAAAGGAAAAATACCTCCCTTAAAACTTCAGCCAGACCTAAAGAATAAGTCAAGAGGACAAGTCCACAAATACAGGGAAATAGACAGTAGAGAAAAAACTCGGCACAGTACCTTAGATTGTTATGGACCGTTGTTAGTCAATTAGACTGTTTGAGGCTACTACCAGTGCTATGCGCCCTCAGGTCCTTTTTCCAGTTATGGCCACCTACTACAAGCAAGGCTGATGACTCCTTGCACAAGGCAGCGGGCCGTATCAAACTAAATTTTCGCTGCTTGGCCCACAATGGGCACCGATAGTTTGATCCAAGCCAAGTTCGCGTCTTCAGGATTTTAACCGGTTTCCAAACTCAAGGGGGATGGCCCCGACCCGCCTCCTCCTGTCGCCGACGGGCACAAAATGGGCCCGTCCTTGGCCCGAGCGTGCCCGCGCATGTCCCACGCTGCGGGGTTCGAGGCTGCGCTTTATAGCGCGCTTGTCACGCCTCCCCCCTCGGCAACGTTGCACCCTGGGACACCGAGTCCCACCAGGGCGTTAGGAAGCAGGGCTTCTCCTTAGGTTATGGCAGCAAAAGTGTAAAGATGTGTCCTGTGCCGCGGGAGTCGAGGCTACGCTTTATAGCGCGCTGGTCACGCCTCCCCCCTCGGCAACGTTGCACCCTGGGATACCGAGTCCCACCATGGCATTAGGCAGCAGGGCTTCTCCTTAGGTTATGGCAGCAAAAGTGTAAAGATGTGTCCCGCGCCGCGGGGCAAGGCTGCGCTTTAGAGTGCACTGGTCACGCCTTCCCCCCCCAGCAACGTTGCACCCTGGGACACCGAGTCCCACCAGGGCGTTAGGCAGCAGGGCTTCTCCTTAGGTTATGGCAGCAAAAGTGTAAAGATGTGTCCCGCGCCGCGGGGGTCGGGGCTGCACATTATAGCGCGCTGGCCATGCCTCCCCCCTCGGCAATGTTGCACCCTGGGACACCAAGTCCCACCAGGGCGTTAGGCAGCAGGGCGTCTCCTTAGGTTATGGCAGCAAAAGTGTAAAGATGTGTCGCGCTCTGCGGGGGACGAGGCTGTGCTTTATAGCGCGCTGGTCACGCCTCCCCCCTAGGCAACGTTGCATCAGGGCGTTAGGCAGCAGGGCTTCTCCTTAGGTTATGGCAGCAAAATTGTAAAGATGTGTGTCAATTAATTAATAATAAATTACTTCCCACAATTAACACTATAAAATCTAAATTAAATAAATATTAATAAATAAAAAATAATAATTAATTTATTATAATTAAATTACTTCCCACCCTATTCCCCTATAAACCCACAACCCGCTACAGAACTAAAAAACGCAAAATTTAATTAAAACAAAATTAATAACTACTAAACATTTAACACATATTAAAAAACAAAAACAATACTTATACAAAAAAATAGATCATACATTTAAAATACATACTAAAATACATAACACTAATTAAAAAAACGATATTTTAAACAACTATATTTTTGCAAACGATATTAATGACTTCGATATTTTTAAAAACGATATTTTACTTTAAAGTCGATATTCTTGACCACGATATTCTTGCTGTCGATATTTCTGTGTCACGATATTTCCAACTCGATATTCTGTCTTCACACCCCACACATGTGCAGGTCCTATGTTCACTGCACCTACTAGCATCATGGAGTTACCAAGGGGTGATAGCTGCAGCAGGAGGGATGTCCCAAAGTTGCGTTTCACGCTTCCTAAATGCTTTCTTGGATGCAATGGTACAGAGGATACACCATTACATCAGATTTCCCACTACACAACAAGTATTGCAGCAGACCAAATTGGATTACTACCAGATAGCCCAATTCCTACATGTAATTGGGTGCATTGATGGGACACATGTAGCCATCTGTCCCCCCTCAGCTAATGAGTATGTGTTTAGGAACAGGAAATCCTTTCATTCACTCAACATCCAGATCATATGTAATGCCTCACACATAATAACTGACATATTCAGACACAGTGGAATATACACACGTCTCACTGGGGGTGCATTTGGCGAAGGATACCTGCTAGGTAAATGCATGCAACTCACTCTGACAGACTCCTTGGATCTGTAGAAATAGGACAGTGATTAATCTATTGCCTTTCATCCTGTTGGTGATAGTGCATATGCTGTGTGCTCCTTCATACTCACACCATACCTGAATCCTGCAACTCAGAGTGAAAGGAAATACAATGCTGCACACAAGTCGACGTGCAATGTCGTAGAGCAGACATTCGTCCTACTGAAGAGTAGGTTCCGCTGCCTACATAAAAGTGGAGGTGCACTGCAGTATAGGCCAGAGATCTGTTGCAAAATTGTGGCCACTTGTGCCATGCTGCACAACCTAGCAACAACCAATGGCATACCATTGGACCTCACAGATTCGGAGTCTGATGAAGAGGATGAACCACGTCCACCTCGCAGAGCAGCAGGTGGTGTAGTTGCAGCAGATGGCAGACTGAGACGTGATGAAATAACACGCAACTATTTCTAGGTGAGTAATGATGAGACAATGCACCTCATGACTTTTGTTCAGCTGTGTTTTTATTCACCCTAACATCAGGTAAACTGTGTGCACACAGCTGTCAACTCATTTTACTGTGTGGGAATTTTGTAGGTCAAAATGGCATTTATACTGACCATGCACAACATTCAGCACTGATCATCATATGCAATGGGTTACCTCACCCATTGGCATGCCTCGGTCACACCACTGACTACTTTTTACGGCCATGCACAGCACTAGAGCGGTCATTGTGTACACTGGCCTCTCTTGATGAGGCCTTGGATGCCATACCTTGCCTTGCACTCCGCCGTCTGGGCTCAGTCACCGGTGCAGTAATGCTGCCGAGGCTGGAGGGCTCCTCACTGTCCCCTGCACCCAGTATACTTGTCCCAGCTATAGTAGCTGTCTGTAGCTGTTCAAAAGCAGTGGTGACCTGCACCAATCCCCTGGCAACCTCATTACTGCAGTGGGCCATTTCCACCTGCATGGGCACAGTGCGTCTGGACAGGACAGCTGTGGCATTGCTCAGACGGTTAACTGCCTTTGTGTAACCATCCAAACGGCTAAATAGGTGGTGCTTCTTGCGGCGTTTGGAGGCATGCTCCCTCTGCATGGTGGTACAGAGATCTTTAATCACTGCTGTCATGTCCCTGAGACTTTCTGCATTTGCCCTATGGCCCTCTGCCATTGTGTTATTCATCTCCCTGATGCTGTCCTTAATGTCAGCCATGTTATGATTCAGACACACCAGCTGCCTTTGCATTGACCGCATGCTTTTCAATTGCAGCCGCTGCACCTTCACCATAGTGCCCTCCAGCCCAACAAAGACAGAGGATCCCTCTCCTTTCTCAGCAGCACCGTGTGCTCTTGCTCTGCGTCTCCTGTGATTGGTGTTGCTACGCTGAAAGTGGGACTGATCACCTTCAGGCTGTGCCTGCTCATCTGGCCTTGACTGTGGCTCTTCTTGGATGTCTTCCCCTTCTACCTCCAACTCCTGTAGTGGAGCCACAGTGTACCTGCGTGGTCTTGGTGCAGGTGTTGTGGTGTCTGTCTCTTCTTCCCCTGCCTGTTCCTAGATCTCCTCTAGCACATCTATTGCTGTGTCTTCACCCTGTGGCGCAGGTTCATCTGTGAATATAAAAAAACTACTTATTGTGTGTCCTGCTTTATGTTATTTGAAAATGAAATGTACTTGAGTTGGTATACCAAAATGTTGTATTTTTAATTGGTTATTTAACAGTGGGTCTCAACTGCGGATATGTGGCTTTGAATCATTGTTTTCCTATCTTATGTGTCTGACTGCATCTCCCATGATGCATTGCTGGGTGGTAACCAAAATGTGGACTGGAGTGGGAATTTTACTTTTTCATTACGTTTCTAAGTGGGGTTTTTGTGAGTCATGGGGCAGGTGTATTTTAGCATGCATGCTACCTTGGCTGGTGTTGGCTGTGGCTGAGCTGTCGATGTCTGCTACACCACTGATGGATTCAGGCTGTAGGGTTAACTCCACCAAGTCTTCAAGGGGGGTGGACCCCGGCTGTGTTGATGGTCCTCCACCGGTCTTCTTGGCGTCCTAAGCCTGCTTGCCACCTTCTCCTTTGCCCTTGAGCGCAAGTCATACCAGCGCTTGCGTAGGTCTTCTATGGAGCACTGTGTGACCCCTATGGCGTTGTCTTTGGCTTGGATGTCCAGCCAGATCTTCCTCTTCTCTGACTTGGGGTTGTGTAGGGATTTTTTCCCAAACAGTTGCTCATGGCTCTTCACCATTTCCTCAATTAGGACCTCCAATTCTTTTTCACTGAACTTTTGCTTTCTCTTGCGTCCTGCAGCCTCCTTTGCCTTCTCCTATGAAGCCATGCTGTGTATTTGTGCCTGTCTCTGCACTCTGGATGTTCTCCTGAGTGGTGTGCTCCTACTCTCAGCCTCCTACACAGCCTCAGGCACTCAGAAACAGCATGTGGAAACTCACTTCCTGGTTGTGAGGTCATCAAGCTGTATCGGAATAGCAGAATCGCAATTTTGCGATTTTTATTTTTTTTGTTTTGTGAATTCACTATTACAGAATCGCTATTTGGGAATCTGTATTTGCGAATGCGAATATTACTGAATCAAAATATTTTTTTTTTATTTTTTTTTTCCTGCATTGCATTTTGCGATTATCAAATAGTGATTCAGTAATAATCGCAATTTGTGAATCGCAAAATGCTTTTTTGATACATCTGGCCCTATATTGTTTGTCTATCCTGGGCAAGACCGGAATAACTGTGGCAGGTGTCCTCATTACTTTTACACCTTCCTCCCAGATGTGATCTATAATGGGTATAGATTTCACAGTCTTTCTGGACAAATCCTTGAAATCATAGAGAAAACAGTCTACTTGACTGTCATTGACAACTGAAAACGGGAAGCTGCTCTTTCTAAGAGTGCGTGGAAGCCGCCAATGTCTTCTAGTGGAGAATCCGCAGTTTGAGGAGATGGAGGCGTTGAAGTAACATCGTCCTCCCATTCATCACCTATTTGTCCATCTTTCTGAGGTTGATCTTTCTCAATTTCTCCGTCATCAGAAGTGTCCTGATGTTGCTGTGGCAAAACAGTATCCCTCGCAGGGGAAGCCGCAGGAGAAGGCTCAGACCTACGTGGAGGAGAAGCTAGTGGCAAAGGAGCAGGTGGTGGTGGAGATGGAGGAGCTGCTGTTGAAGGAAAACGAGTGCAGTAGTCATGCAAAAAGTCTTGAAGGTCCTGAACCAGAGCCACAGGAAGGTGGACCATAGGCTCACTAACAGGCTCCATATATTGAATTTTTGCAGCATGTGGAGGGTGGTATTCCTGCTGTTAGTAACCTTCGTAGTCATCATCATCGTCGTCTTGATATTTCACATGAAGCTGAGAGGGACTGTGAGCAGGGCCAAACATCCCATCATCATCAGACTCCTAAAAATGTTGAAGGTGGTAGAGGTGAGACTACTGCAGGATTCTGGAAAATACGCCTCGTTGACGAGAACGTCGTCGACAGATATATAGGCGTGAGTTGTAACGTTGACGGTCGCTTACGAACAGGAGTAGGATACAGCATCGTCAGCTTCTTCAAGGACAGCGGTGTCCGTGTCGTTGGCGAGGACATGATAGGGGCGGATGAAGAAATCATTGTCAGTATCGTCGACGATGCTGAAGAGGTCGTCGTCGACACAGTCGTAGACGAGGTAGAGGAGGTCGTCGACGGAACCAATGCCGTCGACGAGGAGGTCGTCGTCGTCGTTGTCCCAGTCGCCGACGAGGAGGAGGTCATCAGTGGTGTTGAAGCCTTCGTCGTCGCTGGAAGCGGCGGCGGCAGAGCCATAGCCGATAACGTAGTCATTTCCGTTTTCGACGTCGAGGGAAATACGTTCAGAAGGTGATTTTTGTGTTGACGGGGACCCAGATGATAACGCCGTCGACGATATATAGTTTCTATAGACTGTAATCTTCATGGATTGTTCTGAAGATTGTTTTTCATGTTTATGGCTTTTCTCCTCAGTAGGAAATGAATGCTTTCCTTTTAGTGAGGTGCCTGCATCTTCCTGACAAGACTTTTTAGAAGCCTTTTTCTTGGAAACTTCAGGAGATTCAAGAGATCTTTCTCTGCTATTAGATGTTTCCTGGGAAGCCTGTGAGGTAGAGCTCTCCTCAGCCTCAGAGACGACATCAGATTTACTTTTCAGTCTCTGAAGCCAAATCAATAACCTACCCTCTCTGTCCTTAAGGTTTTTGGTTGAAAAAGTCCTACAAATCCTGCAGTCTTTTACCTTATGTTGAGGGTAGAGGCAGTAAATACAGTTTTTATGGGGATCCTCAGCATGCAGTCTCTTCTTACCGCATGTTCCACATGACCTGAAGAGACCTTTCTTTGAAGAATCCAACATTTTGAGTAGAAATCTGGAAAATTGAAGAAGAAACTGAGCAGAACTCCCTTTCACGCGACGTGCGGTAGAAAAACTGACGAACCTAGTCTCTCTTGGGATTGTTCTAGAGGGTGCCGTCGCCTGATTGGCTGCTACTTACGTTTGGTTCTTTTTTACAAAAGAAAATGGATAGGCTATTTCAGTGACTTTTATGGTTTTAATTGACTAATAAACTATTTATTCATCATCATAGTCAGAAAATAGTATAACACCAGCAAACAGTGGGGGTCCCCATGAAGACAGATCCTACTTTCCTACACCACTTTGTTCTTATTGAACACTGAAGCAGTTCATGGGAACATAAGGCATCAATTCTCAAAAAGAAGAAGGTCTCCTGGCTCTGGGAGAGAACCATTTTTTTAAATTCCTTCAAGGAAATCTTTAACAATCAGGATTTTTTTTTAAAGGTTTGTAAAGAACATTTTCCACAGAAGGTAGTAGCTGACAGATAGACTTTAATTGAAAAGAACTGCAAATATGACCTGTCCAAATGAGGAAGATATAGTAATATTGCCTCTTCTTGACAGGTAGTGGGATTTAATGTAATTCTGAATACACCAGATGGAAAAGGAATATGAGGCTCTTCTGAATGGGTGTTTAGCTTCTATCAGACTGTCCATACCATTCTGAGGGAGAATAAAGTGTCCCACTGTATAAGTTCAACGGAAAGACTGAAAAACTAATTGATGGTAGATTGTGATGTAGGATTTGGCCTTCGAACATGTAAAGAAGATCCGGACTGCAAGGCAACCTGCTATGGAAACACTCCAGAGAGATGAAGTGGTCTGAGAAGCACCATTGCTGGAGTAATTCTGGTGCTATTAGCACCATCCTGGCCCTAAACTATGTCAGCTTGCTGCTGACCAGTGGTATCCGGGGGAATAAGAGGAAAAGGGTAAAGATTGTTCTCTTAATAGTCAACCCAGAGGGCATTTTCGTTCTTGTTTGATAAAACTTGGAGGCAAAGTCTGGGCTTTTTGTGTTGTCTGCCCTTGTGAAAAGGTCCAATTGAGGAAAACTCCATTGCAGATTTTGTGCAGAATGGAGTAGTTTAGAACCCAACTGTGTGTTTTTTGTTGTTGTTTTTTTTTTTTAAATAGCCGCTTACCAAATCCACTTGAGCATTTTGGAGGCTTGGTAGGTGAACTGCAGTGATCCTAAGGTTCCTGGTTATTAGCCACTATAGACTGATTGTGTTTTCTCTGACAGCGCTCTAGATTGCATTCCCTATGCATGTTCAAATAATGCATAGCTGTTGCACTGTTTGTTTGAACAAGAAGGGGGGGAGGGGGTTAGTCTTTAAGAAAATCCTTCGTGACCAGGTGCACAGCCCTATTTTCAGAAGACTGATGTATTAGTACATTTCCTTGGACAACCTTGTTCCTTAAATCTAAAAATGGACAATATGAGAACCCCTGCTGGTCAGAGATGCACCGGTCACAATTCTCTAAAACAAGATGTCATGAAGGAAGTTCATTCCACAAAGGAAGTGGTTGGCATTATCATATGCAGTACTGAGCCGCATGAAGAGACACTTGATTTGTTCTCTGAACTTCCTGAGCATTGGCACCACTGGTATTCTTGGCACTGCTGCAGTTGTATCACATGATGACAGGAATGTGGAACCAGGAGAATGCAGGATTGCACTGAGTCCAGAACAGATTAAATCTGTCTCACTGTCGTCCGACCAATTTCAGAAGATTACAACACTTCAGAAAGACAGATAATAGTATATCTGCTGAACTATACACTTTTAAATTTCAGGTGTATAAAACCACTCACAGGTTATGTATGAATTGCGTGTGGGATGATGATTTTTTCAGGCAGACATGTAAGCCCAGGGGATTGGTGTGAAGTTGAGGCTTTGATCAGCCTGTTGCCTAGATATGGGTAAACGAAGATCTTCTGTCTCCTGAGTTCCACCACCATCACCGCTATGCACTCAAAAAAGCAGCTGGTGCTGACTTTAGGCCAAATGGAAGGACCTTGTAGTGGGAATGTTCGTTACTTTCAAAATATCTCAGGAAATGTTGATGTTTCTGTGCAACAGGGATTTAGAAATAAGCATCCTGAAAATCTGTGGAACATAGCCAATCTCCATATGGACCTACGGGTAGATCTGATGGAAAGCTAGCATTGTACACTTCTCTTTCTGTATCAATTTGTTTGCTAGTTTGAGGTCTAGGATGGGTCTGTACAATTTTTTGTTTTGGTTCCTTTCTTTTTCAAAAGAAAGTAGCAGGAATACATTCTCAATCCTTTTTTGGGAATGTCGAATTCTCTCCAAACCCTCTCCAAGGCCTTCTGTAGAAGGATGTTGATCTCCTGTTGAAGTGTGTTCAGATAGTGTTGGTGTAACATTTTTGAAGGTATTACCAATGGAGGCATCATTCAACTGAAACAAAAGCCATTTTGTACAAAGTCTGAACCCATTTGTACTTCGTGATATTTTACACTCTTCCAGGAAGTTTGAAATGCTTCCCCCCACCAGACTGGGCAACAGAAGAGGGATAAGTGAGGAGTCATTGCTTGCCTCCTCAGGGGGGTTTATCTGCTAGTGACTGATGACAGACTTTCCCTCTAGAATGACGTCTTTGCTGCTGATAAAGCTGCCTACCGCTGGTGCTGCCTTTGAGTCCATGGAGGGGCTTGAACCATCTGCTGGGAATAGCAAAGATCATATGAATAATAGAAATATTTCTTTTGTGCCTTTCTTTTTTCTAGGCCTATGACCTTTAAGGTCACCATCTCGAACTTCAGGCAGACCATTTTTTTTATCTGCATGTGAGCCAAATAAGGTGTTACCTGAGAAGAGTTGTTTCAGGATTCTTTGTTGCGTTCTGGTTTGAGACCTGTGAGACAGAGCAGAGATTAACACGTTAGTGATAGGCTGTGGCAATAGCTATGCGCAGCTAGATCTGAAGTGTCTGCAGCAGTACTAATGATCTGATTTGAAACTATCATGCCCTCATTAAGGATCTTCATGAAATCTTCATGCCGTACACAAGGTCATGACCTCTAAGGCTATATTGCCCTATTTTGCCCTTCATTTTCATGAACAAAAGAGTTGGGAAAGAGTCTTTTCTCATCAGATAATTACCCTGGCGACTTTTGCATATCTGATATTCAATAGGCTGCTAAATGAATTTATATCAAATGAAAAAATATTGCTTGTCCAATGAATACAAAGGAGATCCCCTGAAGGAGAACCTCCATTACCTGTGCCTGTGTTGCCCCTCCTACTCTGTTCCAGAGGACCATACCAGCGTGGCACTAGGCTGCAATGAAGACATCATAAGAGACAGCAGGGCTAGCACCACATAAGCGCTGCCGTTCCCCAGCAAGTGTGATGGTCCAACCTGAGATGTTGCAAATGGATCTTGGGGGTGTTGGCGGGGGGTTGGGTAGCCGGGGACGGGTGGAGGGGGGCTGAGTGGGACACAGAGGACTTGGTCACAATCCCTTACGGAGACTCTACCACTGGATGGGGATGGACTTTTCTTCTCCTTCCCCGTTCTAGGGACTTTGGGGATTCACTGTTTTTGTTGGGAGATTTGTTATTGGGTGCCTACCTCACAGCCATACATTTTGTACATCTCTACACACGGGTCGGTTGGAGCATTATAATGGCCGGGAGGGAGTGGGCCCCGAAAGCAAGTCAGCAAAGGGATAGTAGGCATCAATAGCGAAAGGCTTGAGGGTCTTGACCCTGAATTTTAAAGGCCTGAACAACCCGGTCAACAGGAGGGCTATCCTCTCATATTTGGAACACTCCCAAGCAGATGTCTGCCTTCTACAGGTGACACACCTACAATCCAGAGATTGGCATAGGCTCAAATCCAGAGCGTTCCCCCAACAGTACTTTTCAGCCGGCGTAGCGCTCGTTCTCACGCTCCTTTCGTGTGAGGGTAGGAATGAAGATAGCAGCAATTAAAGGCCGCCTCTTGGGTTATCGTATACACTTTGGCCCTCACTTCATAATTCTGGGGTCCATTCCCAATGAGGGTCAGGAACAGTTGTTACACAGGGCAGTGGTGGACATTATGTCTAAACAGGATCAATGGGTGGTCTTAGGGCGAGACTTGAATCTGGTATTCCACAATGAGCTGGATCGTTTGACACAGAGGCAGGGGTCGGTGGGAGCCATCAGTACACGGGGGACCCTCTGGCTACAGGAGATGGGACTGCGGGACCTATGGCGGGACGCACACCCAGAGTCATGGGATTACACTTTCTATTCCCATGCACATAAATCTTACGCCATACTTGATTATTTCTTAGGATCCGGTGAGGTATAGGCGGCGACACGCTTAGTGGAGATAGAGCCCCATTCCTTATCGGACCACTCTGCGGTCCTGTTGGACCGTGCCCTCCCGCTGCATGGTCAGACACCCCGCACCTGGCGGTTGCGTGAAACCCTACTCCGCAGACCGGAGATAGTTAAGCAAATAGAGAAGGCGATCAGGGACTACCTGGTGGTCAACGATATCAGGGATGCACCAATTGCCATGGTCTGGGATGCCCTGAAAGCGGTACTAAGGGGGGAATTAATCGCCATCTCTGCGGCAGACAAAGCCAGGCGGGATAAGCAACACAACTACAACAACAGGTGCGGGAACTTGCGCGTATACACCACCGTACCGGGGCGCCCAGGGTGTGGCAACAGCTAGAGGCCGGCTTAGATCTAGACAGTGCAGAGTACTCCATCCTACGCCTCAAACTTCTATGTGGGGGGAAATAAATGTGGTACAATGTTAGCGAACAAACTCAAAGGACAGCGCCAGGCCAACGCAGTCGAGGCCCTGCTGTCGACAGAGGGGAAAGTGGTTGAGGGAGACAAGGCGGTGGCGGCTAGATTCGGGTACTTCTACAGAGACCTCTACTCATCACAAGATCTTCCCCCCTGGGACATCTCGGAGCATCTGGAGGGAGCGAAGGTAACTTGCTTAACAGCAGACCAAGCGGTAAACTTAGACAGTCCGATTCGGATTGAAGAGGTCATATCTGCTATTTCTAGGTTGAAGCCACATAAGTCACCCGGCCCACAGGGATTTCCAGAGACTTTTTACAAAGTCCTCTGCGCCTCCATGGCCCCTCTCCTCACCAAGGTCTTCAACTAGATCACGGGCTCGACGACGCCCCCTCCCTCGATGACGGAAGCCTCTGTGGTGTTTTTGGTGAAACCCGGCAAGGACAGGCGACAGTGTGGGTCGTATCGACCCATTTCACTTTTAAATGTTGATGTGAAGCTGTTCACAGGAGTTTTGGTGGCACGCCTTGCACTCCTTATGCCAGGGTTGGTCGACCCTGATCAGGCAGGATTCATCCCCAATAGACATTGCTCAGACAACAAGAAGAGGATCCTACACTTAATAGATAAGGCCGCTCGCTTCCAACGCAAGACTATGCTTTTCTCTATCGACGCTGAGAAAGCGTTCGATCAAGAACACTGGCCTTATTTGGCTATGGTATTGAGTCACTTTTGGCTTAGGGGAGCTGTTATGTTCCTGGGTGCTCAGTGGCTATGGGACACCGAGAGCTTCCGTTAGGGTTAATGGCAGAAGCTTGGACTGTTTTCCCATCCGGCGGGGCACACGGCAGGGGGTGTCCTCTTTCCCCTCTGTTGTTTGCGCTTTACATGGAGCCATTTGCTCAGAGGGTTCGGGGCGATCTGAGGGTTACAGGGGTACGCTTTGAGGGAGAAGAAAATCTTATTACACTGTATGCAGACGACGTCATAGTTTCCCTAGAGAATCCAAGAGAGGCTCTACCGGGCTTCTTGGAGGAGTTGCAGCTTTTTGGGACAGTCTCAGGTTTCCATATCAACCTGGCTAAATCACAGGCATTGAGCCTCACGGTCGCCCTAACACCAAGGAGTATTTAACCCGAGCAAACTCGATCCAATGGGCGCCGGGTTCTATCGCTTACTTGGGTATCCAACTAACTCCAACAATTCATGATGTGGTGACTCTCAATTATCGGGATCTAGTCAGGAGGGTGAGGTCTGACTTAGCACAAAGTCAACTATACCCTATCGTGGACGGGACGGATCGCAGCACTGAAGATGACAGTCCTACCTAGGATTCTGTATATATTTCAGACGCTACCCTTATGGCCTCCGTCGGGGACGCTACAGACCCTGCAGAGCGCCTTCCAAAATTTGGTGTGAGCGGGCTGGCGATCTCGGATGAGAAGCGAACCCAGCTGGTGGACACCGGTGGAGGGTGGTTTGGGAGTCCCATGTCTCTTACGTTAATTTCAGGCCTCGCAGCTTAGGTTCTTAGTCGAATGGTCGCGCCCTGAATGTGAAAAGGGGTGGTTATTTATGGATAGGGCACTAGCGGGGATGGCTTCATGGAAGATTCCCTTCTTGGCCTGACCTCACCGCCCTGTAAATCTCTACTTATCTTTGATCACTGCGCCTACCCTGAGGGTCTGGGATGCTATAGCGATTCGCAGAGGCCTCTTATCTTTCTCTTAACTTCAACCCGGTTGTAGAGAACCAGGATTTTACCCCGGGACTGGATAGCGCCTCGTTAGGCGAGTGGTGGAAGACCGGATGCAGATGGATCAGCCATTGTTTTGATGAGGAGGGCCCCATTCAGTTCGAGGTCTTGAGGGCTGAGTATGCAATTTCAGAGGGAGAACGATTCCGCTACACTCAGATATGACATTGGTTGATGTAGATGCTGGTGAGGAAGGCTGCGCAGCGGCACCTGACTAAATTAGAGAAATGGCTTCTTGGGAAGGACTCTGACAGGCGTCTTATCTCCGAGTTGAATGTGCTGTTGGGGAGGGGGAGCCAGACTCGAAGTCCCCTACTCAACATCGATGGGAATGGGCAGCAATTGTCCCCTGAGGACCGGCGGAACATTTATTATCGGGCACGTCATACAGCCTCCAATGCTTCCAATATTGAAACCGTGACAAAAATCGCAACTTATTGGTACTTAACCCCGGTCCGCCTACAAAATGAAAATCCAGAGCGCGGGATAGATGCTGGAGCGGTTGCGACTCCCAGGGACATTGGTACACATTCTTTGGGAAAGTCCTAAACTAACTCAGTTTTGGGAAGAGATTCTGTCTGACATCGATACACATTTTAATACCCAACTCCCCAGATTTCCCTTTTATGTAGTGCTTGGCCTTCCTAACCCACTAACATACCCACTTAAATCCAAAAGGGGCAGACACATAGCCTTGGCTTTAGGGGCAGTACATCAATCTATTTTAGCTTTCTGGGGTACAGAGAGGGTACAGTCTCAACAGAATTGGTTACATCGAATCTGGCATTATTGGGAATGGATAGGCTCTTGATGACACTTACACAGCAGGGGGACACATTCCGGGAGATCTGGCAGCCGTTCATTGCACTTCTCTCCCCGGAATTTATTTGTTGACCGAGGTTGAGATAACAGTTTGGCTGGGCACCCGGGAAGGGGGGTTTACGGGTGGGGGGGCAGTTTATTCAAAAGTTGCAGAGGAGCTGGCTGTGGCTGAATGTTGACGCCACACTGGCAGAATGCGTAACATGTTTCATATGTTCATAGATGCAACAATAAAAAAAAATTAAACATACAAAAGAGATGCACAAGTTTAGGTCTCTCATGGATAATGATATAGTATAGTAAGCAGAGCATTGTGGGACGTGATCTGACTAAACAAAAAACAAAAGACGCTCCCAAGGGCATAACGTAAGCCAGTTAATACAACCTTGCAAATACGAGTCCAAGTGGTAGAGGAAATAGGCTTTACTACTTTTTCTGCCTTGCATACAACTGCCCATTTTAATAACTTTACACTAACGCAATGTCCCAGCCCATTTTATAAATGCAGCGTTGGTGTTGAGGCAGCAATTCAGATCTGTTTCATGGGGGATCAGTAAAGTCCCTTTTGCAATGTAAATTCTAATACCAACAGGAGGACACTGATAGACTACATTAAGCACACCCCAAATTCAAAGACACAGCTATGAGAGATAAGATTGCATTTGAAAATACAATACTTAGGCAAACAGGCCCTCGAAGGGTGAATTCCAAGTGTAATACACTTCTCATGAAATGTTGATCCAGCAGATTCATGGGTACATATGACTGGCTGTGAAAAATATTTACATAAACAAATTACTCCCCAGCACTGAAAAATCTTGAGGAGGGAAGTCCAAAAAGTGCTACATACATCAGAAAATGGAAAATACACTAAAATTCATCGCATTTGTCCCAATACTAATCGTTCATGTTGGAGAGGATGCAACTAACTATGCAATACGTCTGACGGAGTTTTGCCAAGATGATCCATTCCCGGAAAGAGGTAGCCAAACACTGCAAGAATTATTATGTCACCTCCATGCCCTCTGACCCAGGCGTGCTGCTACTGTGCCTGAAGCCTCTTGGATGCAAGGGCCATTCAGGGTCTGACTGGTACCACATATTGCACTGTTTAGGTGCTACAAAATTGGCAATTGCATTTCAATGGACAAAGAAGGACCCAACCACTGTGAACCAATGGATTCAAAGACTTTGGTCCTTTCCAACAGGAAGCTTGTTCTGCGGTCTTTAAGGAGCTCATCTTCAGTCTGTAAGCCTGTAGAAACCAGTGTTGGAGCACTTCTCCAAGAGTATTCTGACCCTGACAAACCGATGGAGAGCTGTGGGGCTCTATTTTTAAATGCCCAAGCCGGCAGGAGGCCAATGGGAATGCTAATGTAGGAGACATCAGTCTGTATTGACTGACATGTTTGTATGCTAGCTGTGGTCTTCAAATGGTAGGGAGGGGGTTAGAGGAGAGGTACGGAAGCCTGGTTGATAGCTAATGGATTTATCTTAATGTATTACCAGATGCTTTGTAAGACAAAATTCCACTTTATCCCTCTGTCATAAACATCAATGAAAACACTTTTAGAAAAACACGTTTTTAAAGTCTTTTTCGGGTCACCTGTGGAACATTAACCCCTCAGGTGCCACGGACCCATCCTGTTCTGGCTTCCACCCACAGGGAAAGCGCTGGTGCTCCTCCTGTAGACTGCCCCTTTCAACCCCCCTACCAGGGATGGCCCCGGAAGCGCTTTCGCTGCCACCCCCAACCCGCCCATCGGCAATCTGATGATGTTGGTGCAATTACGGCGCGCTGACGTCATCAAATGCAGCCGGGAATGCGCTGAAAGCCATATGCTTCAAGCGCATCCAGAGAGAGGACGACCTTTGGCAAGTCCTTCTCCAGGGGGGTGATTGTTTGGGGAAAACAGACACGGGGGGAGGAAAGAGCTTTTCCTTTTCCTATGTGCCCATTTTGAGTGGATTCCTGCTTCACGATTGCAGTGAGAGCCGCAATCATGGAGCAGGAATCCAACCTCTGGACCAACAGGGATTTGTCTCATCCTGGGGGGGGGGAGGGGCGACCCCTTGGGCAAGGGTCGCTCCCCAAGGGGGCTAATTTGCTTTCCCGTGTTGTGGCCCCCCTGGGGGTAGATCAGGTGGTTTCTTTTCAGCCAATTGGCCCCCAGGGGGCCTAAACGCACTATATCACCAGGGATGTTTACTTTGGGATAAATTACAGGGAGCTATCCCTTGGACAAGGGTCGCTCCCCTTGCCGGTGAATTTTTTTGGGGTTATCCCCCCCCTCCCCCTCCACCCCCAGAGGGCAGATCCGCTGTTTTTAGGCCGATTTGCCCTTTTGGGGGGTGGAAGCCCACTAAACCACCAGGGATTGTTTTCTTGTTTGGGTAGCGACCCCATGGGCAAGGGTAGACTTTCTTTTGTATTCCCCAGTCCCCCTCCACGAAGGCAGATGGGCCGTTTTTAGGCTGATCTGCCCTTTGTAAGAGCAGAAGCCCTCTAGACACCAGGGAATTATGTTTTAAAAGGGAGCGGCCCCTTGGGGAAGGCTCGCTTCCCTTAAGGACCCAAATTTGTTTTTATGCCGCCCTCCCCTGAGGGCATATTGGGCATTTTTAGGCCGATCTGCCCTCTGTGGAGTGATTTTTCCCCTCAAGAGATCTGCGAATGGATTGAGCCTCAGGGTGGGTGGTAACACTTGAGTCACCTGGGAATAAGGTTATGTATGTGGCAGGAGATCTGCTTCTGGGGTAAGGTTTACTTCCACCTGGTAGTGCCACGCATCTTTTCGGGGGAATATCAGTGTATTTTGATCTTTTGTTATTTTAATTTGTGTTTTAATTTTCTTTTCTTTTTTTAAAGTAGAGCCAATCGTTTCCTTTGTCTTGTTGGTGAATTCTATTTGTAGGTGCAGCTTTGGCAGATCTGCAGTTTGTGGAGTTGTGGTTTGTAAGCAACTCATTTCGTAACCTTTTCCTCTAATGTGCATCCTTCGCCTGTTTGTATAATTTGTTTTGTCAGCTTTTTGTATGATTGTCTTTCAAAGTAACGTATTGATTTGTGCACGTTCTTTACTGTGTTATGTGTAATGTTTTTTTTCTTTCTTTCCAGTGGGACGTCTTTAGTGCTTGCTGTGTCTTTGCAGAGTAAGTGCAGTTGATCCTCAGTGTTGCTGTCTCTGGCAAGTGGGTGGTATCGTTTTAGAGTAGATAGGTGTTTGTGTGCTTTGTATTGATTGACTTTTCCTTCAAGATTTTATTATATCCCAGTAGTTTTACTTTCCGTTTGATGTAGCCACACTTTGTTTATTACTTCTTTTATAGAGCGTTGGGTATTTTTGACTTATTTGTCAAGTTACTTTTCTTAGTAAGGATCATGGCTAGAAGCAAAATGACCGCTCAGCAAATTATTGGTATGCTTTTTGAGTCTTCTTCTGACCAGGATTATGAGACTTACTCTGCATCTGTGGCAGTGGAGAAAGGCCAGGATTCTGGCAGTGAACATTCTGTCCAAGAGGAATCATCTGATGGTGAAGCCATTCTCTTGTGCAGATGAAGTGCTATTTTTAGAGGAAGACACTGATGTGCCAATAGTGCAGTAAGAGGCTAGATTGCAGTCTGGGGCTGAAAGTCTTCCCATTGGAAGTGCTGGACTCTGGGTTGCCCCAAACATGGTGCAGCCGGAGTTGCCTACATTTACTGGTGTTTCAGGGTGTACAGTGAATACTGAAATCTTTTTGCCTATAAATTTCTTTCAGTTGTTTACGGATGATGTTATTTTTGGATGAGATTTTTGAGAAGACTAATTTGCATGCTGAACAGCATTTGAGGGACAACAGTGCCAAACTTAACCACCCACAAATCTGTATGAGTTGAAGTTGTTCTTGGGTTCAACTTTTTTACTGAGACTAATAAGGAAGTCGTCGCTGTCTATATATATTGGTCTACTAGTTCCTTGATGGCAACAGCTATATTTCATGCAACCATGGGTCGTAATCAGTATTTGTTTCTTCCTCGTATGTTGCATTTTGTTGATAACGCTTTAGCATTGCCACAAGATACACCCTGAATGTGACCGTCTTTATAAAGTTCGGCCTGCCCCTGATCACTTTGTAGATCAATTTTCAGAGATCTATGTTCCAGGGAAAGAAATAGCTGTGGATGAGTCTTTGGTCCCGGTCAAGGGCCAATTGGTTGTTAGACAGTACATTCCTAACAAGAGGGCACATTATGGAATTAAGGTGTATATGCTGTTTGAGAGTAGTACTGGATATGTTTTAATTTCAGGGTGTACACCGGCAGGGATTCCAGTATTGACTGCCCTGGTTGTCCGTCCACTTTTGGAGTTAGTGAGAAAAGTATGTGGGAACTTGGTAGAGGACTTTTTAACAAAGGTCACCATTTATACGTAGGTAACTTTTACACTTGTGTGCAATTGTTCAGGGAATTGTTCAAAGTGGACACTACTGCCTGTGGCACAATCCGCTCTAACCGTAAAGGTTACCCAAAAAAACTTGTTTGTAAAAAACTTGAGAAGGGACAATGCAGTGCCTCGCATAGCGATGAACTTCTAGCTGTGACATTTTTTGACAGGAGAGATGTCTACATTCTGACTACCATCCATGATGAAAGTACTTCACCTGTAACTGTTTGGGGTAAGGTTGCTGAAGTGCACAAACCTGTGCACATTTTAGACTACAATGGTGCAGATAGAGTAGATCAGAGGTTGGAACCATACACTGCTGTTTGTAAAGCGTACGTTTGGTATAAGAAGTTAGCTATCCATTTATTCCATTTAGCAACCTTCAATGCTTTTGTTGTATTCAAGAATTGTTCTCCAGAGTCAAAAATGACATTTGTTAGGTTTCAGCAGTATCTGATGGGCAGCCTTGCTGAAGTGGAACAGGCAAGAGTTCCTAGAGATGCAGTGGTGGAGGATGTGGCTAGACAGAAGGATCGCCACTTTCTTGATCACATTCCTCCCACGGTCAAAAACAAATTTCCCAGTAAGAAAGGTTGAGTCTGTACCCGAAGAGGTATGCGGAAGGAGAGTTGTATGTACTGCCCTGATTGTCCTAATCCTGGGCTGTGTTTGACCAAATGTTTTAAATTGTACCACACACAACAGAGATTTTGGGTGCAACCGTGAGCGTAAAAGTAAACTGACTGGTCTGTATCGTTTTATATTTTTTGTGCAGATTTCAAAGTTGGCATTAACTTGGTATATTTAGTTGGAGCTGTTGTGTTTGGAGTTATAGTTTTGTATCTACTTCCAATTGGTTTGTGTTTTCTTTTTTGTTAAAAAAATGTGATGGCACTGTGCGTGGACTGGTGTTTGATTGGCAGTGTGCGTGGACAGGCATTTGGGTGGTGGTGTGTGTGGACTGGGGCTTGGCTGGGAGTGTGTGTGGACTGTCAATTGGCTGGCGTGTGCGGAGTGGCGTTTGGCTGGCGGTGTGCGTGGATTGGCGCTTGGCTGGTGGTCTGCTTGGAGTGGAGCTTGGCTGGGGGTGTGCGTGGATTGGCGTTTGGCTGGAGGGGGTGTGAGTAGTGACTTGCTGCTGGTCACTACACACACTAGCCAAATGCCAGTGCACATACTCCGTCAGCTGTCAGCCGGTGTGATTGCTGTGTCAGTCATGTGGGAACATGAAAGTGTTGGGCCCTTGAATGGTGCTGTCTGTTGATGTGAGTGTTGTAATGTGCTGGGCCCGATTCTGACAGATTGAATGTTCTTGTGTGTGTCAAGTAAGAAAGCTGTGTGAATGGCCTGTAAAGCAGTTGGAACCTTGACACAGCTTTAAAGCTCTTGAGCTGGGAGTCATTGCTTCAGGTTTTTGACCTCTCAATTATTAACAGTGCATTTATACAATTTTAAGTTTTAAACCTTCACTTACCCTTGTGCCAAATCAAACCAGTATCTGTGTGTACTTGAGGAATAGATGGTTGTGAAGTAATATTTGTCTTTTCTGTCTTTCTCTGCCAGGGTATACATTGTCTCTACATTGTCTGTTGATGTGAGTGTTGTAATGTGCTGGGTGTGCGGCTGGAGGTGTGAATGCTCTTGTGTGTGTCACGCATGAAAGGTGTGTGAATGGCCTGTAAAGCAGTTGGTGCCTTGACGCTGCTTTACAGCTCACAAGCTGTGAGTCACTGGTTACGTTTTTTGAACTTTCAATTATTAACAGTGTATTTCATTTTTGTGAAATCTCTTGTTCATAAAATATACATTTTGAACCTTTCACTCACCCTCGTGCCAAATCCAACCAGTATATGTGTGTACGTGAGGAACAGATGGATTTGCAGAAATATTTGTCTTTTCTGTCTTTCTCTGTCAAGGTGTACATTGTCTCTAGGGAAAAATCTATCAACTCTTAATATTTTCGTTAACTAAAAACCCAGGGGAGTACGGGGTGGTGTGCTTCTTGTGGATCCCAAAATGTTTTCTTACCCACAATGCCCTGCAAACCTCAAAATGTGACTAAAGTCGCACAAATTCCTTGCAGTACTGTGTCATATTCTTCTAGAATCAGAAAGAAATCAGAAATTTCCTACCACCCAGTGTTCCCCCAGGTATCCCGGTAAAAATGCTACCTCACTTGTGTGGGTGGGCCAAGTACCTGCAACAGGAAAGGGCCTAAAACGTATTGTGGAGCCATCAAAATTATCTAACACAAAGCGACCTGGTTTTACAAGAGAGTAAACTGCGTTTTTGGTCCCGGGCTCAGCGGCCATCTAGGGAAATCTACCAAACCCAGATATTTCTGCGAACTAGACACCCGGGGTAGTCAAGGGAGGTGTAGCTTGGGTGCAAAACCAGGTCGTTTTGTGATAGATAATTTTGATGTCACCACAGTACGTTTTGGGCCGTTTTCTGTTATGGGCACTAGGCCTACCCACACAAGCGAGGCACCATTTTTATCGGGAGTTTGGGAGAATGCTGGGTGGGTGAAAGTTTGAGGCTCCTCATAGATTCCAGAACTTTCCATCACAGAAATGAGAGGAAAATGTGTTTTTTTAAGACAAATTCTGAGGTTTTCAAGAGACTCTGGGTAAAACAAACTTGGAGAGAGCCACGCTAGTCAGCCTATCCTGGATTCCCCTAGGTGTCTAGTTTTTAGAAATGTACAGGTGTGCTCGGTTTCCCTAGGTTGTCGGCTGAGCTAGGGCCCAAAATCCACAGCTAGGCATATTCAAAAAAAGGGTCAGTTTTCAGTGGAAAAATGTGATGCGTCCAAGTTGCGTGTTGGGCCATTTCCTGTAACAGGCACTAGGACTACCCACACAAGTGAGGTACCATTTTTATCGGGAGATTTGGGAAAATGCTGGGTGGGTGGAAGTTTGTGACTCCCTGCAGATTCTAGAACTTTTCATCACGGAAATGGGAGGCAAATTTGTTTTTTTAAGACAAATTTTGAGGTTTGCAAGGGATTCTGGGTAACAGAACCTGGTGAAAGCTACACAAGTCACCCCATCCTGGATTTCCCTGGGTGTCTAGTTTTAAAACATGTATAGGTTTGCTAGGTTTCGCTAGGTGCCAGCAGAGCTAAGGCCCAAAATCCACAGCTAGGCACATTGCAAAAAAAAGGGTCAGTTTTCTGTGGAAAAATGTGATGTGTCCACGTTGCGTTTTGGGCCGTGTTCTGTCTAGACCTACACCCACAAGTGAGGTACCACTTTTATCGGGAGACTCAGGGGAACACACAGTACTAGAATAAGTGTTATTACCATTGTCTTTCTTTGCATTTGTGCCTTCCAAATGTAAGACAGGGGGGCCGATTCCGATCTCGGCCGGTAGGGCTCCGAATCGGATTCGGCATAACCGGATCCGATTCGGAGCCCTATTTCCCGACCGATTCGTACGCGCGTCCGGACGAGCGAGTACGATGCGACTCGCCGACCGACTCGTTCGGGCGTCCCAACCGCTCCGACCGACTCGTTCCCGGGTCTAACCGCACCGACCGACTCGCTCGGACACGACTCGCACCGCGCAATGGAGACGTTCCCCGGCCGGGTAAGTACGATGCGCGCCGCGAGCAGTCCGACCGACACGCGCCGTCTGGCTCGAAAGAGCAGTCTGAGCCGTACTTCGGGGGTCCGTGTCGGACCCCCTGTACGCGTGAGCCGCGCGAGTCGCACACAGGGGGGACCCATGGGTCCCCCTACCTGTGCGTGTACGGCGCGAGTCGCTTCGCCGCGTACCCGCTGTAGGGGCGCCCTTGTTTGCCTCGCACCCATTGAGGCAATGGGAGCCTGCGTACGCGTTGTACGACCGGCTCCCATTGACTTCAATGGGAGTCCGACCAACTCGAGTACGATAGCATACGGACGCATCGTACTCGTTCGGTCGGGCTGCACGGGTCCGATTCGGTCGGAAATCTCTCCGGGTCCGGCTCGGTCGGAGAGATTTCCGGCCCGAATCGGAATCGGCCCCAGTGTGTAAAAAAGAAGTCATTTTGAAAAATGCCCTCTAATTCACATGCTAGTATGGGTTACCCAAAAATTCAGAGATGTGCAAATAACCACTGCTTCTAAACTCCATATCTTGTTCCCATTTCGGAAATAAATAGGTTTCCTTGATACCCATTTTTCATTCTTTATAATTTACCAAATGAATTGTTGTATATCCGGTACACTATGAAAAACCTTTGCACAGTGCAGCTCAGTTATTGGCTCTAGGTACATCCGGTTCTTGGTGAACCTACAAGCCCGATATATCCCGCAACCAGAAGGGTTCAGCGGACGTAACGGTATCTTGCTTTTGAAAATCTGCCATAGTTAGAAGTTAATTGTGAAAATGTAGGCACAAATAGCTGTTGTTTTCAACTCAATTTTGTTTTAATTCAACTGTTACTTTCTACAGGAAAACCTTGAAGGATCTACACAAATTACCCTTTTCTGAATTCAAAATTGGGTCTACTTTTCAGACATGTATAGCTTTCTGGGATTCGTGATTGGTTTCACACCCATTTCTACCATTAACTAGAAGGAAGTTGAAAGCACAAAAAATAAGACAAATGGGCTATGTCCCAGTAAAATGCCATAATTGTGTGAAGAATTTGGTTTTCTGACAAAAGTCTGCCTGTTTTTGCAAGCTGGAAAGATGGTGATTGTAGCACAGCAAACTCTTCATTGATACCATTTGCAAGGGAAAAAACAGATGCTTTTTTCTGCAGTACCCGCCCCCCCAAAAAAAAACAAAATGTAGCTGTATTTTAGCAAATTTCTTAGTCCCCTCTAGGGAATTCACAAACCCTGGGTAGCTTTAGAATACCCAAGATATTGGAAAAAATGATGCAAATTTTGCACGGTTACCTTATGAGGACAAAAAGATATGGGGACCTAAGCACAAACTACCACAAATAGAAAATAGAAAATAGGAAAAAAAAGGCTTGGCGAATAGAAAAGCATTGAAAGCAATACCAAAAGTCAAGTTACATTGTTAACTAATTCACATTGTTTTGCTACAACCAAAACTCAGCCAATCAGAGCGCAACTCCCTGAACACTCTTCCCTTGCAAAGCTGCAACACATCGGATTTCAAGCACAAGTGTAGTAAAAATTAAGAGAGATATAAAGATCTAGAGGTGGTGAAGTCTCTGGGGAGGGTTGCATGTGAATTTATTAAATATATCAACACTGGAGAACCACAGTGTTCAGGTAAGTGTTTTTTCTCCAGTATTGAATCTTTCATAGATATATACGCTTGACATTCTTGACTATGGAATACGGTGGTTGTTTTTAAAAGATGTATATACTTTGCACCATTCATGTTGGGTGGGTTACTTTATACCTCACGTGCACGTGTTATACTTTGTTGTTGATATTTGGGTAGTTCGTATTACTTTAGTGAGAACACCCAGAGATGGTATGGACGATTAGATGGTAGTGACACATTGCTGTAATAAAAGAGGCGCTCTTGTGATTTGGCACCCTATGATGACCCTCAACTACCACCATTTTAACTGACTTTAGTGTGTTATTTTACCTTAGCCTGGATATATGAGACGGTTCTGCATATGCCTGCTTCTCTTCTGTCTTGTAATCTTGCTGTCTTTTAGTGAGAGCTGTCACGGAGTAGAACAGTGCATTTATATTATAAGTGCTTATTATTGGCTTTGACATGGCCTCATGTCATCTTGCTTTCTGATTGTGCCTTGCTTCTGCGTGCACAGAATTATGAGTTCTTACTATTGGCTTTGACATGGCCTCATGTCTGACTTTGCCTTATTTCTGCATGCACAGCAGTGCTTGCGATTCATATTCAAGGTCTTCCTGCTCTTCACTTGTTTTTCGCACCTCACTGACCAGAGTGAACTGGATATTATCTGTGGAATGTACAACTCTGTCTCAGAGTCAAAATACAGAGGCTTGACCAGCCACTGTCTTGGCCTTGACGCAGACTGGTACAGCCAGCTCGGTTCTTTCTCATGAGAAGGGGGCGAGGTTTTCTAGAAGCTTCGCCTCACGTTGAATAATGATATTTAAGCTGGAAGCTTTCGTAGGTCAGGTGGAAGTTCACCACAGAATAGACGTATTGCTGTGGAATGATGACGGAACTTGAGTCCTGACTGACACTCCTACCTGGGCTGTTGAAAGGGCTTCCCCAGCTAAAGAGCGGGCAAGGATGTTGCAGAATCAGTCGGTGAGGTGTTCCTAACCACTCTCTCTCTCTTGTATATATTTTCTACTCTTTGCTTTTTGTATATACTGCATTTTATTTTAATTGTTTATTTTACTTAGTTGGTATTTGAGAATCTGCATTTACTGATACATTTGGCCTACCGTTTCAAATTGTTTCATTAATAAACTTGTGTGTGTTATTTTAAATACACTTGAATTTGGTTTCTTGCCTCGCCTAAGGGGGTGCTGCTACTTTTCCTCACCTTAGGGGTGCTGCTCAAAGTATATGTTCTAAGTGCACCTGAATTTGTTTTCTTGCCTCGCCTAAGGGGTGCTGCGACTTTTCCCCGCCTTAGGGGTGCTGCTCAAAGTGCATTATTTAGAGGTGCAGTGGTAAGTTTGCCTCCCAGGTGGGAGTGCAGGGTTTGGGTGTGCCCTTTTAGTGAAAGGCACATTCATTACATCTTGGCGTCATTCTCACAGGATTCGAACGTTGATTTAAAAAGGGGAAGAAACATGTTTTTTAGAAATTGAGAGCAGATTCACAGATACCAATTGATATATTTGGATGGGAGGTAGTCCCATATGGTGCGCTAGCCCATGAGTGGGCTAATTGTGTTGGATTAAGTGAGAATTGGAGTGTGTGTTTAGCTGACGCTGAGCCAGCATAATTGGTTGCGTGTTTGCAATAAGTGCTTGTGAATAAAGGAAAGGAGCTTGCAGAAGGGGCTGGATCCCCTTAAGTGTTTATTATAAAATGCATACAAAATATGTTCAGCTGCAGCATGGGTGTGAAAAATTAGAGAAACAGTTTGTTGAAGCCAAAAATACCTCTACAATGTTAACTTGTCAGAATAATTTATTGCAAGAAAAGTTGGAAACCTACCAGACTGTGGCAGAAAAGGCTGCAGTTCGTATTGCGAGAAAAGTGCATTTAGCTATTGCAAAGGTAGGAATTGACTGGGACCCTGAAACGTGGGATGGAAATATTTGGGATTCCTCTGAGTTTTCAGACTCCGGAGAAAAGTGTGTTCAAGCTGGTAGGCAGGACAGTATGGAGGATTTTACTCCATGGAGATTAATGACATTTCAGACAGAGACAGCGGTGTCATTTTGAATGCTTTGTTTAGCATGTATCAAAAATTTGAACATTTAGAACAGGAATGTAGTGAGTTGAAAAGAGAGTTGGTTGAGGTGCAATTTGAAAATACGTTTTTGAAAACAGAACTAAGCATGTGCTAGGCTCTGAAGCCGTTTGCTTTGACCAGCGATGAGTCATATGTAAAAAATGTGAACTTAGAGAACGTGCCAGTTAATCTGAAGGCTTCACAGATGGTCTAAATTAATTCTTTTGAGGACGTTGCTCAGCCAGAAAGGAATGTACAGGGAGATAAACAGACCAGTTTTTTAGACTTAACGATCGCTGGTTCCAGGTATAATTCAGACATGACAGTGAACGATGAATTTTGCTCTACATGGAAAAAAGCTATTTTGGAAAAAGAAATGGTTTTAAAAGCATGGTCAATTCAGAAATGTGACAATGTATCTTGTGTGCCAGTTCAAGAGCAGTGTGCTCTTTATAGTTACTCTGAAGAACAGGAAAAAAAGAAGAGTATACTTTTAAATTCAGACGCTGAACAAATACAGATGCTTTTGTGTTTTTTTGCGCATTGAAAGATACTGGACAGAGGACAATAGAACACAATGTGATTTGTCAATGGGATGAAGCAAATGTTATTAAATGGTGTATACAGACAGAAACTGCAGTTTTGCATAAACAGTTTGCACAAGTCTCAACAGAAAGTCCAGGGGTAGAGTTTGAGACACAGGATTCCCCAGTGAAGTGGCAAAGTGTACTGCAAAGCGCAGCTACTGTACATGACAGAACATTTAATTTCCTTACAGATGAAAAGGCTAAAATCTTGGAGACAGAGGTGGTGACACACGATTCAGATTTGGTGAACATGATTAAATTCGAGCACCTAGGAGATAAAGACCATACAAACAGGTGGGCAGAAAATGAAGGGATCCATATCCCCCTAGATTTACTCAGAACTATGATTTCTATGTGTCAGGATGCACAAGTGCAGACCCAGTTAGACAGGATTGTGGAGCATTTGCAGAGCAAGGGATGGGAGGTAAATCCCGCCAAATTACAAGGACCCTCTCAAAGTGTGAAGTTTTTGGGTATTCAGTGGCATCAGGGACATAGAGAGGTGGTGCCCCAAGTGAAACAAAAGATCAGAGAATTTGCAGTGCCCCGAAACAGGAAGGAAGCCCAGAGGTTCATTAGTTTGTTTGGTTTTTGGAGACAGCACATTCCTCACTTGAGTCAGATTTTGGCTCCATTGTACAAAGTTACGCGAAAGAAAAATGCATTTGAATGGGGAGAGCAACAGCAGATTGCATTTGAATTGGCAAAAGAGGCTATTCAGCACGCTTTGGATTTGTGGCCAGTGCAGGAGGGGGATGTTGAGCTGAATGTGACAGTACAAGGACCATATGCCAATTGGAGTTTGTGGCAGAAGCAGGGAAGAATGAAAGTACCTTTAGGGTTTTGGACAAAGAGATTGCCAGACGCTGGAGAGAGGTACACCCCCTTTGAAAAACAGTTGCTTGCATGCTATTGGGCTCTGGTGGATACTGAGCAATTGACCCTAGGGCACGATGTAATTTTGAGACCGGAAATCCCAATAATGCAGTGGGAGATGAGTACCCCCAAGACTCACAGAATTGGGCATGCGCAGGAAGCCAGCATAATCAAATGGAAGTGGTATATACAGGATAGGGCCCGAGTAGGTCCCAAAGGCACCGTGGTGTTGCATGAGCAGGTGGCGCAGGTGCCAATGGGAGAGACAGAGTTGTTGCATGATGTACCTGAAATGCAGGAGTCTCCTGTAAAGTGGGGTAAGCCATTTAGCGAATTGTCCGTGGAGGACAAGCAGCATGTGTGGTTTACTGATGGTGCAGCCAGGTATGTAGGGGCTAAGAGGCACTGGAAGGCGGTGTCATACAATCCTGTGACCCAGAAATTGTTGACCACTACTGGAGAAGGAAAGAGTAGTCAGTTCGCAGAACTATATCCTGTGTATCAAGCTTTGAAACAAGAACTGCCAGGAAAATGTCATATTTACACTGATTCATGGTCCACTGACAATGGGTTAGCAACTTGGCTTCCCACGTGGCATGCTCATAATTGGATGATAAATGCAAAGGAAGTGTGGGGCAAGGAATTGTGGAAAGAGATCTGGACCATGTTGACACAAAGTACAGTTACCGTGTATCATGTAGATGCTCATTGCTCCACTGACTCGCTTGACCGCTGGTTTAATTCTCTCACAGATGAAAAAGCTAAGATTTCAGAGGCTAAAGTGGCAACGCAGGATTCTGACCTGGTTGGGATTGCGAAGTGGGCACATCAGAAGTGCGGACACTTTGGAGAACAGATTACTAGCAGGTGGACAGAGAATAGAGGGATACACATTCCCCTAGATTTTGATTAAAACTATGATTTTGCAGTGTCCTGTTTGTCAGAATGCACAAGCCAGACCAGTCCCACAGAAGGTGAGGGGCGAGTTGAAGAAAGGAAAATTACCAAAGCAGACAAAGCAGATGGAGTGCCTTGGGCTTCTGCCAATTGATAAAGGGAGCACGCATCCAGCAGTGAGTGGAGAAATAGTCAGGAAGGAGACTGCCCCAGCCCTTCTTGCTGTGCAGGGAAAAAGAGAGTTTCATCCCAATACCAAGAATTCAGAGGCTGAAGAGTGGGTAGAATTCCCAGACAATTCCCCAGAGCCAGCAGTGAACTGTGCAGACAGGAATGATAATATTGTACTTTCAGAAATGCAAAACAGGGACAGGAAAAACATGCGCTTTTTGAAAAATGTTCTTTGCAAGAAGAGTGATGCTTGTTTCTTTTTCAGGTCATCATACTGCGACATGTTGGTATGCCTGCCCGTGTCCCCGTATGGGTGGGACCCTCCCCTTCCCCCTCCCTTCTCCTCCCCCCCCTCCCCTCAAGCCTGGAGTGATCACCGGACGAAGCAAGCTGACGTCCTGTGGCTGAACGAACCAGATGGGGACCTGCTTTGCCAAGACCAATGAACTGTTTAGTGGAGATGGAGTTAAATGTGAGAAGGCTGTGTGTCTTTCACACAGAAGGACTGTGTTTTTAAAGAGAAAACAGAACAAAATGTGCCGTAATTGAGACTGTTTTATAAACATGAATTTGAAACCAAATGCGAGAGGGCTGTGTGTCTTTCACACAGAAGGACTGTGTTTAAAAAGAAAAAGAACTACAAAGATGTTGGGAGATTTAAATTGGAGAAAAATGTCTTTTGAGTTAAAGAGTTGCTTTTATTTTTTGGCACAAAATATATAGGTTTGGCTGCTTCAGCAGTAGAAGTTCCAGTATTAGCCATTTGAGACATTAGGAGCGTTACTGAGTTCATATGCTTGCATCATTTATCTTGTGTTATTCTTGCTGAATATCTAGATATGCTTGAGTTATTTCTACGTGCTTTGAAACATGCTTTTGTGATTTTATGATTTCATAGTTTTATATTTGTGTCTTTCAGTTATGAAATGAGGTTTTTCACTTGTAGTTGTGTTTTCAATTAAGAAATGTAGTTTTTGAATAGTTTTTGTTCTTTCAGTTAAGAAGTGTAGTTTTTCAACAGTTTTTGTGTCTTTCAATTAAGAAATGCAGTTTTTGAGCTTTCAGTTGAGAATTGCAGTTTTTCACTAGTAGTGGTGTCTTTAGTTGAGAGGTTTCGTTTTTGATATATGTGAATGATGATAGTCGAGCGTCATGGGGTGGAATGTAATAAAAAAGAGGCGCTCTTGTGATTTGGCACCCTATGATGACCCTCAACTACCACCATTTTAACTGACTTTAGTGTGTTATTTTACCTTAGCCTGGATATATGAGATGGTTCTGCATATGCCTGCTTCTCTTCTGTCTTGTAATCTTGCTGTCTTTTAGTGAGAGCTGTCACGGAGTAGAACAGTACATTTATATTATAAGTGCTTACTATTGGCTTTGACATGGCCTCATGTCATCTTGCTTTCTGACTGTGCCTTGCTTCTGCGTGCACAGAATTATGAGTTCTTACTATTGCTTTGACATGGCCTCATGTCTGACTTTGCCTTATTTCTGCGTGCACAGCACTGCTTGCGATTCATATTCAAGGTCTTTCTGCTCTTCACTTGTTTTTCGCACCTCACTGACCAGAGTGAACTGGATATTATCTGTGGAATGTACAACTCTGTCTCAGAGTCAAAATACAGAGGCTTGGCCAGCCACTGTCTTGGCCTTGACGCAGACTGGTACAGCCAGCTCGGTTCTTTCTCATGAGAAGGGGGCAAAGTTTTCTAGAAGCTTCGCCTCACGTTGAATAATGATATTTAAGCTGGAAGCTTTCGTAGGTCAGGTGGAAGTTCACCACAGAATAGACGTATTGCTGTGGAATGGTGACGGAACTTGAGTCCTGACTGACACTCCTACCTGGGCTGTTGAAAGGGCTTCCCCAGCTAAAGAGCGGGCAAGGATGTTGCAGAATCAGTCGGTGAGGTGTTCCTAACCACTCTCTCTCTCTTGTATATATTTTCTACTCTTTGCTTTTTGTATATACTGCATTTTATTTTAATTGTTTATTTTACTTAGTTGGTATTTGAGAATCTGCATTTACTGATACATTTGGCCTACCGTTTCAAATTGTTTCATTAATAAACTTGTGTGTGTTATTTTAAATACACTTGAATTTGGTTTCTTGCCTCGCCTAAGGGGGTGCTGCTACTTTTCCTCACCTTAGGGGGTGCTGCTCAAAGTATATGTTCTAAGTGCACCTGAATTTGTTTTCTTGCCTCGCCTAAGGGGGTGCTGCGACTTTTCCCCGCCTTAGGGGGTGCTGCTCAAAGTGCATTATTTAGAGGTGCAGTGGTAAGTTTGCCTCCCAGGTGGGAGTGCAGGGTTTGGGTGTGTCCTTTTAGTGAAAAGCACATTCATTACAATTGCCCAGTGTGATGCAATAGTATGGCATCTACAATTTTTGGGGCATACAGAGTGCATTCCCCCTCGTTTCTCTGCAGGGCACCTATTAGGTGTCCAGGTAATATGGATATGGGCATGGAATACGTTTACTAGTGTCACTATTAATGAATGAAACAATGGGGCGAACTATATGTCTGTCTGTCTTTTTTAATAGCCACCATGTTCTTTGTTGTTCTGAACCAGGAAACATTGATATTAGGAAACATGGTTACAATATATAAACCTAATATTGGTGCCTACTAGGATTGAAATTATTAAGGCAATTGCATTAACAATGGCTCTGGCTAATAGATTTATTATTTGAATAGATTACGAGCTGGGAACTGACTTGACCTTATACCATGACTCTTTGATGAATATCCTGGCAATATTACAACAACTATCTAGAAAATTGTGAATACACTAATTGATGAATACAGGTGAGACCTTGATAACCAATGAACATGGGGATAGGATATGGGAATCTTTCCTATGCCCAATGGGACAACTCTCTTTTTCCTGGGTGTTTAAGTAAATCCACATTACCCCTTTTTTTGACCATTTCCGTATGCACAATTAATGTACGTATTTTGATATGTATGTGTTTCTCCCTGTGTCTCTTATTGTAAATATTGTAAATATATATGTATTGTGGGCTGTCTAGCGACCTAACTACTTTTAGTGTGACCCTCTGATATTGAACCTCATGTGCGTCATATCTGTCTCCAAATAGAGCAAAAAATTCTTTATGTGACTGATAAGGACTAGTAATCTGTGTATATGTATGTATGTAAATATGTCATGTCTTTTTATATGTCTTTATGTGTGACGATTTATACTGTGTTTTATGTGATTGTTTCAGTCCTGATGAAGTTCCTAATGTGATAGGAACGAAACGCGTTGGCTGATTTGAATTCATTTACAAATAAAGAAGGATGATGGACTAAATTTGCTATTTCGATTTCATTTCTGGTGCACCTTCCATTTAAAGTAAATAGATTGAAAAGTTTGTAGGATGTTACATAAACACCAACTCTAAAATGTTATCCATTTTGCTTTATAACATTTGTTTGTAGAGGTTGCCCTAGCTTGTTCCAGTAACATTCTTTATCAATGTTCAGAAAGACAAACTCATTGTCGTGAGGAGCCATACTGATAAACTAAGTGAACTTATCATTGATGAGCCACTTGTCCCTTGTTCATTTTTAAGCGAGATGATGTCGGTCTGAATGGAATGTGTGGACGTTCGGATAGGAGAAGCAGCTCTGTGAACCAATATTGTCTTGGCCACGCCAGAGAAATCAGAATAAAATGACAGTTCTTGTTACATTTTGCGCAGGACTCTGGGAACCAGAAGAAACAGAGGGAAAGGGTAGGCAGAAATTCCTGTCCAAGCAAGGGGAGAGGGAGCATCGCTCTACATCCTCCAGAATAGAGGCTCCCTGGGGGCCCACAAAGCGGCATCCATCGAGCCTTGTGGGGAGGAGCCATCTGAGTGCCTTTGCGGTGCCTGAGAGGACCGTCTGAGACATGAGAGTCGCATCCGTGCAGGCCTGAAGGTCCAAGATGGCACCGACCAATGGTTGGAGACGGCAAGAGTCCTGAGGAGCCGGCAGCAGTGAGCAGTGGAGGCACCCGGGTGCCGCACGGGCATCCCGGCTTGCGGTGGGGCACCTGGCGGGTGCCAGAGCGGCACTGGAGAGACCTCTGGAGCTTGAGACCCCATGATCTGCAAAGGAGGAGAGATCCGCAGGCCTCCCCAGCCCTGAATGATGACCTGGGAACTGACAGCTGGTGCGTCCTAAGCCAATCGGACAACGTGTGTCTTCAGGGAACATGCATGGAGTCCACAGAGTGCACTGCACGGTGACTTGTGGGACCGCCCCGGTTAACCGGGGCTGGCAACCTGTGAACTCTTGCATCGGCTGTACTACTTGAGGTCGCACAGACGATTTGCCGAATGGTGTGGCAGCCTTGTGGCACCAAACTGCGCCATACTGGCTGGCAGACAAGGTAAAGCGTCATGAGGACAGCGCCTAGCGGTGACTGATCTCCAGAAACAGGTGGCGGCCTTGTGAGTAAGATCGGCCATCTAGACAGGAGGGCGGAGGACATGGAAGGGTGCAGACGTTGTAATAATATTAGGGTGACTGGCCTCTCTGAGAATGTAGAGGGCAAAGACATGATACATTTTCTTGAGACTTGGTTATTGACGGAGGTCAACTCGCAGGGGCTGTCCTCGAGCGTGCCCACAGAGTCCTAGTGCTCTGTCCCCCACCAAGGGCCCCACCTAGGCCAGTGGTGGCCCAACTCCTCTACTATAAGGACAGGGAATTGATCATCCAGAAGGCGCGGACCAATGGAGCCCTGCATGTCAAAGTCAGTAAATTGAACATTTTCCCTGACTACACTATGCTGGTCCAGCACCAGAAATCCTCGTTCCTAGGAGTCATGAAAGAGCTGAGGTCAGTGGGCATAACGTACATGCTCTTGTGCCCAGAGCACCTGAGGTCATGGAGGATCGGCAGACCCACTTCTTCACTAGCCCAACTGAAGCCTGGGATTGGCTAAAGCAGTATAGAACAGAAACCAGGGGGTGCCGCCCTAGTGCTGCCCAAACCTAAACGACAGGGATGGAGACTAAGGAGGGTGTCATGCAGCTCCTCGAAGGAAGAGGTGACCCAGTCTCAGGCGGAGGTAGTAGGCAGCCACCATCGGCACCACCCTATTGAATTTGGACAAGGACGCCCCAGACAACATACAGCTGGACGGTTTCACAATGGTTCATCCTACGAGGAATGGGACTTGACTAGCAGATGACCTGTGAGGAAGCCACAGCCTAGTGGCTATGGAATGCTGATGACTCGGGACAGCGCTGCCCCTGCTACCAGCCCTGGCTATGTTCACCGATCCCTCCTGGCCATTGTCGGCAGAAAACAACAACAATCCCCCACTGACCTTGTGACTGATGCCTTGGTGGGCTGGGCAATGATGGCCACTTTCGGAGGACCTACCCCCTCCATCGACTCCTGGGCACAGGTGCTCGGGAGGATGACCAATGAACTACTAATAGAATTCACTTGGTTTGGGCAGTTGGCATCGGCCATGCTGCCCTGGAGTGCAGGGGCTGGAAAATGTTCATGTTTAATTGTTTGTCCTGCCATGCGGTATATACAAAAGACACTTGGATTGCTCACTGACCCCCCCCCCATATCACATTACACTTCTCACATAGCCAGCACACCGGGTAACTATAATATCCTGACTTGGAAGATACAGGGAATGGGCCATCCCAGAAAGCGCCACAGGGTACTAGCCTACTTGAGATGGAGGGGGGTGAACATCGCGTTTCTGCTAGAGACACACCTGGTGGCCACCAAATACCAAAATTGAGGCGGCGCTGGAGAGGTGAGGTGTTTGCCACAGGATGTTCGGCATTCGCCAAGGGAGGATTAATTTGAGTCCGACCCGGAACCTCCTTTGAGGTAATCGCTACCCACATAGAGAGGGGAGGTATGTACTGGCACATGGAAGATTTGACTGCATTGAGGTACTCCTAGGTAGCCTCTATGCTCCTAATATTGGCCAACAGCAATTCATTGAGGTTATTGTACAGCTCCTAGCCAGAGAGTTGTGCCTACCCATACTGCTAGGGGGAGACTTTATGTGTCAGACATACAAATAGATAGGTCGCCTTCACCCCTCCCAGACTCTCCCTCGGTCCGGTTGGCCAGAGATTTCAGCCAGTGGATGGCACACTGGGAGATCCACAATATTTGGCATCTCAGATACCCCAGGCAGGGGGAATATTCGTTCTTTTTCCCGGTGCATGATTTACACGTCCGCTTAGACGCCCTGCCAGGGACGCGTACTTTGGGAGCAGCTGCCACGTCCATTGAGAATCCTATCTCCGATCATAATCTGTTACTTATGCAGAAACACTAGGGCAGGCATAGAACACCGATTCCGAAATGGTTCCTTCCCCGACAACTCCTACACGAAGCAGTGACCCGGAACACTATAACCAAGGCCATCAGCGACTATTTCGAGCACAACCAGCACTCCACTACACACACCAACACTGAATGGGAAGCATTTACAGTGGTGCTGAGGGGGCACTTCATGCATGTCACAGGAGGTGAGAATGCGAAGGTCCTTATAGAGTAAACTCCTGGAAAGTGAGGGTGAAATGCGACGTCTGGAGTGATTCACCCCGAATGATGTAATGGTTACACAATCGCTAGGAGAGAAACGGGAACAGTATCTGGCACTTCAGGAACGCCTACGCATGTCACGGGAGTATCTGACTGCCTCCCACACTGAAAGGAGCAAGGCGGGTAAAATGCTGGCAAGGTTGGTGAAGGCACGAGATTGAAGCGCCCCTGCCATGCAGATCTGAGCAGAGGGGGGAGCGGTAAGGTACACGTAGGTAGCCATCCATGAGGTTTTCATGCAATACTACGCTGATCTATATTGACCTCGAGAGACGATCACTGTTGAAGGGGTAGAGGCCTTCCTGGATGGGACTATGCTTTCACAGCTGTCCTGGGAAGTGAGGGAGGCATTAAGCAGACCCATCACGGAGACATAGATATGGGGTGCACTGAAAGAGATGGCCAATGGGAAAACGCCGGGGACTGATGCTTCAATGCAGTTTTAGGGAAAGAATATAGGCCCTGGGTACCTGGTTAGCAGGAGCCCAGGGAACACTCAGTCAAAGCACTTCAGCAATTCAGCAAAAAGTGGGGGCAACCATGCAGAAAGAGGGCACTTTCTCACACTGATACCTTAAATGCAGAATCTCTTCTGCTTAAATGCTTACAGATATCTTGTGGAAATACATTTCACCTCTTTCAGTATGGCCATGCAGTCCTTCAGCAATCTCAAGTGTACATATCGCAAGACTTAAGAAGCCAGGCAGTTAAGTTCAATGGTGGAAGTTTGGGATGAAAGATTGTACCTGACATCCTGGGAGCAGGTCCAGCCTGATCAACAGTCTCCTGTGTGGCTGTAAGAAAATCTGTGAATCTGTAGAGGATCTTAATACCACCACTGGCAAGGCCAATCTCAAGAAATTAGAATCATTATTACACTGCTGTACCTAAAGTATGTGATCAACCTCAGAAGAGATGGAATCAGTGGGAATTTGGATGTATGGGCAGAGCTTTTTTGTTTCTTTCTGAAGCAAACTAGTCTATTTCTGGACAAACAAGGCAAGAAAAGACATCTTCTAGCATTTCGTCATTTAAGACCCATTTAAATGGTTCCAATAAATGGCATATCATCTCATCTACCTACATGTTCTTCAACCCGGTATGGTGAACTACAGTTAGCTGAATGCCCTCGCCAACATCCAATGCCAAATTCTTCGTGCATCACTGAGGAGAATCCCCTCAACCATGTCCCTCCCTGCTTGTTCAGGTAACACATGGTAAAACATATTGTCTGTTTGTAAAATGAAAGGGGTGGCTTTCATTCCTGGCTAGAAAGACTTCAGAGCCAGGTGTGTTGCTCGCAATGCCAACATTTTGATGTAATAACCTTGCTTTATCGGAGACCACAAACTTGCATAATGCAATTGTCCATATAAGCACCCTAGCCCTCCAAAAAGGCATCAGTCACTAACATCTGACTCCAAGATAGAGGGTGAAATGGCACTCCTGTCATAAAATTCTTCCTCCTGCACAACTCATGTAGAGACTGAATAGCTTTTGATATATATTGGATTTTGTCGTCCCAGATGTCTGAATTTTGACAGGTCCTCCACCTATTCCTGCATCGGGCTCATTTATAGCTTTGCATCCCGTATTAGAGAAATACATGAAACCATATACCCCAGAAGAGAGGACACTTTGTGAAAAGAAGGAGACTGCATCGTCTGGAATTAACTGCATTTCTGGCGATAGGCAGACTCTCTTGAGCAAGCGACAATTCTGTTATTGTGTCCCGCACTGCAGTTAAACAGTGAATACTCTTGAGTTGGAACTAAAGATGATTTTTTTTTACAAGTCCAACTTTAAGAGAAAGCCTATTGTTATCTGAAGATCTTATTGTAGCCTTTGTTCAGAGGAAGCTTTCATGATCCAATCATTTAAACAGGGGCAGATGAAGACCCCTTCTGGTGCAGCAAAACAGGGAACACTACCATGACCTTTGAAACCCATTTGGGAGCCAAATTCAATCCTAATGGTAAAATCTTGCACTGGGAATGATGGCTTCTGACCTTGATGTGCAAATAATGCCTGTGCTCAGCAAAATTGTGTACATGAAAATGGGCATTTTGAAGGTTTAATGCACACACGCATCTCCTTGCTGCAAGTCAGGGAAGATTTTCTTGTTATTAGTATTTCACATTTATAACACAAATTTGCGCTGAGCATTAAGTTAAAAAAATCATTTATATAAACGTAATATGCATGGTATATATTTAATACATATTAGATAAACAGGTCGGTTCTGCCCATCAGTGTGTGTTCGGATCAACCAGGCATCCTAGATGTTTGCATGTCTGTGGGAGAACCCTCTTGCAAGGTATACCGATTTATCTAGCATGATACATCTATCTATGCACTGGAGCCATTCTTAAATTGGTGAGGATGTCTAATATTTTGCTATGTCATCTCTGGCCAACAGGAATCCTAGACCAATCAAAATTCTCAAATTTCTTTGGAAGTCGTCCTCGTTAATTATGCCCTTTAATGACAATTCGTGGGACAGGAGGATGGAAAACTAAAGAACTTTACCCATTGTATTAGTTTGTTAGGACTGCAATGTGGTTTGTACGCTGTACTGATTTTTTTCATCTTTTGGAAGGGAAATGGGAAGGGCTGTTTGCTGTCTCTGATATTAGCTCCATATTATAGTGGGTTGGTGGTTGGTCTTACGGAAAGCTTGGTTTGATAGAGAGAACCAACAGCAACTACAGCATTGAGCACCCTAAAGTCAATATTAGAACAATGAGCATTAGAGCAATGAGAATCCTGTATAACCCCCTCCATGGATTCACTAAAACCTGTTTTAGCTATGCGCCCTCTTTAGACTGTTACCATGGAATATTTGTGGCATGAATGAGCCTTGCAAAGTTGCCCAAGTGTTAGCTAATTTAAATAAAAATAATATTGACATTGCCCTCCTACAAGCGCCTGACCTGACTAATCGCACCATTTCACAACTACGGGCTCGAGGTCTTAAAATCATAGCTCACACCTCTTATTCCTTGTACACTAAAGGTGTTGCTGTTAGCATTAGAAAAGATGCATCTTTCAGCCAGATAAAATTATATGTGATCCTGATGGTAGGTTAACTATAACGCTTGGGGATCCAATGGGCAAGTTTATTATGATTGTTTGAATATATAGTCCAAATGTTGATTACCCTGACGTTTTTTCATCACTTCTGGGTGACTGTGATATAACTCAGCCATGGGAGGCTTATATTTGGGTGGGGAAGGGCATTTGGGATGAGAGGGTGGAGGAAGGAGGATTTCAACTTGGTGATAGATCCTTTCCTTGATAGACCGTGGACAGAACAACAACCTCATCCCAAAGCAGCATCATATTTACACAAGATCATGACAAAATATGCCCCAGTTGATATCTGGTACACAAGGCATACAGAGATTGTAGGAGGTACAAGCATATCTGCTCCATACAAGTCCTGGTGAAGCCTGGATTATGGCTGGATACCAAGGATGTTGGGACCTATACTACACAAGCTGTACATAAGCCCCAACCACTATCGGACAATGCCCCAGCGTTAAATTGTTTTTTATGTTTCTATTTTGCACATCAAAAAATGATTATTAATATGTGTTTTTACACATGATTTTACATATATCGACTGAATTAGCATAATTACAATCAAAACGAAGTTCCTAAGATATGTAGAAATATGTTTATTAATGTGTTTTAGTTATGCTATATTTTCTGTACAAAATGCCATTTTAGAGAAGATAGATGCCATATCTGTCACTCCCGCCTGCTTCCACCTCTGCACACATTCTCTCCCTACAGGCTCCGCACAGCACAGTCTAGCTGACGTGTAGTAGCTTATTTCCACTGATATGATTACATTGTTTTCGATTAACATTTCCCTGTTCCCTATGACTTGCAATGTTTGTCAAGGTGTTTCTGCTGCGATCACTAGTCTATTCAAGTTTTTATTGTTTAATGTGTCATAATTGTTTGAACATCTTTAGATGACATTAGCATAGAGGGTGTTGAATAGTTTCTTTAGAGCTGGAACGGTGCTTATGTGTTACAGTAATGCTGTGTATTATTCTTGTGTTCTCATTTGCTAAAGAATTGATACTTTTGCTTACGCCACAATGATTTTGTCATTTTACAAATTTTCTATACAAGAATTGTAAATGAGAACCCCTTGATTTTCGGTATGAGCCAGAAGACTTTCCTGTTCTACTGGGGATGCTGTGCGACTATTTCTTGGTTTTGCTGCTCATTTGGGATTTAGAAAATTCATGATTTTACATACTATGTATAACTTTGCTCCTGAGAGCTTTCATAGCTTTTACGCTGTACCACTTAATTTCAGGATTTTGTACTAAAACTATTTAACTTATCACGGATATAGAACTCGATTCGTGGGTGGGCCTCATTACGTTTATAACTGATTTGCTCTGCTAATATGATGTTTGAAGAGGTGCCTTGACAGGTAAACTAAAATTGTGGGAGAACCCAATGAGGTATATGAAAACAAGTTACTTACCTGTAACTACAGTTATCCAGTATTGGTATCTTTCATAGATTCACATGCCTGAATCATTCCCCGTCGTCGAGGCGGGAGTCCCACGGTAAATTACAAAAGTAGTGCCAAAAGTAAATAAACAGTAGAAGGCTAAAAGAAAAGGCCTAAGGCCTAAAACTTAGTAGCCTATCTACATCATTATAATGAAAAAGAACTAAAGGTTAGCTCCAACCAATCAGCTACCAGCACCCTCTAGAATACTCCCAACAGAGGCAGTTCTCCTCAGATTTTCTTAGCACAAGTGGGAATAAGAGTCCCAAATCCTAGAGAACTGACCTGCCGGGGAGGAGGGTGGGTGCATGTGAATCTATGAAAGATACCAATACTGGATAACTGTAGTTACAGGTAAGTAACTTGTTTTCTTATCCAGTATTGGGGTATCTTTCATAGATTCACATGCCTGAATCAGAGTAGTTAGCAGTATATCAAACGTAATGTCGTTTGCGGATGGTGGGAGACAAGTATTACTAAACCCCCAAACTGTATCCACTTTTTTTTTTTTTTTTTTTTTTACACAAGTCTTCAAGACATCAAAGTTATGTAAAATGCAATCTACTACTAAGAACAAGAATACATAAGAATTATCATATATGTATATTAGAACAACTATACTTTATATAGATATTTACATATCAGTTTTATATGAATACTGATCGCAGGAACAAACAGCATATAAAAGAGAAAATACCTGGTCCGACTTAATGAAAGAGATGTCGTAGAACCGCCTGTCCAACTGCTGCATCTTCTCGCTGAGCAGATTGAAGACAGTAGTGCTTCGTGAACGTGTGGACATTTTTCCATGTCGCAGCACGACAGATATTTTCTAGAGTTACTCCGGCAAACAAAGCTGCAGAAGCCGCCATAGTCCTTGTAGAGTGAGCCTTGACCTTCCCCTGTAAAGGCTTGTTGGCCTTGTCATGGCAGAAGCGGATAGCGGAAGCCAGCCATCTGGCGATTGTTGCTTTTGTTACTGCAGTTCCAATAGTTGTTTGGCCATAGGCCACGAACAGTTGGTTGGAACGCCTGATGTCTTTAGTTTTCTGTAAGTAGAATTTTAAACAGCGTTTGACATCCAGAGAGTGTAACGCTCTCTCAGCTGGAGAGGATGGATCCGGAAAGAAAGTTCCTAACCTTACCGGTTCGTTCAAATGAAATTGTGACGGTACCTTGGGGATGAATTTAGGATTTGTGCGAAGGGTTACATAATCTCGAGTGAAATGTAGAAAAGGCTCAGTGATAGTGAATGCTTGGATTTCACTAACCCTTCTTGCCGAAGTTAGCGCCAGTAAAAGTGCGACCTTCCACGTGAGGAATTTGAGGTCCGCCTTGTGGATTGGTTCAAATGGACGCTTCATCAGCTGCGCTAGCACAGTATTGAGCTCCCACTCTGGAGGGGGTGCTTGCACTGGAGGGAAAGCTCTGAAAAGTCCCTTCATGAATTGCTTGACAAGTGAGTATGAACAGAGAGACGGCCGATCAGCACTTTTTCTGAATCTAGACAGAGCAGCAAGGTGGACTTTGACTGATGAAAAGGTAAGACCCGACTTGGCTAGAGACAGCAAGTAAGGGAGAATCTGTTCCGCCGGAGCTTGAACTGGGTGAGTATTATTCGCTTCACACCAATAACAAAATCGTTTCCATTTTGAACGATAAGTCTTTATTGTGCTTTGAGCACGAGCTTTGGTCAAAATTTCACGACAGTCTTGTGAGATGTTGAAGTCTTTGAACTCTAAGAAATCAGGAGCCATGCGTGCAAGTGTAAGGACTGTGGGTCCGGGTGGACCACTTGGCCGCTGTTCCTGGACAACATCGTAGGAGTCGGACACAGGCGAATGGGCTTGTCCTGAATCAACAGTAGAAGTTCCTGGAACCAATATTGTCTTGGCCAACGGGGTGCAATCAGGATTATTCGGCAACCCTCTAGCTTCATTTTCCGGAGCACTCTCGGGACCAACGGGATCGGGGGAAAAGCGTAAGCACAAATCCCTGACCATCGCATGGACAGGGCATTCCCCCTTGACCCCTGTTGAGGGAATCTGCTGGCATAGTACCGGCATTTCTTGTTGTCCCTTGTTGCAAACAAATCCAGTGCAGGTTTGCCCCAGGTTTGAAACACTCTGTTCAACTGTTCCTGTTCCAGTTCCCACTCGTGACAGTCCGACAGAGACCTGCTCAACGTGTCTGCCAGAGTATTGTGTAAACCCCTGACGTGTTCTGCTCTGAGGGTTATCCCGTGAAGAGTGACCCATTCCCACAGTTCCTGGGCCTCTTGTGAGAGTGTGGTAGATTTCGTTCCTCCCTGTTTGTTGATGTAATACATGCTGGTCGTATTGTCCGTACGGACCAGCACTGAGGAACCCGCAATCCTTGGCAGGAACGCTTGTAGGGACAGAAAAATTGCGCGGAGCTCCAGACTGTTGATATGTTGTTGTTTGTGAATTTGAGACCATTTTCCTTGTATTCTTAAATCTTGTAGATGGCCTCCCCATCCCTCCATGGAGGCATCGGTAGTCAACACGAAATCTGGGATGGCTTGTAAAAAAGTTAGTCCCTGGGTTAAATTCGTTGCCTTGGACCACCAGCGCAGAGCCTGTATCATGCGAGGTGTAACCTTTATGGAGTCGTCGAAGGAACCCACGGCTTGCTGCCATTGAAGATGTAATTCCTCTTGAAGAGGCCTCATTTTGAGCCGCGCTAGGGGTATCAAGTTTATTGCAGAAGAACACATTCCTAGGAGTGAAGCAAACATCCGGACAGAAACTGACTTTCTTCTTGAAATTGATGTTGCTAGTTTTCGGAGACGCAATTGCCGATCTTCTGACAAGAATGCCTTGCACTGGATCGTGTCCAGCATTGCTCCGAGAAAAGGAATGACTTGACTCGGACGGAATTGTGACTTGCTCTCGTTGATAGTCAGCCCCAGTGAAGAGAAGAGATGGAGACACGTCTCTGTGGCCACTTTGGCTTTCTGTGCTGAAGGACCCTTGATAAGCCAATCGTCGAGGTAAGGGAATACTTGGATTCCTTGAGATCTCAATGCTGCTGCTACAGGTGCCAAGCACTTCGTGAAGATTCTTGGTGCCGATTTTAGTCCAAACGGGAGCACTTTGAACTGATAATGAGCGCCAGCCACTGTGAAGCGAAGATATTTTCGATGTTTTGGGTGAATTGGGATGTGGAAGTACGCGTCCTCCATATCCAGAGAAGCCATAAAATCTCCTTCGTTTAAACAGCTTAAAATCTCTGAAAGTGTGACCATCCGGAAACTCTGTTTTTTGAGAAATTTGTTTAGTTTTCTGAGGTCCAGAATAGGTCGCCATTCTCCTGACTTCTTTCTGATTAGGAAGAAACGAGAATAGAAACCTGTTCCCCTTTGAGAAGAGGGAACTTTCTCTATTGCGTTCTTGAGGAGCATTAGTAAGGCTTCTTTGAACAATAAGTGAAGACGAGGGGGAGGGGGACCCCTGGGTGGAGTAGTGGGTGGTTGTTTGACGAATTCTAGCGTGTGACCGCTGGATACCAGGTCTAGAACCCATCGGTCTGATGTAATGTCCTGCCACTTGCGAACAAAGGCTGAAATTTTCGCACCCACGGGAATAGAAGATAATGTGGTTGGCGCCCTTCTGAGATCATTGTTTCTTGTTGGTGTCTCGGCCTTGATTCTGGGATCTTCTGCGTCCGCCCTGACGGGAGAAACCAGCCGAAGAGGATTGGTGATATGAAGACTGGTTATACTGTTGTCTATATTGTGGCTGATATTGCCTATTCTGTTGATTTTGATATCCTCCTCGTGATGTGAAACTACGTCCTCTTGCGCCCCTAAAAGATCCGCGCCTGTATTGAAGGACGCCTAAAGATTTGGCGGTGTCCGTGTCCGTTTTAATGGCGAGAAGAGCGTCGTCAATATGTTTTCCAAACAAAGACTCTCCATCATAGGCCATATCTAGGATCTTCGTTTGTACTTCCGGTCGGAAAGTAGTGGCCTTAAGCCATCCCTGGCGTCTAAGTACGGCAGCCCCGGCAAGCTGACGAAAATTGGTGTTAACGATATCCAGCGCGCAATCTATAGTCTCAGATGCGGCTCTTTCTCCCTCAAGCAGAATCTTTCGTGTGTCCTGCCTGTGGTCTTCAGGGATTAGATCAATAAGGGCAGCCATATCTGACCACATTTGACGGTCATACAGGCCGATTATTGCTAAAGAATTTGCCGCTCTAATGGAGGCCGCCGCCATGGTGGAAATTTTTTTCCCAATGAGATCCAGCCGACGTCCTTCTTTGTCGGGCGGTGTGGTGATAGGCGTTGCAGGATTTTTAGAACGCTGTTGAGCGGCTTGTGAGATGACTGAGTCCGGGCGAGGATGACCAATCAGAGAAGATGGACTATTAGCAGGCGCTCGATACTTTTTTTCTATACGAGGAAGCACCGCTGGAATGGAAGCAGGCGTCTTCATAATTTTTATCCCCTCTTTCCAGATATAGTCTATGATTGGGATCGCTCTAGTGATTTTTCTGGACTCCTCCTTAAAATCATGTAGGAAACATTCTGTTTGTTCAATTGTCACAGGCAATTGAAACCTGGCTGCCGCCCGTTGCATCAAGTTATGAAAACCCCCGATATCCTCCGGGGGAGTCGGATGGTAAAGGTATGGGCGGAGAAGGTACCGGTATGATGTAACTATCCCACGGATCCTGGTGAGGGATATTCTCAGGTAATTCTCCCTCTTCAACTTCATCTTCCGAGGAAGTCACATCCTGTTGCCCATGCTCGGAGGAAGCAGGCGGAGGAAGCGGTATGACTGGAACCTGTGGCTGCGGTAAGGGTTCAGGGACCACTGATGGTTCTGGTACCTCTTGCTGCGGTGGAAACCTTTGCCGGTAATCCGCCAGCATTGCCTGGAGATCTTGAATGAGCGTCGAAGGGAGATGACTGGTTTCCCTCTGATGCGACTCCCTTTGATGAAACCTATGCTGCGGGACCGTAAGGTGGTGTTGATAATAATGTTCTTGGTAATCATCATCATCATCATCTTCGTCGTCCTCCTGACATTTTATGTTAAGTTCAGAGGGATGGTGAGCTATGCCAAATGGTCCATCCTCATCGTCATCTTCATCATCATCATCATCAACATAAGATAGGAGATGTGAGGGAAGAAGCGGAGAAATTTTTGTATAGTCCTGCTGTTTTTGGAATGTCTTAAGTTGGAAAGACTCCGATAATAAAGGCGTCGATTGTGAAAGCCCAATTTTCACCGTCGACGGGGTCGTCGTCGACAGGGCCGTCGTCGACAGGCTCTTCGTCGACGGGGCTATCGTCGACGGGCTCTTCGTCGACGGGCTCTTCGTCGACGGGCTCTTCGTCGACGGGCTCTTCGTCGACAGGCTCTTCGTCGACGGGCTCTTCGTCGACGGGGTCGACGTCGACGGGGTCGTCGTCGACGGACTCTTCGTCGACGGGGCTATCATAGACGGGCTCTTCGTCGACGATGTTTTCGTCGACGGTACCGTCGTCGACGGACTCGTTATTGATGCGGTCGTCGACGGGGCCTTCAAAGAAGGTTTCCTCACAGAAGAGTCCTCAATACCAGATTTCTTAGATGACATAGAAATTCTGGTAGATAAAATAGGAGCGGTTATGGCCGTCGTCGAGATAGTAGCTGTCGACGATGAGGCCGAAGTGGTCACAATAATGGTCTTACTCACAGTTTTTGTGACAGCTTTAGGTGACCCTTGTGAAGGGTCAGGAACAGCATGGGAAGACTTGTGATGTTTTCGTCCTTCACTTGAAGAGCTGTCCTGGGATCTAGCCCTCTTGCTAGACGTAGAGGCTCTGTCATCCTCCTCAGCCGAAGAGGATTTAAGCCACAAAGAAGCCTTGCCTCCCTATCCCTCAGAGTTTTGGCAGGGAAGGTACGGCAGATTTTACAATTTTTTGCCTCATGCTTAGGATGGAGGCAATAAATGCAATCCTTATGTTGATCATCAACATGGACCCTCTTCTTATCACAGGTCCTACAGGGTCTAAAAAGGGCCTTCTTGTCAGACATGCTGAAGAAAGTTGAGAAGAAACTGAGTTGGCACTCAGGGAGACTCCCTTCCACACGACGTGCGGTGAAAATCTGAGGAGAACTGCCTCTGTTGGGAGTATTCTAGAGGGTGCTGGTAGCTGATTGGTTGGAGCTAACCTTTAGTTCTTTTTCATTATAATGATGTAGATAGGCTACTAAGTTTTAGGCCTTAGGCCTTTTCTTTTAGCCTTCTACTGTTTATTTACTTTTGGCACTACTTTTGTAATTTACCGTGGGACTCCCGCCTCGACGACGGGGAATGATTCAGGCATGTGAATCTATGAAAGATACCCCAATACTGGATAATTTAGGTTGTCTAAATTTTGGGGTACGCTTTTGCTCCCCCAAATCTTGGTAGCAGAGGACGGTCGCACATTATAGAGCACCTCCTTTTACCAGGCAACCCTTCCAGGTTTCTTCTTACCCCAATGTCCAATCCTGAGAGATGGTGGATTTCTCAGTGGAGTTTCCGGTGTTGTGCAGAGAAGTACAATTTGCAGTGCTGTTCCTGAATGAGTTCGAGTGTGAGTATGAACAAGACAAAATGATTTATTGAGTTGTGTGTTTTGAGATGTGTGTGATATATTGCTGAAGTTTCAAATTTGTGGGATGGATTGTTATGCTGCATGTGAAGTGTTTGGTTATGCAATGTTGATTTGTGTGTAATTGGTGGTTTGATCACTGTTGAGCTGCTGTAATAGTCAAATTTGTGGATCTTGTTTTATAAGGAATTTGTTTAACTATTAGTTGGTTTGGTTATCGGATTAATTGAAATCCAAGATTTTGAGATATTCAGGTTTGTCTGCATAGGTAGTGTGTAGTGCGAGGTGTCGCATGCACACGGATAGGAGTTTCTGAATTAACAAGTATTTTTTCCATGGTTGTATGCTTAATATGAATTGATGTGTTTTGCTCATAAAGTGCCCAGGAGTAGGTACACTAGTCATGGTGGATTATCCCAGGACAAAGACTGCCAAGTGTGAATTGCGATTTGAAACAGTATCGCAAAGCGGTACTGTTCTTGTTGCTCTTGTGTCTATTGAATGTGAACTGGTCAGGTTTTAACTTGCTGATTTTCTTCTAACATAGGTTCAGCAGATAAGGTCTATTTTGTGTAAAATTAAATGAGAAAGGCTTTGCAATTGTTTGCTTCATTCACGGGGAAGTAGCGCTGTTATTGGTTAGTCAGCCAGTGAACCACGCTGGGATTAGTGAGACATCATCACAAAGCTGTGCTGCCATTGTTTGGTTGTTAACAACCAGTCAATCAAAAAGCTATATTTCAGGCACAAATGTGACCATAAAAGCACACATTAAAAAACAGCTAGGATAAAACAACAAACACATCTTCATGATTGCAATAACATACAGAAGGTTAAAAAGCAAAATCAATAAATATGGCACTTGCTAATACAATACGTAACAGGTTAATACATATAAAGTGCAAAACATTTTAGTAAAGGTTCAGTTTAAATTTAATTGAATGCAAATAACTACCGCCCAAAAATTTGATCTGTCAGTTAAAACATTAACAAATTCCTTATGCTAATTGCACATTTGATGAAGGAGCATATGCAGGCACAATTGGAAGGGAAATCAAGTTGTTGCAGGAACACAAGGGGTAATCTTGCGGATCCGATACCTTGCTTGCGTAAAACTGGGATTAAAAACCTTTTAGTGAGATCAATATAAAATTGACAAAAAAGGGTAAAATGCAACAAACTTTACGGGGAAGACTCGTCACATGGGCATATCAGGACTTTGGAGAACTCAAATTGGCCAAAGGGGAAACCAAGATTCCACCTCACAAAGCCTAGCATAAACCTAGTGAGTAGTGTCCCAGGAGACATCGATCCACTCTAGGTATGGCTCCAGGGAAGGGGAAGTTTGAATCTTCACATAATCTTTGTTGAACCTTTTTTTTGATTCAATGTCCTCCCTAAGGCCTTTCAACCTTTTTAATGAATGCAGATTTAACCCAAAGTATATCAGTTTTAAATATACATGAAGGGTCAGCAAAATGGGACGCCCAACCTAATTTCGTGAATTCAGTGTTAATGTAGTTGAACCAAGGGATTTTCATGCCTTTCTCACACATGAAGCAATCATTGATAATCTCTCTATTTAAAGAGGCATGTGGGTTCACCCAAATAGAACACCACAAAGTCAGGGGGGCCAGTTTAACAATATCCTCGGCAAACTCCATCCCGAGCTCCTGGTGTAAAATATAAGTGGAGCATGATAGTGAAACGCCCAGCAGTCGCCTAAGCACCCTATTTTGTTCCAGTTGGAATAGGCTTATTTTGGCATATCCCCAGATCCCTGCACCTTAGTTAAGAACTGGAAGACACTTCCTCTTATTGATTTCCAAAAGAGGGGCAACCGTTTTTTCCCAATACACTTTGCCAGAATAAAAATAAAGCCCACCGAGCGTAAAAAGTTCTGCCTGACTCTGGCTAAATAGGGGGCCCCACTTACTCCTGGCGTCCAAGACTACGCTCAAGTAGGAAAATTCCTCAGTCTGAGCAACCGGTTGACCATGCAAACAAATTCTCGTCATCTTGTAATTTCTGGGTTTGCAAACCATGATAAAAGTCTTCTATTGATTTGTAGCCAGCCCCAGGGTCCCCATAAAAGAGACAAAGTCTTGGAACAGTACATTAAGACTGCTCGGGGTTCTAGATAATAGAGCCGCGCCATCTGTGTATAACAGAACAGGGACCTTTTTCCTACCAATGCCTGGAGCATCCGAAGCTGTTTCTAAAAGGGCTGCACCAAGGCCATTTATGTAAAGGAGAAACAGTTTAGGGGCAAGAACACAGACCTGCCACATCCCAAGCACACAGACCTGCCACATCCCCTTCCCAAGCTTAAAGCTGCCTATCCACTCTACAGATGGACTGAACCTCACAGAAGAAAACAAGTTACTTACCTGTAACTTTAGTTCTCCAGCATTGGAAACTTTCATAGATTCACATGCTTGAATCATTCCCCGTCATCGAGATGGGAGTCCCCGGTATATATAAAATAGTAGTACAAATCATTACAAATCAGAAACTAGGCCTAGGCCCATTCTAGTTTGTAACATATCCACCTCTTTTTGTAAAAGAGACCAAATAAAATCAACAACCAATCAGATCACCCTCACCCTGTAGAACCTCCCTGAGAGAACCTCAGACCATCAGATTTTCGTAGCCGTAGTGCCACCGAATAACCATAAAATGCAGAAGGTCAAGCTTTCCCAGGGGTGGAGGGTGAGTCGCATGTGAATCTATGAAAGTTTCCAATACTGGAGAACTAAAGTTACAGGTAAGTAACTTGTTTTCTTACTCCAGTATTGGAACTTTCATAGATTCCCATGCTTGAATCAGAGTAGCTAGCAGTCATGAGCACATTTCTTTGTGTGTATCAAATCAAACTGATATTAACAATGCATCAATAAGATTAAGGAAAGCAATAAATATCATATATCGCAGTTTAGGCTTTTTTTTTTTTTAAAAAGGCAGTGAAAGAAAAGATAACATCAAAATGAAAACGTAAACAATATATCCCTGCATGCACTCAGAAATAAGCACCCATATTGAAGTCTATCAAAGAATGTGCGAAGAAGGTATAAGGGAAAAAGGAAGGAGGGATGAGAGGGAAAGCTCACCGCTTATTGAAAGAGGTTCCTCAGGACTGCTTGACCCACTGCAGCATCGCTGCGCATTGAAGAATCCAAGCAGTAATGTCTTGTGAAGCTATGAGAGCTCTTCCAGGTTGCTGCTCTGCATATGTCCCGGATAGGCACTCCAGCAAAGAGGGCCGTGGAAGAAGAGATCGTCCTCGTGGAGTGAGCACTGACCTTCCCCTCAAGGGGTTTCCCTGCTGCTTGATGACAATATTTGATAGCGCTTGAAATCCAACGTGCAATACCCTTACGAGGGGCGCTGTAAGCCACGAAGAGTTGGGGTGACTTTCTAAAATCCTTAGTTCTCTGAAGATAGAACTTCAGGCAATGTTGAATATCCAATGAGTGAAGGGACCTCTCGGCCGGAGTCATAGGCTGAGGGAAAAAAGACTTAAGTATAACTGGTTCATTTAAATGAAAGTCTGAAGGTACCTTTGGGATGAACTTGGGGTTGGTACGGAGTATAACTGTTTCATTCTTAAATTGAAGGAAGGGCTCCTGAATGGTGAGTGCCTGTAACTCGCTGACCCTCCTAGCTGAAGTCAAGGCTAGAAGAAGAGCCACCTTCCAAGAGAGAAATTTCAAGTCTGTTTTATGTATAGGCTCGAAGGGATGCTTCATGAGCTGGGACAAGACCAGATTAAGGTGCCACAGTGGTGGAGGAGGCTTCACTGGAGAGAAGGCTCGAAAAAGGCCTTTCATAAACTGTTTAATAATCCTTGCCGACCAGAGCGAAGGGCCTGAGGATGTTCTCCTGAAGCGAGATATGGCTGTGAGATGAACTTTAATAGATGAATGAGCCAGGCCTGCTTTCGCCAAGGAAAGAATGTAAGGAAGGATTTCATGAGCCGAGGAAGAGAAAGGATGAACTCCTGAATCACGGCACCAGTGGCAAAACCTCTTCCACTTCAACCGGTAGGTTTTATTTGTACTTTGAGCACGAGCTTGAGAGAGAATGTCTCTACATTCCGCAGAGAGTCTTACATCGAGAAATTCTCTGTGCTCAGGAGCCACGCCGATAATTGCAGGGATCGGGGATCCGGATGCAATACTTGGCCCAGGACATTGTCAGCAGAGATGGGATCGGTTCCAAAGGCACCGGGTGTTCCAGGGATAGGAGGAGAAGCTCAGTGAACCAGTACTGGCGAGGCCAAGACGGTGCTATTAGAATCATTTTGCATGGCTCCGTCTTTAGCTTCTTGAGAAGCCCGGGGATCAGAGGAATGGGGGGAAAAGCGTAAACAAAGGCGCCTGACCATGCCATCAAAAACGCATTCCCCAAGGATCCCTGATGGTGATGCCAGATTGCGTAGAACCGGCATTTCTTGTTCGCCGGAGTAGCAAAGAGATCTATGGCCGGTGTGCCCCATAGACAAAAAATCTCCTCTAGAGTCTGCTGATCCAACTCCCATTCGTGGCTGACTGATTTCAGTCTGCTTAGTTTGTCTGGTGTCTCGTTTAGCGTACCTGGGAGATGCTCCGCCTTTAGTGAGACTCCATGCAAGATCGCCCATTCCCAGACGGCCTGAGCTTCCGCTGATAGCAGGCGAGATCTTGTGCCGCCCTGCTTGTTGATATAATGCATGGCCGTAGTGTTGTCTGTCCTTATTAAAACTGACGAATTCTTTATCCTTGGGAGGAAAGCCTGTAAGGCTAGGCGAATTGCCCTGAGTTCCAGCAGATTGATGTGTAACAGACGATGGTGGTGCAGCCACCGACCACTTATCTGGAGGTCCTGCAAGACCGCTCCCCAGCCTTCCAGCGATGCATCTGTTGTGATAATTTGAGGAGCTGGGGTGACCATGAAGGAGAGACCTTGGGAAATGTTCTCCTCGCGAGTCCACCATGAGGCGGCTTCCCTCATTGGCGCCGTTATTGTGATCATATCTTCGAAAGATCCTTCCACTTGGCGCCACTGCAAGTCCAGCTGTTCTTGAAGAGGGCGCATTCGTAACCTGCAGTGAGGAATTAGAGGAATGCAAGACGAAATGGATCCCAGAAGGGACTTGTAGAGGCGAACTGAAAGTGACCTTTTTCGAAGTAGGTGGGCCATTGACTTTAGCTTTGCTTGTCTTTCCACTATAGGAAAAGCCTTGTTCTGGGACGTGTCCAATATGGCTCCCAGGAATTTAGAGCTCTTTGAAGGGCACAAATTTGATTTTTTTGCGTTGAGGGTAAGACCCAGATTTCTGAACAGCTTTGTACAAGCTGCCACCGACCTCTCGGCTGCCGTCTTGGTAGGAGCCTTTAGCAACCAGTCGTCCAGGTAAGGGAAAACCTGGTGCTGTTGTTTCCTTAGAAAAGCTGCCACTGGAGCTAGTATTTTTGTAAAGACTCTTGGTGCCGATCTGAGGCCGAAGGGGAGGACCTTGAATTGAAAGTGGCTCTTGGCTACTGTGAAGCGAAGGAACTTCCTGTGGGATGGATGAATGGGAACATGAAAATATGCATCCTCTAGATCTAGAGTGGCCATGAAATCTCCTGAATTTAAAAGACGAAGAATGTCCTGTAAGGAGACCATTCGAAACGACTGTTTGATGAGATAGGTGTTGAGCTGTCTCAGTTCTAGAATAGGGCGCTACTTTACCTCAGTCTTCAGAACTAGAAAGAACCGGGAGTAGAACCCCTCTCCCCCCTGTGAGATGGGGACCGGTTCTATCGCCTCTTTCTGCAGCATCTGTTGGACCTCTAAACGCAGGAGACGAAGATGTTTTGTTGCTGTGGCGCGAGGGGGCTTGGTTGGAGGGGGATGGACAAACTCCAACATGTGGCCGAATTGGATGATATTGAGAACCCAATGATCCGATGTTATGCGTTGCCAATCTTGGAAGCATTGCGATATCCTGCCCCCCACAGGTGTTACATGAGGGGGAGGAACAGTAGACAGAGCCAGGCAGCCGCTATTGGCGCCTAGAGGACTCCTTCCCCTGGCGCCCTGCTCTTCCTCGGTTCGTAGATCTTGAATAAGAGGAGGACTGACCTTGCCGCTGGTTATACTGCGGACGATAGGACTGCGAGGCAGGCGTATACGAGGAGTACCGGTATTGCTGGTACCCTCCTCTTTATGAGGGAAGACCTCTACCTCTTGCACCCCGAAAGGGGACCTTGCGGTATTGCAGCGTCCCTAACGAACGCGCAGTGTCCGTGTCTTTTTTAATGTCCTGGAGCGTATCGTCTATATGTTTACCAAAGAGCGCTTCACCATCAAATGGAAGATCTAAAATCTTGTTTTGAACCTCCGGTCTGAACGAGGTAGCACAAAGCCATCCTTGGCGTCCAAGGACTGCTGCTCCAGCCAGGGAACGGAACGCAGTTGTTGCAATATCCATTGCGCAGTCAATGTAATGTAATGTAAGGTACACTTATATAGCGCAGCTGCCACCCCAAGGGTATCCTGGCGCTTAAGTTACCAATTCATCCATTGCGCGTAGCTAAGATAGGCAGGAATCAGTTTCTAGGAGGCCCTCTCTCCTTCCTGGAGAATCTTTTTCGCTTCGGCCTTGCTGTCCTCAGGCAGTTTGTCTAGATAGGGACAGAGGTCACACCACATCTGGCGGTCGTAGCGCCCTAAGATGGCTAAAGCATTAGCCGCTTTGACGAGCAGGCTGGACATTGATGAAAACCTTTTGCCAGCATTGTCCAAGCGTCTGCCTTCTTTATCTGGAGGCGTTGTTAAGAGGAGCCACTGAATTTTTAGATTTCCTTTGTGCTGCCTGGGAAATAACCGAGTCCGGCTTTGGTTGGCTCACCAGCAAGCCGGGCTGTCCTCCGGGGCCTTGTATTTTTTCTCTAAACGAGGAAGCACCGGAACCACTGTAGCTGGGGTCTTCATCACCTTGAGTCCCTCTTCCCAAACGTGACCAACAATAGGGATTGTCCTCACAGACCTTTTAAAAGGCTCTTTAAAGTCGTACAAGAAACATTCCGACTGCACCGATGGCATAGGCAGATCGAACCTTTTAGCTGCCAGGCAAGCCGGGCTGTCCTCCGGGGCCTTGTATTTTTTCTCTAAACGAGGAAGCACCGGAACCACTGTAGCTGGGGTCTTCATCACCTTGAGTCCCTCTTCCCAAACATGACCAACAATAGGGATTGTCCTCACAGACCTTTTAAAAGGCTCTTTAAAGTCGTACAAGAAACATTGCGACTGCACCGATGGCATAGGCAGATCGAACCTTTTAGCTGCCCTCTCTAACAAATTATGGAAACCACTAATGTCCCCAGGTGGAGAATCCACTGGCACTGGATAAGGGGAAGCAGGAGTAGGGATAATGTAATCATCCCATTCCCTGTCCGGATCCGGGAGATCTGTCTGTCCCTGGTCATCATCCGAGGTATCATCCTGGAGAAGAGGAACTGTAGGTGGTGGATCCACTATCAATTGCAGTGGAGGTGGTGGTAGCCGAGGCGTGGAAGGCCCCGCAGGCGGAAGAGCGGGAACTGAAATGAGTTCCTGCACCGGAGACGGCGTTGGAAACCTCTTTTTATAGTCAGAGAGCATGAACTGTAAGTCCGAAATCAAGGAGGATGGAATACAGACAATCTCCTCCTGATAACCTTCATGATAGTCCTGGGGAGGATCTTACTCCTGTTCGTCACCATACCAATCCTCAGAATCCAAGTCTTGGCACTTAACGTGCAGTTCAGAAGGGCTATGTGCATAGCCATATGGACCTTCTTCTTCCGAATCCTCCTCCTCTAGGAGGTGAGTAGGTAGCAGAGGTGTCACTTTGCTGGGGGAAGTGATCTCAGGAGTAATATGACGTTTTCTGATGATTACAGAAAAAATTGTATCTGTCGTCGACGGTGTCGTTGACGATGTAGATGTGGTCATCGTCGGCCCCGTCGACGATACCGTCGTCATGACCGTCGACGTCGAAGCCGTCGCCGTAGTCGTCGTCATAACCGCGCCTGTCGTCATCCTCGTCGTCGTCGTCGACACCGTCGACGAAATCTTCGCCATGACTGATGACGCCGCATCAGACATCACCGCCGTCGACGATGAAAGCTGCACTGTTGGTGAGGGTAAGGAGACTCTTGTCGACGATCCCGTCGTTGGAGACACAGAAGACTGAGGCGATTTTACCTTTTTGCTGCGTGTCGACGAAGACGATGATGGTTTCTTCGTCGACGGTGTTGTTGGCAGCGTCGTCGACGGCGGAATTTTCTTAACATGTTTTCCCTCAGAGGGAACAGAAGAGGGCTTTTTGAAGTCCTTTTTTCTGTGAGGAGGAGAAGATGGAGGAACAGAGCTCGACTTCCTCACTGCCGTCTTCTCCTGTAGAAAGTCCTTCCCTCTCCTTTACACCTCGGTGAGGAGATTTGTTTGGACTTTGCCTGTCAGACCCATGAGAGGTCTTTTAGAGGCTTTCCCAGGACGGTCTTCAGAAGAAGAAGGGTCAGATCTCACCCTTTTAGAGATCTCCTAGAAGGCGCAGCTGATGAGGCCCCATCACTGTCGTCACTGGAGATAGGCTCCCTCCTGGATTTTAACTTCTGGAGCCAGGTCAGGAGACGTCCCTCACGGTCCCTCAAGGTTTTGGTGGAAAAAGTACGGCATACCTTGCAATCTTTGGCCTTGTGATCTGGATACAGGCAATGGATGCAGTCCTTGTGAGGGTCATCCACGTAAAGCCTCTTTTTAGAGCAGGTGGCACAAGCTCTAAAAAGGCCTTTTTTCTCCTTCTCAGACATGTTGAGCAAAGCTGAAGGATAAAGTTGAAGAAAAACTCTTGAAAAAACTCTAGGAATAGATGTAACAAGGAAAAAACTGAGCAGAGCTCAGTGGAGACTCCCTAGCACAACGTGCGGTAGAAAATCTGAGGGTCTGAGGTTCTCTCAGGGAGGTTCTACAGGGTGAGGCTGATCTGATTGGTTGTTGATTTTATTTGGTCTCTTTTACAAAAAGAGGTGGATATGTTACAAACTAGAATGGGCCTAGGCCTAGTTTCTGATTTGTAATGATTTGTACTACTATTTTATATATACCTGGGACTCCCATCTCGACGACGGGGAATGATTCAAGCATGGGAATCTATGAAAGTTCCAATACTGGAGTAAGTCGATAGATCATAATGTAGGGCTCTCAAAAACTGCACCCAGAGTTCGGTTGAAATCTCCCATAGTTTTGACCTGATCATGCTGTCAAAGGCGCGAGAAGTCCATGAAGGCCAGGCAGACAGGGCCATGCCTAGCGACAGTATATTTACTGACCAGCAAATGGACATTAGGCATTGCTCCGTTGTGCCAAGACCCTCACGGACACCATGCTGCGTGTCTGACAGTGTGTCTGATGCCTTAATACAGGTGATGAGGCTCTCCCGATACCAGTGGCATGAAGCGGGAACGCCTACGTTTACCTGAGTGGTGAACCTTTTGATGTAAGTGTGACTATAAAGGACACCCCCCTCTTTGACCGATGTATTGGTATCCCCTAAAATTTAGGGTCTTCAACGAGAACAATTTGAAAGGTCACCAGGTAGGATTCACCTGAGATACTATCGTTTATGGTAATATTCCCTTGTTAGCTTAATTAGTTGTATAAGCCCAGTGGCTTAAAAAGGTAGAGATCCTATAGTCCTGATGAATGCCCCAGACCGGATAGGCTTTTTTGAGGGCAGAAACATGTTGGCTAGTAGCAGACGGGTTTTAGCCATTGTGCTTATCACACCCACCGTGCGAAAATGTTTTTAACTATACCCAAAGTACTCACGAATAAAGGGGACTACCGAGGAACTTTGAGGTGTTTTTAGAGTATCTGGATCCCGTTCTATCCAGCAAGCTTTATGTAAGAACTCCCTCCTTCCGCCAAATCTTCATGGAGGTTTGAGTCCGCCCGGGTAGTACTATCTTACCAGGGTGGGGAGAGGACGTCTATGATGAAGCATGACACTAATATGTGTGTGAGACATCTTCTTCCATTAAGGACAGCTTTCCCTGTATGAATCCTGACCCTCTCTAATATAGTATTGACGGACGAGACCCTCACCACAAGTGTAGGACGTAGTCTCCTGTGTACATCCTCAATATAAGCACCCTGCCTTCTGTGATTTTTGTTTTATGTATAGGAGGAACGCATGGGTGCTCTCTCCTCCCCTTCTCCCTTTTGTGATATGAGATGAGGCTCTCCCGGCCAGCTTAACAGCTGAATCTAGCAGGGAGATCGGTCAATAGCACACAGGCGACTGCGGGTTGCCCTTCTTAAATGTTTGTACAATTACAGCAGAGTGCCAGGTCTGCGGAAGGCCCACTTTACAAACTACATTAAAAGCATCACAAAGGAGGGTAGCCCTTAGATCTGGGGACAATTTATAGAGGTCCATGCGGACTCCATCCAGGCCCAGGGCTTTATTAGGTGGACTTTTGTAAATTGCCTCCAAGATTTCCCTACATGTAAAATCCAAGGTTGGGAATACCACCTCCTCCTCTTCATATCAGTGGTCAGCACTCAAACTATAAACCTCTTTGAAATGATCAACCCAGGCTTCCGGGCTGATGGTGGAAACACCAGAGTTGGGCTTGGGACACACAGATCTAATCTTGTTTTCCCCCCATCCAAAAAGCCCTAGTATCCTTCAGCCTGCAAGCCCTAATCCTATTCAGATTACCCCAGGCTTCGTTTTGCAGTTCCTTAAACCTGTTCCGCATGGCTGCCTTGTACTCCGTCCTGCATCTATGTATATTTGAGCGGATCTCTGGGTATCTCCTTCAGGGCATCATGGAGCAATGAAGATACCATCTAGCAGGGCTGGTCAAACCACTTGGCCTCTAGGGGTCCGGGTCTGCAATGCTTCAGTAACATTCTGTTAACCTCCTGATTCAGCAGGGTGAATGAGCTAGCCCTCCTGCTATATTCGGCCAAAGTGGTAAGGCATTGAAACACCAGGGGCAGTTGACTCGAAAACAACCTAACCGAGAGGTTATACATGTTGGCGTTTTTCCAAGCCAAAAGCAGATCCTGGATCTTAACTCCGAGTGACTCCACGGCTACACTCTTTTGCCCCACCACCCTGCTGGGTAATCAGAGATCTATACTTAGGAGATTATGATCGCTGTAAACACTAGAGATGATTGACACCTCAGCTACCCTATTCAGCAATTCAAGGGCAACAAAGATGTAGTTGATAACCGAGGAATACTTGCCTCTCTCAAAGGTAGGATTACCTCCATAATTGGGGTCACAAACTTAATTTCTGTTGACCAGGTCAAAAGACTTGCTCATCTGGGACAGAGCTTCCCCCCGATGGTCCCTTTAGGAGAAATCATGCCCTATTCCATTAGTGACACTCAGGAGGTTCCCAGACTCCCTCTCTGTCAGCCCCATTTTAGCTTTAAAATCCCCCCCTAAGATAATTGCATGCCCTTGGTGCAAATACCCTAGTTTAACCTCCAAATCCAACATAAAATCATATAACTTATTAAAATTGATAAAATTATCGCACTCTGGGAACCCATTGTAAAAATTAATAAAAACCATAATAATAATATTCGGTCATCTTAAAAGTAGTACGTAATACAAGGTGCTGACAGAAGGGACCAGACTGATGCTACAATCTAGGGTTACCCTAACCCAACCATGAGCCCAGCCGTAGCGCTGCCAGCCGGAGATGGGACAGCAAGGGCAGAATAGGAGCAGTACACATCTAGACCATGGTTTTCAACCGACCATGTCTCCTGGAAGAATACAACATCATACTTCTGGATAAAGGTAACCCACTCCTCACAGTCCATTTTGCTTACTACTTCTGCAATATTCCTGAAAAGAGCCTTAATCACATGAGTGTGTACAATTAACGGCGCTAAATACCCCTTATGGGATCTCAGTGATATGTTGGTGGGGACATTCCCAGGGTGCCTCCCACTCCCCAACAGCTCAGGATAAAGACATGGCCAGGAGCTAATGGGGTCTCTTTCAGTCTCGGTTCCTCAGCAGGCCACCCTTCAGCCGTGCTTGGGTCCTCAGCATGCCACTTCTTGACCTCACAGTGGGTATCCAGTCAGTCGTTTTCAGATAAGTCCCCTAGTAAGGAAAAGCGGTTTGGGACCGGAACGTTAAGGAGCCCCTCCCTCCTGTTGTAAGGAAACGACAGATCCCTATAGAAGCAGTCCAGAGGGAATACCTTGACTCTGCTAGGGTTGGCATGCCCTTGCCTTAAGGCCCCTAAAAGATCACAGGCAACCATAGGACTCCTAAAAGTGACAATAACGCCATCCCCGTCAAATTCCTTACTCATCTTTCCCCCCCTGCCCACGCGTCTGGCCATAAGGATCTCTAGAAAAATGTTGCCTCTGCAGCTAATGTTGCCTTGGACCCAATGTGCCGACTTGTTAATTAGGTCAACTGTCGACTCATTAATTTCGGGACGCAGCACCAGGACGTCAGCCCAACTTCTTACATACGGACAAGCTCCAAGCAGTAGATCACAGCAGAAAATAATTTGTTACTAGGGGTGGTGTTGGTGCAGGGTTGAGGGAGAGTACTCCGACAGATGTGTGGCCCTGCATGGTGGCCCTCTGCCAGAGCTGCAAGTGGGGGTTCGGGCACAGATGTACGTTGCTCAGCCTCTGCATGTGGAGCAACTGCTCCAATGGTGACACAGTTACGAATAATCCCCCTTCCTTTGCACTCCCCCTCAGATTGGCACCTCTACTGAGTTATGGGCAACAGGGGTGGCAGTCAAACAGCTTATTTTGGCCTCAATAGCCTCCAGGCGGGAGAAGATGGATTTGAGCCTACTTAAACTAGAGTCCTTGAGATCGTAATAGAGGGCATTTATTTTACCAAGTATAGTGTCCTCCTCTACGGTCTTCTTAGTAGGCTTTGGGGTAAAGTTAGATGCACACAGCCTCTTAGCTTTAGAGCAAACAGATGTTATTTTTCTTTTTAATATAATCAAAGAGGAAGGGGACCAGGAGCAATTAGGTCCAGCATATGTGCTATTAGATATATCCCACAATCCAACAAGAGTATGCAGTTCCTTTGAAAGAAGTAGGGGAAAGTGTTCCAAAAGGAGCATGAGCCCTCACACACCCAAATGGGTGTCATGCTTCATCATTGGGCTAGCTCCTTGTCCGGTAGGCGCTAAACTGCCCGGCGGGCACCCACAAAGGGGCTCTTTGCCGGAGATCTTTTAACGAGCTGCCTTTGATGAAGTGGCAGTGTGTGGGCTAGTGGTGTAGATTGGTGACAGTAAATGTGAAAGAGCAAAAAGTGTATTAAAATAGAGCAAATGAGACTCAAGGTCAAGAGATTTTATTGAATGAGCTCACTTGTCTAGTCAAAATTGGTGGTTCGCTATCGGAGGAGATAATGGTCCTAGATAGTCAAGTGAACTGTTAGTGGGCCAACATGTTTCTTGCTTAGATTTGCCTAAGAGATCAAGTAGCGACTCTTCAGGACCTAAAATACTCTAATCTACCAAGTGAAAGGCAACTCTAATGTGTAAATTCAAGTGGAGGTTACCATTCACCTAACCAAATTAGGGTAGATATAGTACCTTTTTGTCAGTAAAAAACGTCCCAAGTCTCTGCAGGTAGGTTTTGTGGTGGACTCCGACTCTCGCCCGTTACGCTTATTAGCGTTTCCTCTGCTTTCCCTTGCGGAGCCATTACCATAACCCGAATTGGGACGGTTTTTACTGACAAAAAGGTACTATATCTACCATAATTTGGTTAGGTGACTGCAGGGTTGTGATGGTGCTGATATAGCGCAGTGGGGGGCACCTCCGTCTTGCCACAGGTAAAGTGCCTCCTGGCATGCTGGATTCTGGGGCTTAGGGTCACCTGAGCAAGGCAACAGGCATTCTGCGCCGCAGGGTTGTGACGGCGGTGATATAGCACGGTGGGGGTTCCTCCCTCTTGCCACAGGTAAAGCATCTCCTGGCGCGCTGGATTCTGGGGCTTCGAGTCCCCCAAGCAAGGCAACAGAGCCGTGCTGGGATAAGTTCACATTCGACAGAGCCGTGCTGGGATTGGATGTTGTTCGCTAGTTAGTTTTGTGCGATATTTAGATTGTTTTGAACAAAAATAATGGGTAATGTGTTAAAAAAGCCTTATGTTTCTGTTGTACATTCTACTGAGGGTCAGAAATGACCTGCCAAAGGAACACCTGCATACAAAATGGTGATGGACACTGGGTTCTATACGTGTACCTGGATTTTTGAAAGGATTGAATATACTGCTTCTGATAAAATCTTGCAGTTTCCTTTAGAAGACTCCTTTAATATTAGAAAGCTAGATTTCCTGAGACAACCAATGAATGGCAGAAAACCACTGCCTGGACCAACACAGTGTGAGGCACTGAACAAATGGGATTGAATGGCCACAGAGAAGAGAAGAAAGAAAATGACAAAGCAAGTGAAGGTTTTGTTTAGTCACTGGTTAGAAAACAAAATGGATTGACAAGAGAAATGTTAAAGAGAGATATGATGGAGAGTGTGAGAGTTTTTCTCACAATAATTAAAGAAACAGATCAAAGAAAGAAAACCAGTGAGTTAAAAAAACAAAACCATGATGCAAATGAGGACGATACTTTTAATAATGATCTTTTGAATTCCAGACCTCCTCCTATACTGACAGGGCACAGGGAACTAGTAATGGTTTCGGTGGAGTATCCAATATGGGTGCAGCAGGAGATAGTACAGCAGTACATATCCCACCTACAGCTGTGGTTGTGACCACAATAGTGAGTACCCCACCTGAAATTGTAACACCATTTCCTAGTACTAGCAGAGAAACCTCAGCGTTTCTCAAATTAAAACCGATCCATCTGCTACTACAATTGTGGTTGAAGAAATTTCGAAAGGGGGAACTATTAAAGTTGGTTTATTAAAAATTTAATTTGTATAGATTTTACAAGGAACAACTGATCAAAATAGACGACTGTCATACAATGGCGGTGAAATGACATACTTGATCAAAGAAGCAGCCACATGTGTGAATGAGATACATTAGAGGAATTAGCTGATGAATGTAAGGTTGATCTCAGCAAAATGAAGACTGAAAAAGAATTACAGAATGGTTTTAAGTCATGATGAAAAAAAGGAATTGGTTTTCATGATTTTGGGAGCTGACATTAAAGATTTAATTGAGAAGACAAGGGAATCGAGTGAATTGAAGAAATACTGAGAGAGATGGAAAAGAGGGGCAGAAAGCAAAAAGATAGCCAAAAAAATCAGGGAGCAAGGCAAAGGAATCAGCTAGTAGTTCGGAAGTAAGATTAGGAATGATCTTGGAGTTTCCATAAAGAGAAATACAGGGGGGAAATTTAGCACAAGTGCCGTTGACGAAAGCTCATCTTTATGCTTTTACTACTAACATGCCAAAACTGCGAGAGGAGCCTGAAAGACGATATAAGGAAGTTCATAGGTTGGCAAGGATTTCACAGATGCTGTAGACTGATTTGAATTCGTTATTTGAGATTGTAAACCCTACTGATTTGTGATCTGAATGTAAAGTTGCTGGCGCCTGGCCAGCCGAAGAACCAGCTAAAGTTTCTCCTAATAATGCTGCTTCTACGGAGGTAGCTAATAAATATAGACAGGTGATTGAACATTTGAAAAAGAAGGTGCCTGAAAAGGATACTAATTGGGCAAAGATTTTTAGGACTTTACAGGAACCAAAAGAATCAGTGCATGCTTATTATGAGGCTCATGCAGATTTTCAAGAGGCACAGTGGAGTATATGATCCAGAGGAAGTTGGTGTCAGAGGTTTTGTTTCTGCTTTTGTTATGGATTTGCAGTCAGAACTGAATAGTCACAAACAACAAAGTGAAATGTGTTGGCAGCCAAAGAGTATAGATGAGATTTTGAAGCTGGCCAAATACAGTAGTGATTGGTTTGATGCAAAGCAGAATAGAACCAAAGAGAAGCTGATGGTTGCCCAGACAAAGCAAATTGAAAAACCTGTTCGGAATCAGCTTATAGGTTTAGACATGGAATATATGCAATCAGGAAATGCTGGAGTAAATGGAATGACTGAAATGCAAGGCATGAGAATGGGGAAATGGGTCAGTGAAGATGCAAGGTAGTGGAAAAGGGATGATGAATAATTCTGGAATTAATGCAAATGTTGAAATGTGGAAGAGGAACGCTGCTAGTCACTTTTGTGGTAAAACTGGGCAATGGAAATGGGGAATACAGATACAATTCAGACAGAATTCAGAATGAATTTGTTCCCCAGATGCAGGAAAATACATTGCCAATGGTTCAGATCCAACAGAAGTCTGTGCAGAGTATGCATGATCCGAAATAATTTCGCATGATGATGCCTTCAGCTCCAGTGTTGCAGCAAAACATCAGAAACAAAATGCCACATAGTGCAGGGTACCAACAGAATCCACTGATTCAGAGTAATGATTCTTCTCAGTTTTCCACCTAAATAAACCACGACAGTGTTTGACAGAAGAGGAAGACAGCTTACTCGGACCAGTATATTCATTCATTCATTCATTCATTTTCATTCTAGACATAGACCAAAGTGGACCATACATTGGTGGTAAAAGCTAATGGCCACCCAGTTTAATTATTAATCAATACCGGGGCAACCTGTCCTACAGTTCATTCCATGTAAGTCCTAAGCATAAACCTCTCTGAAAGAGAAGTCCAAGTTGTAGGGATCAGCAGTAAACAAATTGCTAATCAGGTGACAGCAGATGTCCCAGTTAAAATAGGACAAATGGACAATAAACATCAATTCATTTTGTGTGATTCAAGTCCTGTGAGTTTATGGGACAGGGAATTGTTTTGCAAAATTGTGTGATTTAGTGCACAGCAGTTCGTGTTGCGAATGAAACACAAGATAAGGATTCAGTGTTTAAAGTCAAATCACAAGAGTCAAGATTTCAATTATTTCCAGCTCTGACAAAAGATGACCTACCTCTAGATTTAAGACTTGCTGTCAAAAACGAGTTGTGGGATTTCTCCGGTAAAGAGATAGGACTGATAAAATTTGCTGAACCAGTTAGGTTTAGAGTGAAGCCTGATGCAGTTTTCACCAGAATTATCAGTAAAAACGTTCAAGAGAAGCAGAGGACAGAATGACACCTGTTATTGAGAAAATGATTGAGCAGGGAATCCTTTGGGAAGTGCTTGATAGTCCTTGCAACTCTCCTGTGATGGGGATAAAGAAACCTAGAGGGAAATGGAGCATTGTGCAAGACTTAGGAAAAATTATAAAAATTGTCATTCCATGTTGTCCGGTAATACCGAATCCAGCAGTGAGTTTATTTCAAATTCCTTCAGATGCAGAATGATATACAGTCACTGACTTATGCCAAGCATTTTCTCCATACCTCTCCACGAGGAGTCAGTATTTGTTTAATTTCAGTTCCAAAATAAAGTTCTCATGTGGTTCACAATTCCGCAAGGGTATACTGAAATTCCCTTAATCTTTAGTTAAATTCTGAAAAAAGATCTAGAAAATTTGAAGATGCCCTGTAATTCAGTCTTAGTGCAATATATAGATGATTTATTGGTCCTATTAAAGACAAAACAGCACTGTAAATTTGACAATTGCTTTGTTGAATCATTTAGCTGACAGTGGTCACAAGGTTTTCCCAACAAAGATCCAGGATTGTAAAAAGGAAGAAATCTATCTCGGTCACTGTACTGAGAAACGCGTGAGGAAAGTTTGAAAAAAGCTTTTCTGCAATTCTGAAAATGAATCCTCCTACTACCACTCAGAGGGAGATGAGGAGGTTTCTGGGAATTGTTGACTACTGTCACTACTGGATTCCAAACTTTTCTTTGATTGCTAAATCTTTAATAATGTTGACTCACAGTGACATAAAGGACACAGTACCATTTGACGAATAATGTTCAGAGGCATTCCAGGTATTGAGAGCGAGTTTATGCAATGTGCCTACCCTTGCAATGCATGACTATGATGCTTTATCAATTCTTACATAAAAGCATGGTAGGATGATGATACGAGTGGCCTACCGTTCAGCTGTATTGGAACTAGTAGCTATAAGTCTTCCTGGTTGTCTGAAACCGATTGCAGATAGTTGCATTGCTACTATGCAAAGTAAGGAAATAGTGATGGGACATACTTTAATTGTATATGTCCCACATTCAGTTGAAATCCAATTGACTTGTACAAGAACTCAGGACATGAACAGCAGTAGATTATCTAAATATGAGCAAGTCGTTCTGGCAACAGACACCATCTCGATTAAGAGGTGTAATTCATGGAAATCAGTGACACTGCTTCCCATTCCATACAATGGTTGTGAAGACAGGGACATTAATGAAAATGAAGATGAAGATAACGACAATGATCATGATTGCATTGTGGTTACCGAATTATGTACCAAACAACAACCAGATATTAAAGAAACTCCTTTGGAAATGGATGATGTGACTTTATTCGGTGGTGGTTCCTGTTTGAGGGACCAATATGGAACACTGAACGCTGCCTATCCAATATGTTAAATGTTTGATATGTATGTATATTTAGCACAACTGGCGGAACTGAATGCACTAAAAAAGCTTGCTGCTTGTGAGCAAATGTGAATGTGACAGACATCCTACATGATTTTGGAGTGGTACATGAGTCTGGTCAACTGTGGTCACAGAGAGGCTTTATGAAATCCTCTGGAGCTTCTGTAAACAACAGTCTCTATATACTTGATCTTTTGAAATCAATTCAGCTACTAAAAGCAATTCCTAAAATCAAGTGTGCTGCCCATAAGGCTAGGAAAGATCTGATTACTCTTGGATATAATTATGCAGATTGTGTAGCCAGATATTCTGCACTTGAGGATGAGACAGTGGTTCAGGAAAATGAGAATAATGTATTTTCATGGTCAGTCTCATTCTGGGTGAGACTCTATGATTCGTACACTTAGAAAATATTGGGGAAACATACATTTTAGAAATGTTGCTGAAAGCTAAGTTCCAAATGCCTAGTGTGCCAGAGAAATAATCAGGGAAAGAGAACACCAACTGTGATGAATCATATTGGAAAATTAGAGTGCCCATTCTCTAGACTCCAAGCAGACTTCGGAAAGATGCCAGTTCATAATGGCTTGAAATATATCTTAGTCGTTGTCTGCTTATTTTCTAAATGGCTTGAGGCCTACCCCACCTGGTGATCAAACAGTCTTACCGTTACCAAACTTTTGTTGAGGGAGCTAATACCAATATTTGGCCTGCTAATTTCTATTGAGTCAGGTCGTGGCTCACACTGTAAAAGTTACATTTGGTCTGACTCCGATTCTCTTGCTCATTTTACTCACAAAGCAATTAGTGGCTGCTCTATAATCGATTACCTTATTGTCTCGTATGTAGCCTTTTTTCTTATTTCCGATATGGAAATTATTGATGACTCTCTTAGTAACCATACAGCCCTCTCTTTTGCTTCAGAGTTTAGTACTGTTCCAGTGGGGTCTTGGAAATTTCATGGATTTAATTACAAATTTGGTAAGGTTCCCAGAAGAACTCACTGGTATTCTGCCAGGATCAACATCTGAAAGGGTCCCTGGAAGCTTTGCTTAATAACAGGGGTTCTTCGAACTCGGATATAATTAATTCATGTTTCCAGTTCATGAAACAGATGGTACAGTGGGACTGCCATATACCTGCGCAGAAACAATGAAAGCCTACACAATAACCCCTCCTCTACTTTGCCTCGTTTGTGGCAGAAAGAAAAAAAATGCATAACTCTTTTAAAGAGGCAAAGAAGACATTTAAAAGCCAGTTAAAAAACACGAACATGATAGTAAATGGATTGCCCTTATAGAGGCTGCATTTAGTAGGAATATGAGGACATTCTGAGAAATTATTACAGGATGCTCAGGAACAAGAGTGATGTCCACCTTTCACCAATTAGGAAAGATTAGTGGAAAGATTTCTAATTAGAGTTATATGCGGCTAACTCTGGGCCCGTTGATATTAATGAACAAGTTACTTACCTTTGGTAACACCTTGTATAGTGGAGACAATATCCTTGCCTTTGAATTCCCCAGGCATCAGACTGGATTCGGAAGATTTTTCGTGAGCAGTACCTCTGCACGCTGATAGCTGGCGTCGGTCGGCTCCGCATAGCGTTGTAATCACCGTAAGGGACGTCTGTGTCACCTATAAAGACGCCACCTCGGCGCGCTGATATCAGTTACTTTTCATGAATTTCCACTCCAGAAGCACAGAGCCATGAAGTGCACTGACACTGATGTGTCCAAAACTAGGGCCCTAAAAGGGATCAGTCCTGACCCTAGAAATCTGTCCACAGAGCGGGGAGGATGGGTGGATCGGTAAGAAATCAGCGGCTAGATATTTTCTCTACCAGATAAGGCGTTACCGAAGGTAAGTAACTTATTCATCTGATAGAGACATCTAGCCACAGATTCCTTACCTTTGAATAGATACCTAAGCAATACCATCCTTAGAGGTGGGTCTGCGGACAAATTTACACGAAGAAGTCCTGCAGAGCTGAACGGGCGAAATGCCCATCCCTGCGGACCCGACTATAAGGCAGTAATGCTTTGGTAAAAAAAGTGTGCTGGGACGCCCACGTTACTGCCTGACAGATGTCCAGGACTAGAACTCCACAGGCTAACGCAGTCGCAGCCTTACCTCTGGTGGAATGAGCTCTTAAGCCTTTAGGAGGATGTTTCTTTGCCAGTGCATAGCAGATATTGATGCAAAGAGCGACCCATTGAAAGATAGTGCACTTACGCACCGCCCAACCATTCTTCGCACCGACATACCCCACGAAGAGTTGGTCGTCCACCCTGAACTCTCGTGTGCAGTCAAGGTAGAAAAACAACGCTCTTTTTGGGTCCATACTGCGGAGTGACACCTCCTCTACAGAGGGTTGTGGAGGAGTGTAGAAAGTGGGCAAGGTGACCTATGGGCCCACATGAAATGGTGTTACCACTTTTGGCAGGAAAGAGGCCCTAGTGCGAAGCACCAGTTAGTCAGAAAAAACTGATAGGAAGGGAGGCTTGCATGATAAAGCCTGCAGCTCATTCACCCTCCTGGCCGATGTAATTGCCACAAGAAAGGCTGTTTGATGGAGAGCAGCCTGTGGGGACAATTGAGTAAAGGCTCGAAGGGAGCACACATCACAAATGTGAGAACCAAATTAAGGTCCGACTGAGGCAAAATGAAAGGGGAAAGTGGAAACATATGTACAAGACCTTTTAGAAATCTATTTACAATGGTAGATTTAAATAAGTAGGGTTGGTCAGTCAGCCGCAAGAAGGCATACAGGGCAGAGAGATACCCTTTTAGAGTGCCCAGTGCAAAGGTCAAAATAAAAAGCAAAATATTGGAAAGGGAGGCAGAAAGAGGATCATTAGACGTTTCTGTACAATATGATACAAACTTTTTCCATCAGCAGAAGTATACCGTCTTGGTGGAGGGATACCTGGCTGCCTGAATAACATTACAGACTTGAGGAGGAAGGTTGAAAGCTATCATCAGTAGCCACTCAACCTCCACACAAGAAGGTGAAGAGTTGAAAGTTTTGGGTGGAGGACCCTTCCCTGCTGCTGCGACAGAAGATCGTCCCGAAGGGTCAGCCTGATTGGAGGATTGATGCTCATTTTCAGAAGCTCAGGATACCAGACTCTCCGTGCCCAGTCCACAGCCACAAGGATGATTTGGGCCCGGGTGCTCCTGTTCTTCCTGAGAACTGAGCAGGAGAGGTATGGGCGGAAAGGCATACAGAAAGCCTCAGTTCCACTCGAGATGAAAAGCGTCTGAGCGAGAGCTACCTTGGTAAATCCAACGTGCAAAACTGCTGACATTGCGCATTCTCGGCGGAGGCTAATAGATCTAACCAAGGCTCTCCCCACTGCTGAAAGAGACCTTGCGCCACCTCAGGATGGAGACAACGTTCGCGACTCGCAAGCCATCAACTGCTGAGTTCGCCGCACGGGCGTTCAGGGAACCTGACAGGTGTTTAACCATCAGGGAGATGCCCTGCTGTTCCAGCCATGTCCAGAGATGCAGGGCCTCTTGAAAAAGGGGCAACGACCCCACCCGCCCTGTTTGCTGCAGTACGACAAGGAGGTGGTGTTGTCCATGAACACCTGCACTAGCCTTCCCTTGACAGAGGGTAGAAAGGCTTTCAATGCCAGTCGGATCGCACAGAGCTCCAGCATGTTGATGTGGAGTCCGGATTCTGCAGGAGACCTGAGTCCTCCGACCTCCACCACTCTCGCATGGCCGCCCCATCCCAGGAGTGAGGCATCTGTCACTACTGTCGGATCTGGTTGGGAAAGGGAAAGGGGTCTGCCTCTGACACAATCGCGGTTTGTTAGCCACCACTGCAGGTTCCTTGCAGTTCCCTCCAAGATCTGGACCATGTCAGAGAGATTCCCCTGATGTTGCACCTACTGGAACCTCAGGTCCCACTGCAGTGCCTGCATATGCCATCTAGCATGTGTCACTAGCAGAATGCAGGAGGCCATGAGGCCCAGCAGCCTCAGAGTCAGTCTCACCAAAACCCTGGATAGAGGCTGAAACATCAGTATCATAGCCTGAATATCCTGGACTCGCCACTTTAGGGGGATAAGCCCGAAACTGCACTGTGTCCAGAACAGCTCCGATGAAGGGGAGCGTCTGAGAGGGAGTAAGGTGTGACTTCCGCATTTTGATAGTGAACCCCAGCGAATGCAGTAGGTTTGCTGTAGTCTGGAGGTGGGAGACGATAGCCTAGGGCGAGCCTGTCTTCAGCAGCCAGTCGTCGACATAGGGGAAGACTGGCACCCCTGACCTGCGCAGATGAGCTGCGACCAACGCCATCACCTTGGTGAACACCTGAGAGGTGCTGGTAAGGCCAAAAGAGAGCACGGTGAACTGAAAATGTACATGGCCTACTGTAAACCGCAGGTAACGCCGATCGGCAGGCTTGATGGGGATGTGAAAATAGAGGTCCTGCAAGTCCAACGCTACCAACCAGTCCCCTGGTTCCCTGCCAGACAAGATCTGAGCCAATGTGAGCATCTTGGATTTCTCCTTTTTGAGGAAGTAGTTGAGGGCTCGGAGATCTTCCATAGGACGAAGAGCCTTGTCCTTTTTTCGGAACCAGAAAGTAGCTGGAATAGCAACCATAGCCGACTTCTGGTGCCGGAACCCTCTGTATGGCTCCCTTGGCCAAGAGAGATATGACTTCCATGTGGAACAGGGACAAATGATCCTCCGTCAGCCGTCGTAAGATAGAGGCATGGAGAGAGGGGTAGTCTTGAAGGGGAAGGGGTAGCCTCTTCAGACGATCTGCAGAACCCAACTGTCCAATGTTATCGACTTCCAGTGGTGGAGGTGAGGGCGGATCCTGTCACCAACCGGATGCCCATGATCTAGAAGGGCAAGATTAGGAGGGTTTGGAGGCTGCAGCTGCCGGAGGGGAGGTGGCTGGAGCAGACCGCTAGCTACCAGACCCACTAGGTAGGTATGAACCACGTCCTCGTCCACACAGAGGCTGGGAAGCTTGCGTGGCTCAGTGAATGGAATAGGGTTGGTGCGGTTGAAAGCCCCTTCTGTGTCCACGAAAGGAGCGAAAAGCAGACTAGGGATAACGTTGGGGCAGCCGAGAGGCCCAAGGGCTTGGCCATAGCCCGTAAGTCCTTAAAGCGCTCCAGCACCGAGTCTGCCTTGTCTCTAAAGAGACAGGTGCATTGAAAGGCATGTCCATAAGGGAACCCTGGACATCCCCCGAAAAGCCAGAAGGTCTCAGCCAGTGGCGTCTGAGAGACACCGTTGAAGAAACCGCTCTACCCAGCGAGTCGGTCATGTCCAAGCCACAGCATATAGTGAACTTAGCTGTGTGTCTCCCATCTGTTACTGTTTGGGAGAGAATAACTCTGGGACCTGTGGCAGCACTTGCAAAACTGTCTCCCACAGCGTGTGGGAATAAAGGCCCAATAAGCATGCAGTTTTCGCTGACCGCAAGGATGGCAGAAGAAAACTTTTTTTTTCTCCAAACTATCCAGCTTCTTGGATTGCCTGTCTGGGGGAGCAGCAGGGAACGCACCATGGGAAGTGGAGGCTTGGACAACCAAGATCTTGGGTAGGGTTTTAGGTGAGGACATTTGGGTCCCCTGGAGCGGGGCAGTGGTGGCGAGCAATCATCCTATTCACAGGAGCTCCTGTGCTGGGTTTGGACCTAGTCCCCAGATGGACACTGGTGAGTGCTCTATTGAAGGGAGAAGGGGTTGAGAGGAGGAGACTCCGAGTTGCAGCACCTCCGTCAAGATGTTAATCTTGATTGCCACCGAGGGCAACTGACGGTCGAGGACCTCAGCTACCCTCCGCTCCGCCATTGGATATGTAGCTCTCTCCTCCGTAGCCACGGTAAGGAGAAAGCATGCTGGTATCTGGAGATGTGTCCAGTCCGCAGGCATCACCCAGTTCCTCACACCAGTCTAAATCCTGTTAATACTGATATTCTAAAGGGCACAGTAACCCTTCCCATTCCTCCTCGAGGCCTAGCCCTCCAGAATAGAGCTTAGGCTCCAACTTAGGATGTGGAGATCCTGTTGGAGTCAGTCGATGCAGCTGCGGCTCCATATCATCGGGCATCACAATGGAGCCAGGAGCGCTGGGGAAGATCGCAGTGGAACGACCAGCGCCGGTCTGAATCTATGACCTGATCCATGGGGGACCATTGTAGCCGGGGCCGGAGCCGTGGGCGTGGAACCAGATGGGGCTCCTGTAACCCTTATTGATAGTGTTTAGGTCCCTGATAACCAAAGCTCTCAAGGGGTAGATTTGGAGAGAGTCTAAGGCTTATTCAGGAGGGTGTAAAGTGGGTACATTTACCACATAGTCAGTCAGCATGCTTTCACACAAGAAAGAACCACACAAATCTTTATAACAATACAGTAGTATTTATTAACACAACACTAATAACTAACTTGGTATATCTCCTACCCAGAGATAACAAATACATTTTAAATCAGAAATACTTCAATAACAGGTAAGTAGAATAGAAAGTGGTATAAGAGGTAAGTACCAAATGAGACTAATACCCAAGGATGGAGAAGCCCAGGGGAAGCAAGGAACCACCAAAGGTGAGTAGCTAGGGACCGCAAGGCGCCCAGATGCAGAGTGGTTACACCGGGTCAAACGTCAATAGGATAACACAGGGTAAGTCGCGGTTAGATTTTCTTGTTTCAGGACCCTTCCCAAAGGACCCCGAAGACTCCAATTGGATCAAGGGAGGTTGGAGAGCCACCCCACCCATGGATACCCAGGATACCTACACCAGGGAGAGCGGGTGCATAGGTGCGAAGTGGTGTTGGAACCGCCCATAGGAGCCAATGGAGGATCTTGGAAGTCCAATGGCTGCAGCGACTCATGAACCAGGACGGTGGAACTCAAACGTGGATTCTGAACAAGAAGTACCCAAAAGCAGGGGGGACAAAGTCCAAACCACCCAGAGGTGTCCAGGAGGAGCAGGAGCCCAATGCCACCCCTTGTTAGAGGCACTTGCTGTAGCACAACGGTTTTGATGAAGCAGCTGTGGAGCCCAGGCAACGATGCAGGAGCACAGGAGCCGTCCACGAGCTCTCCCTCGACAGATGAAGAGCGCAGGAAGGTCAGCGGACAGCAGGACCACCAACAAGCCTTGGCAACCGCAACAGTCAGGGAAAAAGAAAAGATGCTTGGATGCAGACCAGCAAGGTCTGTGGGACTAACACAGCAAGGGTAAGTCAGGGCCAGCCCTCAGCACACAGCAGAGCCAGAAGAAATCGTTGGAGCCCCCTTGAGAACACTCAGGCAGCAGGCACAGGGAGTCGCAGGGAAGCCTCAGCAGCCCACTGAAGATAGAGGCCCATGATGCAGAGGATGCAGGCAGGATGTCGTTCTTGGAGCTGGGTGATGCTGGAGGCTAGGGCTACTTGGATCTTGAAAATCTTTCGTGAAGGAAGCCAACAAGCCTTGGCGGCGGCAGACAGACAGGAGGCGGTCCAGGTCAGCTGCAGAGGGATTACAGTTGCCCAAGTTGCAGATAAGACTGGTCAGGCCTCTGTGAAGCCAACAAACCACCACCTGTGTTGCAGAGCTGGGAGATGTCCATGGGACAGCAGGATCAGCAAACCAGTCGTTGACGTAGGGGTGCCTGCGGATGCAGGGAAGTTACTCCTTCCCTCCAAGGGAGATTCCTTCTTGCTTAGATGCATGCAGAGTCCTTGCTGACTCGGACGATGTACAGCCACAGAGCTGCAGAAACTTGGAAGAGCGTGGAGAAGTTGTTGCAGCAGGAATCTTCCCACCAAGAGCAGTCTTGTCTTTGGTCCTGGCTCGATCCAGAAGCAGAGTTCCAGTGTCCAACAGCAGAAGAGACTTTAGACAGCTCTTGACGTATCTTCATGAATTCCAGGACAAATATAAAGACTCACCCTCAGGGGAGCCCTTAAGTAACCCTAAATGGGGGAAGGGCATCTTCTGCGGTGACCCACCTATCAGGGGAGGTCAGGGATGCTACTCAGCTGGCCTAGCCAGTCAGATGCTCCCAGGAGCCAAGATTCAACATGGCAGAATCAAGTGACCACCTGGAGGAGCTCTGGGAACCTTCCTAGGGAAGATCTGGACAGGACGGTGGACACTTCCCTGTACTTTTTATAGTTCCATGCTAGAGTGGAAGCCAAGGGCTCCTGAACTGGGTTAAATTGGTTTATGCAAGGAGGGCACAAAATGTGCCATTCAATGCAGTCTGGTGGTGCTCGGAAGTGCCTCCACCATACCTAATTTTAAAGGAGAGGTGGTTACATCTCTCCTTCGCAGGAAATTTTTTGTTCAGCTTCCCCTGCCCGAGTTAAGCAAATCAGCAGGGGGGGCAGAACACTGGCTAGGGTCGGCAGCACTACAGGCTGGCATGAAGACCCTGTAAGGCTACACAGGCAGGAATTGGGGGGGTCCTCTAAAGATCCCCCAGTACATGGCATCATGCAACTAACACTGTAATCCGTGTAGCTGCATGATTCCAACATGTTTGATACCAAACGTTACCGAGTTCGGGGCAGCCATTATATAGTTGAACATCTCGACTTCCCAGTGTCCACTACATACCTTAAAATAGCTGTCTTGCACTTACAAAGTCCAGAGAATCGAGTCTGGGGTTTGTAGGGGTACCTCTGTTTGTGCAGGGGTACCCACACACTTAGAACAATGCACCCTGCCCTTGGACTGAAGGCCCACCTTAGGGGTCACTTATAGGTTTAAAGTGGAGTGACAAGGATATAAGAAAAACCTTATATCTAAAGTGAATGGTGCATGCACCATTTCACGCATGCTGCGATGGCAACTCTGCAGACACAATTTGTACCAATGCCTCGGGTACCTCAGTACCATATACTAGGGACTTACAGTGTTACCCCAGTATGCCAATTGTGGGTGTATAAAGTAGGCCTGGGCGTAGTTCGCGGAGTTTTGCTACGCGGAACTCTGCAAAGTTACAAAAAAACTCAGCGAAGTTCCGCAAGTGGCGGAGTGCAGTGCGAACTGCAGTTTGTGCTGGTATTTCGCCGCTCGGGTAGAAATTCTACCCGAGCGGCAGCTCGCGCTCGATCGTGAACTTAGTTTGCGATCGCGAGCGGGGAACAACCTCCGCTGCACATTGCGAAGCGGAGTTTTCTGCACTCCGCGAGCTCCGCGGAGTGCGGAAATCCGCAAACTCCGCAAACGGAGCGAAGTTCACCGCCCAGGCCTAGAATAAAGTACTTTCCAGCAAATTAAGATGAGAGAGCACTGCCACTGGGGACCTGGTTAGCAGGAACTAAGTGAACTACAGTCAAAACACACTGAAACCAGGCAAAAAGTAGGGGTATCTATGCCAGAAAGATCCTACTTTCCTACAGCCTCCTCAAACCCCGCTGGGCCTGAAGGCATGCCGGAGGGGTCGGGCTGTACAAAAATGAGGCAAATGGCCTCATAGAATACTTTGATTTGAGTGGGGGCCGCTCTGGGATCCGGAAAATTTGGAAGGCGCAGAGTCGGCCCAAGAGTAGGTTTCAACGAACCAGGCCTTGAACGCCGATGTTCCTTTGTCGCAGCAGCCGACATACGAGGAGAAGTCGAAGCGCGCATCACCTTCTTCTGCTTTTTGTGCTTCTTACCTGAGTGCCCTGACGATTTGGAGTGGGACGAAGAGGACTTCGGACTCCTGGAACGGTCCTGAGAGCTTTCTCTCGAGCTATCGTGTAGTTCCTACCAATCCATAGGACCTGCGCATTGTTCGGACAACATAAATTAAGGGCTTGGCATCAAGACTGATTCCAGACACCCCCGCAGGATATGTTGGCCTATAGACCAGCTAGCTCACAGTGCCACCGTAAGCCCCTCTAACCTACCAGGGAGCAAATGGTTTCTGGCAACTACTGAACATGACAACCCTGATTCCTCAGGAATCGTGGAAACAGTACAGAACTTTTCGCTCAGTCACTCGTGCTCACTTATTCTCAGAGAAATATACAGAGAATACACAGTGGGACGTTTTCAATAATATTTATTGAACCAACATTATTCTTGTATAAAATATGTGTGCTGCAATGATCAGTAGACAGAAGCAGATAAACGTGATTACAAGCACCAAAAGCGTGAATAGTAGATATAGTTCTACCACGGTGCTAAACAATTGTGTATATGCAAGCATATAAACAAGGCAGTAATCTAACATACTCCTACTATGTGAACCCTGCTCTAAGTGTACCTAGAGAGTGTATAGGTGTATAGCCAAGAATTCCCCCAAGGTGCGGTCCAACCCCATTACCTGATGGGAGAGAGTGAAAGACCCCGTCTTGGTCTTGAGTTGGACACGCATCACGGAATGTCAGACCGGTGCGTGGAGGATTCTCAGCATGCACGGACCCTCAGTGTCAGCTGAAGTAGCTCCTCTACTAATCTATCGGGATGCCTATTATTTATAAAAAACAAGTTACTTACCTGTACACTGTGGTGCTCCAGTATTGATATCTTGTATAGATTCACATGCTTGAATCTTCCCCCTCGTCATGGTGGGAGTCCTACACTAACAGTAGAAATAGCAGTGCTGAATACATTACCATAGACCTCCATAGAAAAGAAAAGTCAATTTAGCAATCTTTCAACCTCCTTTTATAACATCCAAAGTCCAGCCAATCACAGCAGAGACCCCCGAGTAACCCTCCCCACAGAGCCACCGCACCTCAGATTTCGAGCACAAGTGTATATATATATATATATATATATTTTTTTTTTATATATATATAGATATATTTTCAATACAAGGAACGCTGCCCTCCGGAGTTTTAATTCCAAAATGTCTTTATTTTAGCAACAGTCCACCAAAGCGTTTCAGCCTCTCAGCCTCCCCAAGGCTTTGTTCACGGTTAGTGGCAGTTGTTAAAAGCATTAGTGTTCATTATGAAGCGGCCAAGGATTAACTCAGGGCAAAGAAGTCCGGCACGTAAACAGTACGGCTGACGAACGAAGTTAATCTGGCGGGAGTTTGCAAACCAAACGAACTGGGGAAGTTAAGTGAGCCCCATACGCAGCGTCCAGTGAGAAAACAGTTGTCAGGCGAAGGGTGTCATGGAAGCGCGCATCAAAGGCAGCAACAATGTTTCAGCCAGGATCTGAAACAGAGGAAACTAGAATTACAGAATCGAACAGACAAGGAAATGTGGCAATGTCCTTAAAATAGCTATTTAACCAAATGGAAAGGATGTACAAAAAAGAAATAAATAAAAGCTGGGAAGCAATAGCTTTGGAGAAATATATTGAAGTGAAACGAATTCCTAGAGGGTTACGTATCTTTACAATGCCCACACATCCTGACACAAAAATGGAATTGTTGGAAGAGTGGGCTGAAAATAACACACAATGTTCGTTAAATATGATGAGAATACTTATCAAAAATGCGAAGATTGATTTAGTCGAACTAACAAAAAACATAGAGGAAATGGAAGAGAACATTAATGCTCAACCCAATAAAGAAGAAATCTCCAAGTTAGGAAAAGATATGAACACAAGGTTGGAAAAATATGAGGTAGAGATACAGGAGCGTAAACAGAGGAAATTTAAGAGACGAACAAGACTACAAATATGGCAGTATTCTAACATTTGCCAAAAGATTCGATACATTAAAAAGAAATTATTCTGAAAAGGTTCCAATTATAACAGGTGAAACCACCAGTGAATCTGACATAAGTGAGGGAGAAGGAGCAAGTGGTACGAATGCATCATCTAAAACAACTTTTTAGAGGAGATGCAGTTAATGCACATGGATTAGACACTAATGAGGGGCAGAGGACGTGGAAGGGGTACAAACCGAGGCCGAGGCAAAGGAGAAAGAAATACCTTGCAAGTACAAGAAAAACCAGACGCTCAAAATGTAAAAAAAACAATATCCATTGCGTGACCGGAAACAGAAAATCCTAACTTGATTGTAAATTTATCCCAACACACACTTACCAAGGAAGAAGTGGCATTACTTAACAAAGGACTATCATTTTGCCCAGAAAGTCACTATGATTATACTCAAGTCAGGATTGACCTGTATAAATATATACGGAAATTAAAATTGGCAAAAATATATGCAAATAAAAAATAAGACAACAGAGAGCAAATGGGAGAAGGAGATCAATCAGATCAAAGTGAAACAGAACTAAGTATCGATCAAATCCGTGAATTAAAAATATGTTCGATCTTATGTTCAACTTAAGTGATGATGACGTGACAGAAGAACAAGTACTGCAACATCTTTCCATAGAGACTGATAAACGAATTGATAGCGGCCTAAAAAGAAAGTCAAAATTTTGTCCATCCTTATCCCCAGGCAATAAATTCGAACTCTTTGCAGAAGCCATTATTGGAGAACTTGACAAAATATCAAAAGTGAGAAATCAAAAGCAAAAAGAAAATCTAAGTTGCAGAGAACGAGAAGTGATGAAAGGATTAATGGAAAACCAAGATATCATATTAAATCCTGCTGATAAGGGGGGCAACATTGTGCTTATGGATAAAAAAAATTATATGGCGGAAGCACAGAGATAATTAAACGATACTACCAACTATTGTAAGATCCAAGTGAACCCCATCAATGAGATGACGGATTTAAATAGAAAGTTGCAGGAAGGGCATGCAGCGACCCTGATCAGTGATGATGAATTCCAATTTCTAACAAAGGATTTTCCATCAATTCCAACAATATATTTTTTACCGAAGATCCATAAAACACTCCATCACCCGCCTAGCTGACCAATTGTTTCCTCATGCTACTCACTTTATAAAAATATATCCAAATATGTGGATCAGTTTCTTGCTCCAATAGCCCAAAGACTCAGTTCTTACATCAGAGATACAGGAGACTTTTTGAGGATACTAACAGGGATCAGTTGGAACAATAATTACTTATTGGCAACTATAGATGTAGTCTCCCTATATATGTCCATTAAACATGAAATTGGGTTGGAAGTATGCAACTATTTCCTTAAACAGAGACTGATAATGGAACTAAAACATGCGCAAATGCTGTTATCAATGATTGAAACATGTCTAACTAATAACATCTTTCTCTTCAATAAAGAACTTTTCAAACAAAAGTGCGGAACTGCTATGGACATTTCTTTCTCACCAAACTGTGCTAACATCACAATGGGTTGGTGGGAAAATACGGTAGCCTGGAGCACAGAATACCAAAATGAATTGGACAAAATAATTCTTTGGGTCCGATACATTGACGACCTCTTCATAATATGGAATGGCATGGAACAAGAGTTTGAGGAATACTATCAAAAACTAAATATGAATAAAGTGGGTCTATCCTTTACATGCACAACAGGCAGAAAAGAAATTGCATTTCTAGATATTTTAATCTACATCGAAGAAGATCAGATCCACTCAACACTGTATAGGAAAAAGACAGCTACGAACAGCATTTTACAAGCTTTCATCCGAAAACATTAATTGATAGCATTCCTTATGGAGAGTTTGTACGAATGAAACGGAATTGCTCCAAACCTGAAGATGCGGAAGAGAAAATTGTGGAAACAATGAATACATTGAAAATGAGAGGTTACAGAGATACAACATTGAAAAAAAGTAAAAAGAAAATAGACCAAAAATCGAGAGAAGAAACCTTGATACCAAAAAGAGAAACAGATCTAGACCAAAAGAGGCAACAAGAAGCACCTAGATTGATTACAACTTACAGTAAGGAAAGTGGGAAAATCATCAATAAAATACAAAAATATTGGTATTTAATTGCGAACGACCCGGATGTAGGGTAGCTTCTGGGATCCAGACCTTTGGTGACATACAGAAAAACGAAATCTCTAAAAGATTTATTGGTCAAAAGCCATTTTCAGGAAACACCAAAAACCAATTGGCTTCTTGAACACATGCAAAGAATGTAAAATCGGGAAAAATGTGACAAACATAACAGATCGAGACGGGAAGGTCATAAACATCAATGAAAAAAATCACCATTACCACTCAATATGTCATATATGTCATTGAATGCAATTGCGGATCTAAATACATGGGTAGCACAATCTGTATGCTAAAGAAACGAATCCTCGAACACAGAGCAGTCAAAAATAAAGACATGACGTATGCCACTGTGAAACCCATGGCACAATGCCAAAATGGCAATTGGAAATCAATGAGCTACTATGGTATCCATGCAATAACACCTAATGATCGCAGAGGGGATAGAATGAGAAAATTACGTCAATTGGAATCTCAATATATAATACAGCTGAGAACCAAGACGCCGCAAGGAATTAACAACGACGAGCAACTTTTTGTACATCTGAGTTAGACGGAAGAATTTTAGATCTGAATAACCACTATCCTGCAGTGTGAAAATAAAGAGGGAGGACAGAACTCACATGTCAGGAACTGGGGTACTATACCAGTAAATGAGAACAATTCTCGTAGAAGGATAATAACACAAATATAGTTACTATACCAAAGAAAAGAAAATTATAATGCTGCATCGCAAACTAATAATGCGCAAAAATGTATAATGCAATTGTGAACAATATCATAACATGCCATAAGTGACAACAGCTAAAAGTCTTTTCTTGTAAATATTGTAAATAAAGTTATATTGTCAAATGCACTACATTACCCACAATGCCACATTAAGGCCAAGTGAGGTATAAATAATGTAATAGAAAAGGGACTCACTAACCGTGAACAAAGCCTTGGGGAGGCTGAAACGCATTGGTGGACTGTTGCTGAAATAAAGAAATTTTGGAATTAAAACTCCGGAGTGCAGCGTTCCTTGTATTGAAATTAAATTCAGGGCCTGGATCCGGCCCCTCCGATTGCACCCGCTGTTGTGCGCACCAACGATTAAGGATCACATTGTTGATAATGCTCCCGCAAACAGGGCTGATGAAGTTGCCACCTTCCTCGTTAAATGAGCCTGCGCCTTTGCAGGCAACGGATGGCCAGCCTTTTCATGACAGAAGACAATCGCTTAAGTAACCCAACGAGCAATACTGGCCCTAGTTTAGGCGTGTCCCTTCCTGGATGCAGTGAAGGAAATCAGCAATTGAGAGGATTTACGAAAAGTTATTGTTCTTTGCAAATAAAACTTCAAGTAACGTATGATGTCCAAAAAATGCTGAGGATGGATTTGGAAAAAATGTAGGCAAGATTATAGGTTCATTGAGATGATATGTGGAGGGTACTTTAGGTATGAAGGAAGGATTAGTACGTAGTATAACTCTGTCTACCAGAAATTAGAGATATGGCTCTTTTATGGTGAATGCTTGGATTTCGCTGATATGCCTAGCTTATGTAATAGATAAGAGAAAAGCCACCTTCCAAGAAAGAAATTTTAAGTCACATTTGTGCACAGGTTCAAATGGAGGTTGCATCAACTGCGACAGAACTGTATTTAGTTGCCAAGAACTGGTGGAGTTTTAATCGGTGGATAGGCCCTGAAGAGACCCATCATAAATTCTTTAATGAGTCTATGAGACCACAAGGAAGATTGATCCAGACGTCGTCTATATCTGGATATTGACGCAAGATGGACTTTTATGGAAGAATGCGAGAGCCCTACTTTGGCTAGGTGCAATAGATAGGGCAGTACTTGCTCCAGTGAAGCTGAAAGTGGATGCAATTAATGAGCAATACACCATGTACAAAATCTCTTCCATTTTGCAGAGTAGCACTTGAGAGTAGAAGGAGCTCGAGCGTTTTGATATATTGCCTTGCAGTCTTCAGATATGTTTAAGTTCCCAAATTCAGCAAAGTGAGAAGCCAAGCCGACAAATGAAGAGAGAGAATTTGAGGATGGATCACTTGGCCCTTGTCCATGTAGAAAAGGTCCTCCGTCGGAGGAAAGAGAATCGGAGCGCACTCCGATAGGCGATGCAGCTCGGTGTACCAGAATTGCCTTGCCCACCCAGGGGTAATGAGAATGAGCCAGCACGACTCCTGCTTCATTTTTTGAAGGACTCGAGGAATGAGGGGAAATGGAGGGTAGGTGTAGGCGAATTTCGCTATCCATGAGAAAAGAAAAGCATCTCCTCACGACCCCGACTGAGGAGTTCTGCTTGCGTAAAATGTGCACTTTTTGTTGAGGTACGTAGCGCACAGATCTAATGATGGGTAGCCCCAGGATTGGAAGACTACCTGCAACTGCTGATTGTTCAGTTCCCATTTGTAGCATTGCTTGGACACCCTGCTGAGATTCGGCCCACTGGTTGTGGACTCCTGCACATGTTCCACTTGTAAGGAGATGTGGTTGACAAGAAGCCACTCCCAAATCTGTTGAGCTTGGAGGGAAAGTGCTTGAGATCTCGTGCCGCCTTGCTTCTAGAGATTGAACTGAAGATCCCCGGATCCGGGGCAAGAAAGCTTTCAGGCCTAAGAACACCGACCTTAGCTCTAGAAGATTTATGTGGCATTTCAAGTACTGCTTGGACCACTTACCGTGAACTTGAAATTCCTGGAGGTGAGCCCCCCATCCCTCCATTGATGCGTCCGAAGTCATCCCTAACTGAGGTGCAGTGTGAATGAAGAAGAGGTCTTGCGTAAGGTTTTTCCTGGTCTTCCACCAAGACATCGTAGTCTTCATGACAGTCGAGATATGAATCATGTCATTGAACGACCCATTGGATTCAACCCATTGCGCATCTGGCTGCTCCTGCAGCGGTCACATATACGGAGACGGCAATTGGGAGCCAGCTGGATGCACGAGGACATCATCGGCAGCATGGATTTGTATTTTCTCACACAAACTGTCCTTTTTGATGAGAGAAGCCGTGTTATCTCTTGCAGACCTAAAACTCTTTCGAGATTTGTGTCAAGCCGTGCCCCAGGAAAGTCAGAGAATTGGAAGGAATGAGAGACGATTTTTCTAGATTGAGGCAGAGGCCTAGAGACTGGAAAAGATCCCGGCAGGCTTGAGTGGAGGTTCTGGCCGACTGAAACGTAGGAGCCTTTATTAGCCACTCGTCCAGGTAGGGAAACACCTGGTGACCTGAACATCGTAGAAAGGCAGTTATCGGGCCATGCATTTGGTGAAAACCCTGGTAGCCGATTTTAAACCAAAGGGAAACACCCTGAATTGATAATGGCACCCTGCCACCTCGAACCTGAGAAACCATCGATGCTTGGGGTGAATGGGAATGTGGCAATAAGCATCAAGAAGGTCGAGGGAAGACAGATAATCCCCTTTTTCCATAAGAAGAAGGATTTCCTGTAGAGAGAGCATCCTGAAGGACTGATTTTTGATGAATTTGTTCAGCAACCAGAGGTCCATGATCTGCCCCAATTTTCCTGTTTTCTTCTTGATAATGAAGAAATGAGAATAAAACCCCTGATTGCACTGTTTGAAGGGTACCTTCTCTATGTCATGTTTGGAAAGGAGTGATTTTATTTCCTTCTTGAGATCTGATAAATGACGAAGCGGTACCTTCCGAGGTGGGGTAATCGGAGGATGCTGAACGAATTCCAGGGTGTGACCATGTTGAAAGATATCTAACACCCATTAGTCCGATGAGATGGACTTCCATTTTTGCAAGAAGTTTGAGAAGGTTGGACTGTATTGTTGTGGAACTGCAGTGGCAGGGGCCTGGTAAAACTCATTGTCTTCTGTTGGAGTTTTGCGATCTTCCAGCAGATTGCTGCCTCTTACGTCCTGTAGGCCGGGAATAGGACTGCGCAGCGTTTGATCTGGAGGATTGATTGTATGGTTGGTAAGTGTCACGTGGCTCCTGGGAACATGGCCGTCTCCACTAAGTTAGCATGAGCTCTGCAGACATTACTCAGCTTTGAGCATGTTACTACATAGCTTAATTTTTTTAATGACTTTGTTCGCACCTTTCACATGAGAACAGTCTGCTGTGTGCTTTCTCTGCCTGTTCTCGGTATTTAGTTTGAACATTGTGGGCAAGGTCAATAAACAATGCCCCTTGTTATTCTGTTCTGGTCAGGCCTTAGCACCTCGACAAAACATACCGATGCAGCTGTTGTTTTGGATAACGTACTTTGGTCTTATGGGGATACACAAATAGGTAACACACACTTGGAGAGGGACCTTTCCAGGGAGAAGAGCGAGACAGCACCTATGATGTAGAACTCCCATCTACAGGCTAAGGTATGGGGTCTGCTGACAAAGCCTAGAGATCTTCTAATATATAATAATACTGCTTTTTAGCAAGGGGAGGGCGGTTAGGCTCTATTGTCTGTTCTCCATTGTCTTTTCATGATGACATCTCCCTTTATGATATATGGACTAACTGCTCTGCTGACTGTATTTGTACTATGCATTTTCCTGCTTGTTGTGGCACGTATACTGCATGTTAGGGCACGTTAGTTAAAATAAATATTTTTAACTATTCCGTTTCTCTGTCAGATCTTATTGTGGACAAGTACAAGAGTGCGAGCGAAAGGTGTGTCTTGTTACCACGATTCCTGGTAGATCTGGAAGTGTTGTGTTCTGGGGTGTCTAATCACTTGTTTCTCTGTGAGTGAGTAGGAGAGCAAGTGAGACACTATAGCTAGTCGGTCCTGGGCTTCTGGGTACTAAGGTGGTAGGAGGACTCAGTCCCTATACACCAAGGTCCTATAATCCTGCGCATAGTTCTGTTCTTGGGCAGAATCCCTGCAACATGGCGCCGCCAACGTTTGGTCTGGTACTTATTCGCGAGATCCCTGAGTAGCGCTTGTGCTTGTCCACGATACCCTCTCACCGGTTTTCAGAGACGTCCGTGGTGAGGGGGCTTAGCCTCTTATATTTAATGTTTATAGGTTTTTCAAGCTTGAGACTTAAAAAGTTTTAATTTTGACCCTGTTTTCCGCTGCCGTTTTTCTAGTTCTTTTGGTTCCATTTCTAATATGGCACAACCAGTCGCTATTGCAGCACCTAACCGCGCAGCAGTTACTGCTTTCTTGACTCGACATGGGGTCCCAAATGCATGGGCTAACATTGTTTTTGTTGTCGAAGCGGACCCTGCTTTTCTCTTCGGGGTCTTTTATTCTTGGGTCACATTCCCTGCGGTGGATGGGAATGATAATTTGTTTCATGAATATATGAGGTCTGCTGTTACGGCGGCTCATTGTCCTTATGCATACTTGAAGTTCCGTTGACGTCCTGGGAGCATACTATTTGGTTTAATGGTGCCCTTCCTCACCCTGTTGCTGCTGTTTGGAAGGGCCCTTTATTTATTGATGGGGCCACTTGGCCTATGTTGGCGGGTTTTACACCACATCCAAATGATCTTAATCTTACACTCGTAGAGCTGCACCAGCTGCATACATCTTTAATTCACATTCACAGAAGTTTCATACAGTATATGTCATGTGCACTTCAAGTGGCTCGGGCTGGAGCTATTCCTCCGCCACCGGGTCACAGTGGTGGACTTGTCATTAGTCCCGTCATGATTAATTCGGTGATGGGCAAACGTCCTCAAAATCGTGATGACTTGCCGTTTTGGCTTGCACACAAATTTGAGCAACTCAAAGCTGTTTTTCCACATACAACTCCTGTTGAAAAACACAGGATCCTTACAATTAGTTTGATAAGTGGTCAAATTTCGCGCTTTAGCTGATTGCACCACCTGGGGGACGGTGTTTACTTCAGTGTATGTATTGTGATTTGGTACCCCCTCCGTGAGCGTTTTACCGAACGTTCTGAAGAAGGTATAGGATGAACACGGGGATGGGCCAGCCCTGGATTTGGGGGTGAAGTTAGTGGGAATGTGCCCTATTGTCTCCGATATGATAATAGCCAACATTAAAGGTAGAGCGGTTTACTTGCAAGTGTGTCAACGCCTAGCAGCGGTGGCGGACGTGGATCGGCAGCGACAGTTGCCGATTATTATTGCGGATGTGTATACATCTTTGGGATGCAATAGCTTGGGAATTCGACCATTTGTGCACGCACAGCCTAAGCCCCCTCCTGAAAAGGAGGGCCGTCCGGTCTTTCCTAAAAAGGCCTGGCATAAACAACAGCGGCAGCAACAACAGGAGACTAGTTCTTGTGCTGGTTCGCCACCACCTGACGCTTCTGAACGTAGATATGATTGGCGTGACCGCTCTAAAATTAAGACTCCAGAGAGGTTCAGGTTCCTGATTCTCGTTCTCCTCATTCCTTTCAGGAATCGGCGGATCAACAGTTCGGCGGAGGTGGGCGACAGGATCGCAGACAAGGCGACTCTACGCAAGCAAGACGTGATCCGCAGCGCCAGTTTGATGTGAAAGTCAAACAGGAGGGACCACCTCCGTATCATGACCCTTTTCAGTAGAAAATTGCGGCTTTGATAGCAAAGTATGCCTCAGACGGTGAGAAACCTGCTCCTCGACAGGAGTTGGGCGGTGACCCTCCTCGGCAGCGCGGCGGGGGTTGCCATAGTGCGGGAGACACAATCAGCGTCTGAAGGCGAAAACAACGGACACTTTTATTACAGTAGAGACAGCAGATACTAGAGTTGCTCCCCTTGATAGGCTTTATGAACTAAGCCTCCAGATTGACGATGACATTGAACGCACTATTAAAGTGGTCTTTTGGGAGAATCTTACTTCTTCAAATGATATTTTGTTGGCGGAGGTTGACTGGCCTCCCCCATTTGTCCTTGCTTCCTCCAGAGGGGAGGATGTGATTTTACCCAGTTTTTCACAATATGTTTCGGATGATGATAAACTTTCTTATGCTTCGGAGTGGGCATTATCCCTGGCTTCAGCATTATATCGCAATCAGGCTGGTTGGGACAAGGGTTCCACAGATCATGTGATTCCTTTGTGTTCCGACCCGCAGCCCTAACCACAGTATCCAATCAAACGTGACGCCAAGGCGTCCGTAAGTGACATTTTGACTCAGTTGGAATACCAGGTTGTGATTGAACCCTGTGTTTCTTCAATAAATAATCCTCTATTTCCGATATTGAAACCCGAAGGTTCATATCAGATAGTTTTGGACTACCGTCATTTGAACAGTCACGTCCGTTCTTTTGCAGTTCATAACACTCAAAGCTCTGCGTTAGTGAATAATATTGTCCAAAAAATAGTACAAAACCACTTTGGATATATCCAATGGATTTTTCAGTCTCTCTTTGCCTCCCGAGAGCCGTGATTTGACCGCATTCAGCGCCCTAGGCAATCAGGGACGATATACGCGTTTGCCTATGGGATATAAGAATAGCCCTGGCGTGTTTGCAGCACGCATTGTTTCAATTTTGCATGACATTGACCCTGATGCCTTTTCGTATGTTGATGACATTTATTTGACAGACGAGGAGATAAATCCACATCTCATGCGCGTTGATCGCATTGTCACACAGTTTGCAAAGTTAGGCTACTAAATTAATTTTGCCAAATTGCAGATTGCATTTTTGGCGGTTCTGTTCCTTGGATATGAGCTCAATAACGAAGGTAGGGGCTGTGCCCCCCACTTCCTGGAGAAATGTGCTCAACTACAACTTCCCTCTACTCTTAAAAAATTGCAATCTTTGCTGGGGTTTTTGAATTTCAGGAGGACTTACATTCCTGATTATGCCCAGCGTATCAAACCACTGTACGCATTGATTCAACCTTCTTTTTCTTCATCCAGTGGGCTTCTGGAACACACCGCAATTCTTCGGTCTTTTCAGTCCGATATGCTTGCGACCCAGTTCTTGTTGACACAAGACAATACCATGAACTTGGTTATAAGGATTATACCAGGAGCGTTAGGTTTTACTTACGTAACGTTCAATGAGGGGGACATGGTCCCCATTGCTTATGAATCCCACTTGTATACTTCAGCAGAAATGCGTTTTTCTTCTACTGAAACATTTTTGACAGCCGTACAGATGGCGATTCTTAAGGAACGCTCTCTGGCTCAGGGAAAACAGATTTTCATGGTCTCGCCAGTGCCTGCTTTAGAAGCTGTCATGAAGGCGAGTCTTCCAAATTCTAAGGCTTTGCATCCCCGTTGGATTCAACAGGCTAGTTCATTGACATCGGCTGATGTCAACTTTATCTTTGATCCTTCTTTGCAAACACAGGAGTTTTTACAATATGAACATGTTCATCCTTCTCCATCATTGCACCCTCTTGATCAGTACAAATGCATTATTTATAGTGATGGTTCTGCACAGCCTGCCATTGGTTCTAAACATGCTTATTCAGCTGCCTGCGCTATTGTGGCAGGCACTATTGTTGATGGCGATCTCAAATCTTCCTTAGTGGACACACAATCCCTAGGGGATTGCACTGCACAATTGGCTTGATTGCATGCATTGGTTTTGGCTCATGTTTGCTGATTCTGATGTTCCTACCCTAGTACTATGCGATTCCTTTTACTGCGTACAATCCTTTCATGATAATTTGTTCTTCTGGACACAGAATGATTTCCGCGATTCTAAAGGTAGCGCAATAAAGAATAAAACGCTTTGGGTCTGAGTGGCAGCCCTTAAGGAACGTTTGCTACTCACACAGGTTATTCATATGTCAGGACATCAGCGTGTGGGAGCGCACGCTGTTGGTAATTCGATGGCTGATGAGGCAGCCAAATCTGCAGTAGCCACTTGTTCAGTAGCAGCAGTCACACGGTCTATGACTAAAATTGATGATGATATTTTGGCAGCTATTGCTGCTACAAGGGAGGGAACGGAGTTTCCCCAAGGTTTCCCTTCACGTTATACGTATCACTTGTCCTCTGAAGAAGTCCCATTTGTAACTATACGTCCGTTGGAGATCGGCTGATTCCCAACGAGGACCGCAGACTTTCTTTGATCGTTGCTGCACATGAAGGCGTGGCGTCTGCCCATGCCGGAGTTACTGCGACTATTTCGCTGTTACAGCAACGTTTCTGGTGGTGTGGCTTATATCAGCAAGCATGTAAATATGTTCTTTCTTGTGACATTTGTCAACAAATTAAACCGTCTACTGTTTCACGACCACCACATACTCAACTTTACATTTCCAATCAGCCGTTTGGCTGTATTTATCTTGATCACTGCGGTCCTTTGACTTCCGACACTGCGTTTAAACATATTTTGGTTGCAGTGGATTCATGCACTAGATTCCTTTGGGTTTGGCCGCAACGCAGTGCTAACGCTCGAACTGTTATAAAAGATTTGCCTGTCTTTGTAAGGACCTTTGCCTGTGGCACTTTCCATTCCGACCAAGGTCCGGCTTTTGCCTCTAAGGCTTACCGTGATGTGATGAACTCTTTGGGGGTGCAGGTTCAATTCTCGCCTCCATATCGGCCTGAGGGCAATTCTGTTGTGGAGCGGATGAACCGTGACTTAAAGCAATCTTTAACATTGAGGGTATTATGTACTGGACGGGGTTGGTTGACTCATCTATATGGAGTTCAACGTGCATTAAATAATCTCCCAAGAAGATCTCTGGGTGGGCGAACCCCATACAAATTGCTCTTTGGCAATAAAATGTTTGTGCCAGACCTTGATGGTCTAGACGTTGTAGCGGCTGCTGCAACGTTTAACGTAGATAATCATTGTGCTATGTTACAGGATCTAGAAAAGACTCATGACACACTGGCAAAAGATCATTTGCCCTCGTCCACTGAAGCTGCTGTGCTGATTCCTGTTACTGGCTGGTTTCCTATGGTTGGAGATCTGGTTCGGGAGAAAATTGAGAACAAAAAATAATTTGGTCCCTCATACCGTGCACCAGTCCCTGTCCTTGGATTAAAGGGTACTCGTACTGTGGTCCTACCTCCGCTGCCCGGCCGCAAGGAGAATCGATACATTTCAATCAAGCATGTCAAGCTACACCATATGGCTGATACTGAATAGTATGCCTACAAGCATTCCACGCCGGGATGTTTCACTGAATCCGATGGCTTCTGTCTCCCCGACAACTCCACAACAACAGGAAGGGGAGATTGAGACTTCAATTGATTTGTTGCCAGTTTTACCTTCAATTTCCACTAAAGGGCAAGTGAATATGACTCGCAGCCTGTTGAAGTTATAATTGACATTCCTGAAAATCATGTTCATTTATCTTCCAATGAGGAACTGCCCCCGTTGTTTCAGCTGGGGTCCAGTGGTTACTATTTAGACCGTGATAGCTTTTCATCTACTACGTCTTCATTATCATCATCTGTGGCAGGACCCCCTACACATTGCAGTCTTTTTCTTGCCTGGTTCAAAAAGACTTACCCGGTCCCGCCCTGGACATACGTCTGGCTGGTGCTGACGGTGGTCTTCCTCTTCATGTGGATTGGGTTTGTGACTGTGTTCTTCTTGTTGATTAATGGACATTACTTACCTCAACGCTCTGCTGTGAACTTGGTTGACGGAGTGCTGGCCCCGCACACTTCGTCTCATAAAATGAAAAGAGATCAAACCCTAGTTAACATTTCAGCTTTCCCAATTGTTGATGGCATAGTTTGGGATAAGGTAGCATACGATATCCATGGCCCAACGGAAATTTTACAAATTTCATACGTGTTTCGAGTTTCTTTAGGGGACGTGGTGTTGCCTGGGATACACTCTGATGACTAGGATGTTAATGCTGTTTATTCATTGTTTTCTAATTTGAAATATTATACTGCTTTAGACACAGAAATTTGTATTTGAATTCAGCCAACTATGCCGATTTGTTCTGTTACCAACATTATGGCCATCATTTTTTACATAAAACCAATACTCAGAGACCATTTTTTAATTACACCCAATGGGAACATTGCCAGACACCGGTTCAGGGAAGCTCTGAGACCCACCATTAAAAAAGTATGTATTTTACCGGTTACAATCTCTCAGACCCTGAGTCCTATTTATATAAATTGAAAATGCCTATCGGCACTAAATTTATACTGATCCATACTAAATTGGTCTATTCCTCGTCTTTCATAACTGATTTGTCCATGAAGGGTTATGATTACTGGAAGGACATAGTTGATTTAAAATCTATTTGGGGTGCCAAAGTTTGGCAAGTGCAGGGTCTTGAGTAATTGCATCGTGCATGTTTGATACCCTCACAGCTCATATATTTAAACCAGACGGTTCAACAAACTACTTCTTTTGGTTTGGGCACAGCTAAAAATTTAAATGGTCCCGCAATTCCTTTATTAGCTGCTTATGATTCATGGCATGAACATACGAACTACTCAATTGAGGATTTAACTGTCATGTTTCAGAATGGTACACTCAATTCTTCCGCTATTGATCCGGCAGGTTGGTTGTTGTGGCCAATAGGCTCAAATGCATGCCAATTAAGTTTTTTAAACACAGCAAAAGGATTTACACAAAGAAGACCTGATCCTCGTTTTCCCCATTCACATACAGTTACCATATATTCAGTAGGTAAATTATGTCAACAGTGGTTGGAACATTCCACTTTGTCATCTGTGAAACAACATCTTTCCCTCTTGACAGGTGACATAGATCTTACTGATTTTCTTTTAGGTCCAAAATCCCCTCGGACTAAACGTTTTGTTTATGCAGCATACAATGAATTTTGGAAGCTCTCGCAGATGGAAGCTGCGGTCCGCCTGCGCCAAATTGACCAGGATAATTTGGAAAACATTCTTGCAGTAGTCGATAATAGCATTAACACATTGTCTTCTCGTGTATATACTTTGGATAGCATTGTGTCCTCTGTTATTGACATCATTCAGAATGAAGTGTCTACTTTGTATCATGGTCAAAATCAATTACGTTCTGTAATGCAATTTGGTTGGACCTTGCAAACTCTCAAAAGTGGAAAAGTACAGTGGGATTATTTAAATGCTTCAGCTACTGTTTTTACCATTTAATTTGACAGATGAACAGAAGTTGATGTCAATGAAAGACGCAACCTATACGATGCAACATATTGAGAAATTAGAACAGTTACCATTTTCTGTGGCAGAAACTGATTCAGCTGTGTGGTTAATACATGGGGTTATTTCATTGCCTATCTCACTCTTTCAGTTCACGGCCTGCATGAAACACTATCCTGTTGGTAGATATCAGCCCTTGGGAGTAGTTATATCCATGAGTTATGGTCATTACCTTTCACATTTCGGTGTCAAAGAGCCGATAAGGAGGTTTTCCTTACAGGGGAGGATTGTGATTCTGCGGTAAGACACTCCCTGGTCTGTAAACAAGTCAAACTTCACAGTGCTTGCAACCTTTCAGCCCCTAATTTAGCTTGTTTTTTAAAAGGGACTCCAATCCCAGCTATTATTCCCACGCTTACTTTGCCTTATAACAGTATTTATCTTATCCTGAATAACCACAATTGCTGCGGCTTACGGGCAGGCATCCTATATATAGTAACGGTTTCACAACGTGTTACATGTTGCAGTAATGTTCTCTTTCCACCCCAGCATGGGATTGTAGATAGTTCACTTTGGCCTTCCATTCCAACTTTGAAAACAGATTTCAATAAGCTAAGCCAACTTAAAGTGCTATTGTTTCAACAAGAAGTGGCTCTCACATCGGCTCATGAGACCTTCGAATTGCAGTTGGCGAGAACCATTTGCGAGTCGCAATTTGCGAGGCGCAATTTCCGATGTACAACAGTGTATTTCACACTGTTTGCGATTCCCAATGGGGTCGCAAATTGCGAGGCTCATTAATATTAATGAGCCTCTCGCAATTTGCGAGCCCATTGGGAATGACAGCCCTCCCAGGGATGGTGGCCTGCTGGGCTCAGCAGACCACCATGCCTGGGACTGCTTTTTAATAAAGCAGCTTTTTTTAAAAATGCAGCCCGTTTTCCTTAAAGGAAAACGGGATGCATTTAAAAAGAAAAATGAAACCTTTCAGTTTCATTTTTAAGGGCAGGCAGTGGTCTCTGAGACCACTGCCTGCTCTTAAAAAATATTTTCCAACATACTCACAAAGGGGAAGGGGTCCCCTGGGGACCCCTTCCCTTTTGCGAGTGGTTTACCACCTACTTGAAGTAGGTGGTAAACTGCAAGTGTTTTGTGGCCGCAAATGCGGTCGCAAAACACTAGTACATAGCATGTTGACTCGCTATCAGGAAGGGACGCCCCTTCCTAATAGCGAGAGTCGCAAATGCTATTTTGCGAGTCAGGGACTCGCAAAATAGCATTTGTACGTGCTATTACCCTTTTTTGCGGCCGCAAACGGGAGGTTATCCCGTTTGCGGCCGCAAAAAAGGGTAGTACATCTGGCCCCAAATATTTAATGCATCTGACACCGAGAGCCTTGCAAACTTTTTTAAACTTGTGGGCTCCGGCCTCGTTACTTCCTTTCAGTCTATTTTTGGTGCGAATCCGGCTTTTATTCATTCCAATTTTTACGGCGCCTTCGGAGGGTTTCCCCAGTGCTCTTGTTGGTTTGCGGAGTGCTGGTTCTTCTTCTACCACTACGCAATGAATGCCCATCCTGTGGTCCTGCCCCACCGAGACCAATTGCAGCTGTACCGTGAACGGATGTGGCAACTTTTTGGTTTGATACCATTGGCAGCTCTTAGCATCAGATACAGGCTGACCTTCCGCTACGCCTACTTTGCCTACGTGCAACCTGTGTTCTACTGCCTCTGGTGCCCTTTCGATTGGGCCCTGGATGTCTGCCTCTCTAATACATCACGCGCAGCCGTGGATGGTGAACGGTTGATGGGTCCGTTGATGGCCCATGAATTGGACTGTTCCATGGTTGGTGGTTTGATGCATGATCCTATGTCAGAAGTCACGGCAGGCTTGAGTACCTGTGCTCGTGCACAGCGCCTCTTGCATCAGAGTTTCATCAAATATCACGCAGGTTGCCCGGAAATGCTCCTGGCAGCTTCTGGATATGAGGAGCATGTCTGTTCATTCGACTTGCTTAATTGGATGGCGTACCTCTTTACTGTAGAACGTTCTGATGGCCTGATGGAGTTGCTAGCATTCCACTGTTCACGTGATGTTTTTGATTCCAAGGAACCACTGTAACTGTGCTTTGGGAAACACCGTGAATGCTATTCATCATTTTTTTATTGTTGCTTTTTCCTCTGCTTTGCGCAACATAAATCCTGATATTGTATCTTTGATCGCTATTTGGCTTATCAACAACGCACTTTGGTTCTGCTTACCTTGGATTTCTGTTTGCATAGGAGCTACAGACCTGGCCAAGGGGAGGGTGTCACGTGGCTCCTGGGAACATGGCCATCTCCACTAAGTTAGCATGAGCTCTGCAGACATTACGCGGCTTTGCGCATGTTACTACATAGCTTAATTTTTTTAATGACCTTGTTCGCACCTTTCACATGAGAACAGTCTGCTGTGTGCTTTCTCTGCCTGTTCTCAGTATTTAGTCTGAACATTGTGAGCAAGGTCGATAAACAATGCCCCTTGTTATTCTGTTCTGGTCAGTCCCTAGCACCTAGACAAAACATACAGATGCACCTATTTTTTTGGAAAACGTACTTTGGTCTTATGGGGATACACAAATATGTAACACACACTTGGAGAGGGACCTTTCCAGGGAGAAGAGCAAGACCGCACCTATGATGTAGAACTCCCATCTATGGGCTAAGGTATCGGGTCTGCTGACAAAGCCTAGAGATCTTCTAATATATAATAATACTGCTTTTTAGCAAGGGGAAGGAGGTTAGGCTCTATTGTCTGTTCTCCATTGTCTTTTCATGATGACATCTCCCTTTAAGATATATGGACTAGCTGCTATGCTGACTGTATTTGTACTATGCATTTTCCTGCTTGTTGTGGCACGTATACTGCATGTTAGGGCACGTTAGTTAAGATAAATATTTTAAACTATTCTGTGTCTCTGTCAGATCTTATTGTGGACCAGTACAAGAGTGCAAGCGAAAGGTGTGTCTTGTTACCACGATTCCTGAGAGATCTGGGAGTGTGGTGTTCTGGAGTGTCTAATCATAATGTGAGTGAGTAGGAGAGCAAGTGAGACACTATAGCTAGTCGGTGCTGGGTTTCTGGGTACTAAGGTTGTAGGAGGACTCACCAAGGTCCTATAATCCTGCGGATAGTTCTGTTCTTGGGCAGAATCTTTGCAACAAGTTTTGTGAATAATGCTGGAACCGCTGTTGGAATTGCGGTCTAGATGTATATTGTCCTAGAACTCTGCCTCGAAAGGACTGAAAGAGGCGTTGCTAAAGCGTGACTAGGGATTTAGCCATGTCCGTTTTTATGGATTGCAGAGCTTCATCTATGTGCTTGCCGAACAAACACTCTCCATCGAAAGGCATATCTAGAACCTTGGCCTGTACCTCAGGACGGAAGGTGGTCGCCTTTAGCCAACCCTGACGTCGCAGCACCGATGCTCCTGCCATCTGACGAAAGCCAGTAGAACAAACCTCCATAGCGATCTCTATAAGTTCAGCAGACACTCTTTCCTTTTCAGACAAAATATCTTTTGCTTCCTTCCTCTTACCCTCCGGAAGATGTTCCAACAATGAGTAAATGTCCGACACATCTGCCGGTCATACCTTCCCAAGATGGCCATGGCACTGGAAGCTCTAATAGAGGTAGCTGCCAGAGCAAAAAACCTCTTTCCAATGTTATCGAGCCGGCGACCTTCCTTTTCAGGGGAAGCAGAACACTGAGATGCAGGGTTTTTGGCCCTTCTCTGTGCAGCCTGCAAAATTATAGAGTCCGGTCTAGGATGACCAATGAGGCATGTGGGCGAGTTGTCAGGGGCCTTGTATTTTTTGTCCAGCTTTGGTATCCCCCCTGGAATGGAAGCTGGTGTCTTCATCAGTTTGAGGCCTTCCTGCCACAAATGATCCACTATGGGAATAGCTCTAATGGAAAACTGAGTGCCTGGTTTGAAGTCATACAAAAAACATTCAGTCTGTTTAGCAAGCATAGGCAGATCAAAGCGCTTGGATGCACGCTCCAATAGGTCATGAAAGCCACCTATGTCAGCAAGTGGAGAATCCGCAGAAGGTGGGATAGGAGATGGTGGCATGGGAGCTATATAATCATCCCATTCATCCTGAGTATCCACATCAGTAAGGATTTCGCCTTCCTCTACCTGTTGTTGATCCACATTCTGAATATCCTCTGTGATGACAATTGGAGGAGGTAAAACTTTTTCCCTGGTGGATTTAGGTGTGCTTTGTCCTGCTAGATCAACAGGGGTCTGCTGAGGAGGCGGAGGACGTTGAGGAGCATTCGCCTCTGGAAAACGCCTGTAATAATCATTGATCATATGAAGCAAGTCCGCCACCAACGAAAAAGGAACATTCATAGATGATTCCCTAAAGTGCTGAGGTTCTTCCTCTCTGTCATCATAGGGGTAACGTTCCTGAAAGGATTCAGGCTGCTGCGCAGAAGAACTGCAAATGAATATTCTCCTGCCAAGTAAGAGGAAGGGTCATTGTCCTCAATGTCCTTATCATCAGTCCTGACATTTGACCTTTAACTGAGAAGGACTATAAGCAGGACCAAATATACTCTCATCCTCAGATTACTGAAAGTCCAATAGGTGCACTGGAGGTAAAGGAGAAATGTTTGAAAAATCCTGCAATTGTTTGGAATGTACAAGGCTGATTTTTCCTTCTGCCAACGGGCCCGTCGACAGAGCCGTCGGCGGTGCAGTCGCTGATACCACCATCGTCGACGGAATAGCGGTCAGCAACGTCGGCAGGGCGGTGGTCGATGGAGAGATCCTCGTCAACAGTGAAAGTCTCGCCAACAGTAAAGGTCTCGCCGTCGATGACGCCGTTGTCAAAGTTAACTGTGGACCCGATGACGTTTTGACTGTCGTCATTGTGGCCGTCACCAAAGAGAGAGACCGTCGACGGTGTAGAAACATCTTCCGACTTACCAGCGGTGATAGCTCTCGACGACGCAGCCGTCGACGGACGAGATGACTGATCCCTCACAGGAGTCAAGGAAGCAGAAACTGGTGCTGAGGACGATTATGGGGCCACCGCTTGAGGTTTTTTGTGGCGTTTTAGCTCAGATTTCTCTTGTTCCTGGGACTTAGATCTTTTGGGTCCCCATGATGAGAGAGGAGCTGCCTTCCTTTCTTTTTCTAGAGGAAGAATGAGCTCTTTCCTCAGATTCAGATCCAGAGTCTGAAGCAGCCTTCTTCTTCTGAAGCCAGAGGAGCAGTCTACCCTCTCTGTCCTTAAGGGTATTGGCCGAAAATGTTCAGCAATATTTGCATTCCCTGGCCTTGTGGTCAGAGTAGAGGCAATAAAGACACTGTTTGTGGGGGGTCTTTAGAAAAGAGTCTACACTTCCCACAGGTCTTACAGGACCTGAACAACCGTTTTTTATGCTCTGGCATTTTGAAAAGACACAAATTTAAAGTACCTTGTCTGTAGCTGGAGTTCAAAAGATGAAGAAACAAACTGTCGCTGAGCAGAGCTCAGAGAGACTCCCTATCACACGACGTGCGGTAAGAAATCTGAGGTGTGGTGGCTCTGTGGGGAGGGTTACTCTGAGGATGTTATAAAAGGAGGTAGAAAGATTGCTAAATTGACTTTTCTTTTCTATGGAGGTCTATGGTAATGTATTCAGTACTGCTATTTCTACTGTTACCGTGGGACTCCCACCATGACGACGGGGAAGATTCAAGCATGTGAATCTATAAAAGATACAATACTGGAAAATAAAAGGCACCTTGCGATGTGCGCGTTAGATTAGTGATGTTATGGATATGTAGATAGCGTTGTCGCCTCGTGGATAAGGATAGGACGACTTTTGTACCCAGTGCGTAGAAAGGCCTAGTACATGATGTTTAAGGAGTTGTGATAATGTTGTGTGCAGCTGGATGTGTAAACAAAGAAGTTTCCGAGAAACTAATCCAACATTGTCGTGCATTTAAATGTGTGCAAAAGTTCACAGCTGAAATGTTATTTTCTAGGGCAATGTAAGAAATAGGCTGCTTCGCAACATGGGCCTAACTCTGGAATATAACAGCCACTCTTCATACTAAGGGTCGATATATATAAGCTATCTAAAAAGCCAGAATACCATAAATGGAATAAAAGGTTAAAATATTACTTCTAAAATCATCTAAAAGCAAGCTTCCCTTTAAGATATTCGTAAAAAAACCTGAAAATGATTATACTGTTAAAAGCCTCAAAGTGATTATACTGTTTGAAATCCTAAGCACTCCGAAAGCCATGGTGCCTGGAAAAATAAAATAAAACTAAACTGTTTTGGATAAATTTGTTTTAAAAAACAAGCTGAATTGTTTTCACGCGAGTGGCAGACGTAACTTTGCTGAAGCTCATAACCGCAGACAACGATCCCAGAGGAGCACCTCAAAGCAGATTTATGGAGCAAAGGTGATTCCAACCTGGCGGCTATGGTGGCTAAGAGGAATATTGCCTGGGCATGGGGGGGCTGCCATACCACCGAAAGTAAGCCAATGGATGAATGATTTAGAATGGTGTTGTGCAGCCGAAAAAGTAGTGTATGAAGGCAGAGGTTGCCCTAAGAAATGGGAGAAAGTGTGGCATCTGTGGGTCACTTATAGGGGCCTGTGAAGTAGTAAGGTGGGACGGGTGGGGGTGGGCAGGCCATCGGAATGTGTAGGACCTCCTGAACGGGAGCTATTGGGGATGCATGCCTTATGATCTATAGTGCTGACTGTTAGTAACTCGGAACTGTATACTATTATGTTTTCACTATCCACTTCAGTTGAATACTGTACTGCATACTGCATTATTTTCTGTGCAATAAAAAAAAAGATTTGTAAAAAAAAAAAAGTGATTCCAACCAGTTCCCACAGCAGCCGGTGAGGGAGGGACTGCATCCAGCTGCACATCAACGTCCAATGGCGCAACCAATTGTGATCCTAGGCATATGTCCAATACGTATTTGTGGCCGCAAAGTAGGCAGTAGAATACAGGTTGTATGCAGTTAAGCAAACAGGCCTGAAGAAGAACCAGTGCTCGTCCAGTTCTCAAAGTCAAAGTGTGTCCAACGTGTGAACCATGTGCTCACAGCATCATAGCACAAGCAGTGCTATCTCCATTCCGAATCAAACTGGGACGTCCATTGCAGAGCAGAAGAATAATAATCAGGATTCCTGCCAAAAATAGCAGGACAAGCGGGAGCCCTCCAAAAACGCTTCCCAGCACAGAGTGTATAAATGATGTAACAACTCCGAAGATTGTCTGAAAGGTGCTAACCAGTCCAGAGCGGATACATTTAAAAAAGTGCACTATTGCCTTTGTATCAGAAACATTAAAGGTACGATGGACTAGAAAAAGAAAGCAAAAAGCTGTTTTGGTTAATATAGTTTAAAAATAGGCCAAATTGTTCCCACACGGAAAATGCCAAATATTTATGTGTTCCGAGTGGTAAACGCAACATTCCTGTTGCCCAGAACCGCAGACGACGTTCCCAGAGGCGCACCTCGAAGCATGTTCTGGAGCAAAGGTGATTCCATCCAATTGCCACTGCAGCCGCTGGGGGAGGAGTTGTAGTCCATAAGTTTTCCACAGAGCTGCTGTTCACATCACCAGGAGCTGAAGCATCCCAGGGTGGCTCCAAGAATGCATTCATCATCAATGGAATACGCTGGGGACAACAATACACATGTGCCTTTCAGCCGCGGCTCCTGGAGGGAGTTCCGCCGGGCGGTGACGTGCGGCGGGGGAGGGGCAGGGTGGGGGGTAGTAAAAACCGGAATTCGGCCGAACCCAGGTAAGTTAGCCAATAAATAAATAAAACGAATTTCGTGAGCGCGCTGCATCGCATTTGGCGATGCAGCGCGCTAAGGTATTCGTTTTATTTATTTATTTGCTAACTTACCTGGGTTCGGCCGGATTCCGGTTTTTACTACCCCCCACCCTGCCCCTCCCCCGCCGCACGTCACCGCCCAGCGGAACTCCCTCCAGGAGCCGGGACTGGTGCCTTTATAGGGGTCCATCAGTACTTCAATGTCCAGTGGCGCAACAAATTGTGATCCAAGACATATATCCAGAACGCATTTTGGCTGCAAAGCAGACAGCGGAAGACATGTTTGTATGCAGTCAAGCCAAACAGGCCTGAAGGACAAGAACCAATGCTTGTTCAGTTCTTGAAGCCGAGGTGTGCCGAAGCAGTGTACCATGCGCTCACGGCAACGCAGCACTAACAGTGCTGTCTCCATTTGGAGTTGAACTGGCACGTCCATTGCGGAGCAGATAAAATAAAATCAGGATTCCCGTCACAAGCAGCAGGAAAAGCGGGAGCCCTCCAAAAATGCTTCCCAACACGGAGTGCATGAAAGATGGTATAACTCCGAAAATCGTTTGAAAGGTGCTAACCAGACGAGAGCCGATACATTTTAAAAAGTGCACTATTCCTTTATGATCAGACATGTTAAAGATACAATGGACCAGCTCCCCAAATGCAGCGGGAAGTTAGTGTGGAGTAGTGTCTGTATCACAGACGAGGACCTTGCAACCTGGACATCAAACGTCTCTCTGGCCGAAGTTAAGGCCACATCCTGTTGAAAAAGCATGGCTTTCAGTCTGCTAAGGGAATCAAAGCATATGTTGGAAACATTTATCGAAGGCCACAGCGTTGCCTCCCTAATTTTGCAGGCAGGTGGAAAAAGTACTTGTGTACAACAAGTGACTGAGGAATTAACCGTCACCAGCTAAGCGATGCCCGGTTCCATTCCACAGCAACCTTGATCATTTAGCATCAAATAGGTCCCATTCGAGAGCAGTTTGAAAACCGGACTTATCACGGCAGCTGGGGAACCCTTCAGATAACAAGACAAGTTTGCAACAAAAGCATTACATGCCCCATGAAGAAAAATGTCCTTGCAAACTAAGGATCCGCTCAAAGCGTCCTCACAGTTGGAACCACTAAGGAAAACCTCTGTGTCCCCTTTCCTGCATCTAAACCTGAACGGTAATTCCCAATACTTGCGCACATAGCCTTCCCCCAGCGCTTCATATCTGCCTACCTGTTGGTATTGGAGCCAATATTGGAATTGGAAGGTCGTGACTGGTAGGGTGATATAACAATGGATAATCCAGTCTGTGGATGGTGTCTCAGCCATGGCAAAAGGTAATTGGTCTAATTTTTCAATGTGCAGCATGGTGTATTTTGAATCTAAGCGTGCCATAGTTATTTGCCTTCCTGACAGATCATATTCAGAAAACTGGCTGGTAGTGTTGATGTAACACCACATCACATGGCCAGAACGTAGTGTTTGTAATGTCCAGCTCAGTATTACGATTGATCGGACTTGTTGACTGTCCACGTTGCAAAATAGACATGTCCTGCAAATTATGTTGATTGCAGAAGACACAATGTTGCCCAGTGAATACATTCTGGATGATAATGTGGTCATTCCGTTGTCAACCACAGCCAAAGCTTTTTCCATATTAACCCTGTTGATCTCGAGTAATCTCGCTGCAGCTTCCTGCTGAGAAATTTTCCATAGCTTGTAGTATATACCATACAAGAAGCGCTTTTGAAGTGAGTTTCTGGGACCTAGTAAAAAATCCCTGAGATACAGGTCATCAGAAAGAAGGGACATGTGTTGCTTCACCTGGAAAAGTGTTGAGGTCTTTAGCCAATCTAGGCATAACTCCCAAAAACAATATGATGTCACTACCCCTGCATGTTCTGATTGTGCATAGCGTAGGTCAGGCCTGTTGATCTTAAACCCTCCCGTATTACCCAGGAATCTAGACTGAAATTTATCTGTGTCTAGAGGCCAAACCAACCAACCCTGCTAATCGGGGTCTGATGTATTGTATGATCCACTGCGGAGCACGGCATCTAGCTTATCCTCACTGTGTTTTGTGTATTGTTGCCAATGTTCAAAATGTGCAAATGTGGGAATGCAAGGTGTGTTCAAATCTTTCGCCATAGCTAAACCAAGACAGGAAGTCTGTTGCACTGTTTTAGTCAGAAAAATAATTTGATGTGGTATGAGGCATGCTCTGAATAAGGCCTCTTGTCCCTGAACCTGCCAATCAATTGTTCCCCATATAGACTTTGTGTCTATTGTGTCTTTCCAAAAGTCAAAACCCTGTATAGACAGTTGGGAAATAAAGGAAGCAGAGTAAATCAGCTTGGTGTTTGTGAGCATATTCCTCTTTGCAGGTGTATTTGCAAGCATATATTAATAAGAAGCTGGGTCTGAAGTGTCAAAACCAGAAAAATACGCAAAGTTTTGTGCAAATGTTTTTGAACTACCTTTCGGTGATGTTGGGCAGTGTTCCCATTGGGTGTAATTGTAAACAGCACGTGGGAAACTAGCTTTGTGCAAAAAATGGTGACCATAAGGTTGATAACAGAACATGTTGCCAAAGTTAGATGTACCATCATACAATTCAGCATTAGAAAATGCAGCTGATTGCTCTAAATCTGAAAGCAAATTATGCACAGTTTCAATGTCCCAATCATCAGAGAAAGTACTAGAGGTGATGATATAATTTAAAGAAGTTTGAAACAAATATGGAATTTGCAAAAGTTCAGTAGGATCATACACATCATACAATACCCTGTCCCATACAATTCCTTTAGGAACTGGAACCGCTGTAATGTTCACCAGGGACAAGTCCCTTAGTTCACGTTGTGATAATGCTGTGGTTTAAGAACCAAGTTCACGTGTTGGACTGCAGAGCGTTCTGGGAGATATTGTCCATTCAGAAGTAGAAAAAAGACAGTTACCATACCAACCCAAAGTACCAGGAAAAGTAAGCCAATTGTAATCCATAGATGTATCCAGGGAACAACGAAGTAAGTCTTTTTCAGCCAAAGATAGAAAGCATACACTCAAAGCTTGAAAGGAAGAGGCGGTGCCGGCAGCTCAGGTTCACTTGGATCTGATGAAAAATCATCATAATGCACGAAGTAGCCAGACGCAGTCTGGTATATTTTTGGCAGCTCAGCAGGTTTTATAGAACCGGGGGATGACTCGATCTGTGCATGTTGACATATACGTCGTAAATTTTTCTAATTGACATTTCTGTACTTGTTGACTGTACAGTTGTAACTGTTTCAGCAGGGAGAAGCATCATCTCATTTTCGTTGACAGCCTCTCTTTGGAAAGCGGAGTCTTCAGCCATTATTAAAGCTTCCATCTGAACTTCCTGTACGGTAGCGAGAGGAGTGCAGTGGCTACCCAGGAGCCCATGTGGACTACTGCTGAGAATCGGCCATAGTGTGGTTTGATCAGATCACTTGAGACAAACCTTTTGTCCCGGTGGCCAGCGAGGCAGAAGAAGGATAATTCTGGTTCCTTTGCCAGCTAGGACAGGTACAGGTGCTCTGTAAGATGGCCCAAATTCTTTCTTGTCCACTCTCTGACCAGGTCATCAATCTCCGGGACCCAGGCAGGTCTTGCTGTTACCGTTTTCACTTTCCCAGTGGTGGTGCGTTTTACTTGGACGTTGCTTTGTAAAGCTCTGTATTCTTTTAGGTCTTATAAAACATCCAAACGATCATTGAGGTCAAATGGTTTTTCAGCCGCCACTGTGCTGACACCATCGAGGTCGGGTACCGACATTCTTACCCCAAACAGGAGCTCATAAGGTGTACAACCCCCCAGGGATTTTCTTGGCATGTTGTTAAGTGCCCTCTGGACCCCATATAGGGGATTGACCCAACTACCATTCGAGCCTAATACCCTTGCTGTTAAGGACTGCTTTAAGTCACGTTTTGTCCTCTCCACCACGGAATTTCCCTCAGGATGATAGAGGGAGGAGTACCACAAGGCCACACCCAAACTTCCCATGGCTTCTATGTAAGCCCGAAATCTAAACGCCGGGCACTAGTCGGAATGTAGTGCGCCAATTGCGTATGTCCCGATAAAGACTTGCAAATCCTTTATAACAGTTCGAGCATCAGCTGTGTGCTGAAGCCAAATCCACAGGAATCTAGAGCATGAACCACTGCCAGCAAGATGTACTACTTGTGAGCCCCGTCAGTGTGTAAGGGGCCGCAGTTATCCAAATAGACACATGCAAGAGGTTTGTCTGAGATCAATAAAGGTGTTTGTGGTGGACGTGCTACGGTGGAGCCCTTCATCTGCTGTCGCATTTGGGGACAAAGTCCTTGGTCTATTTTGTAAGACCTGGCCACCAATAGTGCTGCTTTAGTAGTGAAACTGTAGCAGTAATCATTGCATGAGCTGAACCCAGACCCTCATGTGCAGCTAGTATTAATCCCAATCTGCAATCAGTGTTTGGTATTACTCTATCCGCCACTCCTGGAATTTGAGCATATGGAATGTTTGCATCTAACTTGTAGGAGTACTTGAGTGGAAAACCTTATGGCAAGGCTGAGATGTTGCGCGTGGCATTAACAGCTATCATAGTTGCTCCGTCTATCCTTGTGCTAGAACGTGTTATTGCAGCAATGGCAGCAGTACGAACTGTCGCCTTGGGGGCTTCATCCGCCATTGAATTCCCTTCAATGTGAACGCCAACACGTTGATGACTCAATGTATGAATAACATGAGACCGTGGCAGCCCTTCTTTCAGCTTCGCCACTCGTTCCCAGAGCATCTTGTGTTTTACTGAGCAACCTTTGGAATCCCTAAATCCATTCTGGCCCCAATAATGTAAATATTTATTATAGGACTGGTCACAGTAAAATGAATCATACACTATGAGTGTGTGGAATTTGTGATCTGTACTTTGTAGTGGCAGTATCAGGGCTTTTAGTTCCGCCAGCTGCGCCGTACAGTCTCTTAGAGCCTTAGTGTGTTTTTTTCCAGGAAGAAACTTAACGTCCTGAAACCGCCGTTTTACAATTGCGCATGCCGCAGAATATTGCTGTTTCGTTCCTATGGCCAGCTGGGCAGATCCATCGGTATAAATGATACATTCATATCGATCTAGAAGCATTATTTCATTCGGTAGAGGATATTCTTGTTCATATTGCAGGAATGCTTGTGTTTGTAATGTAGAATCAAATCTGTAATCTACATCTGTTGCAGTAAGAGAGTTAGCCCATTGAATCCATCGTGGATGTAGTGCTTTAGCATTCAGAATGCTTGCCTTCATAACGGCCTCCAAGGTCGGTACTGGGGTTACGACAATTATGCGTTTCCCCAGCGCTAGCGCTTTCTCTCTCACTACAGCAGTCTGTACTGCAGTGAGTATTTTTTCTGTTGGTGCAAAACGCATTTCAGCGTTCGTGTACAAATGTGATTTGTATGCAATTGGTACTGTATTGCCTTCTATAAAAGTAATATAGGTGTACCCGGTTGGTCCAGCGGCTACGCGGATCACCAGGTGAGTTGTGCTGACATGTGTGTAAATGTTTGGAAGCTAGCATGTCAGCTTATACGGAACGTAAAATATCAATATGTTCCTGTGTCCAACGGTGCGCTGAAAAATCAGGTCTAATTAAGTCGTAAAAGGTTTCACCCTTTCTGCGTAATCCAAAATGTATGTCCTACCACAATTCAAGAATCCTAAAATGGATTTTATTCTTTTCAGAGTTGTTGGAGGTTGGAGTAGTGCACATTTAAAAAGAAAATGTGTTGCCAGGCTTTTGCCTTCACTCGCCAACTTGTACCCTAAAAATAAGACACTGAGGTGGGCAATTTTGGATTTTTTTAAATTGAATTTGTAACCCAGGTAAGCAAACCCAAGGATTATGTGTTTCACTCTGGCCAAGTGTTCCATTAATTCATCGTCCGTCAGATAGAGATCATCTACATAGAGTAACTCTGTTACTCTGGCTTAAAACAACCCTGGGCCGTTCTTATACCCCTGGGTGTAGGAAAGTGACTCTATATATACTGCACCAAAGTAAGGTACAGGGTGTATAGGGTCCACAGTTCCCCAATGGTAAGGCAGAGGCTAAAGTTAGATATAACCTTACTCTCTAAAGTGGTAGCTTGGTCGAGCAGTAAGGCAGTATCAGAGGACAGTGTAAAGCATTTGTTGTACACACTCAGTCAGCAAATGGTCTCACACACTCAAGAACTGAACTCTAGGCCAATGGTTTGTATATAAAAATATAGGCTTGTTTTATTTTAGAACCAACAATAGGAATCAAAATATACTTTCTCAGAATGAAATGCTTTGTTTAAACACTTTTCAAATAGGCAATAGTCTTTTTGATGACAGTAGTCACAGTTGTTGCAAGAGGCAACACAATTTCAAACACAATGCAACATTGAGCTCAATGGAAAGTTTTGGTTAAATGCAATTAATTACTTTGTGGATTACTTTTCTAACCACAGGACTGGATCTTGGATTCAGTCCCGGGACATCTCCTGTAAACAGTTAAGTAAAAGCGTTTTGGTTATAGTAGTGATTTTTGAGGAATATTATGGTATTTCAAAAGTTGACACTTAGAAACTTTTCTGGGTAAAATTACCAATGTTATCCTATGGAAGGAAATACAGTTTGCAAGCAAAGTATGTTTACGTTACTTTTGTAATCCAGTGCTGGAGTCTCAGGTTCAGCACTGGGATATCTATCTAAAACAGGCAAGTAATTACGTTTGTTTCGTTGGCACGATTTTTAAAGAATATTTGTAAGATTCAGAAATTGACACTTAGAAACTTTTTCAACAAAAATCAGGCAATGATATCCTATGGAAGGAATTTCAAGTTACTGTTCAGTACGGTAAAAATTACTTTGCAGGGTCAGTACTGGGCTGAAAGATGCAGCACTGAAGTCTCTCCTGATGACAGGTGAGTAAATTGGAATTCGTTACTGTTGTGATTTTTAGGCAATATTTTAGTATTTCAAAAGTAGACACTTAGAAGAATTTTCACAGAAAACCAGTCAATGGGTCCCTATGGAAGAAAATTGAGTTAGCGATAAGTAACGTTGTGATTACTTTTCAGGGTCAGTGCTGGGCACCAAGATCCAGCACTAGGATCTCTCCTAATAGCAGGTGAGTATTTTCGTTTTAGTTACTCGGTTGATTTTAGGTAAATATTTTAAAGTTGAGAAACTCCACACTTAGAAGAATTTTCCGGTGATGCCAGCCAATGTCACCCTATGGAAGGTAAGTGAGTTATCGGTTTTGGGTAAGTACTTGACTGGCAAAGGTAAGGTTCTGGGCATAGACTCAGGGGTCTCCCAGGGTCAGGTAAGTACAGTTGTTTCACCCCCAGCGGCACAGGGGCGGCCGGGTGCAGAGTGAGTTAGGCCCAATGTTATCCTATGGCAGGCAGGGGGCCTTGGTTGGTGGCTGCTGGCTAGCAGGCCACGCGGCTGTGGGGGCTGGGCTCCTGGTCACTTGCTCAGGGCAAATGGGGAAGTGGATTAGGACAGAGGTTGCACTGCCAGGGCCACTCGGGCGGCTGGGTGCAGGGTGCTTTTGAGCCGTCGGGCGCTCAATGTTAACCAATGGAGATCTTGGAAGGTGAACAAAGGCTGCAGGCTCGGGACGGTGACTCTTCAGGAGCGACCAACACTTCGAGAGGTAAGTTGGGGTCTTGGAGGATAGGTAGACACCCAGGAGTTGGGCACAGGGGGCCGTGGGCGCCGGGTGCAGGGTTGTCTTTTGAGGTCGGGAAATCTTACCCCCTGCTGGTCGCGGTTGGAGGGGTCCCTTGTCCTGAGGCTGCAGGCGTCGTCTGGGTCGTCGAGGAGGGTCCTTGGGCACTGGATTCCAGGTCAGAATCGCCGGGGGACGTCCTCAAAGTCTTTGTTCACTCAGGAACAGGCTGGGCTCGGCGGGTGCAGAGTGTGCAGGTTTCGCGGTTCCGTGCCAGGGCCGGGTCTTTTGTAGTTTTTCTTTTGAACAGTACCACTGCTCGTGGGAGTTCCTGGGTTGAAGGCTGTGGCACAGAAGTCAGGTCCTCCAGGGTTTTTGAGGTTGCTGAGGCCGGGGTTCCGCAGGAGCAGGTTCGGAGGTCGACAGGCCGGTAGGGCTGGGGCCAAGTCAGTTGTCGTCGCCTCCTTGTTAGCAGCTGCACGGCTGGTCTTCTTGCTTCGTCTTCTCTTCTTGTTTCGGATTCGGGAACTGAGGAAGGAAGGTTCAGGGAGCCCCTAAATACTGAATTTAGGGGTGGTTACAGGTAGGTAAGGGCAGGGACCAATGGGTCCCGTCCCTGGGGTGGGTACACCCCCTATTCTGCCACTCTCCAGTGGGAGGGGGGCAGGAGCCTGTCCCTGGTTGGCTGGGTCCCCCCCATCCTCAAGATGGCCGGGACTCGAGTTTGTGCTTCACCTCGCCTCCCCACCTTAGGGGTGGAGTTGGCAGAGGTGGGCACAACCCATTTCCTGCCTCTGGTTTTCCCGCCGGTTCTCCTGCCAGAAGTGGGGGTAGAACCAGTGGGGACCAGTTTGCTGGGAGCAGCAAATGGTCTGGGGAAGCTCAAAAGGCAGCAGGCCTTTGAAGCTTCCTCTGCCCATCCTGGGGGAGGAGGCTTTGGCACCTTGCCCCAGGATGCGCATTGTTCAGGCCCCTGAGAGCAGAGGCTCTCGACCCAGGGGTCCAGAAACATGTCTGGTGGTGGCAGCCTGGGCAGCCACTCAGTCCGGACACTGGAGGTAGGGTTGGTTTCAGGGGCATCTCTAAGATGCCCTCTGAGTGTGTTTTACATTAAATCCCACACTGGCATCAGTGTGGGTTTAATGTGCTGAGAAGTTTGATACCAAACTTCTTAGTTTTCAGTGGGGCCATTATGGTGCTGTGGAGTTCGTAATGACAGACTCCCAGCACCATATACTCTTAATGGCAGCACTGCACTTACAATGCCCAAGAATGGACTTGGGGAGGAGGAGCCAAGCGCCGGACCACTATGGCTGCCTGAGCTCTCGGCTCCGCCGACACCGTTCCTCGAAACCCATCATCCTGCCTTATCCTGCCCCGTAAGCACTGCAACGGCAAGCAGTGAGTGAGCGGTGCCGTTTGCGGCTGTCCCGGCTCTCGGACGCTACCAGGAGCTGGAAAAAACGGGCTCTGACCGTCTGGGCCTACTGGCTGACCCCAGACCGGGGACTGCGGTGGGAGGACGACGGCTGGAGCGCTGCCCGGACCGGAGGTCGCCGATCGGAGCGCATCTGCCTGGCTCTGCGGGATCCCGCTTTCTGGGATGGAGCGCGGACTGCGACTAGAGCGGCGGTGAGATCCCCCCCCCTGATCCGGGTGTGGGGGCGGCGGAGTGGGTGAGGTGCTGGGACTGACAGTGGGACTCGATGGAGCCAGAACCCTGAAGATCTGCCGGTGGAGTGGGAGCGACCTGCATCGCGTCTCTCCCCCCCCCCCCCTCTCGTCTTGGAGCCATCTGTGGAGGGGATGAGACCGGGGCCGGCACTGAACTACCTCCTCACCTGCGTCCTCACATTGGCCTGCAAGTGACTGGTGGCATCGCTCAGTTTGAGATTGGGAGAGTTGATCTGACCGTGTGTCCGGAGCGGCTGAGACACCGCGGGAGATACGGGCCGCCTGTGCTCCCCGTCCCTGACCGGGCGCCCGAGCCGGTCTATTCCACACGTGGCGGCCTTTTCGTAGTTGCTGGCCCATCGACTGCTCGGACCTTGTCAGACGCCGCCTCCGTGTCCTGGGATTCGTGAGGCAAATGGCGAGTAAGGCGGACTCAGACAGGAACCAGGCCAAGGTGTCCAGAGGATCGAGGCAGGTCCAGTCGAACAAACTGGACCGCTATACCCTGCCCAGAGGCTCGCCGGTGGAACCGCTTCATGCCCATAGGGTGGGGGAGATCTCTGCGAGCCCTACCTCGGAACTGACCCTGCAAGATGTTATGGCCGCCATAGAGGGGGTTAAATCATCCCTGGAACATAAAATGGACACCATCTCCATTGAGGTAAACCTCATCCGTGCTGACCTAACAAAAATAAATGAAAAAGTCAAGTCCCTGGATATTAAAACGATCGGTCTGACGGAAGATGTGTCACAGCTCCAGCGCGAGGTACGTGATCTTAAGTCTTTCTGTGAAACGACCGAACGGAAGCTTGACGACTGTGAAGGCAGATCGAGACGCAACAACGTCCGCATTTTAGGGGTGCCAGAAAAATCAGAGGGGCCAGCTCCTGACTTGTTTGTTGAGGACCTTATCCTGAATCACCTTAAACCCAAGGGACTGGGGAACTTTTTCACCATAGAGCGTGCGCACAGGGTCCCAGGTGGGCGACCAAAGCCCGGGCGCCTCCGCGCCCTCTCATTGCACGAGTCCTCAACTTTAGAGACAGAGACGCTATCCTGCAATGCGCCCGAGCGGCACCCCCGCTGCGCTATGAAAATGCCACCCTCTCTTTCTTTCCCGATTTCACACAAATGGTACAAAGACAGCGCAGAACCTTCCTAGCCGTCAAGAAGAAACTTAGAGACAAAGGACTTAAATACGCCATGATGTTTCCGGCTCGTCTCCGTATCGAGGACAGGGGAAAAGTATGGTTCTTTGATAATCCTGAGATGGCGTCGGATTGGCTGGACGATCGTGCAGCCGGTGGCTCCCGAGACGTAGTCGCGACGAAGACCAGGAATCACGGGAGCGGGAGTGACAATTGGCTGACGCACAGGCGGTCTACATGCTCGTGGCCAGGTATGGGGGCCCGGAGGCCCCACAGTCGGACAAAAGCTCACGTTGAACAGTAGCTACTTAGAGCTACACTTCAAGACCTTATGGGAACAATCTCTCTGTGAAGTTTGGGTTTGGGGACGGTGGGAGGGAACGCCGATCTTCCTCCTCTTTACTACCTTTAGTTGCTTTTCAGTTTTAGGGTATTGGGTGACAGGCACTCTGCCAGTTTGTGATGGGCAGTTTTAAGTCCAGAGAGCAGGGAAGCAGGGAGGGGGGTTGTTGGAAACGGGATTTGGGAGGGGGGGGTTGTGTTATTTTTGTTTGTATGTATCGACACATGATGTGTGTTAAAGTTGTGATTTCGGCGAATCTTATAATCTGCATGACCAAGGCACTAGATGACGTTTACAAACATGACGCACACCCAGTGGAATAAAAGTGCGAGAATCCTGAGCTGGAATGTTAACGGGCTGGTGGACAAGGTTAAACGCAGTATAGTTCTCCAATATATCAGGAAGCAAGCCCCTGACGTCGTCTTGCTCCAGGAGACACACCTGATAGGTAGTTCATGTAAAGCACTGTGTAGATCTGGATATAAGTTAGTGGCACATGCAGGGTTCACCACAAGCTCCAGAGGCGTGGGTATAATGGTAAAAACACCTTCCCGCTCACTATAGATCGCATATGGACGGACGACAGGGGCCGATACGTGGGTATTACGGGGTCCTGGGAAGGACGCACTATGACATTGGTCTCCATCTATGTCCCCCTGGCCTCCAAACTACCACATTTCAGGACCTGCGCACCGCTCTCCTCTCACTACCTGAAGGGGTGTTATTGCTGGGAGGGGACTTTAACTCCGTAGGGTCAGGGGCGCTGGATCGCCACCCACCGCGGGAACTGGGGCCCTCGCATAGATGGCTGCCAGATTTTCTTGAAACCATGGGTCTAGTAGATGGTTGGCGCACTTATAACCCTGACAAAATGCAACACACCTTTCACTCGGGGCCCATGGCAGCTTATCCAGATTAGACTATATCCTGATCCCCGCCCCCAAATCTCGCTCATCCACGAAATTAGACACCTGGCAAGGGGCATTTCTGATCACTCACCAGTCTGGGTCCATGTTCTCCTCGATCAAGCCCGGGTGGGTAGGGTCGTCCCTATTAACCCCTGGCATCTTCGCAACCCTAAAATCCGCCAAGAACTCACCAAGACAATGGATACATACTTTGCCGAAAATCTGGATACGGTGACCTCCTCCCGGACACTATGGGAGGCATTTAAGACAGTGATTAGGGGGGAGGCCCTGTCCCTGATATCAGGACAAAAGAAAGAAAGACATAGAGAAATTGCAGAAATAGAGGACGAGATCAATCACTTGGAGAGAGAGATGGAGACGACAATCACACCTGACTTAACCCATCTATTGCGACTCAAACAAGACGAATACAAGGCACTACTGACTGAACGCGCAAAAATGCTAGGAAGAGAGACACTTGGTAGGATCTATGAGCTTGGGGATAAAGCTGGGAAACCATTAGCCTGGCTTGACAAACGCGAATGGGCGAAGAGGTTGGTCCCAGTCCTCCATGATGCCAATAACATTGAAGTAACAGACCCCCAAGAAATAGCAGACTGCTTTGCCAGGCACTTTAACTTAATATACACAGCAGTGGCATTTTACACTGAGGACGAATCCTCCGAACTGCTTCGTGACGTTAAACTTCCCACTCTCTCCTTAGAAGACCGGAGTCTTCTAGATAGCCCCCTAACAGCTGATGAAATAGCCCACGCAATCAGATCGCTACAATCAGGGAAGGCCCTTGGCCTGAACGGCATCCCAATTGAACTATACAAACTCAGCCCTGACAAGTTGTCCATTCATCTCAAAAGCATGTTTGAGGAAAGTAGGGAATCAGGAGTGCTCCCAACTGACCAACGTATAGCCACCATAGTAACCATACACAAGGAAGGTAAGCCAAAAACGGACTGTGCTTCCTACAGGCCGATTTCCCTCCTCAATGCCGAACCTAAGATCCTAGCTAAAGTCCTCGCCACCCGTCTCATTAACGTAATCTCGGAATTGATACACCCGGACCAGTCCGGCTTCATTCCGCATAGGAACACAGCATTGAACCTACGCCGTGTCCACGGTGTCTTGGGCAGAGCAGACACGATTCTTGAGCCGGCTGTCCTCGTGTCACTAGATGCCACCATGGCATTCGACACTATAGAATGGCCTTACCTTATTGCGGTCCTCCGAAAGTTAGGGTTCGGCCAGGAATTCACGCAATGGATCCGCCTTTGTATTCGGAACCAATGGCGCAAGTCGTGGTGAACAACAAGAAGTCGGATTCCTTCGTCCTGAGCCGAGGCACCCGTCAGGGGTGTCCGCTCTCTCCCCTTCTTTTTGCATTGGCGCTGGAGCCACTGGCTGCATGGATCCGCCAAAACCCAGTTATTCGAGGCATGCGGTGGTCACCTGATTGGGAGGACCGCATAACGCTCTATGCGGACGATATACTACTATTTTTAACGGAGCCCAAAAAGTCTTTAATAGCAGTTCTGGATATTTTAGCTGTATTTGGTAACTACTCCGGCTTCAGGATTAACTGGTCTAAATCCCACCTATATGTCCTTCAGGGGGCCCGCCTGCTCTGCCCCGAAACTGCCCCATCCACATTAGCACTACTGGGTTCAAATATCTGGGTATATTTCTCTCCCGAGATCCTGTACTCCGCTATGAAAATAATCTTCTCCCGCCATTGCTTCGCTTACGGCGAGACATTGCCAGTTGGAAATCCCTTCCCCTCTCCCTACTGGGCAAAGCGGCTCTTTTTAAAATGATGTCCCTACCCCGCTTTCTCTACGTTTTGCAGAACACACTTGACCCAGTCCCCTCGAAATACTTTAAAGAAATAGAATGCCTCCAGAGGGACCTGCTGTGGAACGGGCCTCCCGTATAGCACTGAATACGCTCACGTTACAGTGGTACGATGGTGGCATCAGTCTGCCTAACATTAAAAAATATTACTGGGCAGCACATTTGGCAGCCATTAACCACGGTACATACGGAGACCCTGCCAATCCGGGCTATAGGATGGACAAGTGGCTCCTCCCGGGAGGGAACTATAACCGATCCCTCTACGCGAAATCAAACAGATCCAAGCTCACAGGGCCCACTGGACACACTGTTAAGGTATGGCACACTGCAAATAAATCCCTGGGATGGGAGGGTAAATTAACATTGGCTACCCCCTTATGGGACACCGCAAAACTTGGCAACCTATGGGCCTCGAAGGGATTTGATAAGTGGGACCTGATCGGCATATCACAAGTCAAAGATCTGTGGAAACAGGGTGGAGTAAAACCCTTTGTTACCCTGCAGACTCAGTACAACCTAGCAGATGCCGAGCTCTTTCGATATAATCAGATTAGCCACGCGCTACACTCTCTCATACCTAGAGGCACTTCCTCCCCGACTCATCCCCTTTAGAGGACAGAATATTAGACGGCCCTGTCCCCGACAAGACCATCTCGTTAATTTACAATAAATTAATACACCACATGGATGATCCTCTACTAGCTCTGAAGGGGAAATGGGTAGCTGATGGGATGGAATTGGACGATGAGGACTGGCAAGAAGCGGTCTCCTCGCCCCGGGTGGTGGCCATCTCGGCCCGACTACGGCTTGTCCAACTTAAGATCCTGCACAGAGTATATATGACCGGCCCTCGGCTGGTGATGATGGGGAGAGCCGAAACAGGGGACTGTCGCAGGAAATGTGGCATCACGGGTACGTTCATGCATATCATGTGGGAATGCACCCTAATCCGAAGGTACTGGACAGGGGTACACGCAACGATGAGCACGGTACTGACTGTCCCTCTTAGTCCAGAGGCACGTAGATGCCTACTAAACATATGGGAGCCGACCGATCTTAACGCACACCAAATACAATGGGCAACGTTGGGCTTCATGCTGGCGAAAAGAAATATAGCCCAGGCTTGGGGGCGGCAGCACCTCCTACTCTGGCTACATGGGAAAACAACATGGACTGGTGCATGTTTAGAGAAAAGACAGTGTTTACAGCCCGAGGCTGCCCCCGAAAATGGACCCGCATCTGGTCACAGTGGAACGCTTACCGTGGCGATATTTGCATTCCCCCACAAACTGTTGCGCTTGATGATCTACTTCCCCCCTTGAATGCCTCCACTGTATGTAACTTGCTATTGAATTGCCTTACTTGTCATGCGTATTTCTATACTGTATTAATTTTAATGCTGATATGCCGATGTTTGTCAATAAAAAGTTAAATAAAAAAAAAAAGAATGGACTTGGGCACTGTAGGGGCACAGGGCTCATGCCTCTGTGCCCTCACCACTGGCATAGTGCACCCAGCTAGAGGGGTGGCTGACCTAGGCCAGGGCAGTGGCTTGTAGGCATGGCACACAGGGATGTGTGCCATGTCGACTCTTCACTTTTGTTCTGCACCAAGACACGCAGCCTGCAAAGGCAGTGTGTGTGTGTGTAAAGGTACAGGGTCCCTAAGGGTGGCACAACAAGTGCTGCAGCCCTTAGGGGCCTTCCCTGGTCACAGTGCCCTGGGTACCCATGGTACCATTTACCAGGGGCTGACCTGTGGCCAGGGATGCCAATTGGGTGTAGGCATCAATGAGGTTTTAGGGAAGGAACACAGACCCTGGGTACCTGGTTGGCAGGAGCCCAGGGCACACTCAGTCAAAGCACATCAGCAATTCAGCAAAAAGTGGGGGCATACCATGCAAGAAAGATGGCACTTTCTCACACTGGGGTAATCGACAAAATTGGCGTTAAGAGCCTAACGCCAAGAATGCTGTCAAATATCTGCTTCCAGGCTCTATATTTTGGCAGAAAAATCCTTTTGAGATTTCTAGTGTTGTTTTGTATGTCTTCTGCACGATGTTCTTAATTAGTGCGGCACTGTGTGCATTCTGTACTGCAAATGTGCTTGTGGATGCATTTAAATGTCTGTAATCCAAGACTAGACAATATGAATTATCGGGTTTCATTACGGAAAACAAAGGACTATTCATAGATGACGCACAATTCTCTATTACACCCTGGTATTCAAGTTGATCTAGATCTCCCTGACTTGTTTCTTTGCTTCATGTTTAATCGGGTATTGTCTCTGTTGTTGAGGAATTCGTTTTAATTGGATTTCGTGATGAGGTGACTCATCATCCCACCCAACATGATTGCGGTAAAGTGCAGGAGCTAACGCCCACTCCTGCGCATATGAATTTTTAACTGATTCTGGTACGAGGTCGGAAAAAGCAGGTAAAATAACTTCTTCCACTGGGCAATCCATTACGAACTCAGGTGGCTAATCCTTTTTGGCCAAAAGAATGTCATAACCGTAGGTCACGTTCTCCCAAAAAAGACACTTCAATTTCCTGGGTATGTCCCCCTCCGTTTGGAGCGTTATTTCGTATAAACAATGTGGGACACTTACCCTTGTATTAGGTGTTTCCATCGTGATATGCTCACTCAGTGCTACTACCCCCAGAAAGTCCATCAGGTTCTGTTGAGCTATGGTGACTTCTGACGCACTGTCCAGCATCGTCACTGCCCATTCCCCGTTCAGAAGAGGGGCCTCAGTAGCCTGGGCATTCCTAATTTTAATCCCGGCTACCTTCTTCTTTTAAATTGAGGTTTTGATGTCTTTTGTTTGTCTTCCTGTTTAATGATGTAATCCGAAGCGCGATGTATCTCCCTTTTTGGTTTGACTCGCTCTTCCGATCTGTGCTCTGACCGTCTGTCTCTCTCCGACCGCTTTTCGGATTGATCCTGAAAGGAACGAGAGGAACGTGCATCAGTATCCTGATACCTATCAGGTTTTCTAATATTGTCACGGTTGCGCAAATTATATCTCCAGTCGGTGTGTTCCTGTTGAGGAGACCCACCCTGTGACTGTGTTTTCTTTCGCTTATTTTTTTGTTTATTATCCCATTTCTTTTTTGAAGAATCGGGTGCTTGCTTAGAGTTATCCTTTTCAGAACTACTCTTAACTATTGGTTTCCCAGGTTTGGCTCCCAGATTATCTCTGCCTCAAGAGGCATATGTGTATTCGATAATCTTAGGTAATTCACCCTCCTGCTGTGCAGGAGTGAATTCCCTCAGGCGTTGGCGTATAGCCACCGCTGCTGCCTCCCCTTTTATGTTACTAAACATAATTGTAGATACCGGGGCAAATTGCCCATCCGTTTCATTCCCAGATCTAAGGCAGGCTCAGCCCCGTACTCATTCTGAATCTGTTACAGTATATCTTGTATGACTGCTATCGAAGGGGTACCATGCGTTCTGGTATATACGGCAGCGAAGACTGTACCCCAAGTGGCGTAATCTTCTAACTGGGGAGCCATCCCCATCAGCAAGCAAATTGTCAGTATTCTGTGTTTTTCCTGTGGGTCCATATGGGGAAAGACTGCTTCAAGCTGTGCTGTTTTTTGTGCTATCCAGAACGCGATTTGCTCCCGGCTGGTGGGAACCTTTCCCATGATCGCATTTAGTGTTTGCGGGCTAATACCTGAGGTAGCCATGTGTGGTTGTGCAGCCTGAGGAGCCCCTACAGGTTGGACTGTTAATGTTCTCATTACATATTATGTTAGATTCCTGTAAATCTTTACTAAATCTCTGTAAAGTTTGTGCATTCATGCTGATGTTAGGGCAGCAACGTTTGGATGCAGCATGTATGATGCTAAGACTTGCCAGGTCGCTCCTTCTCTACTAAGCAGACTGAGTCTCACATGTTGTAAGGGTTAGAACGCCTTTAAACCAATTAATGTTCTCTTGGTAAGTTAATGGGATTTCTAAGTCCAAGCATGGAAAATACTCATCAGGTGGTTTATCTTCAATGTATTCATGAAATAACTTGTGTGTGCATCTGCAGGTGGGAATTTAACCCAAGAATAGAATACCTCTAATCTGAATGCTTCGTGTGCCTCAACCACGAAGGTAACATCTCCGCCCGTTGCCAGGAGGCCATGTTGTAATAATTTCAAGGTAACTGCCTGTCTGCAATTTTCTGAAATATTTAGCCCTACTATCCGTTCTTCAATGATTTAATTCTGTTTGGTCATTGTTAGAGCAGTAGTACTTAGCTTATTTGTTATAGAGATATGGTGTGTACAGTGTAGGAACCTTTAATCCTCCAAGCTTGATTAACCTACAGCCAATACATAGAGTATGCCTACTCAGCTGAGGCGGATTTGTTTCCCTTTCCACTACGGGCGTTTCTGGTTAAAATGTGAGTAGGGGTCTCTGAGAAAGCACGACTGAACTACTCAGAATTGACCATTAAATAGGTGCCTAATCAATGTTGGCGGCGCCATGTTGTGTAGTTTCTACCAATCCGTAGGACCTGCGATTTGTTCGGACAACATCAACTAAGGGCTTTGTGGCAACACTGATTCCAGACACCCCTGCAGGATATGCAGGCCTATAGACCAGCTAGCTCACAGTGCCACCGTAAGCCCCCCTAACCTACCAGAGAGCGAATGGTTTCTGGCAACCACTGAACATGACAACCCTGATTCCTCAGGAATCGTGGAAACAGTACAGAACCTTTAGCTCAGTCACTCATGCTCACTTATTCTCAGAAAAATATACAGAGAATACACAGTGGGACATTTTCAATAATATTTATTGAACTAACGTTATTCTTGCATGAAATACGTGTACTCAATGATCAGTAGGCAGAAGCAGATAAACGTGATTACAAGCACCAAAAGCGTGAACAGTAGATATAGTTCTAACATGGTACTAAACAATTATATATACAGGCATATAAACAAGGCAGTAATCTAGCGTACTCCTACTATGCGAACCCTACTCTAAGTGTAAATAGGGTGTGTATAGATGTATAGCCAAGAATTGCCCCAAGGGACGGTCCAACCCTATTACCTGATGGGAGAGAGTGAAGGACCCCGTCTTGGTCTCGAGTTGGACACCCCTCACGGAATGTCAGACAGTTGTGTGGTAGATTCTCAGCATGCACGGACCCTCAGTGTCAGCGGAAGTACCTCCTCTACTAATCTATAGGGATGCCTATTATTTATAATAAAAGGCGACCTCGCGATGTGCATGTTAGATTAGTGATGTTATGGACATGTAGATAGTGTTGTCGCATGGTGGATGAAAATAGGACGACTTTTGTACCTAGTGTGTAGAAAGGCCTAGTACATGATGTTCAAGGCGTCGTGATAATGTTGTGCAAAGCTGGATGTATAAACAAAGTAGTTTCAGAGAAACTAATCCAACATTGTCGTGCATGTAAATGTGTGCAAAAGTTCACAGATGAAATGTTATTTTCCAGGGTAATGTAAGAAATAAGCTGCTTTGCAACATAGGCCTAACTCGGAATTATAACAGAGTGGGACCATAACTTCTGCGGAGTCACATGCCGGGCCACGAGCAGCTTCAGGGACCACTCCTTCAAAGCCTTCAGCGTCATAGCCAGGCAGTCGGAGCACAACTTGGAGTCGTGGTCGCGCTTCAAACACCACAAACGCACAATGGTGCGGACCGGTCACTGACATGGCGCAGTGACAGGTGCAACAGGGTATAAAACCTGCTTTCCTCAGTGACATCATCGACACACCAGGAAGAAATGACAAAACAACACAAAAATCCTGTCAAAAACTGATAGAGGGGTAGCTCTTCTCTCAGATCAGCGCTGGCTTGCGCAGAAAGAAAAGAACTGATGTCAGTGCGCTGAGGTGGCGCCTATATAGATGACGCGGACATCACGCATAGCGTGGACGTCGACGCAATGTGGAGCCGAAAGACGCCACCTACCAGTGCGCAGGGACTGCTCACAAATAATCTTCCAAATCCAGTCTGACGCCTGGGGAACTCAAAGTAAGGAATCTGCGGCTAGATGTCTCTATCAGATAAGGAAGAAATCTCCCCCCTTCCAGTGTCGGAACTCACTAAATATGACCCTCCATCTATGAATGATATTAAGGAATTCATTAATTCTATGAGACCATCTGGGGCAATGGGACCAGATGAAATTCCAATTTATAAAAAAGAAGCTAAGTTATGGGTCACCTTCATTAACCAGGTATTTAAACACTGTTATTTCCGCTCTGCAATTCCCCCCATTATGAACAGGGAGTATTATCATCCCTTTATATAAAAAGGGGGCATGTAATCTGCCTATTAATTATCAACAAATTGCTGTATTAGATGCTGTGGGAACGGTCTTTACGAAAAGCCTATTACGCCATCTTAATTCCTGGGTTAACGGAAAAAAGATTATCCCATTGGAACAGTCTGGCTTTAGGATAAATCATTCTATGCTAGATAACATCACTACTCTCCAACTTATTACAGAAAAATATGTAACTATTAGAGGCTCTCCGGTATTTGCAGCTTTTATTGACTTTTCCACAGTGTTTGATAGAGTGGATCGTCCGACCCTGTGGAAAAAACTACATAGTCTTGGTATGCACAACAAAAAAACAGAAGGTCAAGGCACTTGATGCTCAATCATTGACGATTGTATACCATTGTATATATTTTTCTGAAACTGTACTTGATCATAGTTGGGTGCTGAGCCAGTTTGTTTCATAGTCTTGGTATGCCATGGATATTGCTAAATTTAATTATCACCTTACATACTTCAACATGGTGTCAAATGCTGTTTGGGGTGTAAGTTCAGGGACTTTCTGCTATTATCCCTATAAAAAATGGCTCAAAGCAGGATTCCCTGCTATCCCCTTTGTTATTTTCCCTATAAATATATCTGACTTACCTACTCGAATAATGGGGTTGGCGAGCCGCTGTCTATAGGGGGACGTCCGGTGTCTTGTTGTATGCAGACCACTTAGTAGTCTTTGGTTTGACAACTAAGGGTCTGAATAGTCATCTTGCTTTATTAGGCAGTACTCTGATATCCACTTTTTAAAAATTAACATCACTAAAAGTAAAATTGTGAGCTTTAAGGGTATGAGAGCACAAAATTATTCTGATTACACATCGTACCTTGGTAAGTAAAGTAAAGAGACTGTTAAATCATATACGTTTTTAGGGAAATTTAAAATCAATAATTTAAATGATGCGGATCACACAGCGGATAGGATTATTAAGGCTAAATCTCAGTCAAACAGTTTGAGTGCTTGTATAATGCAGTTGGCCGTAGGCACTTTACCCATCTTTTGTCAGCCAAAATACCTTCCACTCTATAATATGCATTAGGATTAACAGATGTGGCATAATGTCTTTTTTTCAGACAAGTCTGGAGGGCAAATTTAGAGGAAACTTTGTGGTTTTAATACTTTGGCAGCCATTCCGGCACTAAGATTAGAATTTGGGCTAAAAAGTGCATTTGTACAAGATCTCACAGCAGTAATTCGATGGGGCTATTGGCTTTTGAGAAGCAAATCGTACTACCTAAGGAATTACATGCGGATTGAGATTTGTTAAAGAGAGAAAGATAAATCTTTGTTATATAGGAAATTCAACTATGCCTTAAGCTTGTATGAGTTAAACCAGGAATGTGTTTGCTCTTGGTCTGAAGCACAATTACAATCTTGTATTAAGCAAGCTTCTATTCATTCAAGTATGCACTTTGATATGGACTTTTGTAAGACAAAGGAAAAGATTTCATATTATAATGACCTCACGCATCCCGAGAAAAATCTCAACTATATCTAAAAGGCAACATGGATCGGGGGGTTAGACAATTTTGGATCGGGCTTCGCTGAAATACTTTGCCTTTAAATGTTTTAACTTTAAAATGGCATAAATGAGCAAAAACAGATAATGCCTGTGATCTATGTAATTCATGTAATAATGCGGTCCAGGGTCTGAATCATGTACTTTTTGTTTGCGCTGCATTGATAGTGTATCACAATAAGTTTTTGAGACCTTTATTCTTAAAATATCATGGGTAAAAGACTTCTGAAGCCCTTCTCGTAATGTTTTCTCCTCCAAATGAAACGTTCTGTACTCGAGAATTTATATTTTTTTAATCGTTTTTACATTAGTATTGAAAGTCCGGATTTTCTTGAATAGTTTCATTTGTATTTTATCATATAATGAATTTTTTGCATGAGTTTTTAAATGTCATCCTTATTATATATCTTATTATTGTATGGGTCTTATCAGTTTATGTGCATGTGGGTCTGGTTTGAGTTCCAAATCATGAATAAAAACTTGACTTGGCTTGTACTGCCTTCCAAATCGACCAGAGGTTCCACTGTAGTTATCATCCACAATCTTACGTAGTGTTTGAAAGGATAAATGGAACTCTGTGCTTCTATTGGTTTGAAATTGCCAGACGCTTTTCCTCATGTTTTGATGAGCATCAGGAGTACCTGAGACAAAAAGAATGGTTTATCACCCCATGAGGTGATCATGGGCAGAGCAATGAGACTGGCTTACACTCCTTCAGCTGCATTAGTTTCAATGACTGATGACATTGTGCTAGATTACTGCAAAGGTCTGGCTGATATGGTGAAATCTGAGTCTCATCAAATGAATGTAGCAACAGAAGCAAAAAGGAGATATTATGCTGTAGATTGAACCCTGGGGACTGGATAGTGGTCCAAAATCACGTCAGGAAGAAGTGCCTAGAGGAGCGCTGCTGTGGACCTTATCATGTGATCTTGACAACACTGCAGTAAATTGTGCAGAAATCCTGAGGTGGATCCAGGCCGCTCACACAAAAAGAGTGCACATGGCAGATGAAGAAGTGGTGAAAACAACCACTGATTGACAGAGTCAAGCTCAAGTCTACAGCATTGAATCCGGGAAAGGGCAGGGGGTATGGTTTGAACATTTGAAAACTGGTATAGAAAATGAGGTATTAAAAGTCCAGAACAGAGAAAGTGAAAGTACTGGTGAAGATCCTCTACCAGTGGTGCTGTTGTCCAGTTTCAAACCAGGGAACAGAATGAAGAGCTATTGCAATGTCAAAGGCATGAGTGGCAGCAAGATCAAGTAGTCTCGGATTCAAACAACAAAGGACTGCAGTTGAAAATTTGAGTCACCAGAAACCCCAGAGGAAGAAAACAATTCAGAGAATCGTGCAGGTGAGATTAATCAAAGTTCATGTCCATTAGTAAGTGGAGAACCAGGTGAAAGCAAGAGAATAGAAGGAAACATTTGCTGAAAAGAACCTGCTAAAGAAAGTGTTGTCAAAAAGAGAAACAAGAGCGACTAAACCCAATCAATGAAAGTTCTGAAATAATTGAACAAGATTCGGAGAATAGTGAAAGTGAAGAATCACCTGTTGCTAAAGGACAAGCAAAGAAAGAGAACATTAAATTGAAAGTATGCATCACATGAAGGGGTACAGTTAACTACAGAGTCAGGGGAATCAGAGTCGGAAATCTACAGTCCAAAAAATCACTGCCAATACAGTTTCAAAAGTAAGTATGAAAGTAAATCAGTAGAAGAAGAACCACCTTGAAAGGTTTAAAAGATTAAACTTTCAAGTTGAAACAAATGGAAAGAAACTTAGTGACAATATGAACTGAAAGAGTGTTTTGAAAAAAACCAAGATTATTTTGAATTAGTTTTGTTCGATTATTGTTTTGAAAGAAATAAGAAGACAAAATTATTGTTTTAAAGAAAATTATAGTTCATTTTTTTATTTTGAGCTTCACGGTTTATATTTGTTTTTGTCTCAACAGAAAATGGGGTACAACCAATGCTGTAAAATTATTGGTTCAATTGTTTTATTAACAATATTAAAAGTCTTAGTTGGCCTGTTGTACCTACTGTCTCTGGTGGGATACGTCTCTACAAGAGTTAAATTAACTACAGTACATTATTTAGTGAAACATAACACATTAAAGCATAAGGAAAGTTTAGTTAGTGGGTTTCAAGAAAAAATTCATACTAAAATGATACAGGAATATTCTGATATTATGAAGGTCAAGAATTGCTTTTTAACTGAACTTTTCTTCCTTCTTCTGCAGGTGAAAATATTACCTATACAAAGTTTAGGAGGCTGTTTTAGTAAATGGTGCACACTTATTTAAGTGAAGCACCTTGCACTAATCCAGACAACCCTTATGCCGATTTTAGTGGTCTTAGACAACCATAGAAAGTTCTCTAAGTTGTAGCTGTGGAGTGCAGCCTTCAGGCTTAGTCCATAAGGAGTGTTAAGCAGCTTGTTTTACCAGAACTAATCATATAGTGTAGGTTAAACGAAAAAGAACCACACAGTGTAGTTATAAAAATAAGTATATTTATTATACAGACTCACTAACACATTGGTATATCACCTACCACATATAGTGCTAGATACCAGCACAATACTTCAATTGCAAACATGTACATAAGCACAAATCAACAGTGGTCTCCAGGGGGAGACCAAACCATATACTAAAGAAGTGGAATGCGAACTGCGACCAAAGTCGGGACTTGGACCAGGATACTCAGAAGAGCTGGGACACAAGGAACCACCTACGGTAAGTACCCAGGAACCCCACGGAGACTGTGTGCAGAGTGGAAACACAGCCGGGTACTCAATGCAAGTCAATGGGAAAGTTGTCGTTGTTCTAGTTTTTAAGAAGGACCATTCCCAGTGGACCCTAAAGAAACCCTATGGAAGACAGAAGGCTGAGGAGTCACCTCACCCGACAATACTCCAGGAACTAGGATACCTACACCAGGGAAGCCGGGTGCATAGGTGCGAAGTAACGAAGGAAGGATTCTTGAAGAGAAGAACCTGCAAGCAGAGGGGACAGAGTCTATGCCACTCAGAGGTGACCAGGAGGCATTGAAGACAATGACCACCGATGACGGAAGATGCAGGAGTGATGACAGTGACATTGTCGCTGCAGCTGTGAGGACCAGGCGACGCTGTAGAAGACCAGGAGCTGTTCACGAGCTGTCCCACGTCAGAAGTCAGACATCGTAAACAAAAAAGGAGCAACGGTGGGACCAGCAAGTTCCAGGGGACTCACCAATTAAAGGAGAGTCAGGACAGGCCCAAGCAATCAGGGGAGCCAACTGAGGCCAAACAAGACCCTCAAGAGGACCCACAGGCCGCAGGCACAGGAGTCGCAAGAGTACGTCGAGCAGCTCACCAAAGATGCAGGCCCACTGTGCAGAGGATGAACTGAGGAGAAAGGTCTTGGCAGGAAGAGATGCTGGAGGCTAGAGCTTCTTGTAGCCCGAAGTTCTCTGGAGAACAGAGCCAACAAGCCTTGGCAACGGCAAGTCGACGCGCAGCACAGGGGTTCGGTCCCAACGGTTCCGACGAGGGATACTGGCTTCAAAATTGCTGAGAGGACATGTCAGGCCTCGAGGGAGTTGCAGAACCTCTACCTGTGTTGCTGAGTCTCTCAGAGTCCGTGGGACGTCAGGAGCAGCAGACCGGTCAGGTTGGTTGCGGTGTCTGCAGATGCAGGGGAGTGACTACTTCACTCCAAGGGAGATTCCTTTGGGTGTCTTTGATGCCCACAGGCCTGGAGAGGAATTTGGATGAAGCACAGGCACAGACGATGAAGAAGACTGGCAAAACAGTGAGACCAGGAACAGCAGGAATATTCCTTGGTGCAATCTCGGTTCCAGGCGAAGTCCAGCGAAGTGCAAGGTGCCCAGACGGTCAAGGTTAAAGAGGTTTCGGGTTTGAATCTTGTCCCATGACAAATCTGAAGAGCCACCCACAGGTAAGCCATTAAGTACCCTAGGAAGAGGTTTGGGACGATTCAAGGGTCCCTCACAGAGGAGGGGCTGGACAGAAGGGAGGAGACTCCCATGTCCTTTGTCCAGTTTCGCACCAGAGCGGGAGCCAAGGGCTCCCTGAACTATCTCAAACTAGAGTATGCAGATAGGGCACCAAATGTGCCCTTCAAAGTAGTCTGGTGGCGCTGGAAAGCGCCCCCACCCCAGCCCAATACACAAAGTCCTGTCTAGGAGGTGGTCACACCTCCCTTTGGCAGGAACCTATTGTTCTACCTTCCCCTGCTCGAGCTCAACTCAGCAGCAGGAGTGCAGAATCGTGTCTGGGGTCGGCAGCAGCAATAGCTTGCTGGTAGAACCTGGAAGGCTATTACTGGAAGTACTGGGAGCTTCCTGGCGGACCCCCAGTGCATGGAATCATACCTCCAACACTGGTAACTGTGTTGGGGTATGAATCCAACATGTTTGACACCAAACATGCCCAGGTTCGGCACAGCCAATATATAGTTATCCATCGTGTAATGACGAATGCCCACTATATGTATCAAAATGGCTGATCACACTTACAAAGCCTGGAGAACAGACTCCGGAGTTTGCAGGGGGTGCCCTGCTCATGTAAGGCACCCTCACACTTATAACTTAGCACCCTGCCTTCAGGATTGAAAGGCCAGCCTTATGGGTTACCTATAGGTTTTTAGTGCAGGAAACTTATATCTGTCATAAGTGGTGCTAACACCAACTCACACAGGCTGCAATGGCAGGCCTGTGGTCACAGTTTGAGTGTTCTTTCATGGGTGGCATAATACATGCTGCAGCCCATGGTAGACCCCTGGTGTACATGTGCAATGGGTACCTTAATACCATATGCTAGGGACTTAAATGGGTACACAAGTAGCCAATTGGGGAGGTGCCAAAGTACTTACCACTGTCAAAGTTAGGGAGAAAGCACAGTGACTGGGTTCTTGATTAGCAGGATCCTAGTCAGACTAGTCATAAAACAGAACAACATCAGCAAAAAGTGGGGGTAACCATGACAGCAGATCCTACTTTCGTACACAACCCCACCCTCAAACGAAAGGAGATGAGACTAACCTTGCCCAGTTGAGTCTTCATTTTCTAATTGGAAATATCTGGAGAATCCATCTGCTTTGGCATGGTTACTCCCAGAAAAGTCAATACCATGTAGGGAAATAGACCACCTCAAAAGTTTGGGATTTTCACCCTTCATCTGTTTAAGCCATTAGAGGGGCTTATGGTCTGTCTGAACAATGAAGTGAGTACCAAATAGGTATGGCCTCAACTTCTTCAAGGCCCAGACCATAGCAAAGGCATCCCTCTCAATAGCTGACCAACGTTTCTCCCTGGGAGTCAACCTTCTGCTTATAAAAGCTAATGGTTGGTCCTGGCCTTCTGCATTATGTTGTGATAGAACAGCTCCTACCCCTATCTAAGAAGCATCTGTCAGGACAAAGAATGTTTTGGAGTAATCAGGACTTTGCAGAATGGGAGCAGAGCAAATGGCCTGCTTCAGGTCATCAAATGCCTTCTGACAACTAACTGTCCACTGAACTTTCTTTGGCATCCTTTTGGATGTGAGATCATTGAAGGGAGTCACTATATGCCATTATCCCTTAACAAACCTTCTGTAGTACCCAGTCAGCCCCAAGAAAGCTCTGACCAGAATCTGGGTACTGGGAGCAACCCAGTCCATTATGGTCTGGATTGTGCTCTCCAATGGTGGAACTTTGCCTCCACCTACCAGGTGACCCAAGTTCACAACCTTGCTCTGCCCTATCTGGCACTTTTTGGCCTTGATAGTGAGGCCTGACTTTTGCAGGGCCTCCAGAACATTCCTGAGGTGGAGCAGGTGATCCTCCCAGGTGGAACTAAAGATAGCAGTATCATCTAAATATGCTGCACTATAGGCTTCCAGACCTGTGAGAACTTTATTCACCAACCTCTGAAATGTGGCAGGTGTATTCTTCAAACCAAAAGGCATTATGATAAATTAATAATGCCCACTAGGGGTTGAAAATGCTGTTTTTGTCTTGGCATCCTCAGAGAGTCTGATTTGCCAGTAGCCAGCAGGCAGGTCAAATGTACTAAGATACTTGGCTAAGGCCACAGTATCAATTAGCTCATAATCCTGTGAATTGGATGGGCATCAGTCCTAGTGACTGCATTGAGGCCTCTGTAGTCTGCACAAAACCTAAACTCTCTCTCTTACCATCTTGGGAGTAAGGTTTTGGCACAAGGACTACTGGACTAGCCCAGGGGCTATCTGAAGGCTCAATGACCACCAACTCCAGCATCTTTTGGACATCAGTCCTGATTCAATCTCTGACATGGTCAGGCTGCCTGTAGATTTCATTCTTAAAGGGAAGACTGTCACCTGTGTCCACTTCATGGGTACACCAGGTGGTTTGACTGGGAGTCAGAGAAAACAAGTGGGTGAACTGATTGAGGACTTTCGTGCAACCAGCTTGCTGCTGGTCAGTGAGGCTGCCTGCCAAGGCTCTCCATCAACTGACCCATCAACAGAGTCCTGAGAGAGGAGATCAGCGAGAGGGTCACTCTCTTCCTCCTGTCCCTAATCAGTGGCCATGAGCAAGTTCATGTAAGCCCTGGCAACAAAAGGCTTTAGGCGGTTCACATGAAGTACCCTGTGGGAACTTCTAGGAGTACCTAAGTCAACCAAGTAGGTGACCTTACCTATTTTTTCATGGATGGTGTGGGGGCCGCTCCAGTTGTCTTGGAGAGCTGCTGGGGCCACAGGCTCCAACACCCACACTTTCTGTCTTGGCTGGTAAGAAAACAAGTTACTTACCTGTAACTACAGTTATCCAGTATTGGTATCTTTCATAGATTCACATGCCTGAATCATTCCCCGTCGTCGAGGCGGGAGTCCCACGGTAAATTACAAAAGTAGTGCCAAAAGTAAATAACAGTAGAAGGCTAAAAGAAAAGGCCTAAGGCCTAAAACTTAGTAGCCTATCTACATCATTATAATGAAAAAGAACCAAATGTTAGCTCCAACCAATCAGCTACCAGCACCCTCTAGAACACTCTCAGCAGAGGCAGTTCTCCTCAGATTTTCTTAGCACAAGTGGGAGTAAGAGTCCCAAATCCTAGAGAACTGACCTGCCGGGAGGAGGGTGAGTGCATGTGAATCTATGAAAGATACCAATACTGGATAACTGTAGTTACAGGTAAGTAACTTGTTTTCTTATCCAGTATTGGGGTATCTTTCATAGATTCACATGCCTGAATCAGAGTAGTCAGCAGTATATCAAACGTAATGTCGTTTGCGGATGGTGGGAGACAAGTATTACTAAACCCCCAAACTGTATCCACAATGACTGAGATTTTTATTTTTATTTTTTTATTTTTATTTTTTACACAAGCCTTCAAGACATCAAAGTTATGTAAAATGCAATCTACTACTAAGAACAAGAATACATAAGAATTATCATATATGTATATTTGTACAACTACACTTTATATAGATATTTACATATCAATTTTGTATGAATACTGATCGCAGGAACAAACAGCATATAAAAGAGAAAATACCTGGTCCGACTTAATGAAAGAGTTGTCGTAGAACCGCCTGTCCAACTGCTGCATCTTCTCGCTGAGCAGATTGAAGACAGTAGTGCTTCGTGAACATGTGGACATTTTTCCATGTCGCAGCACGACAGATATTCTCTAGAGTCACTCCAGCAAACAAAGCTGCAGAAGCCGCCATAGTCCTTGTAGAGTGAGCCTTGACCTTCCTCTGTAAAGGCTTGTTGGCCTTGTCATGGCAGAAGCGGATAGCGGAAGCCAGCCATCTGGCGATTGTTGCCTTTGTTACTGCAGTTCCAATAGTTGTTTGGCCATAGGCCACGAACAGTTGGTTGGAACGCCTGATGTCTTTAGTTTTTGTAAGTAGAATTTTAAACAGCGTTTGACATCCAGAGAGTGTAACGCTCTCTCAGCTGGAGTGGATGGATCCGGAAAGAAAGTTCTTAACCTTACCGGTTCGTTCAAATGAAATTGTGACGGTACCTTGGGGATGAATTTAGGATTTGTGCGAAGGGTTACATAATCTCGAGTGAAATGTAGGAAAGGCTCAGTGATAGTGAATGCTTGGATTTCACTAACTCTTCTTGCCGAAGTTAGCGCCAGTAAAAGTGCGACCTTCCACGTGAGGAATTTGAGGTCCGCCTTGTGGATTGGTTCAAATGGGCGCTTCATCAGCTGCGCTAGCACAGTATTGAGCTCCCACTCTGGAGGGGTGCTTGCACTGGAGGGAAAGCTCTGAAAAGTCCCTTCATGAATTGCTTGACAAGTGAGGATGAACAGAGAGACGGCCGATCAGCACTTTTTCTGAATCTAGACAGAGCAGCAAGGTGGACCTTGACTGATGAAAACGTAAGACCAGACTTGGCTAGAGACAGCAAGTAAGGGAGAATCTGTTCCGCAGGAGCTTGAACTGGGTGAGTATTATTCGCTTCGCACCAATAACAAAATCGTTTCCATTTTGAACGATAAGTCTTTATCGTGCTTTGAGCACGAGCTTTGGTCAAGATTTCACGACAGTCTTGCGAGATGTTGAAGTCTTTGAACTCTAAGAAATCAGGAGCCATGTGTGCAAGTGTAAGGACTGTGGGTCCGGGTGGACCACTTGGCCGCTGTTCCTGGACAACATCGTAGGAGTCGGACACAGGCGAATAGGCTTGTCTTGAGTCAATAGTAGTAGTTCCTGGAACCAATATTGTCTTGGCTAACGGGGTGCAATTAGGATTATGCGGCAACCCTCTAGCTTCATTTTCCGGAGCACTCTCGGGACCAACGGGATCGGGGGAAAAGCGTAAGCACAAATCCCTGACCATCGCATGGACAGGGCATTCCCCTTGACCCCTGTTGAGGGAATCTGCTGGCATAGTACCGGCATTTCTTGTTGTCCCTTGTTGCAAACAAATCCAGTGCAGGTTTGCCCCAGGTTTGAAACACTCTGTTCAACTGTTCCTGTTCCAGTTCCCACTCGTGACAGTCCGACAGAGACCTGCTCAACGTGTCCGCCAGAGTATTGTGTAAACCCCTGACGTGTTCTGCTCTGAGGGTTATCCCGTGAAGAGTGACCCATTCCCACAGTTCCTGGGCCTCTTGTGAGAGTGTGGCAGATTTCGTTCCTCCCTGTTTGTTGATGTACTACATGCTGGTCGTATTGTCCGTACGGACCAGCACTGAGGAACCCGCAATCCTTGGCAGGAACGCTTGTAGGGACAGAAAAATTGCGCGGAGCTCCAGACTGTTGATATGTTGTTGTTTGTGAATTTGAGACCATTTTCCTTGTATTCTTAAATCTTGTAGATGGCCTCCCCATCCCTCCATGGAGGCATCGGTAGTCAACACGAAATCTGGGATGGCTTGTAAAAATGTTAGTCCCTGGGTTAAATTTGTTGCCTTGGACCACCAGTGCAGAGCCTGTATCATGCGAGGTGTAACCTTTATGGAGTCGTCGAAGGAACCCACGGCTTGCTGCCATTGAAGATGTAATTCCATTTGAAGAGGCCTCATTTTGAGCCGCGCTAGGGGTATCAAGTTTATTGCAGAAGAGCACATTCCCAGGAGTGAAGCAAACATCCGGACAGAAACTGACTTTCTTTTTTAAATTGATGTTGCTAGTTTTCGGAGACGCAATTGCCGATCTTCTGACAAGAATGCCTTGCACTGGATCGTGTCCAGCATTGCTCCGAGAAAAGGAATGACTTGAATTGGACGGAATTGTGACTTGCTCTCGTTGATAGTCAGCCCCAGTGAAGAGAAGAGATGGAGACATGTCTCTGTGGCCACTTTGGCTTTCTGTGCTGAAGGACCCTTGATAAGCCAATCGTCGAGATAAGGGAATACTTGGATTCCTTGAGATCTCAATGCTGCTGCTACAGGTGCCAAGCACTTCGTGAAGATTCTTGGTGCCGATTTTAGCCCAAACGGGAGCACTTTGAACTGATAATGGGCGCCAGCCACTGTGAAGCGAAGATATTTTCGATGTTTTGGGTGAATTGGGATGTGGAAGTACGCGTCTTCCATATCCAGAGAAGCCATAAAATCTCCTTCGTTTAAACAGCTTAGAATCTCTGAAAGTGTGACCGTCCGGAAACTCTGTTTTTTGAGAAATTTGTTTAGTTTTCTGAGGTCCAGAATAGGTCGCCATTCTCCTGACTTCTTTCTGATTAGGAAGAAACGAGAATAGAAACCTGTTCCCTTTGAGAAGAGGGAACTTTCTCTATTGCGTTCTTGAGGAGCATTAGTAAGGCTTCTTTGAACAATAAGTGAAGACGAGGGGGAGGGGGACCCCTGAGTGGAGTAGTGGGTGGCTGTTTGACGAATTCTAGCGTGTGACCGCTGGATACCAGGTCTAGAACCCATCGGTCTGATGTAATGTCCTGCCACCTGCGAACAAAGGCTGAAATTTTCGCACCCACGGGAATGGAAGGTAATGTGGTTGGCGCCCTGCTGAGATCATTGCTTCTTGTTGGTGTCTCGGCCTTGATTTTGGGATCTTCTGCGCCCGCCCTGACGGGAGAAACCAGCCGAAGAGGATTGGTGATATGAAGTCTGGTTATACTGTTGTCTATATTGTGGCTGATATTGCCTATTCTGTTGATTTTGATATCCTCCTCGTGATGTGAAACTACGTCCTCTTGCGCCTCTAAAAGATCCGCGCCTGTATTGAAGGACGCCTAAAGATTTGGCGGTGTCCGTTTTAATGACAAGAAGAGCGTCGTCAATATGTTTTCCAAACAAAGACTCTCCATCATAGGCCATATCTAGGATCTTCGCTTGTACTTCCGGTCGGAAAGTAGTGGCCTTAAGCCATCCCTGGCGTCTAAGTACGGCAGCCCCGGCAAGCTGACGAAAGTTGGTATTAACGATATCCAGCGCGCAATCTATAGTCTCAGATGCGGCTCTTTCTCCCTCAAGCAGAATCTTTCGTAGCGCCCTGCCTGTGGTCTTCAGGGATTAGATCAATAAGGGCAGCCATATCTGACCACATTTGGCGGTCATACCGCCGATTATTGCTAATGAATTTGCCGCTCTAATGGAGGCCACCGCCATGGTGGAAAACTTTTTGCCAATGAGATCCAGCCGACGTCCTTCTTTGTCGGGCAGTGTGGTGATAGGCGTTGCAGGATTTTTAGAACGCTGTTGAGCGGACAAGATGGACTATTAGCAGGCGCTCGGTACTTTTTTTCTATACGAGAAAGCACCGCTGGAATGGAAGCAGGCGTCTTCATAATTTTTATCCCCTCTTTCCAGATATAGTCTATGATTGGGACCGCTCTAGTGATTTTTCTGGACTCCTCCTTAAAATCATGTAGGAAACATTCTGTTTGTTCAATTGTAACAGGCAATTGAAACCTGGCTGCCGCCCGTTGCATCAAGTTATGAAAACTCCCGATATCCTCCGGGGGAGTCGGATGGTAAAGGTATGGGCGGAGAAGGTACCGGTATGATGTAATTATCCCACGGATCCTGGTGAGGGATATTCTCAGGTAATTCTCCTCTTCAACTTCATCTTCCGAGGAAGTAGCATCCTGTTGCACATGCTCGGAGGGAGCAGGCGGAAAAGCGGTATGACTGGAACCTGTGGCTGCGGTAACGGTTCAGGGACCACTGATGGTTGTGATGGATTTTGGAACCTCTTGCTGCGGCGGAAATCTTTGCTGGTAATCCGCCAGCATGGCCTGGAGATCTTGAATGAGCGTCGGAGGGAGATGACTGGTTTCCTCTGGTACGACTCCTTTGATGAAACCTATGCTGCGGGACCGTAAGGTGGTGTTGATAATAATGTTCTTGGTAATTATCATCATCTTCGTCGTCCTCCTGACATTTTATATTAAGTTCAGAGGGATGGTGAGCTATGTCAAATGGTCCATCCTCATCCTCATATTCATCTTCATCATCATCTACATAAGATAGGAGATGTGAGGGAAGAAGCGGGAAATTTTAGTATAGCCCTGCTGTTTTTGGAATGTCTTAAGCTGGAAAGACTCCGATAATAAAGGCGTCGATTGCGAAGGCACAATTTTCACCGTCGACGGGATCGTCGTCGACGGGATCGTCGTCGACGGAATTGTCGTCGACGGGCTCTTCGTCGACGGGGTCGTCGTCGGACTCTTCGTCGACGGGGTCGTCGTCGGACTCTTCGTCGACGGGGTCGTCGTCGACGGGGTCGTCGTCGACGGGGCTATCATGGACGGACTCTTCGTCGACGATATTTTCGTCGACGGTACCGGTCGCCGACGGACTCGTCATTGATGCGGTCGCCGACGGGGCCTTCAAAGAAGGTTTTCTCACAGAAGAGTCCTCAATACCAGATTTCTTAGATGACATAGAAATTCTGGTAGATAAAATAGGTGAGGTTATGGCCGTCGTCGAGATAGTAGCTGTCGACGATGAGGCAGAAGAGGTCACAATAATGGTCTTACTCACAGTTTTTGTGACAGCCGCTTTAGGTGACCTTTGTGAAGGGTCAGGAACAGCATGGGAAGACTTGTGATGTTTTCGTCCTTCACTTGAGGAGCTGTCCTGGGATCTAGCCCTCTTGCTGGACGTGAGAGGCTCTGTCATCCTCCTCAGCCGAAGAGGATTTAAGCCACAAAAGAAGCCTTGCCTCCCTATCCCTCAGAGTTTTGGCAGGGAAGGTACGGCAGATTTTACAATTTTTTGCCTCATGCTTAGGATAGAGGCAATAAATGCAATCCTTATGTTGATCATCAACATGGACCCTCTTCTTATCACAGGTCCTACAGGGTCTAAAAAGGGCCTTCTTGTCAGACATGCTGAAGAAAGTTGAGAAGAACTGAGTTGGCACTCAGGGAGACTCCCTTCCACACGACGTGCGGTGAAAATCTGAGGAGAACTGCCTCTGCTGAGAGTGTTCTAGAGGGTGCTGGTAGCTGATTGGTTGGAGCTAACATTTGGTTCTTTTTCATTATAATGATGTAGATAGGCTACTAAGTTTTAGGCCTTAGGCCTTTTCTTTTAGCTTTCTACTGTTATTTACTTTTGGCACTACTTTTGTAATTTACCATGGGACTCCCGCCTCGACGACGGGGAATGATTCAGGCATTTGAATCTATGAAAGATACCCCAATACTGGATAAAGTCAGTACAGCCTTTTGGTCATACCAAGCTTTCTGAAGGTCCTGGCTGGCCTCAAGATTTTTGCTGTCCTTCTTCGTGTACTCAGCCATTGTGAATGCAGGCCAATTATATAGTCCTACAATATCCTGTTTAGGAGGTTGGAGAGATTGCTCCCAGCCCTCCTTTATCAGACACAATGGACCGCTAACTGGATGTCCAAACAAAAGTTCAAATGGGCTGTAGCCAACTCCCTTTGTGGAACTTCACCGTAGGCAAAGAGAAGGCAGGGTAGTAAGACATCCCATTTTCGCCTGAGCTTTTCTGGGAGTCCCATGATCATACCCTTGAGGGTCTTGTTGAACCTTTCAACAAGCCCATTGCACTGTGGATGATAGGGTGTGGTAAATTTGTAGTTTACACCACACTCTTTCTACATAGCAGTGATGTAGCTAGACATGAAGTTTGTACCTCTGTCTGACAAGACCTCTTTAGGAAACCCCACTCTGAAAAAGACTCCAAGAAGGGCCCTAGCCATTACAGGAGCTGTAGGGGTCCTAAGTGGAATAGCTTCTGGATACCTAGTGGCACGGTCCACCACCACTAGGATGTAACTGTGTCCAGATGCTGTTGAAGGGTTTAAGAGACCAACAATGTCTATTCCTACCCTCTCAAATGGAACCCCATTCACTAGAAGTGGAATTAAGGGGGTCTTTGTAGTGCCATCTGACTTACCGCTGGCTTGGCAAGTGAAACAGGAGCGACAAAGTTCCTTGGTATCTTCAGACATGTGGGGCCTGTGAAAGTGTGGGACAAGCCTGTCCCAAGTCTTGCTTTGCACAAGATGTCCTGCAAGGGGAATGTCATGTGCTAGGGATAGAAGACAGCCTCTGAACTTCTGAGGTATTACCTACCTCCTGGTGGCACCAGGATTGGGGTCGCTACACTCAGAGAATAGAAGCCCATCTTCTCAATAGATCCTATTGGACCCACTGACACTCCCTGCCTCCTCAGCAGCAGCTGGCTGTCTGAGCTGTTCAAGAGAGCGGCAGGATTTCTGCTCCAAACTCAAGTCTGCCCAGTAAGGACCTCCTGCCCCAAGAACTCTGCCTGGTCAGGCCCAAAGTCCTCTGGGACAGTTCCTTCACAGGAGCTGAGGTCATATCCCTCAGGAAACTGACTCTCACTGGGAGTTTGAGAGGAGGATAATTACTTACCCTTCCTGCTCCTTCTCTTAGGAGCCAGCTTGTCCATTTATCCAGAATCCAGTGCTTCCTAAGAGCCTAGACGTTTGGCCTGAGACCTAGTGACAGCAAATGCACTGGTAGAGATCCCAATCATCTCTGCATGTGTCCTGAACTCCACTTCAGACCAGGCTAAAGTTTCTAAATCATTGCCCTACAGACAGTCCACAGGTAGGATTGGAGAAATAATCTGTTCAGGAGACACAAGTTTCTCGATCACCATTGTGACACTGGCCCCTGTGTCCCTGTAGGCCATGGACTCTTTTCCATTGATCGAAGTCTGTTGCCTGTACTTGCCCAAGTTAGTGGGACTTACAAGAAAAGTGGCAAGGTCCATGCCACAGTCACAGACAAGGACAGCCTGAGTGGGTGTTCTGACTAGGCCAGAACCCACATCAGAACCCAAGGTTAACCCTACTAATCCTTTGGGGGCTGTACTATTACTTGACCTGGTTCTAGGGGGAGTAGTTACCTTAGGGGCAGTGGTAGTAGCTTCCTTGGTATTAGCCTTAGAACAATTGGCATCTCTTGGTCTACGGCCTTTCTCCTTACACAGGTAACACCAAGATTTGTTTGCAGAGGAAGTGGAGGATTGGGACCCACCCCCAGAGGCAGGTTTTTTGGGGACTTTGTGAAGACTCCTTTTTGTTTTTACACTTCTCCCCACCCTTCTCTTGGGTTTTAGAAGAATCTTGCTTCTTCTGGTCACCACCACCATGAGCTTTCTGCTTAACCCTGGTCCGGACCCATTTGGCTACCTTCTTTCCCAATTCTTGGGGAGAGGTCAGATCAGAATCCACCAGGTACTGGTGCAGTTGCTGATTTTTACAATTATTAAGGATGTGCTCCCTCATCAACAAATTGTACAATCCCTCATAGTCATGCACCTTGCTTCCATGAAGTCAGCCTTCCAGAGCCTTAATAGCATTGTCTATAAAATCAACCCGGTCTTGGGTGTGTGCCTTCTGTGTGTCCCTAAATTTAGCCCTGTATTGCTCAGTGGTTAAACCAAACCCATCTATGAGGGCTCTCTTCAAGACTGGATAATTGTCTGCATCTTCCTTTCTTACAGAGAGAAGTTTGGCTCTACCTTTTTCTAGCAAAGGAGAGCCACAGGATAGCTGCTCACTGCCCTTAAGGGCCTTCTGAACCTTACAGGCCCTCTCCAAAGCAGGGATCCATTTATGGATATCATCCCCCTCCTGGTAAGAAGGGACAATCCTACTCAGGTTCCTAGTATCAAAGGAAGTTTCCCTGACTCTTGGTACACTAGTGCCGCCACCATGGGACTCTAGTCCCAAATTCTTCATAGCCCTCTGGACTTCCAGGGTCTCCTTATCAAGGGCCAACCGCACTTGCTTAAGATTGAGCTTGGCTCTCTCAAGTTTGAGTAGGTGGGACTTCCCCTCTAAGGAATCCTCCCTCTTGGTAGAAATGGAGGTCCCTATGGAAGTATCTGAGGTGTTGGAATGGACAGAGGAGGATCTAGACCTCCCCTGTACTCTTTGCACCCTCCCAGGAGGAATAACGGGGGGCCTACCTCTAGGGACTACCTCTATACCATCTGTACTATTCCCTGGAGCATCAGAGTTCATCAGTGTAGAGTCATCAGACTTCTCCTTGTCATGCTCAGAATTAAGGTCACTAGGGGGAACCCCTTCTGACCCATCTTCTGGAGCATCCCCACCCACTTTGTCGTGGCCTTCTGACCTATCAGGATTCTGAAGGTCATCCTGCAGAAGCAGCTCTAAGAGTTGCTTAGTGTTAAGGTTGCTACCTGTCTTTAGTCTTCTAGAGGCACACAGGGTTGTTCGATTTTAGGGGCCATGTCTAAGATGCCCTCTGAGTGCATTTTACATTAAACCGCACACTGGCATCAGTGTGGGTTTATTGTGCTGAGAAGTTTGCTACCAAACTTTCCAGTTTTTAGTAAAGCCATTATGGAGCTGTGGAGTTTGTAATGATCAACTCCCAGACCATATACTCTTTATGGCTTTACTACACTTACAATGCCTAAGAATGGACTTAGACACTGTAGGGGGGACAGGGCTCATGCCACTGTACCCTCACCTTAGGACTAGCGCACCCTGCTAGAGGGGCGACTTACCTAGGCCTCAGGCAGTGGGTTGGCGGAATGCCACACAGGGATGTGTGTCATGTCAAATCTTCACTTTTCTCTGCACCAAAATCTGCAGCCTGCCGTGGCAGTGTGTGTGTGTGTGTGTTAAGGTGCAGGCCCTTTAAGGGTGGCACAATAGGTGCTGCAGCCCTTAGAGGCCTTCCCTGGTGATAGTGCCCTTGGTACCCATGGTATCTTTTACAAGGGGTTTCCCTGTGGCCAGAGATGTGCCAATTGTGGATACAAAGCTACAGTCTTGGGAAAGAACACAGGCCCTGGGAACCTGATTTGCAGGGACCCAGGAGCACATCAAGTCAAATTGCATCAGATGTCAGGCAAAAAGTAGGGGGTAACCATGCAAAAAGGGGCACTTTCCTACATAAGGTTACTAACGGTCTTTAACTTTCTGGAGGTACACAGGGTCCTCAGTTCCTGGACCTTACGACCACTGTATCTAGAGGGTTGGGACCCACTGGGATCCATAATTAAAGATATAGTGACTAGGTGTAGTGTGGTGTTGCACCTACCCACCCTAGTGAAAACTTAACTTCCAAATATTGGAGAAAGGGTGTGCTAGTCCCTTAACAACCAATCTAAAACTTCAGTAGAACTTAGGGGCTCATTAGGATGCCGGCCCGGCGGTGGCGGTCCCTCCGCCGTCTGGCTCCCATTTCCCCCCGCCACATTAGGATGGCGGGGGGAATCGTGCCACAAGCGTGGTGGGCGCAAAAAGCGCCCGCCACGCTTCCGTCACAGGCAATCGTTGCGAGTGCCTGGCGGAGCGGACCTGACCGGGGATATGGTGGCGGTGCCTAGCAGGCACCGCCCGCCCGATCACAACCGCCATGGAAAGGCTGGCGGAGGCTGGCTTCGGGGGGCCCGTTACGGGCCTCCTGGGGGGGGGCAGTTGTGCACTGGGGGGGTACCCATGGTGTACCCATGGTACCCCCCTCCATTTCCATGCACAAGGTGGCAGGCACCGCGCGGTGTCTGCCACGTTGTGCAGAGAAATGCACAACATGGCCATTTAACATTGCGGCGGGTGCTGCAGCCAGCAGCACCCGCCGCAATGTTAAATTGCCAGATGTGACCTCCGCGGTGGCGGTCGCATCATAATTAGGGGTACGGGACCGCCACATCACAGGCGGGCGGTCCCGTTACTGCTAGGATGGCAGACGGACTCAAGTCCGCCCGCCATCCTAATGAGCCCCTTACAACTTGCAGAAATATTTTACATGTGCCTAATGCTAGTGATGTTTTTTCATCTAACCACACCTAGATTAGCTGGTAAAACAGTGCAGGCTTAAATCCCAACCGCTGCACACCAAAGTAGGAGGCTGGCTTAGTAAACGGTGCACAATTATTTCAGTGAAGCACCTTGCTCTAATCCAGACAACCCTTATGGTGATTTTAGTGGTCTTAGACAACCATAGAAAGCTCTCTAAGTGGTAGCTATGGAGAGCAGCCTTCAGGCTTAGTCCAGAAGGAGTGTTAAGCAGCTTGTTTTACCAGAACTAACCATATAGTGTAGGTTATACGAAAAGAACCACAGTGTAGTTATAAATATAGGTCTATTTATTATATACACTCACTAACACATTGGTATATCTCCTACCCGGAGATATCAACATAATACACACAATACCTCAATTGTAAACAGGTAAGCACAAATACACAGTGGTCTCTAGGAGGAGACCAAACCATATACTAAAGAAGTGGTATGCGAACTGCGACTGAAGTCGGGACTTGGACCAGGAGACTCAGAAGCGCTGGGGACATAAAGGAACCACCCAAGGTAAGCACCCAGGAACACCACAGAGGCTGTGTGCAGAGTGGAAACACAGCTGTGTACTCAATGCAAGTCAATGGGAAAGTCGCAGTTGCAGTTTTCAAGAGGAAGGACCCTTCCCAATGGACCCTAAAGAATCCCAGTGAGAGACAGAAGGTTGGAGAGTCACCCCCCGTGGATACCCCAGGAACTAGGATACATACACCAGGGAAACCGGGTGCATAGGTGCGAAGTGACGTCGGAAACCGCCATAGACCACAATGGAGGACTTCAGGAAAGATGCCACTGAGAAGAAGGTGAAAGAGTACGGTGGAATCCAAGGATGGATTCTTGAAGAGCAGAACCTGCAAGCTGTCTATGCCACTCGGAGGTGACCAGGATGTATGGAAGAGCAATGACCGCCGATGACGGAAGATGCAGGAGTGATGACAGTGACCTTGTCGCTGCAGCTGTGAGGACCAGGCGATGCTGTGGTAGACCAGGAGCCATTCACGAGCTGTCCCGGAAGCACGCACAAGCCTTGGCAGCCTCAACAGATGTGGTAAACAAAAAAGGAGCAACGTTGAGACCAGCAAGATCCAGCAGACTCACCAATTACAGGACAGTCAGAGCAGGTCCCGAGCAAGTAGGAGAGCCCACTGAGGCCAAACAAGACCCTCAAGAGGACCCACAGGCCGAAAGCACAGGAGTCGCAAGAGGACCTCGAGCAGCTCACCAAAGAAGCAGGCCCACTGTGCAGAGGATGCAGTGAGGACGAAGATCTTGGAAGGAAGAGCTGATGGAGGCTGGAGCTTCTTGTAGCCCGAAGATCTCTGGAGTACAGAGCCAACAAGTCTTGGCAACGGCACGTCGAAGAGGTGCACAGGGGTTCTGTTCCAGAGGTTCTGATGAGGGATATTGGCCTCGAACTTGCTGAGAGGACAGGTCAGGCTTCGAGGGAGTTGCAGAACCACCACCTGTGTTTCTGAGCCTCTCAGGGACCCTGGGACATCAGGAGCAGCAGACCAGTCAGCTCCGTTGCAGTGCCTGCAGATGCAGAAGAGTGATTCTTTCACTCCAAGGGAGATTCCTTCGGGTGTCTTTGATGCCCACAGGCCTGAAGAGCAACCTGGATGAAGCAGAGGCACAGACGACAAAGAAGACTGGCAGAACAGCGAGACCAGGAGCAGCAGGAGTCTTCCTAGGTGCAGTCTGAGCTCCAGACGGTCGAAGTTGAAGTGGTTTCGGGTTTGACTCTTGTCCCATGACGAATCCACCCACAGCTAAGTCCTCAAGTACATTAGGAAAAGGGTTGGTACGATTCAAGGGTCCCTCCAAGATGAGGGGCTGAACAGAGGGGCGGACACTCCCATGTCCTTGTCCAGTTTTGCGCCAGAGCAGGAGCCAAGGGCTCCCAGAACTGGTTCCAACTGGAGTATGCAAGAGGGCACCAAATGTGCCCTTCAAATCAGCCTAGTGGCAATGGCAAGTGCCCCCACCCCAGCCCAATACACTAAGTCCTGTCTGGGAGGTGGTCACACGTCCCTGTGACAGGAAACCTATTGTTCTACCTACCTTCCCCTGCTCGAGCTCAGCTCAGCAGCAGGAGGGCAGAATCGTGTCTGGGGTCGGCAGCAGCACTAGCTTGCTGGCAGACCCTGGAAGGCTATTACCGGGAGTACTGGGGGCTTCCCGGAGGAGCCCCTCAGTGCATGGAATTATACCCCCAACACCGGTAACGGTGTTGGGGTATTATTCCAAAATGTTTGATACCAAACATGCCCAGATGCGGCACAGCCAATATATAGTTAGCCATCACGTAATGACGGCTGACCACTATATGTATCAAAATGGCAGATTACAAAGCCTGGAGAATCGACTTCGGGGTTTGTAGGGGTATCCTGCTCATGCAGGTGCACCCACACACTTATAACCCAGCACCCTGCCTTCAGGATTGAAAGGCTTGCCTTAGGGATGACTTACAGGCTTTAAGTGTAGTGTCCTTAGATATAAGGAAACCTATAGCTGTCGTAAGTGGTGCTAGCACCAGCTTACACAGGCTGCAATGGCAGGCCTGTAGTCACAGTTTGAGTGGTCTTTCGTGGGTGGCACAATACATGTTGCAGCCCATGGGAGACCCCTGGTTTACCTATGCCCTGGGTACCTCAGTACCATATACCAGGGACGTATAGGGGTACATCAGTAGGCAATTGTGGAGGTACAGAAGTACTTACCATGTCAAATATAGGGAGGGAACACAGTGACTAGGGTCCTAAATAGCAGGATCCCACTCAGACTAGTAAAAAAAATACTGACACCAGCAAAAAGCAGGGGTAACCATGACAGCAGATACTACTTTCCTACAGCCAACAACAATGCCTTTTGGAAGCTGGACTCTAAAACAGACTTACTGCTCAATACTGTGCCCTGCGAGGCGGTTCCACTATTACTTTCTTTCATCTAGCTGCACTTTAATATTGTTTTTTGTTGCATTTTCACTGTTATCCTGACCCCTGCACTTTACCTACGGCTCAGGGAAGAATACCCCAAAGTATACCAGCACACTATGATGTTAATTGGGGCACCGTTCTTCGCACTTTGCACTTTCTTTTGTGTTTTAATTAACTTCCTCACCCTGCTGCTATTCCACTTGCATCAACTAAGGTATTGTGTTTTGCTGCTTTCTGCATTTTTTCTAGTATTTTTTTGTTTAAATATTTTTTATTAGGTTTTAGAAAATGCACAACAACAAAAAGAAAGAGAAGGATTGTGTCTAGAATTAAATAATTAGGCATACAGTGTTACATTCAACAGTAGCCAGGTACATCTTCAAGAAAATCAAGCCATATAAAAGCATATCGTGAATTTGAATGCATAAATCATAGATGACATTAACAGCGTGTTAGGTTTTATCAAGAGCTGAACATCAAATCAATGATATCAGTGGTCTTAGATCCATGTATCTTCTATGGTTTGATATTTTCTTGGCTTTGGTATAGATAGAGCGACAATTGCCCACTATGGAGACTACTAAAGTATAATACAACAGAAAAGGACAAGGGAACCCTTGAAATCAAAAGGGACCAAGGGTGCTAGTCGGTTCTCAGAGACAGAGGTCCCTTAATAGATAGAAAATAGAAACGGATGGCCACAAGGTAACAATGACGTTTGAGGCTATTCCATGTTATTCATACACAATATTTAATTAGGAAAACAAATAAACAGAACAATAAAAACAGTAAGTGAGCATGGCGTGAGGGGGTAGAGGGAAATCAGCCGATTTCCTTAACACAGGCAAGTGACTTTAAAAGTGACTTTACGACTTAAATGGAAAATTTTAAAGTCACAATGTAGGGTACATCTACTACTCAAGAACGCAATGTATATAGACCAAGAGTTAGAGATGTAGGTGTCAACGACGTTTCGATCCCAACACAAATCATGGGATCATCATCAGGACTAGAATTGTTGCAAATGCCTGGGAAGTTAGCCCAAGGGAGGTTGAGGAAAGGGCCGGAGGTCCGGACCGGGGGGCGGACGTGGAGTGTGCGGTCCACCTCCTACGTCAGCAGCGCGATGGCAGAGGTTGATCGGGCGGTGAAGGACCCCATGGAGTCCTAATGGTAAAGGGCGGGCAGAATCGCCAGTCCTTGGTAAGTTAACGCGGATGAGCGGAAGGCTCAAGGATCCGCCTAACCAGGCTCTCGTGAGAGTCCCCTGGTCGGAGCTGAGACGCTGATGAGTGCCGGTGGCTGATTTCCCTCTACCCCCTCACGCCATGCTCACTTACTGTTTTTATTGTTCTGTTTATTTGTTTTCCTAATTAAATATTGTGTATGAATAACATGGAATAGCCTCAAACGTCATTGTTACCTTGTGGCTATCCGTTTCTATTTTCTATCCATCAAGGGACCTCTGTCACTGAGAACCGACTAAAGTATAATACAGCATATTGAAAGAAGAGAAAAGAAAAACCAAAAAAAAAGAGAAGCCAATGGAACATAATGATGTCCAGCGGAAGCATTATAGGGAATCTTTGACGGGCCTCATGATGTATATCAGTTGCCACCCAAGATGAGGTAAGTATGGGGCATTACACATTGAGTGTGTACTTAGGTACTCATGGCATTTGAAGGCAAAAGAGGGGGAGTCCCTAGAATCCCACAACTTTATTTGGGTTGAGCACCATGGATAGAGTTGTAGTGCTATGTTATACGCACCTCTTAGAAAGGTTAACGATTCTTGCCACATTTTGAATGATATTATTTTGAAGTTCTTCCAGTTGCACAGGAGGATTTTGCACACCAAGGTAAGCATCAAATCAAGCAGGTTGCGATCCTTATCATTTTGTATTTGTGGGTCTAGGGAACCCAGAAGAATGTACGAGAACTCTATGATCAGATTTATATGTAAGGTGTGTCCAATACACTCAAAGATCTTATCCCAAAAGGATTGCAGCATCGGGCAATGGATTAGAATGTGTGCTAGGTCACCTTTCTGCGAATTACAGTTCCAACAAGGGGGTGATTGAATAAGGTTAGTCTTTGTAGTCTGGTTAGGGTCCAGTAGGCCCTATTGATGATCCTATATTTTGTTTGGGAGAGTGCAGGAGAGATTTTGTTTCTGAAGGGCGTCAAGTGTATGCGTTTCCACTCAAGAGCGATTGCCTTAGAGTTGGGTTCTGCTACCCATTTCCTCTCATTTTCCGTGTGGATCTTACGCGGTTCAGGTAGGAGTAGTTTATATAATTTTGATACCATATGTCCAACCTTAGTAGGTTGTGATAGCTTGGACGGTAGTAAAGGGCAGATCGGCATTATAGGTATTTTAGAAATCTGAACTTTAAGTTTCAATAATTTATAAAAATCTATTTCAATCAGCTTTCTCTCTGTTTTTAGATTAGCGGAGGTCTTAGGCGAGGCGTCGTCATACAGGTCTTTGATCAAGTTTATGCCCTTTTGTGACCAGTCCTGCCAGAATGTTAGCTGGTCATCTATTTTTATCTTAGGGTTGTACCATATCGCTGCCATGTTTGAGGTACCTAACTTAATATGGGAGTGTACATCTAAGCAGGAAAGTGCTTGCTTTGTGTTTTGGATAATGTATTTAAAATAAGGTAGAATGGAGGAGTTCATTGTCATGAATGCTGGAAGGGGGATGCCCTTAATGAGGTTTTTTTTCTACATCCAGTCACAGAGGTCGATTTACTGGGTTTTGGGTAAACCAAGCTGCTCCATGTTTGCATAGAAAGGCCGCTGGGTAAGTTCTAAAGTTTGGTAGGCCTACCCGTCCTTTACATTTAGCCAGTTTGAGTTTCGCTAATGAGATTCTTGATTTCTTCCCTTGCCATAGAAAGTGATTAAGAGCCTTGTCAACTTTCCTAAGGATGTCTTCTGATAGTATCATAGGAAGCATACTGATTTAAGAGTTGATAAGTGGGGTGATCATCATTTTAATAGTTTCTACCCTACCCCACCAAGATAAAAATTTTGGTGACCAACCATTCAGTAGATCAGTGATTTTTTTTAATCCGATATTTTCATTCTCTTCTAGTGTAGTCATAAGGTTGATAGTAAATTCCAGGCCTAAGTATTTAATCATACCTGGTTGCCACGTCAGGCCTGTGTCTCCTATCATGTCCTTGTCCCCATGGTTTTGAGTAACTTGATTTCTGTCTTGTCCTTGTTTAGCCTGAGACCTCCAAGAACTCTTGCATCGAGTTCATAAGAGCCAGGATAGTTGTGTCAGCATTTTTTGAGACAACCAGGACATCGCCTGCATAAGCAGCCACTTTGAAAGTTGTATTACCAAAATCTATGCCTATAATATCTTGGTTCTGCCTCAGGTGCTGAAGGAATGGCTCAATTGCTAACAGGAAAAGTGATGGGGATAGAGGACATTCTTCTCAAGTCCCTTGTTTTAATGAGAAGAAAGAGGAAATCGCCCCCCCCGCTCTGACTTTAGATGTCGGGTCATTGTAAAGAGCCATGATCATACGTATTAAGGTGTCCCCAAAACCCAGTCTACCTTATCAAACGCTTTTTCTGCATCAAGTGTGATGGCAAATGTCGGGGAAGTAGTTAATTTTGCATTTTCAATTGCATGGCAGAAGATCCTGGTATTATCACTAGAGAGTCTGTGTTTGAAGGAGCCTACATGGGACGGGTGGATAAGTTTAGCAATATGTTTTTGAACCCGATTAGTTAAAATCATAGCGTATAATTTACAGTCTAGGTTTATTAGGGAGATCGGCCTATAGTTTTTGGTGAGGAGAGGATCTTTACCTTCTTTAGGTATGACAGTTATGATGGCTTCTGCTGGAGTACCTGTTATATGTTCAGTGGATGCAAACTGTCCGTATAGATTTAGCAATGGATGTCTTAGTTGGTCAGCGAATACTTTAAAAAAAGTAGCGTTGTAATCGTCAAGGAATGGTGCCTTGCCTACTTTGATTTTCTTAATGGTGTTATCAATTTCTTACAGCGTAATAGGGCCATTAATGGAGGTCATTTCTTGGTCAGTTAGGGTGTTGAGTGATATCTCCTCTAAATATTTCTTGTTATTGAGATGGTGCAGACTGGGGTTAGATTCATAAAGTTTTTGGTAGAATTCTTTTAATGTATAGGCAATCTTGTGTAGGTTAGTATGTACAATACCTGCATCATCTTTGATGGCATTAATAGCGCACCTTTGAATTTTGAAATTTAGGTAGGAGTCTAGCAATTTCCCCGCCCTATTGGCTTCACATAGACGTAGACTTTTATGTTTGTTTATCCATACCACTGCTTTGGTGCTGATTATTTTGTTGTATTCAAATTTTTTGTTTAACATTTTCTTTAAGATCAGTGGATCATTTTTTAATACATGCAACTTCTCCACTTTAGATATATCCCTGTCTAAGTTCAGTTGTTTTGCATTTGCTTCTTTATTCATATTTGACTTAATTTTTATTACTACCCCTCTTATGGTGGATTTCAGCGCCTCCCATCTAGTGAGGTGCGAGGTTTCTTTTTCTTTGTTTTCCAATAGATAATTTTTAATCGCCTCTTCAATCAGTTTTTTATTTTGTGGAGTAGTGAGGACATCATCATTGAATCTCCATAAAGGTTCTTTGAGTGGGGGGTAGAGTCTGTAATAGTAAGTGTAATACATGAGTGGTCAGAGACCACCCTTGGTTCTATCGTTGTTTGGTCTATCCTGCTGGTAGAGTTGCCCGAGATTAGGAAGTAGTCTATACGGGAGTAAGAATTATGAAAAATTAGTACAACGTGTAGTCTCTTTCTGTTGGATTCTGCATCCTCCATGTGTCTATCATATTATATTTACTACAGAGGCTCTTTGGGGCTTTATGTGCTTTGTTCAGCGTGAATTGACATGTGGACTAACTGTCTAGGATGGGGTCTAAGGAGAGATTGAAATCGCCGTCAATTACCAAGGTGTTGGTCTCTGGAATCGTTTTGATGTGGGTCGCTATTTCATCCCAGATTCCGGGTCATCATTCGTGGGTGCATATATGTTTGCTACATAGAAGACAGAATTTTGCTTTTCTAATTTTGATATCCCATCTACCTTGTTTATCTGCAGAGTAGGACTTTAATTCCGTTCTGGCTTTCCCTGCTATCAATGTCAATACCCCGTTTTTCTACCCTACAGCTGCTGGGTAGGCTACATCTGTAAATTGGTTGCCTTTCAGGGACTCAGCAAGGTTGGCGTCTAATTTTGTTTCTTGTAAAAGAGTGATGTCCGCTTTTTGTTTGAGTATGTAATCAAAAATCTTTTTTCTTATAACTGGGTCGGCCAGGCCCTTAACATTCAGTGATATTATTTCAATATTTTGTTGGGACTAATGTGTCATTCTTGTGGGTGAGCAGATTCAGTGTCCATCATTGTCACCGGATTGGACGGATTAGTGTGCAAACGAGGAGCCCCTTGGTGTGGGAAATAAGCTACTGACATACTCTGTGTTCTAGCTATTGGGCAAGAAAGATTTTCCTAGTCTTTACTGTAGCTTTTGAGTAATCTTGCAATAAAAATGTTGTTGTTGTCCCACATAATAAGCTTTTCCTAGTCTCCACTGTAGCTTTTGAGAAATCTTGCAATAAAAATGTTGTTGTTGTCCCACATAATATGGTTGTGTTACCTCATGAAGGATAGGATAAGCTTGACGTGTTGATATCTTAGCGGTTTGCATATAATGGGTCTAGGGTGTGCTTGAATCACCATTTTTCTGGTGGAAACTCTGTGGGCTCTGTCAAATCCCAATGGTTTGTCAAAGCTCAGCTTTATAACTTGCAGTAGTCATTTTTCTAGGAAGGTCACGCAAGAGCCTCATTTTCAATACCCTCCGGTAAACCGAGTATGCGTAGATTTCCTCTCCTGATTCTATCTTCCAATTCGGATAGTTTTTGGCAAATGTATGTGAGGCAGATTCGAGTTTCGCTACTGTCTTTTTAACACTTGACACCCAGTCCTCTAGATGGCTTATTCTGTTTTCCCCTTCAGCAATCCTGCTATTAATATCTCTGATGTCCTTGCGGATTGCGGCGATCTCAGTTTGCATAGAGTCAGTGTTTTCCTTGGTGGACTTTGCCAGGTCGTGAACCTCTGCAAGCTTCACCAAAATTGTCTCCAGCGTAGTGCTGATATCCTGCTTATTTTGTACGAGTGAGTCCAGGTGCGGTGGATCAGGTTTTACTCTCTTGAGGTTTGTTTTATTTTCTTTTTAAGCCATCTTTGTGTGGGCACCTTTCCCGGCTCTGGAGTTTTGCATAAACGCGAGGGTTGTTTACATAGGCAGAGATGCCAGGATTAATTTGTCTCTTACTAGCCCCACACAGGTATGTACTCCTGAGTGCAGAGTATAGGTCAGGTGTAGGAAGGCAAAGGTGTGACTGCAGCAATTAGTGCAACTGGTGCACGGCGCGCTTTCCTTCTGAAAGAATCTGAAATGTTTAATCAGGAGACCTGGAGTGTTTGTGTCCTCATTGAGTTTTAGATCAGACTCGGGTGCACCTCGGGGTTTATAGAAATCTGTTCCCTCCTAGCATGGGTACAAAGCACCTTCACAGAATGCAGATGTATGGCACTATCTTCAGCAGCTATCGGGCCCGATCCGAGCTAGGAAATACATATCAGGCCGCCATGTTGGAGTCAGGCACCTCGCAAGTACTCGCTCTCAGAGGCATCCATTCATCTTCTATCTCACAGAATAATGGCTGCATTTACAGACTGTGTACACTACGCCAACAGCAGGTACTTTTGACAGAGTGGCTCAACCCCGCTTGTTCAGCGCGCATCGACAATCAAGCCTTGGCCGCCATATTAGAGTCAGGCAACCCACGTGCGTTTGATTTCAAAGGTTTCCTTCGTCCTGCAATCTCCCAGCCTAGACAAAGGTATTCAATATCTTACTTTGTTTTTCATATGTGCCGTATCCTCTTCGTCAGTATTTATTACCTTCTTGTAGCCATCCGGAGCGGGGTTACCGCATTAGTGGCCCGCTGGAATCTGTAAGGTGACCCGTCCGCGAGGCACAGCCCCGTGATGTCGGTGTCTCGGTTCTGTAGTAAGGATGTTGTAGCGAGGATCTTGACTACTCTCCTCTCGTTCCTTATCTTCTGTGCTCCATTATTTTGCTGGTCTGATGGTATTTTCTACTACGCGGACATTGAAGGGATAAATGAAGCGTCCCTTCAAGACAGAGCTGTAAGCTCACACCGCCATCTTCCTTTTAACTAACTTCCTCATTCAGTGGAGTTTGAGGTTTTAACTTGCATTATGTTTGTAATTGTTGGCCTTGTTTCTGTAAACATCAGGATTAATTATATTTTAATGACTGGGTGTACCCTGTTAAGGTTTTAATTAACTGAACAACAAAAATTACTTACTAACTGATCTGATTTGCCACAAGGCTACCTTCATTTAAGATCTTTTGAAAATCTTGTCTGTCTTCTTTGGGGAGTTTTTCAGGAAATCTGTGTAACGAATACCATAGAGATCTGTTGGAAGATCAAGTTGGAAGAAATGGCAACCTTCACTGTTGATCCTGATTTTTCACACATATTTTTTCCAAGAGCATCTATTTGTTTCTTTCTTTATCCGGTGGTACGGAAGATGAAGAAACATTGTGTGTGACTTCTATGGTGCCGCTACAATGACAGAATCAAGAGGAGAGTTTGCTATAAGGAAGAACAAGTCTTGGTCAGGTGGCTTATATTTTTTAAGAAGTCGAGATGGAGCAGACTTCACTGATGCAGGTGTAAGGAATATTTGCATCGCCAGGTTCTAACAGCCGGGAACCAGACGGAACAAAGGCTGCTCTGTTGTATCTTTGATGTAAAGTCTCAAACACTACAGAAGATGACGTCATAGGGATAGGTGTATCTATATTCAACTTTTTTGCTCCTCTTATTAAGGCCTCATTAAAAGTAAGAACATCACCTATTGGAGAAACTCTTGCTGGAAGTTTATCTGTCAAAGTTGGTGAATAACTGTAGGAAAGTAGGATCAGCTTTCATGGTTACCTCCACTTTTTGCTGTTGTTATACTGTTTTATGACTAGTCTGACTGTGATCCTGCTAATCAGGACCCAAGTCACTGTGCTCTCTCCCTAAATTTGACTATGGTAAGTACTTTGGTACCTTCCCAATTGGCTACTGGTGTACCCTTCTAAGTCCCTAGTATATGGTACTAAGGTACCCAGGGCATAGGTACACCAGGGGACTCCCATTGGCTGCAGCATGTATTGTGCCACCCACGAGAGACCCCTCAAACTGTGACTACAGGCCTGCCATTGGAGCCTGTGTAAGTTGGTGTTAGCACCACTAACGACAGATGTAAGTTTTCTTATATCTGAGGTCACCGCACTTAAAACCTACAAGACACCCCTCAGGTAGGCCTTTCAATCCTGAAGGCAGGATGCTAGGGTATAAGTGTGAGGGTTTCACCCAGTAGGACTGGAGCTCCGTCTATGACAATTGGCTATGGCCATTTCAAAAAGAAGGTCTGTTTCACTAAGGAAATACAAATCGCTTCTGGGAATGTGCTCATCAGCGATAGACCTAGTGCCCTTGGCCAGACTCAGGATGATACCCCTCCAAGGGGAACTGCAAAAGCAATGGCTTCAAACGTCGGGATCCTTCTAAGACATCATTCGGGTTACCCCGGCCATGAAGACAGCAATACAATGGTGGTACCACACCCCAAACCTTTCGAAAGGACTTAATTTACTGCAAGACATACCAGACTACATCCTGACAACGGATGCCTCTCTGAAAGGCTGGGGAGGTCACTTGCAGGACCTTCAAATTCAAGGCAAATGGTCCAATTCTCAAAAACAAAGTCATATCAACAGCCTGGAGTTGAAGGCTATATTCCTCTCTTTACAGGCCTTTCTACCGAGAATAGCAGGCGTATCAGTACTTGTCCGTACGGACAATACGACCTGTATTTTCTACATAAACAAACAGGGAGGAACCAAATCTCTCACGCTTTCTCAGGAAGAGCAAGAACTATAGATCTATAGATTTGGGCAACAGCGCATGGGATTTCTCTCAGGGCCGAGCATGTTCCAGGTCTACACAACACGCTAGCAGATGATCTTAGCAGAGCTACAGACAATTGCCAGAAATGGGAACTCAACCAATTGCTGCTGCACGGAGTATTTGCACTATGGGGAAAACCAGCTCTGGACCTGTTTGCCACAGACATCAAAGCCAAATCCTGGTCCTATGCCAGCAGGTTCCCCCTCCCGGGGTCTCAGGGCAATGTCTTTTCTATGGGATGGTCAGGGATATATGCCTACGCCTTTCCCCCCATCCCACTGATTCCCAGAGTACTGACCAAAATGAAGTTGGAGAGATGTCGCCTGATTCTCATTGCGCCCAGGTGGCCCTGGCAACATTTGTTCCTGGAACTTTTTCATCTTTCAGAAGAAAGACCCATACGTCTGCAGCGGTTTCCTCCTCTCCTGACCAGGGACAACGGTCAAGTGTGCCATCCAAATCCGGAGTCACTGCACTTGCATGCTTGGCTCCTGAATTCTTGGAGTTTAGAGACATGAACATTTTGCAGGAGTGGAAAGACATCCTCTCGAAATCTAGAGCAGAGAGCACCAACTAGATGTACGAACTGAAATGGAAAAGGTTCTGTTTTTGGTGCCAACGAAATGGCCTGCATCCATTTCAAGTATCCCTGCAACAGATTTTACCATATCTTCTCCCCTTGGCAAAATATGGTTTAGATTTCGCCTCAGTTAAGGTGCATCTGGCTTCCATCTCTCGCTAAAGAAGAGCTTCCGGCCCCACTTCTCTTGGTGCCTCAAGCATGATCAAACAATTTATGAAGGGACTGTTCCGTACTTTTCCTCCAGTGCGAGCACCTCCACTGGAATGGAACCTCAACGTGGTCCTTGCCCAACTCATGAAATGACCATTCGCACCCATTCATAAAGCTGAATTGAAACATGGAAAGTCACTCTTCTGCTGGCCCTCATCTCAGCCAGAAGCCAAACACTATATACGCTGGATGTCAAACGTTGCCTTAAGTTCTACCTTCAGAGAACGAAGGACATTCGAAAAACTGATCAGTCAGTCAAAATCACTTTATTCGATTATTCAAAATCATAAAAGCATGTTAAAATACCCAACACGTACAAAACATATAACACTCAAAATCCATCATTAATAAAATACAACTCTAAAAATTCAGCAGTGAAATATAAAATACATAATATAAAAGGGAGAATCCATTATACAGAGAAATGAGCAATTACGATTTAATTTCTTTTTCTCCTTGCTCTAACTGCTGCAACTATAAAACTAGCAATATTAAAATTTTCCCAAGGGCTATTCAACATCTGTAGATATGTTAAGGCTGGTCTAACCTGCACAAAGCCTTTATCTTTTAAAACTGGAAAAATAAAACGCTTCCGCAAGTAGTGGTCACAAAACATTACAAAATGCAGAGTATCTTGCCTCGAAAAACTATCACAAGAACAGGGTCCCAGATCCTCTGACTTGTTCCAGTCCAAGGGTTCGGCCAATAAAAATGTAAAAGGTTAAACCTAAACCTCGTCAGGAGAAAGCGATGTCGAGGCTTAGTGACTATGTCCAAATAAGGCTCCATCATTAAAGAAGTTTTTAAGATCTGATGGGCACGTACTGTTGGTTTTGATAGCTCGATTGCCTCTCTTTCTGTGGATGCTAAACGCAAAAACAAAGTCTTTGCCCACCCCAGATCTTTTTTACATATTATTTCAGGGTTGTCAAAGACCTCTGGGCGACCCAGCACCCTTGCTATGCTGCTCACATGACTAAACCATGGAATACTGCTAGCACTGTCCAGTGCGATACAATCACGGATAATCTCTTGGTTCAGCACTAATTCTGGGTTACACCAGATCGAAATCCATTTAAGAAAAGGGGCCATTTTGATTAAGTCAGACACATAACCAACACCCAATTCTTCATGGACTGAAAACGAGGGCGTGGACTGGGGGACTGAGAGCAGACTTCTTAAAAATTTGTTTTCCACCAATTGAAGTTCTATGCAATTTCTATACCCCCAAATATCGGATCCATAATTTGCAATGGCAATACACTTGGATTTGTATATCTGTATCATTGCCTTTATTGGTTTGGCACCCAACCTTCGAGCAAAATCAAGTACCGCACCTGAGGAGCGTGCCATGGCGATTTTCTTTGCCCTCCTCTGCCGGGCCCAAGAACACCTCTCATCAAACAAGACACCTAGGTACGAAAATGAGGAGACCCTGGTTATTTCATTTCCGTCACACCTAAACGTCTTAATTTTACTGGGCCTTTCTCCCATGCTCATGACATGTGACTTGGAAAAATTTACATTTAGGTCCAAGGAACCCATAAAATCGACAAATGAGGATAACAAATTCTGGAGCCCCACCGCGGTACGTGCCAATAAGGGCCGCATCGTCTGCATAAAGTAATGAAGGGATCAAACGATTCCCCACACGAGGGATATCCCTGGCAGCGCTACACAAGACCAAATCTAGGTTATTGATATAGAGGGTGAATAACAGAGGAGCCAGGATACAGCCCTGTCTGACTCCTCTAGTTATATCAATCCTCTGTGTTAAATTGCCCATTTGGTCAAACCTTACTGCTGCCGATAAATCCCTATGCAGATCAGACAGAAAGTACACGATGTTCTTATCCATACCCATTGCTAACAACAGATCCCAAAGCTTTGATCTATTTACTCGGTCAAACGCAGAGGATAGATCAATAAACGCGAGGTGGAGGGTCCCTTTTTTAGCTACTGTGTATTTCCCTATTAATAAATATAGGTTAAGGCACTGATCTAGGGTGCTTCTGCCCTTCCTAAATCCATATTGGAGATTAGACAGAATACCACGTTCATTGATCCAACCGGTTAACCTGCTGAGAACCACTCTCCCCATCACCTTAACCGTAGAATCAATCAGTGATATGGGCCTGTAACACCCTGGGTCCCCTCTATCACCCTTTTTTAAATACTGGGACAATGATTGATGTCGACCAAGACTTAGGCATTCCCGTTTCACATACTGTATTTAAAACATTAGCCAGTAACTTAGCCCATAAGGGAATATCTGATTTAAAAAAAATCGACAGGAACCCCGTCAGGCCGCGGGGCTTTATTGCTCGTCATTTGGGCTATGGCTACAGCCACTTCATGTTCAGAGAAGTGCAAACTATATGCACCGATTAAACACATGGGCCCTATATTTGCCTGATCATACTGGCCGCTATAAATATGTTTGAAATGGTTAAACCATAATTCTTCTGGGATATTACATTCAACGACGTTACTCTCTTGACCAGAAAAGAACGGTCTGTTTATGATCTCCCAAAATTTGGCGCTATTCTTAAACACATCGACAGATAACAGATCCTCCCAGGCCTCTTGTTTAACTTCCAGTTTGCGTGTACGCCGGGCCTGATTATACTCTACCCTTGCCCTAGCTATTAAGTTTCTGTCCCGGGGTTTTTCTTTCAGGGCACGTAATAATTTCTGATGGGCAATAGTACAGTTATGGTCGAACCACCTCTCTATTTTGTGAGTACCCTCTTTATTGGGTATGGAGAGGGCACTGGCTATCTGCTTACAGATCCTATCAAAGGCTACGGCAATCACTGCTCCCCCCTGAGAACTATCTTGACAAATAGCAATCTCAGACCCTACGGTGTTTAACAGGTCACTTAAAAAAAGGTCTGGTACCACCTTAGCCCATTTCAATCTGCGGCCTTGATCCCTGGTTTTTATCTTAGGAGCCAGGGTCCCTGGTTCTACCATTGCTGTGGTCTTCAAACACCCTCTCAGACTAATATAAATTGGGTTGTGGTCGCTATAGTGAGACCATCTAGCAGTATAGTCCAAAACAAGGGGAATTAGGGTTGTATTAACAAAAATAAAATCAATAGTGGAGAACAACCCTCTACCCTTAAAAGAAGGGATATCCTCACCAGCTTTCGATATATTTGGGAGGGCCAACCCAAACTCAGCTAAAAAAACCTCTAAGTATCCCCCTTGAGAAGAATGTTCGAAGTGGGTCTCTGGGCTACTTCCTGGCCCAAATTCATCGAAAACCTGACACTTTTTATTACACAAGTGAATATTAAAATCGCCTAATAGAATAATCGAAAACTGACTAACTTGATTCCCCTATATAGATCTAAAGACTCGTTAAGTCTACATAGATGTTCATTTGGAGATACCTTATCAAATGAATTATAAAAGTTGAGAACAAGTATTTTATAAGCACCCGGGGGGTTAATCTTAACCGCTAGACAGTTTGCGGACCCTGTTTCCAATTTACGGTGACTACCCCTCAATTTTAGGGAAATCAATGTTAACAGGCCACCCCTCGCACGGCCCGCAGCCGAGGGCCGAGCAGCCTCCATATAGGAGGTATAACCGTCCAGCCAGAAAACACTTTCAGACTCCCATGTTTCCTGAAAGCCCAGAATGTCATATACCCTCACCAGTTCAATCCAGTCTGGGTCATCACTCTTAGTCTTGAGGCCAGCTAAATTCCAATTGAGAATATTCAGAATAACTGCCCCTCTTTCTATAGCCCTTATCGAAGTGCTCAAACTAGGAGTATCCTGACTCAGGGGCCTCGGGACCAGTAAAGCATTGTCCTGACTTAAGGGCTTCTGAGCCGGTGTGTCCTTATGACTGGATAGTCAGTCATTGGCATCCAAACCACTCAGTGGGGAAAATCTGTTAGCTAAATCCAATGCATTCCCCCAGTGCCTCGGATCTGGGGGAATCCCAGGTGTTAACATGCTTATGGGTTGTAGATATGGGGTCTGATTGAGTTTGTGGTTCTGTCTAGACAGGAGCATACTGCCCTGCCCCATATGTGACCTTTCATAGGGATAACTATGCCGCAATGTAGAATTCTCTGCTTTGTTTCTCACAGGTGGGCGATAGAAAAATCCTAAAGGAAGCGCTCTAATCTCGCCCATCCCAAGGATGCCAGGCTTTTTAAACAATGAACTAGCTACATTAGCCCGATTAAAATTAATAACAACACAGTCTCCCTCAACCGACTTCACACCCTGTCCAACCCACCCCACGCGTCTAGCCATAATAATGTGTGACACGGCTTCAACCCCACCTTCCGGGACCTTTGAACACCAATGCTTAACCTTGCGAATCAGTCCAGCTGGAGGCTCGTTTATATTATCTTTCAAACAAGGGACCCCTACCAGCACAGCTACCAGGGGAGTAGACTCCGGGGGTAGGTAAAGCCTACATTTGTTTTCCTGTACACGTGGGGACTGATTAAGCCGTACTCTACTGACAGAGTTTGCTGGCTGTTCGGACTGCAGTTGGGGCCCTATAAGACTATACTGTGCACCAGGAAGTAACTTATCATTGTTAATGGGTAAGTTATTAGGGTCAGATGTTAAAATCCCATGATTGGGGGCAGGGATTTGGGCCTTGGTGGACGGTCCTACATGTAAATGACCTGGGATTACTTGGTCCATCAAATCCACCTTACCCTGAGCAGAGCTGTCAATCCTACCCTCATTAAAGGACCTCATTATTTTTAGGTGATCGTCTATTGAGGACAATTTAATCAACATAGCCTCCAATACATTTTTAAGGCAATTTGTTAGGCCCTCTTTAAATGCCCCCACAAAAGTCTCGAGTTGTGAATAAATAGCATTTTCCACAACAGTTTCAAGATGAGTTTTGCACCAATCTTCATTCCCCAAAGGTCCACTGGTCCCCCCATTCAAAGAGTCAGCATTATTCGCCCCCGATTTCAAACCCTTTCTGCGTTTCTTCTTCGGTATAGCCCCCGTTGAAGCGCCAGGTACTGCACCTCCTGGCCTTCCCATAGTAGATGTCCCGCGTCCGCGGATAGTAGGCAAAATATCTAAAAGCACTTCCGTAGTTATTGCCTCCTTGTCCCCGAGTTCTGAGACAGAGTTAATACCATTTAACGTGGATGCCACATTTTCACTTTGTGACACCCCAGGGGCACTCTGTAGGACCTTATCTGGTCTGCTTCCTCCCCCTATGCCCAGCTGCTCCTCAACAACATGGATTTCCTCATTTAATGCCCCGACAGCTGTCGTCAGATAAGAAATAATGGAGGCACAGTTCCTGGGTATTTTAGCCTTCACTTTCGCCCCGTCAGAGTTAGGAGGTAATTTACGCTTACCCATAGTGTGTTACGGGCGACAGGGACCTGGTCCAGTGGTTGCAGCCAGGAGGATTGGCCCAGCCCAGCCACGAACAGTCGCGGACGGGCGCAGACGGACCTGCCCTTGGCCCGGGCTTCGCCTGCGCACGCCCCGTGCTGCGGGAGCCCGCCGCGAAATTTAAAGCGCCGCCAGGCGCGGGATGATGTCGGCGATGGCGGTGGCCGCGGGGGAGGCTGGGACTGGTAGTCCTTGTCCCCCTCCTCCTCCTCACACGCGGCAGTGCAGCAGGTATCCAAACGGGCTTCCCGCGCTGCGGGAGCCCGCCGCGAAATTTAAAGCGCCTCCAGGCGTGGGATGATATCGGCGATGACGGTGAAAGTGGCCGCGGGGGAGGCTGGGACTGGTATTCCTTGTCCCCCTCCTCCTCCTCACACGCGGCAGTGCAGCAGGTATCCAAACGGGCTTCCCGCGCTGCGGGAGCCCGCTGCGAAATATAAAGCGCCTCCAGGCGCGGGATGATGTCGGCGATGACCGCTGGGGAGGCTGGGACTGGTAGTCCTTGTCCCCCTCCTCCTCCTCACACGCGGCAGTGCAGCAGGTATCCAAACGGGCTTCCCGCGCTGCGGGAGCCCGCCGCGAAATTTAAAGCGCCTCCAGGCGCGGGATGATGTCAGCGATGACGGTGACGGTGGCCGCGGGGGAGGCTGGGACTGGTAGTCCTTGTCCCCCTCCTCCTCCTCACACGCGGCAGTGCAGCAGGTATCCAAACGGGCTTCCCGCGCTGCGGGAGCCCGCCGCGAAATTTAAAGCGCCTCCAGGCGCGGGATGATGTCAGCGATGACGGTGACGGTGGCCGCGGGGGAGGCTGGGACTGGTAGTCCTTGTCCCCCTCCTCCTCCTCACACGCGGCAGTGCAGCAGGTATCCAAACGGGCTTCCCGCGCTGCGGGAGCCCGCCGCGAAATTTAAAGCGGTATCAAAACGGGCTATATAATATCAAACCAGTAATCCTTTCATTTCTTTTTCTGGATTTTACTGATTGTACCCAATATTCTTGGACAAGGGGCCACACCTCAACCTGACGACAGCTCAGGGAAGGGGGCCCCATTCTGTCCGTCTGTACCCCAGCACGGTACTTGAACTGCGGCCGGATATAGTTGCCTATGAAATGAAATGAATAAAATGAAATGAAAAAGAAATTTATAAAGCGCAAACATTCACCCGAGGGTGTGAAGGCGCTAGCTCATCAGACAAGAAGATACCAGACAGATTTTGCCACATCAGAGATTAAAAAGCCACGTTTTTAGCGCCTTTCTAAAGGCCAACAGATGGGTTTCTTCCTTTAGCCGTAATGGAAGCGAGTTCCAAAGTCGGGTAGTACCGACCAGGAAGCTTCTTCCTCCCCAAGAACATTTTTTGAACCTGGGAACTACCAGGTTACGAGCATAGGCTGACCGGAGATGACGGGCCGGGATGTAGGGCTGCAAATTCTGTTTAAAAAAGGCAGGTCCTATGTCATGAATAGCTTTATGAGCTGTGCAGAGGGCCTTAAATTCGATCCGTCTCTTCACCGGCAGCCAGTGTAGCTCTTTAAGCGTCATAGAGACAGATTTGTGTTTTGGGATGTTCAACAATAGACGTGCTGCTGCGTTTTGCACAATCTGTAACTTTATCAGACATTTTTTCCGGAGGTTGATAAAAAGGCCATTACAGTAGTCAGCCTTGGATAAAACAAGAGCCGAAATCACTAATTTCCGTAGATTGGCCGGAATAAAAGGAAGAATCCTTCTAAGTAGTTTTAGAGTGTAGAAGGATGTCGAGGTAACCTGGTTCACATGACCCTCAAAAGAGAGCCTAGAATCAAACATGATTCCTAAGTTCTTTACTTTATTCACTGGATTAGGTAAGGAGTCCAGCTCGGCGGGCCACAATGCAGGAGACCAAAAATTTGTATGGCCACCAAAAAGTAGAACCTCGGTCTTCCCGGAATTCAATTTTAGACAGTTCGCTGCCATCCAGTCCCCCACTTGATGGAGACAGGTGTGGAACTGTACTGCCGTGTCTGATGGTGTACCTGTCACAGACACCACGATCTGGGTGTCATCGGCATAGGAGATAGCAGAGAAGCCCAAAGATCGAATAAGCCTTGCCAACGGAGCAACATAAATATTAAAAAGAGTGGGGCTCAACGAAGAGCCCTGGGGTACTCCACAGGGCAACGTGAAGTTAGGTGACTTAAAATCTGAAAGAGCCACAAACTGTTCCCGCTCCGCCAGGAAAGACTTGAGCAAAGCAAATGCTTTCCCTTTAATCCCGATCCTATCTAAGACTTCCAACAACTTTTGATGATTCACAGTATCAAAAGCGGCCGAGAGGTCAAGCAGCACTAGTGCTGCACTGCCTCCGCGTCAACTGTCTGCCTGATCAACTCGGACGCTGAAATTAATGCCAACTCAGTACTATGATGCTTCCTAAAGCCAAACTGAGTGGTATCCAAAAAGGAATGCTTTTCAATATAGTCAGATAAAACACCATTCATGGATTTTTCAACCATTTTTGCAGGCAGAGGGAGTCTTGAGATAGGGCGGTAGTTACTAGGATCTGACCCATCAAGGTTTGCTTTCTTCAAGAGGGGAAGGATAGATGCCAGTTTCCAACTAGTCGGAAATATACCAGAGAGAAACATTTGGTTAAAAATAAAGGCCAAATGAGACGCAAAGGCTTCTGGTAGTAGATGGAAAATTTTAGGTGGGCATGGATCCAGTGGAGAGCCAGATTTAGTAGACAGGAGCAGAGCAGTGACCTCATCAACAGACAATGGGGGAAAAGCAGATAATTCAGGAGGGTCGCCAGTATCTGAGGTAACTAATGGCAATTCCCTTCCCTCCCTAGCTTTTGTTCCGGTCTCCAAAGAGGATGCTGTCCCTTGGGACAACCGTTGGGAGAAGCCACTATATACTGCACTAACTTTGTCTTGGAAAACGTGGCTAGTGAGTTACAAAAAGTCTGATTCATTGGTAAATCTACCACTTCCGGACATTTGGCTAATTTTTTCACTGTGGAAAATAGTTCCTTGGTAGAGTTTTTGCAGTTGTTATAGCTGTGGTAAAGTAGGATTAGTTACTTACCTGTAATCCTAGTTCTCATCCAGGGGTATACTCATCATAGTCATAATCTATGAATTATCCCCGCCCACGTGCGGGATCCCGGAGTATATAAAAAAATACATATATATATATATAATATATACATATGTGAAACATATACATGCAGCCTAACAATGTTTCCAACATGGCAGAATTGCCAAAATTACATAGGTTTGCATTGTAAGACAAATACCCTCCTAACCCATAAGGAAAAGAGGACATGCACAGAACAATTGACATATATCAATGCTTTATTGCCACAAGGAAAACTTGTAATTGCAGGCATTCGCCTGTAGGCTGCATTGCAGAGCAATAATGAAAACAAGACAACAAAACTGGCACCTTGCCTTTAAGGCTTCCAAGGTTTAGGATACCGTGCCTTTAAGGCCTGCAGGAGACCCTTTGCTCCCATCATGCACCACAGGTGACAGTTAGGTCAGTTCTTTTTGACGGTGTGTAATGTAGAGACACCTGAGTATAGGATGCAATCTAAAGAAGAACTCCAGAGATGCTCGTCCGGGGAGGAGGGAGGGTCGCTTATGACTATGATGAGTATACCCCTGGATGAGAACTAGGATTACAGGTAAGTAACTAATCCTTCTCATCAAGGGGATACTCATCAATAGTCATAATCTATGAATAGAGTAGCAAGCCCATACCCAACAACTCGCGGACGAGCAACGGAGTATACAGAACATAACATTCAAATTGCAATCATGTAAACAAATTCCTCAAAGAGGCCTGCCCCACCTGGGCATCGGCCTGTGCATCAGAATCTATACAGTAATGGCGTGTAAAGGTATGCACCAATCGCCATGTGGCTGCCTTACAGATTTCAGACATTGGAACATTGCGAAGGAGAGCAGTGGTAGAGGCTTTCCCTCTGGTAGAGTGCGCTTTAGGTCTGCCTTGTAAGGTCTTGTTAGCTAACTGGTATGATAAAGCTATACAAGAGACAATCCATCGAGAGATGGATCTTTTGGATGCAGCTAGACCGGTGTTAGTAGAACCGTAGTTAATAAAGAGCCGGTCAGATTTCCTCAGTGTGAGAGTTTTGTCAAGGTAAAACTTCAGCACTCTCCGGAGATCTAAAGAGTGTAAAGATCTCTCAGGGGGAGTTGAAGGTTTAGGAAAGAAGGTGGGCAGCGTAATAACCTGATTGATGTGAAAATCCGAGACCACCTTCGGGAGGAAGCTCGGATGTGTACGTAGCACCACCCTATTGGCATGAAAAACAGTATAAGGTGCCTTACAGCACAGGGCTTGAATCTCACTCACCCTGCGGGCAGAAGTTATGGCTACCAAAAAGCGGCCTTCCAGGTCAAATGCTGCAAAGACGCCTTATGAATAGGCTCGAAAGGAGCACTCATAAGTTTAGTAAGAACAATGTTAAGTTCCCAGGGGGAGAAGGAGATCTCACTGGTGGATAAACCTTTCTGAGTCCTTCCAGAAAATCCTTTACTACTGGCATCTGAAAAAAGGAACCCTGGGTAGGGGACTTCCTGTAAGCTGTTATAGCAGCCAGGTGAACCCTAATGGAGGAATATTGCAGACCTGACTTTGCCAAGTGTAGCAAGTAGGGAAGGATCACTTGCTCCTGGCCCTTAGTCGGATCAAAGGCGTTGTCCTTGCACCACAGGTAGAATCTTTTCCACTTGAAAGCATAAGATTTCCTGGTGGAGGGTCTCTTTGCTTCCTTGAGAATGGACATACAATCCGCAGGGAGGTCTAAGTGTCCGTACTGGATGACTTCAGGAGCCATGCAGTCAATCGCAGGGACGGGAGGTTGGGATGAAAACTCTCCCCTCGTTCTTGGTCAACAAATCCGGGCGGCAGGGAAGCCTCCGGTGTGGAACTTCGGATAGCTGCAGGAGGTCCGGATACCACCACTGGCGCGGCCACTCTGGTGCTATCAGGATCATTCTGGCATTGGTCCTGTAAAACTTCTGGATGACCGCAGGAATCAGAGGGAGTGGTGGAAAAGCGTACAGCAATGTCTGCGACCATCTTATCAAAAGTGCATTCCCCTGTGATCCTTGCTGAGGGAATCTGGACGTGAAGACGGGGCATTTTGTATTTATCGCGTCTGCGAACAGGTCGATGTCTGGCACTCCCCATTGTCGAAAAATGCCCTGAGCGACTTCTTCGTTTAACACCCAGTCGTGTGCTTCTACGAAGTCTCTGCTGAGAACATCTGCCTGCACGTTCAGGGTTCCTGGGAGGTGAACAGCTACGATCGTGAGACTCCTCGCCAGAAGCCACTTCCATATGGCCTGTGACTCCAGAGACAGGACCCGTGACCTGGTGCCTCCCTGCTTGTTCAGATAGTACATTGTTGTTGTGTTGTCTGTCTGAATCTGAATGGAGTTGGACTGAAGGGACGGGTACAGAGACTTGAGAGCCAGATGGACTGCCCTTAGTTCCAAGAAGTTGATGTGATAACTTCTCTCTGTCTCGGACCAGAGACCTTGTACCTGAAGCTGGCCCATGTGAGCTCCCCAACCTTGCAGTGAGGCATCGGTAACTATAGTCTGTGTCGGAGGGACCTGGTGAAAAGGTACCCCTTGCCGAAGGTGTGAACGTTTCATCCACCATTTGATGGAGTCCCTGGCCGCCTGAGGAAGAGAGACACGATCTTCCCAACAGCCTGAGCGCTGTGTCCATTGATCTTCGAGGGATTGCTGTAGCGGCCGCATGTAAAGTCTGGCATTGGGCACACTGAAGATGCATGAGGCCATCGATCCCAGCAATGATGACACCTGTCTTGCTGTGGGATGTATAATGCTGAGAAGAGCACGGCACTTGATCAACATTGAGGACAACCTCTCCTCCGAAGGACACACGCTTGCCTTTGCTGTGTCTAGGGAAGCGCCCAGATAATGTATCTTCTGCGTAGGGTTGAGAACTGACTTCTTGTAGTTGACTTGCAACCCCAGGGAGTGAAGCAGGTTAAGACAGTAAGTGAGATGGCTCTGGAGTAGTGAAGGCGTGGAACTCTTCAGGAGCCAGTCGTCTAGGTAGGGATAGATGAAGATTCTGCGCTTGCGGAGGAAAGCAGCTACCACCGCCATGCACTTGGAGAACGTTCGGGGGCCAGATTTGAGCCCAAACGGAAGTACTCGGTACTGATAGTGCTGCTGAGACACCTGGAACCTGAGGAACTTGCGATGCTTCACTGAAACAGGAATGTGAAAGTAGGCGTCCTGCAGGTCGATGGCACACATCCAGTCTCCCAGATGAAGATGTGGGAAAATCTGGTGCAGGGCTAGCATCCGAAATCTCTCTTTTCTTATAAACCTGTTCAGCAGGCGCAGGTCGAGGATAGGTCTGTACTCTTTGGTTACTCCCCGCTTCTGGATCAGAAAGTACCGTGAGTACACCCCTTGATTTCGCTGGTGAGGTGGGACCTCTTCTATGGCCTTTTTGGAGAGGAGGGTATCCACTTCGCCCTGTAACAATAAATTGTGTTGATGAGGAAGGCACAGCAATAGAGGGGCAACTTGCGGAGGAGGGGTCTTGAAACTCAGCAAGTAACCATGCTGTACAATATTCAGCACCCATCTGTCTCTTGTTATGGATTCCCACTCTTCCAGGTGACAAACGATACTCCCTCCTACCGGAGTGGCGAACGGGTGCGGAGGAAGCAATGCCTCACTGTTTTGGAGGTTGCTTGGTGGAGGACTGCTGTTGTTTATTGTTACCTCTACCCCTGCCAGGCCGCTTGTGCTGGAATTGGTACCTTTGTTGGTTCTGGGAGGACCACTGAGGGGTTTGAACCCTCTGTTGGAAGGGTCGCTTGTCGTTCTGACGGAAGCGTTTGCGAAACTCCTTCCGCTTTTCCAGTCCAACTGCTTTGACCGTGTCCAGCTCGGTCTTCATCTTTGTCATTTCCTCATCAGCATGAGAACCGAATAAGGAAGAGCCGTTAAAAGGAAGGTTGAGGATTTTCTTCTGGGCGTCCGGTTTTAGACCTGTGAGGCGCAGCCTCCTGAGCGCCGTGAACAGATGCCCTGTAAATAGCCGTGCGCGGCGAGATCTGAGGCGTCCGCAGCCGCGCTGATGATTTGATTGGCTACTAGACCACCCTCTTGCAAGATTTCGTGAAGTCTTGTCGATCTTCTTTGGGAAGCTTGTCAGTGAACCTAGCCAGAGAGTCCCAAAGAGACCTGTCATAGCGCCCAAGCAGGGCTGAAGCACTTGCAATCTTCATAGATGATGCAGAGGTATTGCACATCTTCCTGCCATAAGAGTCCATTTGTTTGCTGTCCTTTTCTGGAGGAGCAGAGGCTGATGAGGCTGCTGACTGCGTTTTCCTGGCGGCTGCCACAATGATTGAATCCGCCGGAGGATCAGACCTAAGGAACAAGGGATCCTGGTCTGGAGCTTTGTATTTCTTTGCGATCCTCGACGGGACTGATCCCACTGTGGCAGGAGTGAGGAATGTGGCCATAGCTGGTTCTAAAAAACCTGGCACCAGAGGTAGCAAAGGTCTGGGAGCTGTGCGATGGTGCAATGTCTCAAATATAATCAATGTCGGGACCACAGGAGTGCATAAACTGATATTAAGTTTCTTAGCTCCTCTGCCAAGTACGTCAGAGAAAGTCCCAATGTCATCAATTGGAGACACCCTGGAAGGTGGCGTAGCTGAAAAGGTTGGCGAGTAATCCCGAATAGAGGACGAAGAACAGGTGGATGATGTTCTGCGCCTCCTCTTATGTGGAGGATCGTAGTGCGAACTGCGACGACCCCTGACAGAGATCGGTGTGACCTTGGTCTTCTGGAAGGCGTGGAAGGCCTTGCTGGAGGCGACTTAGAAGGTCTGTATGACCGAGAGTAGTCCGAGCCCGGACCTCTGCGGGCAGCTGCTCCAACACCCTGTAGCCAGCGAGGTGATAGGCCGCAAACCTTCGTTTGACCAGCTGAAGGAGATTTCTCTGGAGAAATCTGCACAATATTCAGCCCTGGAGACGACTGGGCCCTTGACGTCGAACGGGATCTCGACGTTGCATTCCTGTCCCTCGACGTCGATAAAGTCTGCGCCCTCACCGTTGGTCTGTGCAGCGATCTAGATCTCGACCGCCCACGTCGATGGGGGGACCTTGACGTCGACTGTCGGCGTCGATGGGGGGGACCTCGCCGTTGCCCTTGTCGCTGACGCCGATCTTCTCGACGGCGACTGATGTCTCGACGTCGACCGCCCACGTCGATGGGGGGATCTCGACGTCATCTCTCTCTCTGACGTCGACCTCCTTGACGTCGACTGACGGGACCTTGACGTTGCTCTCGACGTCGATATGTCCCCTCGCGGCATAGTCTTCGCCGGCGAGTCTCTCGACGCCGACCCCCTCGAGGGTGGCGGAGAATGCCTCGACGTCGACGGAAGCCTCGACGTCGACGGAGTTTTGGAAGGTCTCTCTGGACCCACAGCCTTCGAGCCCGAAGGGCTGTGCCTCGACGCCGACTTACTGGCATGCGGCGGAGAGTCTCGACGTCTAGACACTGGCTTGTCCCTCGACGTTGAAGAATGCCTCTGCCTCTTCGACGGCGATCTTGACGCCGACGGTGAACATTCAGGCACCTGCTTCTTCCTGGACTCAGGAGAGGTGGAACGACGCCGTTTTCGGTGTTGTTGGCTTGAAGAGGAGCTCTGACACCATGGCCACCTCCATGATGGCCTTCCCTCTCCAGCAAGGCATGTAGCTTGATGCGTTCTCTGTCACGCAAAGTCCTTTTAGTAAATTTCTGGCAATGATAGCACTGGTCAGGATTGTGTGAAGTTGGAAGGCACACAATACACACCGAGTGTGGGTCTGACAGTGCCATTTTCTTGCCACAGGAAGGACATTTTCGAAATAAAGCAGGCATTCTGACTGGAAATTTTACCAAAAACCAGTAGACAATACCTCCAGGTATCAGAAAATGTCAAAATTTCCAAGGAAATATCAAATATTAATCTTTCAGTCAAAAAACTGAAGAGCTCAAACTCCAGGATCCTCATAGAAGGAGCCGGAAAAAGAACTGACCTAACTGTCACCTGTGGTGCATGATGGGAGCAAAGGGTCTCCTGCAGGCCTTAAAGGCACGGTATCCTAAACCTTGGAAGCCTTAAAGGCAAGGTGCCAGTTTTTTGTCTTGTTTTCATTATTGCTCTGCAATGCAGCCTACAGGCGAATGCCTGCAATTACAAGTTTTCCTTGTGGCAATAAAGCATTGATATATGTCAATTGTTCTGTGCATGTCCTCTTTTCCTTATGGGTTAGGAGGGTATTTGTCTTACAATGCAAACCTATGTAATTTTGGCAATTCTGCCATGTTGGAAACATTGTTAGGCTGCATGTATATGTTTCACATATGTATATATTTATATATATATGTATTTTTATATACTCCGGGATCCCGCACGTGGGCGGGGATAATTCATAGATTATGACTATTGATGAGTATCCCCTGGATGAGAAACAGGTTTTCTCCTCGTGCACAGCTTTTTTATAATCTAACATGGCTTGTTTATAAGCAATTCTGTCGTTGTTTTCATAATTAAATCGCCACTTCCTTTCGAGGCGACAACATTTTTGTTTCAAAATTCTAAGACGTTCGGAGTACCAGGGTTCCGTGTGTCTTGCCCTATGATTGACCACGGATTTAACTGGTAGCACCTGATCAATTGTACTCCTAAGCCATTTCTCAAATGAGGCAGCAGCTGCATTTGGATCCTCTACGAGGTTAAGTGGGTTCTGGGACAAGGAATTTTCGAAAGTATCAATTACAATCTTATTCCAAGGCTGAACCCTTCTCGGCTGATTATTTTTCGGTTTTGCTGTCTGCACATTTTGGAGGGAGAGAGAAAACATAACAGCTCTATGATCTGACCAGATGAGAGGCAGCGACGGAAGACAATCTAAAGACTTGTTGTTTGAAAACTACCCATCCAACAAATGTCCCCCCAAATGTGTGCTGCCATTCACCTGCTGAGTGAGGCCTAGGATGTTAGTAATGTCCAGAAAATACATTGCATCTTTCTCCGCTGGATCTTCAAGGTGAAGATTGAAATCACCTAGAAGTGTAAAATCAGAAAACTGGGAAATTACATCCAAGGATCTAGCAATAGTATTTAAAAAATCAGCCCGGGGACCGGTAGAGTAGAATACCATTAAAAGTATAATGGTTATCTATTATAATTTTAAATAGTAAGGATTCCAAAATTGATTCATTATTTTGGGGACTAAACGTCCCTTTCCACTTACTTCTAAAGATCATGGCCAATCCCCCACCCCTTTTTCCCACCCGATCCTGCCTGAACATAGTAAACCCAGCAGGAACGGCCATTGCTAGGTCTGGATCTGATGCGGAAGCTTCCCCCCATGTTTCCGTAATAAAGGCAAGGTCCACAACATGTGTCTCCACAAACATAGCAAACTCTAATGCGTGCTTGCAGAGAGAGCGTGCATTAATCAATGTACATAATACTGTCTTCCTTCCACACAGCCCGTTTGGGCCAAAAGTAGAGCTAGATGACATTAATTGCGGCTTAGATGGGTGAATATGAAAACTGCAGTCGGGTCATTGAAATGGTGCCTCAGCTGAAAAACTGATGGGACTGAACTTCCTATAACACTTACCACCAGTGTTGTAGCCTCGTAGTTGATCCAGAGTATAGCTCGGCCCTGTGACAAGTTGAGAGCTAAAACTAGCAGCATTCCTGGCACTTAGCGGCCGTGCTTTTATCTATGTCACCGCTAAACATCTAGAGCGGCAACCCGCCCCGATGTACTTCCTGAAAGCAGGCGGAAGTGCAACTACACAAAACCTTCCCCGTTACCCCCAGAGATGTGCAAGTTCTTCTGGTGGAGGTGAGTGCAAGTAAATCAGGCCAAAGCAGAGAAGGTACTGCAGTAACAAAGGCCACTATCGCAAGATGGATATTGGCTGCGATACAGTTCTGTCATGTCAAAGCTAACAAACCTATGGAAAGAACAGCGAAGGCTCACTCCACCAGAGCAGTTGCCACGTCAGCTGCCCTCTTCGCGGGAGTGACTCTGGAAAAAATCTGTTGTGTTGTCCGGCAACCTGGAGGACCACTCATACCTTCACACAGCACTACTGCCTGGAGTCTGCCCAGGGTTCCTGATGCAGCGGTTGGCCAGGCGGTGCCTAGCCATCTCTTCCATTAAGGTAAGCCTCTTCCTAACCCTTGGAAAGAGTCTTTTGTTCTCATGGTGATTTCAAATGCTTACATGTTCTTAATGATGTAAAACATAACTCCGTAAGGTGTATTATAAGGTGTATTATAACTTACGCTGTTGTTTTCCTTGCCTCTCGCTAATGCTTTGTGTATGAAAATGCTAATATATAAGTGATCATTTAAATTTTCTTATGATTATGTTCCGTGCATTTCTTTCTTGCATCCCTTATCTGGAAAAAAAAACATATATACATGTATATATAATAACAACAGTAGGCACAGGTGTAGCCTTTACGGTACCTCTTGTATTACCTCAAACCTTTGGAGTTCACCATATTTCTAAAAAGTCATCCACCATCCTCAACAGACAAGATAATATTGGATTGTTGCTTGTTACTCTGATTCAGGCATGTGAATCTATGAAAGATACCCCAAAACTGGATAAGAAATGGGACCGCCCGACAGATGCATTACGATGCAACCCCAAAGCCTATCCTTTGCATTGCGGAAGGTGCTGCTGGCTGCAGCACACGTCGCAATGCAAAAAGGGGACACCTGACATATCCCTGCACTACGTGGCAGGCACCAGGCGGTGCCTACTACATGTACCATAGGTGCCCCCCAAAACCTACAGCTTGGGGCCGGGGGGAAAGGGTGGCCAGCTACAGTCCCCCAAAGTCCCTTTCCGCCTGCCTTTTCATGGCGGATTACCCGCCATGAAAAGGCAGACGGAAAGGGACATCATAATCCCTATGGCGGTGCCTGGTAGGCACCACCATCGTTGTAGGGATATGATTCCCGGTCTTTCCGACCAGCAACTATCCGCCCGCCATGGTAATATGGCGGGCGGATAACATGGTCCCACCATCACCATAATCAGCCCGTTAGTTACTTACCTGTAACTACGGTTATCCAGTATTGGTATTTTTCACAGATTCACATGCACCCACCCTTCTCCCCGTAGAGGCTGTTTCCTTGTTATTCAATAAGATACTCACTTCTCACTTGTGCTGGGAAAATCTGAGGGAAACTGCCTCTGCTAGGAAGGTTCTATAGGGTGCTATCAGTTGATTGGCTGCATTCAACATTTAGTCCTTTCTTTAAAAAGTACATAGATAGGCTATGTAAAACATGGCTCAGGGATATTATAGCCTAAAGCATTATTTAAATACTGCTTGATTGTGTCACTGTGGGACTCCCATCTCGAAGACGGGGAAAGATTCAGGCATGCGTATCTATGAAAGATAAAAATACTGGATAACCGTAGTTACAGGTAAGTAACTTATTTTCATAGTAGGAACCCAAGCAGGATAGTCCCTCCTTACCAGGAGGGGGATGATATCCATAAATGGATCACTGCTTTAGAGACAGCCTGTAAAGATCAGAAGGTCCATCAAGGGCAGTAGGCAGCTTTCCTGTGGCTCCCCTTTGCAAACAAACGTAGAGGCAAACTTCACGCTGCCAGGGAGGAAGATGCTGACAACTACTCAGTCTTAAAGAGTGCCCTCATAGATGGGTTTGGTTTAACCACTGACCAATACAGGGTTAAGTTTAGGGACACACAGAAGGCACACACCCAAGACTGAGTTGATTTTATAGACAGTGCTACTAAGGCTCTGGAAGGCTGGCTTCATTGAAGTAATGTACATGACTATGAGGGACTGTACGATGTATTGATGAAGGAGCACATCCTTAATAATTGTCAAAATCAGCAACAGCACCAGTGCTTGGTGGACTCTGATCTGACCTCTCCCCAAAAATTGGAAAAGAAGGCAGACAAATGGGTCTGTACCAGGATCAAGCAGAGATCTCTTGGTGGTGGTGATGACCAGAAGAAGCAAGATTCTTTTAAGGCCCAAGAGAACGGTGAGGAGAAAGGTAAAGACCACAAGGAGTCTTCACAAAATCCCCAAAAAGCTTCCTCTGGGGGTGGGTCCCAAACCTCCTCTTTCTCTGGCAAGAAACCTTGGTGTTACCTTTGTAAGGAGAAATGCCATAGAGCAAGTGATGCCAATTGCTCTAAAGCTAACACCAAAGAAACTTCTACTACTGCCCCTAAGGCAACTAGCGCCCCAAGCACCATTACAAATAGTAGTAGTGCCCCCAAGGGATTAGTAGGATTAACCTTGGGTTCTGAAGTGGGTTCTGGCCTAGTCAAAACCCCCACTCAGGGCTATCCTTGCCTGTGGCTGTGGCATGCAACTTTGCCACTTTACTTGTAAGTCCCACTAACTTGGGCAAGTACAGACAACAGACTCTGATTAATGGTCACGAAGCTGTGGCATACAGGGACACAGGGGCCAGTGTCACTACGGTCACTGTAGGAAGCTGGCTCTGTATATACTATACCAAAGTAAGGTATAGTGTGAACAGATACAGAATCACCACCTGTGTTGCTGAGCCTTTCGGAGTCCGTCGGGCGTCAGGACAGGAGACCTGTCAGCTTGGTTGCGTTGCCTGCAGATGCAGGGGACTGACTCCTTCACTCCAAGGGAGATTCTTTTGGGTGTCTTTGATGCCCACAGGCATGGAGAAGAACTTGGATGAAGCACAGGCACAGAGGACGAGACCAAGAGCGGCAGGAATCTTCTTTGGTGCAGTCTTGGTTCCTAGGCGAAGTCCAGTGAAGTCCAAAGTGCCCAGACGGTTGAAGGGGTTTCAGGTTTGAATCTTGTCCCACAACGAATCTGAAGAGACACCCACAGGTAAGCCCTTAAGTACACTAGGGAAATGTTGGGATAATTCAAGGTTCCCTCCCAGAGGGGCTAGGCCGAGGGGAGAATACTCCCATGTCCTTTGTCCAGTGTCGCTCCAGAGCGGGAGCCTAGGGCTCCCTGAACTGGTTCCAACTGGAGTATGCAAGGAGGGCACCAAATTCACCCTTCAAAGCAGTCTGGTGGCGCTGGCAAGCGTCCCCTCCCAAGCCCAATACACCAAGTCCTGTCTGGGTAGGTGGTCGCACCTCCCTGTGACAGGAAACCTATTGTTCTACCTTCCCCTGCTTGAGCTTGGCTCAGCAGCAGGAGGGCAGAATCGTTTTTGTGATCGGCAAGAGCACTAGCTTGCTGTTAGACCCTGAAAGGCTGGTACCAGGAATACAGGGGGGCACCCTAGGGGAGCCTCCCAGTACATGGGATCCTACATCCAACACTAAATTCGGTGTGGGGTAGGATTCCAACATGTTTGATACCAAACAAGACCGGTTTTGGTGCAGCCAATATATAGTTAGAAATCTCGTAATTGACTTGATGTCCACTATATGTATTAAATGGCTGACCGCACTTGCAAAGCCCAGAGAATTGACTCTGGGGTTTGTAGGGGGTGTCCTGCTCGTGCAGGGCACCCTCACACTTATACCCTAGCACCCTGCCTTCAGGATTGAAAGGCTTACCTTAGGGGTGACTTAAAGGGATTAAATGCAGTTACCTCAGATATAGGAAAACGTATATCTGTCGTAAGTGGTGCTAACACCAACGTACACAGGCTGCAATGGCAGGCCTGTAGTCACAGTTTGAGTGGTTTCTCATGGGTGGCACAATACATGCTGCAGCCCATGGGAGAACCCTGGTGTGCCTATGCCGTGGGTATCTTAGTACCATATACTAGGGACTCAGAAGGGTATACCAGTAGCCAATTGGGAAGGTACCAAAGTACTTACCATAGTCAAATTTAGGTAGAGAGCACAGTGACTGGGGTCCTGATTAGCAGGATACCAGTCAGACTAGTCAGAAAACAGTATAACACCATCAAAAAGTGGGGGTAACCATGAAAGGAGATCTTACTTGCCTACACAACCCCCCCCCCAAACAACAAGAGATGAGACTAACCTTGCCCTGTTGAGTCTTCATTTTCTAAGTGGAAACATCTGGAGAGTCCATCTGCGTTGGCATGGTTACTCCCAGGTCTATGCTCCACAGAAAAGTCCATCCCCTGTTGGGAAATGGACCACCTCAAAAGGTCGGAATTTTCACCCTTCATCTGTTTAAGCCATAAGAGGGGCTTATGGTCTGTCTGAACAATGAAGTGAGTACCAAACAGGTATGGTCTCAACTTCTTCAAGGCCCAGACATAGCAAAGGCCTCCCTCTCAATAGCTGACCAACATTTCTCCCTGGGGGTCAACCTTCTGCTTATAAAAGCTACTGGTTGGTCCTGACCCTCAGGATTAAGTTGTGACAAAACAGCTCCTACCCCTATCTCAGAAGCATCTGTCTGGACAATGAAGGTTTTGGAGTAATCAAGACTTTGCAGAATAGGAGCAGAGCAAATGGCCTGCTTCAGGTCATCAAATGCTTTTTGACAGCTAACTGTCCACCGAACCTTCTTAGGCATCCTTTGGGAGGTGAGAACATTAAAGGGAGTCACAATGGACCCACATCCCTTAACAAACCTCCTGTAGTACCCAGGCAGACCCAAGAAAGCTCTGACCTGAGCCTGGGTAGTGGGAGCAACCCAGACCATTATGGTCTGGATTTTGCTCTCCAATGGTTGAACTTGGCCTATACCTACCAGGTGGTCCAAGTACACAACCTTACTCTGCCGTATCTGGCACTTTGTGGCCTTGACAGGAGCTGTAGTGGTCCTACGGGGAATCGCCTCTGGGTACCTAGTGGCATGGTCCACCACCACTAGTATATAACTGTGCCCAAATGCAGTTGGAGAGTTCAAGGGACCAACAATGTCAATCCCTACCATCCCAAAGGGGACCCCAACCACTGGAAGTGGAATTAAGGTGGCCTTTGTGGTGCCACCTGACTTAACACTGGCTTGGCAAGTGGCACAGGAGCGACAAAACTCATTTGTGTTTTCAGACATATGGGGCCAGTGAAAGTGAGGCACAAGCCTGTCCCAAGTCTTGCTCTGCCCTAAGTGTCCTGCAAGAGAAATATCATGTGCCAGGGAGAGGAGGAAACCTCTGGGGTATTACCAACCTCCTGGTAGCACCAGGCTTGGGGTCTCTACCTTCAGAGTACAGAAGCCCATCTTCCCAATAGATCCTATGGGACCCACTGATATTTCCTGCTTCCTCAGCAGCAGCTTGCTGTAGAGGGCTTCAAGAGAAGGGCAGGACTGCTGCTCCAATCTCTAGTCTGCCCTGGAAGGGCCCCCTGCCCCCAAGAACTCTGCCTGGTCAGGCCCATGTTCCTCTAGGGCAGTTCCTTCACAGGGGCTGAGATCTTCACCCTCAGGAGGTTAATCTTCACTAGGAGTTTGTGAGGAGGGCAATTCCTTACCCTTCCTTCTCTTGGGAAGCACCTGGTCCATTTCTTCAGGATACAGGGCTTTGTCAGTGGTGAGCTGTTTGGGCTGAGCCCTGGTGACAGCAAACACACTGGCAGAGATGCCCATCATCTATGCATGAGTCCTGAACTCCACTTGAGCCCAGGCAGAAGTTTCTAGATCCTTGCCCAACAAACAATCTACAGGTAGGTCTGGAGATACCACAACCTTTTTAGGTCCAGTTACCCCTCCCCAGCTGAGGTTCACAACTGCCAAGGAATGGTCAGTCCTGACATTGCTAGCATTGGTGACTTGGTACATTTTTCCAAGTATGATCTGATATGGGGACACAAGTTTCTCTGTCACCATAGTGACACTGGCCCCTGTGTCCCTGTAAGCTGGTTTTTCTGCCACTGTGAATGGTAACTTTTCCAGTTTTTCAATGCTCAACACTGTATACCTTGCTCCTCTTTGTGCCAGTTCGATCTGTTTATCAGTTAGATTGTATTCTGCAAACAGAGCTGACGTGTTGATAAAACGCCAAGGCACATAGCCCCATGCAAAGATTGCAGCGTCCAGCTTAATAACACAATAGAACGTAATTGAGATTGGCCTTGCTGTAACATCGCCAAATCTTGTTCTAGTATGTCAATAGCAGAGGATACAATGTTGTCCAATGAATATATTCTGGAGGACAAAGTTGTTAACCCATTGTCGACCACAGTGAGTGTTTTCTCTAAATTAATACGATCAAGTTCACGTATTCGTCCTGCGGCCTCCATCTGTGACACTTTCCATGCTTCATTATAGGCAGCATAAATGCCGGAATATATGAAACGTTTTTGACGCGGTTTCTTGGTCCAAGCAAGAATTCCCTAAGGTCTGCATCTTCTTTAAGTAAGGATAAGTGTTGTTTCACATCCTGTAGTGTAGATTTCTGCAGCCAATCGAGGCATAATTTACCTACACTGTATGTTGTTACTACCCCGGATGCTGTCTTTGGACGTATCTTGGGTCTGGCCTATGAATAGTAAAGCCCTGAGTTTTAATCAGGAATCTTTCCTGACAGTTGTTCGTGTCTGTGGGCCAGATCAACCATTTTTTCCAATCAGGATTAGATCTGTTGAGTTGTAGTATATTGTCAACTGTCACCGCTGCCTGTGTATTATTATCACTGGCAGGTGTTGGTACAGAAGGTGTCTTCATCTCTTTGATCTTGGCTAGTCCAAGACAAGATGTTTGTTGGACAGTTTCATTCAAAAACATTATTTGTTCAGGGATGATATAGGCTCTAAATAACGCTTCTATCCCCTGTACTTGCCAATCTTTAGTACCCCACACAGTTTTTGTGTCTATTGTGTCTTTCCATAAGTCGAAACCCTGTCTAGACAGTTGGGCAATAAATATTGCAGAGTAAATCTGTTTCGTATTAGTTAACATTATTTTCAGTCCTGTTTTGTTTACATTTTTATAGTAAAACGTTTCTGGATCAGATGTATTGTAACCTGAAAAATATGAAAACTTGTTAGCAAATGTTCTTGAACTACCTTGTGGTGGTGTAGGACAATGCTCCCATTGGTTAAACATAAACACATTTCTAGGGTATGCAGATTTATGCAAATAATGATGACCATAGTGGTTATAACAATACAGTTGTTCATAGTCTGAACCCTCTAAATATTCATTTTTAGAAAATGCAGCATATTTTTCTAGGTCAAACATTATGTCATTAACAGTCTCAAAGTCCCAATCATCTGAATAGGTACTGGACGAAATTATATCACTTAGTGAAATTTTAAACAAATGTGGAATGTTCAATTGTTCTGTCGGGCCAAAGATATCAAAATCTGTTTTGTCCCACACTATACCATCCTGTATAGGAACGGCTGTGATGTTCACTGTTGACAAGTCTCTTGCTTCACGATGGGAAGATTTATGAGGTTTCAAAAGTACGTTCACGTCTTTTCCTTCAGTATTCACATGGATGTATCTGCCACTTATAAGCACGCTCACAGTTGTAACCAAAGCTAGCTAGAGCAGGAAAACAAACAGTCCAGATGTAATCCAGAGTTCAATCCATGGAGAAACCAAATAAGTATTTTTCAGAAAGTGAAGAAAGTCTTGTACTTGCTGCTTGAATTTCAATGATGCTGGCGTCGTTTCAGGTTCACTCGGATCTTCTGAGTACGTATCAAAGTTAATGAAATAGCCAGAAGCAGTTCTGTCAATTGTTGGAATTGCATCAGGATTTGTAGAAATCGCTGGAACCAGTTGATCACGTGCTACATTGGTGTAGACAGGTGTATTTGGACGAACTGTTACTTGATTTTCAAGAGGGATGAGTTCCATAGCATTGTTGCTTAGTCCTTCATCTGTTACTGCGGAATTCCCAATTGTTATCAGTCTTTCAGTCTGAACCTCTTTGATAGTAGCGAGAGGAGTGTGTCTGCTACTAGGTCGGAGTCCACGAGGCCTACTATTTAGTATTGGCCACATACTGTGGTTTGATGAGGTCGATGGACACAAATCTTTTCTCCTTTCTTCCAGCAAGGGGCGGCAGAAGTACTGTTCTTGTTCCTTGAACTGCTAGGACAGGTACTGGTTGTCTGTAAGAAGGTCCAAATTCCTTCTTGTCCGCAATCTTTTCTCTGACTAGATCCCCAACTTTTGGAATCCAGACAGGCCTTGCTGGGACCGGCGGTTTTTCCCCAGTGGTGGTTGGCTGCAGGAATACGTTGCTTTGTTTTGATCTCAGTTCATTGAGTTCCTGTAAAACAGCCAAACGATCTTTGATAATAAACGTTTTTGGGTTTTTTCCACCACTGTGCCTATGTCATCGAGATCTGGTACCCACATTCTTGTCCCAAATAGGACCTCATATGGAGTGACCCCCCCTAGAGAACTTCTTGGCAGATTGTTTAATGAGCGTTGGACCCCATAAAGATGTTTGACCCACCCATCACCCGAACCTAATACCCTAGCTGTTATAGACTGCTTTATGTCCCGGTTTTTCCTTTCCACAACCGAATTTCCCTCAGGATGGAATGGAGAGGAGTACCGCAATGCAACGCCCAGACTGGCCATGGCTTCTTTGTAAGACCGAGAGCTAAACGCAGGGCCCTGGTCAGAATGTAGCGTGCCTATTGCGTATGTGCCGATAAAGACTCACAAATCTTTTATAACAGTTCGAACGTCAGCCGAGCGCTGAGGCCATATCCATAGGAACCTAGAGCATGAATCCACTGCAACCATGATATATTTATAGTTACCGTCCCTTTGCAAGGGACCGCAGTGGTCCAGGTAAACACAAGCTAATGGTTTTTCTGAAATTAACAGGGGTGTCTGCGCAGGGCGTTTCACTGTGGAGACTTTCATCTGTTGGCATATATCACATTCTAAAACATAGTTCTTCGTTTGTTTTCTAATGCCAGGCCACCAATATCTTTGCTTGAATAAAGATACTGTTGCAGAAACACCTGCATGGGCAGAAGCTATCCCTTCGTGTGCTGCTAGGATTAGTCCTAATCTACGTTCCTTGTTTGGAATTACCCTATCCCCCACTCCAGGGATTCGAGCAAAAGGAACGCTGTTCGCATCAATTACATAAGAGTACTTGAGTGGAAACTTTTTTGGTAACGCTGCACCACTGCCTTTGCTTGTAGCATTGACAGCCAACATTATCTCACTGTCTATTTTTGTTTTTGAACGAGTGATCGCAGCTACGGAAGCCGTCTGAACAGCCCCCTTTGCGGCTTCGTCAGCCAATGAATTCCCTGCAACGTGAACGCCATCACGTTGATGACTCAGTGTGTGGATCACGTGAGCCTTTGGTAGTTCGTTTTTCAACTGAACTACTTGTTCCCAAAGCATTTTATGCTTTATTGTGCCACCTTTCGCATCTTTGAATCCATTTTCAAGCCAGTTTTGTATATATTCATTATACGACTGAACACAGTAAAAGGAATCACACACTATCAGTGTGGGGAATTCTCGATCTGTACTTTCAAGTGCCAGTTTGAATGCTTGTAGTTCAGCTCGCTGAGCTGTACAATCTCCTAGAGATTGAGTTTTTGTGACCATAGGTCTGAAGATGCCATCTCGCATGCGACCTTTAACGATTGCACACGCTGCACTGTAAGTTTGCTTACCCCCTGTTGCGGGTTGTGCGGATCCGTCAGTGTAAATTATGAATTCGTACTGATCGAGAGGCAGAATTTCAGTGGGCAGAGGACATTCTTGTTCATATTGCAGGAATGCTTGTGTTTTTAAATCGGGATCAAAAACATATTCAACAACTGTTGCAGCAAGAGAATTAACTCATTGTATCCATCTTGGATGTAATGCTTTAGCATTTGGAATGCTTGCTTTTGTGACCGCTTCTAAAGCTGGTACTGGGGTTACGACAATAATGCGTTTCCCTTGGGCTAGGGCTCTTTCTTTTGCTACAGCGGTTTGAACTGCTGTCAGAATTTTTTCAGTTGAAGTGAAGCGTATTTCCGCTTGTGTGTACAAATGAGATTTGTATGCGATTGGTATTTTTTCACCCTCATTGAAGGTTAAGTAGGTGAATCCGCATTGACCCGAAATTATTCGGATCACCAGGTTGCGTTGACTTACGCGTGTTTGTAAGTGATTTGTTGCTAACATGTTAGCCTGTAGTGAACGCAAGATTTCTGTGTGTTCTTGTGTCCAATTCTTGATTGAAAAATCAGGTTTGATTAATGCGTAGAGAGGTTTGACCCTTTCTGCGTAATTTAGAATGTATGTTCTTCCAAAATTTAGGAAACCCAGGATGGATTGTAAGTTTTTTAGCGTCTTTGGAGGTTGGAGCAGCGCATATTTTTCTAAAAAGTTAGCTGCCAAGCTCTTGCCTTCACTTGTAAGCTCATATTCTAGAATTAGGACATTGAGATGGGCAATTCTGGACTTTGTAAAGTTGAATTTGTAGCCCTCAGAGGCGAAGCCCAGTATAATGGTGCTCACCCTGTTCAAGTGTTTGTCCAGGTCATCGTCTGTCAGATAAATGTCATCGACATAGGACAATGCCTCATTGTCATAAATTTGTAGTAACTCCGTTACCCTCGCTGAGAATAAACCTGGGCTGTTCTTGAACCCTTGTGGGAGTGGACAAAATTGACGCTGGGTCCCCATTATGGAGAATGCTGTTAAGTACCTGCTTTCAGGTGCTATGTTTTGACAAAAGAAACCATTTGAGATGTCTAATGAGGTTTTATATTTTTTACGCACAATGTTATTCATTAATGCTGTGCTATGTGCATTTTGCACTGCAAATGTTTTAGAACAAGTGTTTAAGTGTCTGTAATCCAAAACTAGACAATATGTATTGTCTGGTTTGGAGACAGGAAACAAAGGATTGTTCATTGAGGAGGTGCATGTTTCAATCACCCCTTGGTATTCAAGTTGATCTAAGATCTCCCTGACCTGTTTTTTAGCTTCTTGCTTTATTGGGTACTGCCTTTGTGCAGTTGGTTCATGTTTCAGATGTATTTTATGGTGAGGTGAGTCCTCATCCCATCCTACATGATTTTTATATAATGCTGGGGCCTGGGCTACTGCCCATTTCCTGGCATATGTATATTTTAGATGAATTGGAATATGGTTGGAGAAGGCAGGCATAATAATGTCCTCGCCGTGTGGGCACTCCCTGACAAATTGTGGTGGCCAGTCTTTTTCTGCTAGAAGTATGTCATAGCCCCTTGATAGTCTTTCCCAAAAAGTGCTTTCACCTGTCTAGGTATGTCTCCCTCCATCCGGAGTGTTATTTCATATAACTTTTGTGGAGTACTAACCCTGGTGTCCACAGTCTCAACTGTAATGTACTCATTCAAGTCCACTATCTCCAGAAGTCCCTTCAGGTTCTGGCGAGCTATTGTGACTTCTGCTGCACTGTCCAGCATTGTCTGAGCCCATTCTCCGTTCTTGAGTTGTGTTCTCAGTATTCTCGGCATGTCTGATCTTCAGACCTGCTACTTTCTTTTGGAGAATTGAGGTTTTGTTTTATTTTTTGGAGCGTGTTTTTCTTCTTTGGATTTCACGCGTTCTTCTCTATGTTCTGATCGTCCTCTTCTTTCCGAAGTCTGTGATGAGATCTGAAAGGGACGAGAGGAACGTGTATCAGTATCTTGATACCTGTCAGGTTTTCTCAAATTATCCCTATTCCTGAGGTTATACCTCCTTTCAGAGGGCTCCTTTTGAGGAGACCTACCTCGGGATTGAGAACGTTTTTCGTTTGAATTTTGTTTATTAGTATCCCACTTCTTTTTAGAAGATGTAGGAGTTTGTTTAATTGAGTCCTTCTCAGAACTTTCAGATAGTTTCGGCTTCACTGGTCTTCCACCCAAACTATCTCTGCCTAATTCTGCATAAGATTGTTCTATAATTCTGGGTAGCTCTGTCTGATGTTCTGTAACATCGAATTCCCTTAATTTTTGGCGGATCGCCACTGCTGCTGCCTCCCCTTTAATAGTAGATAATATTATTGTTGAGACCTGGTCGAAATTTTTCAGTAATTTCATACCTAAATTTAGAGCAGGCTCTGCCCCGTATTCATTTTGAATTTGTTTCAGGACATCTGGTATTACCGCAATTGACGGAATGCCATGTGTTTTAGTATAGATGGCAGCAAAGACTGAGCCCCAAGTGGTGCAGTCTTCCAGTTGTGGTGTGATCCCCATTGGTAAACTGATTGTTAGTATTCTGTGTTTCTCATACGGGCTAGTATTTGGAAATACTGCTTCGATTTGAGTAATGTTTTGAGCTATCCAGAATGGAATTTGCTCACGTTTTGTGGGCATTTTACCCATGACTGCGTATAGAGTCTGTGGTGTAATTTTTAGTGTATTCCCCTGTTGAGGAGTGTGATTTGGAAGTGTCAATGGTGGTTGGACTGTGAAAGTCCTCATGACATATTGGACCAATTGTCTCTAGATTTTTATTAATTCTTGTAGTTGAACAAGTAGTTCCTTGTCTGACAGTTCTTCAATGTCAGGATGAGGTGTGTAGCCGGCTAGAATCGGCCATGTTGCTCCTGGTCTACCTAGTGGACCGAGCCTGGTAATGTTTTTGTGATGTTTTAGGGCGCCTTTAAACCAGAGCTGATGCTCCTGGTATGTTAATGGAATTTCAATATCCTCGAAAGGAATATATTCCTCTGGTGGATCATCTTCTTTGTAGAAGTGAAACATGTGTGTTACTGAATTTGATTCAGGAAATATTACCCATGAATAGAATACCTCTGTCTGAAAGGATTCGTGTGCCTCTATCACGAAAACTGCTCTACCGCCTCTTGGTGGTAGGCCGTGTTTTATGAGTTTTAGAGTGATGGCTCTTCTTAAGTTTGGATGGATGTCTATAACACCCTCCTCGGTTTCATTTAAACCGGTAAAGTTAAAAACTGCTATGGCTGGGTCAGCCGCAGCTCCACCGTTTCCGGTGGCTTCGTCCCCGTGTATGGACATTTGTTTTTTGAAAAATGTAGAACAAGTTTCAAGGAAACAAAGATAAGGTGCACAATATTTTGGAACACTGTATCCTTCAACGTTGAGCAAACCAGACAGCTAATATATAGGGTACTTCCCTATGTAGCCGTGGCGGATACTTAACCCTGCCCACTCCAGACGTCTTTTGGAGTATATGGGTAGGGGTCTCTGAGAGAAAAAGCACGGCTGAGTTACTCAGTATCTAACGTTAAATTACCGCCTTACCAAACGTTGGGCGCCATGTAGTGTAGCTCCTATTTCCCTAATAGGCTCTGCGCATTGGAATAATATCCCCTATAGGTTTGACATAGGACTAAGGTCAGTATGTCCCTATCGAGTATATTAAACTTAATTACTTGTGCCAGCTAGCTCAGAGGCCACTAGAAACTCCTTGGATAACAAGAAGGGAGTAGTTTCTGGCAGCCGCAAAACATGACAACTTTGTTTCCCTTTTAGAATCAGAACATGTCCCAGAGTCGTGGAAACAATAGATAACTATTTCACTCAGCTCAATCGTGCATACTTAGTTTTCCTCAAAGTTACACAGAAAGAATAGACGGGCGTTTCAATAAAAGATTTATTGAACAGTCTTGTTTCTCGTGTAAGTAAAGTGTGTAGTTACGATCACAAGACAGTATGCAAGATAAATAATGTACAGCGTAAGCAGTAGAAATAAATAATACTGCACTAGCATTATCTTTAGCAGATATTCATTTACATAAATAACACAGACTAAAAATGCGAGTACTCATACGATGCGTTTCTAAACTAGTTCTACCCCAATGTACCTAACCTAACCTGGTGTAGGGAGAGGTATGAAGTAGGTGAAGTATTCCTTACTATGGTATACTTAGAGTATGTTAAGCCTAGTATGCCTAGTATGCCAAGAGTCCCTCTAGGTTCTAGTCAGCTCCATACCTTAAGAATGAGAGAGGTAGGAATCTCTTGCCAGACTCGAACTCCAACACCCCGCAAGGGAAGTCAGATCACTGGAAGCTGGATTCTCTGCGTGCAGGGATGACAGCGTCTTCTCAGTGCGTCAGGCCGGGAAACGGGCTCCTCTGAAGTCGAGGTCTCCTCTAGTTTACAAGGGCTAGGGAAGGTATATTTATACCTGAGAGGTACCTCACAATGTTAGCATTGACGTGAATCGGACAGCGGAAGACGTCATGAATGAACCCCTAAGGTATAACGGTTCATGCATAATAGATGAGTCCTTGAAGAAATCAATAGTCCTGTGCTAGGGAAATTCCCGAAGCCTAAGGGTCTGTTCTTCAAGAACTCGGTGTGACGTTAGGGTGGACGGATGTCGGAGACCATGCCTGTATTTGGAGTGCACGGTTTAATGCCTAAATAAGGACTGGGATTTTATGCCTATATAAGGGCAGGGCGAATTGTGCCTATATAAGGACATGAAACAGGAAAACCTATATACGGACACCCTAAGAGGAATACAACACTATCTTACTTTGTGAGATACTTTTGGTGCCCAGGGATGTGACAATTCAGCCATTACTAGCCAGGAGAAATGGATACCAACTCAAGTGGGCTCAAATCGATAAGTTGAAATTGGTACCTGAACTAATTAGGAATGCCCTTGATTAGTAACTGTTTTGACCTAGCCAGTCGGGGTCCCCATAGACTTTTTTCAGGAGAATGAGGACTTGTGGGTCCCCTTACTGACTAATGTTTTAATACAATTGCTATAGCTGCCCCCCCCCCTTTCCTGGAAAACAAGCATAATAGTCCTGATTCGCAAAAAGGGCGATAAAGGATATCCTAAAAACTATAGGCCAATCTTGTTGATCGATATGACAGCCAAACTTATGGGCCGTTTTCTTTTAACGAGGTTGGAGGCAAGGGCGAAGGACAAGAATATCCTAATGCAGTCCCAGTATGGCTTTCAAGAGGGAAAAGGCACAATAGATCAGTGCCTGAATCTTTCACTCATTATGGATAAATATACCAGAGCCAAGGGCGGGAAAATCTATCTCGCATTCATGGATTTATCCGCATTCTTCGACTGTGTGTCCCACCCTAGACTCTGGCATATAATGGAGGAGATGGGAATTGATCAGGCTATAATTGACTTTATCCGACAATTGTATTCTGATGCCTCCTCGTCTGTCCGATATGGGAAAAACGGGGAGTGCGCCCGCCCTTTCAAGATCATAAGAGGGGTAAGGCAAGGCTGTGTCCTCGCACCGTTCCTTTTTTACATTTATACTAACGGTGCAGGAAAAGAGCTTGAGGGCGCAGCCTTGGATGTTCCTGTGTCCAATAATCACCAGCGGTTACCAATTTTGGCGTATGGCGATTACGCTGTCCTGATGGCCAGGACGGGGATGGGGCTTCAACGCCTCATATCAGCTTACGTGGTATTTATGTATTCATTGGATTTAAAGTCAACCAGTTGGAATCCTTTGTAATTGTCGCAGGGGCAGGGAAACGCGACAAAATACCATCTTTCTACATAGATTCCGGGAAAATTGAAGTGGTGGAGTCGTTTCCCTACTTAGGTGTACTTTTTGATAAAAATCAATCATGGTCTAAGCTGGTCGAGGGAAGAGCAATGGGTATGGAGAGGAGTTTAATGGCGTTAAAATCATTCTCCAATAGGCTGGGAGCAAAACCTTTAATCCCCATCAAAAAGATCTATCATGCTAAAACTAAGGCTGCAGCATCTTATGGGGCAGGTGTATGGGGTATGGCGCCTATTGATTCCCTTCAGACTATAGAAAATACATTTTTTAAGTCTTTAACCTGTCTTCCGCAGTCCTACTCTAATTATGTCCTTCACATAGAACTGGCTCTACCTTACATCATGGATACCATTAAATTAGACCCGCTCCTGCTGTGGCTTTCTATTTGGCGTAGGGATACAGTCCCCCTTACACAAAACATTATAGGTGACATCCTAAAATCAGAAAACTACAGCAGGATCAGATGGCTAAAGTATGTTGAGCTGGAACTGACCGCCATTGGATGGAAAAATCTCTTTAAGGACCCATTTAGCTGCAGGACGACACCGAGACGGAAGTTGGTTGACACATTTATGTTGCGGGTCCAATACCTCAGAAGGGTAAGAAACTATCAAAGTCAGTCGGCCCTCATGTATGAATTAACTCCAGCCCTGCATGAGGGAGGATACTTCTATCTAGCTGACATTCCCATACCGCACCATAAATTTATCTTATTAAGATTCCGTTTGAATCTGATACCGCTAATGTTAGGATATCCAGGGAAGAGATTTAAGCACTCTGAACTCTCCTTCTGTCCATGTGATATGCAATCACTAGAAAATGATCTCCATGCCCTATTTTTTTGTGGCCTTTATCGACAGGAAGGATAGAAATTTATTGTTCTGATCTGTAAGCGATATAATTTTAAACTCTTGTCGAGTAGCATTGTATTTCTTAAAGTCCCTTCCGAACACTTTTGTGTGTTTCTCAGTTGAATCATTCTTATGGGCTTGTATGAAAAAAAGGAAACAAGTGGGCCCATAATTATTAAGGGGATTGTCTTTTTAAATTTTTGACATTTTAACACTTTATGTTTTAACTTGATTTTAAGTGGACAAAGTATACATACGGATGAAATGGAATGTATGATAAATTGATTGGGAGTATGTTCTTAACTATTAGGATTTATGTTTCATACAACTGTATGTTTTAATGTAATTTTATTTCATGTACTTTTATGATCTTATTTGTAAGATCGAATAAAGAATTGAACTGAACTGAGATCAAGTGAATGTAACGCCCTCTCAGGGGGAGTGGTAGAATTTGGAAAGAATGTGGGTAGAGTGATTGACTGGTTGATATGAAAATCCAAGATCACCTTAGGCAGGAAACTCGGGTGTGTTCTCATAACCACTCTGTTAGCATGGAAAACGAGATAAGGCTCTGTAGAACATAGGGCCTGAATCTCACTCACCCTGCGAGCAGATGTAATTGCCACCAGAAAAGCAGCCTTCCAAGATAGGTGCTGCAGAGAAGCTTTGTGAATGGGTTCAAAAGGGGGACCCAATAATTTAGAGAGGACTACATTAAGTTCCTAGGGATAGGAAGGCGATCGAATTGGTGGGTAGACCTTTCTTAGCCCTTCCAGGAAATCTTTAACAACTGGCATTTGAAATAAAGAGGCCTGAGTAGGCGACTTTCTATAAGCTGTAATTGCTGCCAGATGTACTTTAACGGAAGAGAACTGTAAGCCTGCTTTAGCCAAGTACAAAAGGTATGAGAGAATAACCTGTTCCTGGCCAAGAATGGGATTATGTTCATTGGCTGTACACCAAAGATAGAAACACTTCCATTTGAAAGCGTATGATTTCCTCGTAGAAGGCCTTCTCGCTTCCTTTAAAATCTGCATACAGTCCAGTGAGAGGCCTAGGTGACCATATTGGAGGAATTCAGGAGCCATGCTGTCAATCTCAGTGATGGAAGGTTGAGATGAAAGACCTTCCCTCCGAACTTGGTTAACAGATCCGGATGGCATGGCAACCTCCTGTGTGGCATCTTGGAAAGATGTAGAAGGTCTGGGTACCACCACTGGCGAGGCCACTCTGGCGCGATCAGGATCATCTCGGTCCAGGATCTGTAGAGCTTGTTGATCACCAGTGGTATGAGAGTGACTGGTGGAAAAGCGTAGAGTAATCTCTCTGGCCAATCGATCAAAAGTGCATTCCCTCTGGAGCTGGTTGAGGGTACCTGGATGCGAAGGTGCAGCATTTTGCATTTGCCGCATCTGCAAATAGATCGATGTCTGGGTAACCCCATCTCTGAAAAATGTCGTGTGTTACCTTGTCTTTTAGCACCCAGTCGTGCGATTCGACGAAGTTGAGGCTTAGATCGCCCACGTGCACGTTGAGGATACCTGGGAGGTGAATTGCTGATATGGACATGTTCTTCATCAGTAGCCATTTCCAAATTGCAGAGCCATTCTTCGAGGCGTTGACAGCTATCAGTATGTCTCCGTCTATCCTCGTGCTAGAACAAGTGATTGCAGCAAAGGCAGCAGTTTGCACTGTCGCCTTGGTGGCTACATCAGCCAGTGAATTCCCTTCAACGTGTATGCCAACACGCTGGTGACTCAAGGTGTGAATAACTTGAGCCCGTGGCAGGCATGCTTTCAGCTTTGCCACTTGTTCCCATAACAATTTATGTTTAATTGTGCAACCCTTGGAATCTCTAAACCCATTCTGGCCCCAGTAATGAAGATATTCATTGTAAGACTGCACACAGTAAAACGAATCGCACACTATCAGTGTGGGGAATTCCCGATCCGTGTACTGAAGTGCCAATATCAGGGCTTTCAGGTAAACATCATTTACCACGAATACTTTTCCCCGCAGGGAATTACAACGGGGTCGTTACAACTACAGTGTTGTAACAACGCATACCATTACTCCGCAAGTCGGAACAACGACTTGCGGAGGGGGCAGAAGGTGTTGGATTTAAAATCCAACACCTTCCCTACTGTTGCACATACTGGAGTTGGAATAGTAAATTGTACTATTCCAACATCCAGCACCCCCCCTAACAACGACTTGCCGGGTAATGGTATGCGTTGTCACAACGCCGTCGTTGTAACGACCGCGTTGTAATTCCCTGCAAGGAAAAAGCATGAGTTAAAAAGAGGTATAATCGGGCTTTCAGCTCTGCCAACTGCGCTGTACAATCTCCTAGAGATTGCATAGTCGTATTGCTGGGATGGAACTTGCTGTCCCGCATACGTCCCTTCACTATAGCACATACAGCGCTATACTGTTGTTTACTTCCTATGGCATGCTGAGCAGATCCATCAGTATAAATGATGTATTCATATTTCTCTAGAGGCAGGATTTCATTCGGGAGAGGGTATTCTTGGTACTGCAGGAACGCTTGTGTTTTTAGTGTAGAATCGTATTTGTAATCTACATCCGTTGCAGTGAGAGAATTAGCCCATTGTATCCATTGCGGATGTAGTGCTTTTGCGTTTGGAATGCTCGCTTCGGTAACAGCCTCTAAAGTTGGTGCCGGGGTTACAACAATTATGCGTTTCCCCTGTGCTAGTGCTCTTTCTATCACTACAGCAGTCTGTACTGCGGTCAATATTTTTCAGTTTTCGCAAATCGCATTTCAGCATTTGTGTATAAATGTGATTTGTATGCAATTGGAACTGTCTCACCTTCACTGAACGTGGGGTAAGTTATATCCTGATAATCCAGGGACGACCCAGATCACCAAGTTGGTAGTATTTACACGTGTGTGCAAATTTTTAGATGCTATCATGTCAGCCTGAACTGAACGGAGAGTGTCTGTGTGTTGCTGTGTCCACTGATGTGGTGTGAAATCAGGCCTGATTAAGTCGTAGAAAGGTTTTTCTCTTTCTGCATAATCTAGAATGTATGTTCTGCCAAAATTTAGAAATCCTAGTATGGATTGCAAACCTTTGAGAGTCTTAGGAGGTTGGAGCAGCGCGCACTTTTCTAAAAGTTGGCTGCCAGGCTCTTGCCTTCACTTGACAGTTTATATCCCAAAAATAGGACATTGAGATGGGCAATTTTTGATTTTTTAAAATTAAATTTGAAACCCAAATTGGCGAATCCCACAATTATGTTGTTCACTCTGCTCAAGTGTTCAAGTAATTCCTCGTCCGTCAGATAGATGTCATCTACATAGGACAAAGCCTCTTCGTCATGTGTTTGTAATAATTCTGACACTCTTGCCGAGAATAGCCCCGGGCTGTTCTTATACCCTTGAGGCAAACGACAAAAAGTTTTCTGAGTGCCAAGCGCAGGAAATGCTGTCAAATATCTGATTTCTGGAGCTATATTTTGGCAGAAGAATCCATTCGAGATATCTAATGTTGTTTTATATTTCTTCCGCACAATGTTATTCATTAATGCGGCACTATGTTCATTTTGAACTGCAAAAGTTCGTGTGCATGTGTTCAAATGTCGGTAATCTAAAACTAGACGATATGTGTTGTCAGGTTTCATTACTGGAAACAAAGGATTATTCATCGGGGAGGCGCAAGTCTCAATCACACCTTGATACTCGAGTTGGTCTAAGATTTCTTTGACCTGCCTTTTTGCATCGTTTTTTATAGGGTACTGTCTCTGAGGATTTGGAGTAGATTCTAATGGGATTTCGTGGTGGGTAGACTCCACGTCCCACCCTACATGGTTGCGGAATAATGCCGGAGCTAGAGCTAGCGCCCACTCCTGCGCGTATGAATGTTTTAAAGGTTCTGGAACGAGGTTGGAGAAAGCAGGCAAAATGACGCTTTCCCCTTTTGGGCATTCCATCACAAACTCAGGCGGCCAATCTCTTTCTGCTAGCAGTATGTCATATCCATATGATAAGTTCTCCCAAAAGAGACCTTTAACCTTTCGTGAGATGTTCCCCTCTATTTGGAGCGTAATTTCATACAATCTATGAGGAACACTAACTCTGGTATCAGGTGTTTCCACCGTGATGTGCTCATTCAATACTGCTGTCACCAGAAAATCCTTCAGGTTCTGGCGAGCTATTGTTACTTGTGCCGCGCTGTCTAGCATAGTCAGAGCCCATTCCCCGTTCAGAAGCTGAGTCCTCAGTAACCTGGGCATTTCAAATTTTTCAGCCAGCTACTTTCTTCTTTTTGAATTGAGGTTTTGCCTTATGTTGCTCTTCCTGTTTGATAATGTAATCTGAAGTGCCATGTGTTTCCCTTTTTGTCTTTGGTCGATCTTCTTGCTTTTGTTCTGATCGGCCGTCCCTCTCCAAGTTTTTTGATGAACCCTGGAAGGAACGAAAGGAACGTGTATCAATGTCCTGATACCTATCAGGTTTTTTAATGTTATCACGATTCCTAAGGTTGTACCTCTTTTCAGAGAACTCCCGTTGGGAAGACCTACCCCTTGATCGTAAAGACTTTTCTGAATTATTATTTTTAAAATTTTTGTTTTTTCATTTCTTTTTAGTATTAAATCTGTTTTATTGACAGAATATAAAGCAGAAAAACAACATTGAGTCGCCTACAACCCATCGGGCCGGCTAATTAGAGTCCAGCTGTGCAGGCCAGACAACGATAAGAACATGGGTTCCAAATCTTATACACAGCAAGCCGCCTACAACCCAACAGGGCCGGCCGCGTCTTAAGGAAATTAGTAACCGGAGGGCTGTGCTGTGGGCTGGCGCCAAAGTCCATGGAGAAGCGAGAGATCACAGGAGCCGCATGGCGACCCTTAGGGGCAGTAGGCCCATTGTAGTATTCCGAATGTGAACACGGAACAGAACAAAACCAAATAAGACAATAAAGAAATCCAAACGAAACTCTCCCCCTCCCCCCCACCCTATCTCCTCAGTGAGCCAAACAAGAGAGAAAAAGATGTCAGCCCGTGTACCTTGTATGCTACTTCAGGTCTACCACGTCGGGAAGTGGGAGGGGAACTGTAAGACGCCTTCTTATGGGATGATAGTGGCGTCGTCATTCCCATTTCTTTTTAAAAGAATTGGGGGCTTGCTTTGAGTTGTCTTTGTCGAACTTACCCGCCATTTGCGGCTTCCCTGCTTTGGTTCCCAAATTATCTCTACCTAATTCAGCATAAGTTTCTTCGATAATTTTTGGTAAGTCTCGCTCCCTATTTCTAGGTGCTATTTCCCTTAGGCGGCTGTGTATGGCCCACTACTGCTGCCTCCGCCTTTATGTTGCTCAGCATTATTGCAGAGACTTGGGCAAAATCACCCAACAATTTCATTCCCAAGTCCAGGGCAGGTCCTGCCCAGTACTCATTCTGTATTTGTTTCAACACTTCTGGAAATACAGCTAAGGAAGGAGTATCGTGTATGCTGACATAAACGGCAGCAAAGATTGTTCCCCAGGTGGTACAATCCTCAATCGAGTGAACCATCCCCACTGGCAAGCAAATGGTTAACATTCTATGTTTTTCCTGCGGACACATATGGGGAAATACTGCTTTCAGCTGTGCAATTTTTTTGTGCTATCCAGAACGGGATTTGCTCCTGTTTGGAAGGAATTGTCCCTATTACTGATTTCAGTGTCTGTGGGTTAATTGTAGGTGTGGTCTGATGTGGACCAGCTGGAGCATTTCTCGCAGGTTGGACTGTTAATGTTCGCATGAGGAACTGCACAATGTGTCTGTATAGCCTGACTATGTCTTTGTATATTTTACGTACTTCATCCACTGATAGTGTATCTATCTCGGGATGTGAAGTGTATGTCGCTAAGACTGGCCAAGTTGCTCCTTCTATGCTGAGCGGACTGAGTCTCACGACAGATGCTGTATGTGGGAGGGCGCCTTTAAACCAGCTTTTATGATGCTGGTAAGTTAACGGGACTTTAATGTCTTCGTATGGAATGTATTCTTCCGGTGGTTCTGCTACAATGTATGTGTGGAACAATTTAGTCACCGAATCTGCAGGTGGGAACTGAACCCAAGAATAGAATACCTCTAATCTGAAAACCTTGTGTGCCTCAATCACGAAGGTAACACAGCCATCAGTTGCTGGTACGCCGTGTTCTAACAATTTCATAGTAACTGCATGTCTGCAGTTCTCTGTGATGTTAAGAGCGTTAGCCAATTCGTCTTCCCCATTCCCTGAACCACTACTCGTGCACTCAGTCATTCTCAGGCACATAACCAAAGTTCTAGTACCTAAGGGTTTTGCACAATGTGAGAATTTTTTATCTTTACAAGCTTGCTAAAACCTTCAGCCAATACACAGAGTATATCTGCTCAGCTGACATGGATTCCCCTTCCCAATTCAGACGTCTCTGAAAGGTGTGAGTAGGGCTTTCTGAAAAAGCACAACTGAACTACTCAGATTTTCACTGTTAATATAAGAACCAAACCAACTTTGGCGGCTCCGTGTCTTGTAGTTCCTAGGAGCACCGCCAGGACCTGCACGTTTTGGATGACCTAAACTGAGGGCTTGGGGTCCCAACCGCTTCCGGACACCCCCACAGGATATGTCAGCCGTTAGACCAGCTAACTCTACAGTGCCACTACCACCCTATTTTACAGTGGTATAGGTAGTTTCTGGCAACCACTGAACATAACAACCCTGATTCCTCAGGGATCATGGAAAACAGTACAGTACGTTTCGCTCAGACACTCGTGCTTGCTTTCTCTCAGAAAATACACAGGATGGTGATCAAGACATTTCAATAAGTATTTATTGGTCCACAGTTGTGCTGCGACAATCAGGAGACAGAAGCATACGAAAAAGATTGCTAGTACCAATATTGTAAATAGTAGTTATATTTCTACCATAGTGCAAATAAGATGAACAGAAGCAGTTAAGATAAAAACAGTAGCACTTGCATATTCCTAAAATGCGCGCCCTAAGTAATTTGCCTAAACGTACCTAGCCTAACCTGGATGTGTAGGTACATATGCGTATAGCTATGTGTATCTTTAGCCAAGAAACCCGCAGGGATGAACCAGCCCCCTCACCTGATGGTTTAGAACAAAGGACTCCGTCTCTGCGTCGACGATGACAACACGCAAGGGATATCAGGCCGCTGTGTGTCGAAGATTCGGCATGCAGGACCCCCGTCTCAGCCTGGAAGGAATTCTCCTCTAATTTGTAGGGTGGAGTGAGGGTCTTTTATACTAAAGTGGTCACTCCAGGGTTGTTTCTAGAATTGATATGTTGTTAAAACAATCATGGATGTTTTGCAAACAATCATAAATGTTTTGAAAACAATCACCAATGCTTTTCTAAACAAGTGCAATCATGCACAGCTGGCTGTTGGCCAAGGATGAAAAACAGTGGTGACCCTTATACAGAATAAATCTGCCGTGCCTGGGGACATGTTTATGTACATCAGGTACAGGGATTCTGATAGAACACTAAGAGCCTGGTGTCGAAGAGACAGGAGCAAGCTATTAGGTAAAAGGTCACCTGTTTAGAATCGTTAAAGTCGTGTGGATGGGAAAATGTATGTAAAACGGGGTATAGATGATGGGACTATCCTAAAAGTCATGACACTTTCAATTTGCAGCACAACATATCTACTCCAAAGGCACTTCGCAAACAAAGTAGTTGAGATGGAAACTGTCCTAGTTGAGTTCACTCTGGTTTTTGCTGTGAGGGGCTGCTCTGAGTGGCAGAAATGGAGTGCAGCTGAAATTCATCGAGCAATGGTTGCCATCGTGACTGGAGCACCCTTACAAGTGTGCTAATCTGAGTACATCAGTTGGTCAGTTCTCATGAGTTTTTTAGCGCAACCTAAGGAGAATTTTAGATATCATTTGATACCTAGCTTATAAATAGACCTCTCAGCTGGTGATGTTGAATTTGGGAAGAAAGTCCAAAATATTATAGGTTCACTGAGGCAAAATCCGAAGGAACCGTGGGTATAAATCTTTGGATTGGTTCTGAGAAATACTAAATTGCCCGTGAGGCGCAAAAAGGTTCTTGAGTTGAGAAAGCCTGTATCTTTTCTACCCTCCTGGTAGGAGTGAGCACTAGTAACAAGACGACCTTCCGTGCGACAAAAATGAGGTGTGCTCTGTTAATGGGTTTGAATGAACTCTTCATGAGTTGTGATAGAACTATGTTCAGGTGCCAGTCCAGGTATGAAGCCCTTACTGGAGTAAAAAAGTGATGAGCATCTATATCTTGATATTGTTGCAAGCCGTACCTTAACAGACGCAAGATTAACTGATCTAGCGAGAGGATATAAGGTAGTTATCTGCCAGATTATGCTAGTAGAGGATGTAGGATTTATTTCTGGCCCCATAGGCAGAAACGTTTCTGGAGGATGGTAGATCCTTCTGGCATGGTTACCCCCACGTTTTGCCCGGTGTCAGTGTGTTTTTGACTTAGTCTACTGGGATCCTGTTAATCAGGACCCAGCAACTGTGCTTGTTTACAGTTGTGCTTGTTTACATGTCATTATTGTGGCTTCTGCCTTGACTTGGAGAGAATACATCTACAGTCCTGAGGAACTTAGAGATTCTTGAATTCATGGAATTTAGAAGCTGTGCGCATAAGAGGAGAGAAGTCGGGTCAGGCTGAAGGACCTGGCTTTAGTTCATCGTCAACATTTTACGGGATGTTGGAAGGTGAATGCGTTTGTATTCTGATAGCAGGAGAAGCTCCGTTAACCAATGCTGCGTGGGCCACCTGGGGGCTATCAAGATGAGACAACACCGCTCCGCATTTCTCTTGCTGAGAACCTTTGGTATTAAAGGTATTGGGGGGAAAATGTAAGCATAGATCTCATACCATCTGTGGAAAGGCATTCCCCCATGATCCTGGATGTGGATGCCAACTTGCATAGAATTGGCATTTGTGGGTTTCGTTTGTTTCAAAGAGTTCTAGAGCCAGTTTGTCCCAGAACTAGATCATATTTAATGCCGACTGATCAAATTCCCATTTTTGGAGGCAGTTTTATTGCATGCTGGTAGTAATGTCCGTGCAAACTAACACCATAGACTCTGCTATCATTGGCAGAAAAGATTGAAGACTGAGTTAGATGGCTTTGAGCTCCAGGTGATTGATAAGTAAGCTCTCCTGAAGCAGAAACCACTTTTTTTTCAATTTGCAGGTTCGGTAGATGACTGCCCTAGCTGTCCAGGGAGGGATCGGTAGTCATTACGAAGTGAGGCATTTGCAGTAGCGTGTGGTCCTTTGACAGGTGGGAGTTCTGGGACCATGAGGCTAGAGCTTCCAACACACCTATGTGAAGTTCACCAGGTGCTTGAATGATTCTTTTGTTTGAATCCATTGTTTTTGTAGCTGTTCCTGTAAGGCTCTCAATTTCAGGTGTGCAAGAGGGATCATACTGATCACTGAGGACATGATGCCCAGAAGCTAATTGAATAGACACACTGATTATTATTATTTTTTTATGTTGGAGAGCCAGTTCCAAAAGCCTTTGTTGTTTGTCTTGGGATAGAAAGTCTTTGTCTTGGACAGTATAGATTGTTGCTGCCCAGGAACAGTATCTTCTTGGATGGAGGAGTGGATTGTAGTGTAGCTCCTATTTCCCTAATAGGCTCTGCGCATTGGAATAATATCCCCTATAGGTTTGACATAGGACTAAGGTCAGTATGTCCCTATCGAGTATATTAAACTTAATTACTTGTGCCAGCTAGCTCAGAGGCCACTAGAAACTCCTTGACGACAAGAAGGGAGTAGTTTCTGGCAGCCGCAAAACATGACAACTTTTGTTTCCCTTTAGAATCAGAACGTGTCCCAGAGTCGTGGAAACAATAGATAACTATT